>CM060990.1:660165071-660765344 GCA_030765065.1 Deroplatys truncata
CTCAAGGTAGAGTTAGAGTTAGTATTGGAGATTAAATAAATTGATAATTGTACTTTTAGATTAGGAGGAATGCTGACTACCAGTATTCCATACTGCTGGATACCAGTAGTTAAGAGGTTAGTTTTCTTTGTATTTTATTGTTATTTTTAGAAACTGGGTTAAGAATAAATTTGTAAACTTGTTGTTGTAAATTTGTACAACCAATTGGGTTAATAATAAAATTACTTACTTACACTACAGATTATTTGGAAGAGTGTAAAAGTGCTGGATGTGTTGGACAAAAACGAAGTAGCAAGTATGCCTACTGCAGTTAGTGCTAACAGCGAGAAGAGTCTCTAGGCTAAATAAGTGTTTGTTAAGATCTACTTGAGTGAACTCCCAGCCGCAATCACACGTTTGTAAGAAAACAGGACTGCGTGTATCTTCTGTCACTGCAAGTATACGAAACAGCTGTCGCCGGAGACATATCAGGAGAAACAGGAAAGTGTGTTCGTGACAAAATTGAGAAAATTGAAGCAAGGAATCCAGGTTTATTGTTTCTTCGGGATGTGAATAAGGTGCTACAAGGAGAATCTGAAGAATAACTTAATGCTTATTCTGTAAGTGATGTAGCCTCTTTCCGGTACTGCCCTGTCACTTCGTGTGGAGTAGAGAGATATTTCTCTTCATATAAATTTTTTTAAAGTGACAGAAAGAAACCGTTTCTTCCAGAAAACTGTTAAAAATATTTAGTTGTTTATCGCAATAAAAACAACCGGTGGTAAAGTAGACTGAGAGACAGACTAATAAATATTAAATCTGTTAATCCCTGAGCTCAAGAAAAAAATTATAGTTTGATTAGGGCAAAGGGCCTTAATTTGAACCACCTCCTAAATTGAACCGCTCCGATGTTTTCCAAACTGTTCGACAGATGGCACCATAATCCTAGCAGAAGGTAGTGTGTACAGCTATGAATGCTTGGAGTTTTTGACTTTGCATTTGAGCTGTGGTTTCAGTTGTATGAAGTGTTTTGTGTTTTTGGTGCTTCAGAAGTAATATTTCACTAATCTAGCTAAGCTTATACGACTAATTAGGTAAGTTTGAGATGATCTATATATATATTAAATGTTATGAAGTGTTTATTTAGCAACAATATTCATGCATACGTTTTTTCAAGCAGCATCTCTCCTTGTCACATAGATGCTAAAGCTTCCAAAATGGCATGGCTCGTAAATTGAACCACTGTTTGAACCCTATATTGAACTGGTCCAATTTAGGAAACCTATTGAAGATCTAGCATTGCTCAAATGCGAATAGTATATCCTGTGAATAAATATCGATATAATATGCTAAGTTAAAAAAGTCATGCTAAAGTGGATGACATAAATGTGTGAATTGTCTGAAATGATGGACATGATCCAGTGATGAGTTGTAGGATATGACTTCACCAAAAGTGTGCTAAGTGCCAAGAAGAAAGTATTTTATTGTGAAGACTGTGTATAATTGGACACTTTTGTATGAGAGTAAACATTAGTAAAAAAACTCTGTATTTGCAAATAATACCTATTCCAAAAACCAAGTGATTGTCATTATATAAGAATTCAAAATGTCCAAGGAAACTGCTATTCTTATCAGAATTTTGGATTCTGCTTTTGTTGCTGATAGCATATTTGTTTTGAATGCACAATAAAATATGGATATTTTGTATTAATAAAAATACTTTTAAACTTAAAAGTATGTGGGTCACTTTAAGACACGGGTGGTTCAATTTAAGGACCACGTTCCTAATTTGAACCGATTTACACCATCTCACTTTTTAAATGTTATTTAATTGGTAATTGTATTAATTTTAAATTCTGTTGAGGATATTGATACCGCAAGGATTTGTCACTTTAACGCTTGTGTATCTGAAAATTTTGATTTGAAATATAATTATTGTTTACTACTTAGGCGTAAGTGGTTCAATATAGGGACCTTTCCCCTACTTCATCAAGATTAATATATGTAGAAAGTCGAAATAATATACTTAATTTTTATGCATATTTTAAGGTTTTTGATCATATTTACCAGATCTTTAATGTATAGATGCATGCGTATATTCATATTTTATAGTGCATAGATATCCCGAGCTCTAATTAAATCACATGTGCTCGTCTTATAATTAGTTTGAAGATGTTTTCAGGCGGAACAGAAAAGAAAACAGGGTGTCCATATCTTTGGTTGATAAATTACTCGATATTCTGATATTTTATTAGCATCTCGTAGTCAAAGACATTTACACATGAAAAATATATTAGCCTTTTAATGTGAATATTGGCCTATGAATATGTGCATATTGCTGTTTTAGGCATACAACAAATTGTATTTTATAGTCATCAAGCATAGTTTTCGGTTTAATAGTTGAATAATTTATTAAATAAATGATTTGTTGCAAATTAAAAAGTTATATATTTTTATTACTCTTCAAGAAATGTCTTACGTTACGCAAAATGCTAAGCAATTCGTAGGTGGCATCCCATATATGACTCGATTTTAATTTCCTGAAGATAACTTTCTTAGAAGATTGTGTACACATGACCAAGCCATTTTAACCATCACTGCCCCCCCCAAAAAAACAAGGAAATTGTTTGAAACTTGTACAAATTACAAACTTCAGTATCAAGTACCTTTAAGGAACTAATGTGTTCTCATTACTGGTTTCAAAACCAAGTTTCATTAATATTACCCCTTCAACGTAAATAACTTGATGCTTTTTCCTGTTATACATCCTGGTATATTCATCTAACTTAAATGCTCAAGAGTAACGTAAACCGACATACCGGTGGCCAAGGTCGTTATGGCACGAACTCGTGAACTAGAGGAGAACGTTTTTCAGGTTTTGCTGGGTCCTCATATTTGACAAATTGTGCGGAGGCACACAAGCTTAGACGAGGAAGATTTCCTTTCTAAACTTACTTTCACAGTTATCATTGCGCTTCATGTATCAGTGATAACCACCTTTGGTGCCGTATTTAGTAAAAATGGGCGATAAACAGCATAAACAAGAAGATTTCTTAGGCTGCGCTGAAGCCGAATGGATAGACATCTCGCCTCCCCAATTAAAGCGGCCTGGGTTTGATTCCAGGGAACCATACATAAGATTTGTGGTGGACGAAGTGGCGTATGGTTGTCCAAATCCGGGTTCTCCGGTTTCTCTCGCCATTGCGACATCATCACCTTTCCTTTCATCCACTTCACCGTCATTTCATATCATCCTCCTCGCTCTCATATTACGCTTCGGGCTCATCACCCATTCTGGTTCTTCTTTCCGGTCCAAAGGTCTGTCTGCACATCAAAAAGTGTATGACCCCAGGAATTGGCTTGCAGGACTTGGGAGTGCAAGTCCTCCAAATGGGGAGGGGAACCCGAGATAGATGAGCATTGCTTAATCATAAATAATTTCGTTGCCAACAGGCAAAATAATAGCTCAGAAAAACGTAAAACCTAAGGACCATGTTGTATAAAATGATAGCGTACATACTACGAGGTCGGATCGAAAAGTAACGCACAATAATTTCTTTACAAAAAACTTTAATAGTCAAAACAACTAAAATCGCAAATTAACTTGCACCTTTTACATACTTTTCTACATTGCTACCAAGTTTCTCAACACACATCTCCCGTCGTGATACCAGTTTCAATATGCCCTGTTCGTAGAAGTCCGTTTCCTTGGAGTATAGCCATCTGCGGACTGCTGATTTCACTTCCGCACCTATCGCAAAGCGCTGACCGGTCGGGAATTTCTTAATGGGACCAAATACATGAAAGTCCGACGGTGCAAGGTAATGGGACTTATGGTGGATGCTGGAGCACCTCCCAACCAAATGTGGTGATTTTCTGACGAACCGCAGCGGCAACATGGGGTCGAGCATTGTCATGAAGAATTTTGACATCGTCAGAATTCATGTTGTGGCGTTTGTCACGAAGGGCACTACGCAACTTCACCAAACTTTTCATGTAGGCTGCAACATTCACAGTGGTTCCGTGTTCAGCAAAGTTCACCAATACAACACCATGCATTTTCAAGAACACCGTCACAAGCACTTTCCTAGCAGATCGAGTCACTTTGAATTTTTTCTTCACTGGGGAACCAGCATGTAACCACTGCATACTAGCCTGCTTGGTTTCGGGCGTGTAGTGGTATGCCCACGACTCATCACCAGTGACGATTCCTTTCAGAAGGTCATGCCCTTCTGCGGTGTACGGCGTTAGGTGATCCAAGCTCGTCAGCATTCGCTGGTCCTTGTGGTTGTCTGTCATGTTCTTAGCCATCCAGCGAGCACTAACTTTACGAAATTTCAACGCGTCATGAACAATATCCTACACTGCACCATAGGAAACGTTGAAATGTTGCGATAATGTTCCCAGTTGCACACGCCGGTCTTTCAAAATTGCCGCCTCAATGCCTCCTATATTCTGCGCGTTGCAGCTGTTACCGGCCTCCCGGAGCGTGGCGAAACACTAAGGTTCACACGGCCTGATAGGAAGAATGCACACCACCTGGAGATATTGGTACTGTACACACAATCATCCCCATACACGCCACGCATATCCCTGTGAATATCACTCGGTTTACGTCCTTTGGCCCACAAATATTGAACTACAGCTCTCTGCTCTTCACACGTGGACAATAACATGACCGCAAACTTTTGAGTAGTTCACGCTCATCTCGCTAGAGCTGCGCATGAAATAAAAAATACCCTCTGTATTGAAAACTTCAAACTATATGTGTGTGAAATTGAAACATTCCAGCTGCAATACCAAGGCAGAAAAAAATTATTGTGCGTTACTTTTTGATCCGCCCTCGCATAGAGTTAAAATTTGTTATGGTAGTATATGTTAAGGATAGAAGTAAATTACGCAAACTTTCTCTTTTAGAATTGTTCCTCCACAAAAGTTGTGGTTTAGACAAGGTTGGATTGATCTCAATCGATGTCAATGAATTTGTCTGCCTTTGTTTACCTTTCGAACCTTGTTCAACACAGGCTGTGTTTAAAATAACTAATTCCAAAAACTCACTTAATAGTGATCGAAACTATGAAGGCTGAGAATTAAAGTACTTACAGCATTGTAATTCGTCATTGGGGTATGTCATCTCAATGCACTTTGAGATCTGTTTGTGGTTTACCGGGAAAAACCACTTGGAGAATTTAATGCCGTACCGGAATGTTGCCACGGTAGCTCAGTGGATAGAACAATCAGACGGAGACCGGGAGACCCCCAGCTGTGGCGTTGAATTTTTCAGTCGTCTAATTCTACCTTTTAAAAGCTTTTGTTTTCAAATACCATGTCCTTAACCCTAGGTGAACTAAGCATTTTTGGTAACACGGGGGGGGGGTTAAATTATCTCCACCATTACATTTTACCCTTATGGCTGTATTTACAGGTTTTGTGTAAGTATTAGCTCTTTATTAAGCGAATTAGATAAGGCATGTTGTATATTAAGAAACAAATATATATATTTTAACAAAATATTTTTGTCTTAAAAATTGTTAAATTAAATTAATTATTTAATGTCTCTGTAGTCAAGGCTTTCCACGTATTATATTCGCAACAGCTCCTCGCGTGGGACGAGGGGAATTAGATAAATTAACCCTTTCACGTTTAGTCACAAACTTCACAATTCTTACACTTGCAACATTGTTATCACTAACATTCCTATCAATTACACTGTTAGTAAGTTATGTGTAGCTCTTACCTCAGGGATCTTTAGTTCAAAAGCTCTCCACATCAAATGCTTCCGCATATCTACATTTGTGAAAACCCATGCAAATGTACACGCGCTGTCTATACCTATGTCATGACTTGTACATTTCTTAGCGTAAAATGCTTAAATTGAGCATTCGCCCTTTGTGATGTAATATTGTCGTCAATTTTGAGATTCTCCCCTCTTGAGGAACAAATCCTGTTAGTAGGTCAAGCTTTCTATAAGATGTTGGATGTCTGCAGTTAACAAATTGAAGAGCAAGTACAACCTGTAACAGCTACGACAAGGCGATGAACAACTAAGACTCTCGTGAGCTTGTTCATGTGAGCCACTCATAGGCTTCATTTGATCCTATATCTCATAAGAACGAGCTCAAGGTAGGCGATCTCCTGCGTTTATTGATCCTAACGTTGAGTCTCCTAAGATCAAAAACTGGATTTTTTTTAACACTCTTTAACTGCTACGGTTCTTATCGTCCCAATCCATATTGGACGTGAATGACTGAAAATTTTCCCCAGAGAGCTCTTGATCAGGCTTGAAGAACACACGTGTTCGTGTTATAATTAGCTTGAAGGAGGTTTATGAGGTATACAAAAGGAAGCAGGCTGTCCATATCCTTGTTTGATGAGTTACTCGTTATACTGATGTTTTATTGAGGGCATCTCGGGTTTAAACAGAATCATATATGTACACATTATAGATGTATTGGATTTAAATTTGAACATTGGCGTATGAATATGTCTATATTGTGGTTTCTCTTTTCACCTCTTGTAGGCATACAACGAATGGAGTTTTATTTCTATCAAATATAGTTTTCGGTTTAAGGGTTTAATAATTTACAAAAAGTCTGATTAGTTGGGAATAAAAAAATATATATTTTGATTATTTTTCAGTAAACATTCCATGTTACGCAAAATGTTATGGAGTTCGTCAGTGGCATTCTACATATGACTGGATTTGAATTCTCTGAAGATTACTTTCTTAGAAGACTGTGTACACATGACCAGGCCTTTCTAACAATAGTGACAAAAAGTCAACGAAATGGATTGAAATTTGTGGAAATCAGCCAATGCAGTATCACATACCTTTAAGGACGTAAGGGCTTTCCGTTATTGGTTTAAAAAGCAGGAGTTTCATTAATATTGTCCCTTCAGCATTAATAACTTCGTGCTCTTTCCTGTTATACATCCTGGTATATTCGTTCAACTTAAATGCCAAAGAGCAATGTAAAACGACGAATGGATGCCCGAAGACGTAATGGCACGGACTCGTGAACGGGAGGTCCGCAGTTCAAAACCCACCAGGATCTTCCTGCCCTGCTGAGGGCGTTTTCCAGGTTTACCTCCGTCATTGTATTTGACAAATGCCGTAGAGGCACCCAAAACTTAGACATGGAAATTTTCTTTTATAAATTTAACTTAGAAGTTATTATTGCACTTCATTTATCATCAGCAGTTGCCACCTGTGGTGCCGTAGGTAGCAAAAGTTGGCCTTAAAGAATATAAAAAATCTGAATTTCGCTTAGACGCGCCATGACCGAGTAATTAGACATTTCCCCCTGTCAAGGGGGTCTGATTTTAATTCCAGGAAGCCGTATACGAGACTTATGTTGGACGAAGTAGCATCTGCAGGATCTTTCTGCAGTTCTCGGATTCCACCCACCATTCGTTCTACCAAATGACCAATCATCATCTTTCCTTTCATCCATTTCACCGTCATTTCATATCATCCTCTTCCTCTCCTCATACTAGGCTTCGGGCTGGTCACCCATCGTGGATCTTCTTTCCGATCCACAAGTCTATCTACACCCAAAAAGGGTAAGACCACAAACATTAGTTTGTATCTCCTGGGGGCGCAGGTCCTGCAAATGGAGACGGTAAACCCAGAAAGAACAGCATCGCTTGATCACAAATATGTTCCTTGCCAACTGGCAAAATATTAGATTTTGTCAACACGCTGGCCCAAGGGAAGGCTATATTATGTCCTCCACTATATTTTACATTTATGGTTGTATATACAGTTTTTGCATAAGTATTAGTTCTTTATTAAGCGAATTAAGTAAGAAATATTATATATTATAAAAAATATATCGATTTTTTTCACAACATCCTTTTAATATCATGAATATTGTGATATTAAATTATTAATGAAAGTTGCTGCAATCCAGGCTTTCCATGTATTATATTTGCAACAGTTCTTTGAGTGGAACGAGGTAGATTAGATACATTAATCCCTCCAGTTTTAGTCACAAACTTCTCAATTCTTACACTTGCACAATTGTTGTCACTAATATTCCAATCAGTTACACTGTTACTTGTAGTGCATAAAGTAAAATGGGGTAATGTGTCACCATCATAATCACCATTATCATCACGGTCCATACCTTCAATCTCGTGAACTTCGTTTTCAGTTTCACTAACTCACTCCTCAAAATTTACCTTTCTTCCTCGTGACGTTCTAAAATTTCCTCCGATTCTCTTTCCATACTATATAATTATCTGCTCGCTTTTCTGAGACCTACAAAGTTCATAGATAGAATAACAAGCTGTATAAAATCAGTTTTCAATCCATTGAGTAATGCCAACAATGCAATACAATGCTGGCTTCCAATAAGGCCATTATTACAACCTCAGTTTGCAATTTCGAACAATAAGGTCATTGTAGTAGCATATATTTATAATTTCGATTAAAAAGTTTTACAAGTTGGACCAAGAGAAGGCTATTTGTTGTCCACTTCAATATTTAGTCCATATAATTAGATTTTCAACCAAAATACCTTGATTTTCTTTATTGAATCGTTAACTTAATACCATTTCTGACAAAAAATGAGAACACCATGGTCTGAACTTGTTTATATTATAATAGTAGTATCTCTAAAAGATGTAAACATAAAATCACCCACCCTTGGTCCGTCTAGGGACGATAGCTTTTGTGTCGATATAACCGTATACGTTTGTTATAACGTCCATAATTGATTTTCTGTAAACAGATAGTTAAGGCTGAAACCTGTACATTCATTGGGTATTTGATTGTATTCCCACAGAAGAGTGAAACATTACATATTCGTGCGAGGGTAAGTTATGTGTAGCTCTTACCTCAGGGATGTTTAGTTCAAAAGCTCTCCACATCAATTGCTTCCGCATTTCTACATTTGTAAAAACGCATGCAAATGTGCACCCATTGTCTATGCCAACGTCATGGTTTGTACATTTCTCAGCGTAGAATGCTTAAATTGAGCATTCGCCCGTTGTGATATAACATTGCCGTCAATTTTGAGATTTTCCCCTCTTGAGGAACAAATCCTGTCAGTAGGTAAAGCTTGATGTTGGAACTCTGCAGTTAACAAATTGAAGAGCGAGTACAACCTCAAACAGCTACGACAAGTCGATCAACAACTAAGACTCTCGTGAGCTTGTTCCTCTGAGCCAGTCATAGGCTTCATTTGATCCTATAGGACTCATAAAAACGAGCTCAAGGGAGTCGATCTCCTGCGGTTATTGCTCCTAACGTGGGTATCCTAAGTTAAAAGATTGGGTTTATTTTTTAACCCTCTTTAACTACTATGATTGTTAGCGTCCTATTCCATATTGGACGTGAAAGATTGGTAATTCTGCTCAGAGGCCTCTTTATCAGGCTTGAAGAACACACGTGTTCGTGATATAATAAGCTCGAAGGTGGTTTAAGGGGTATACAGAAGGAAGCAGGTGTCCATTTCCTTGTTTGATAAATTACTCCATATAATGATGTTTTATTTCGGGCATCTTGGAGTTAAACAGAATCATGTATGTACACATTAAAGATTTATTGGTTTTAATGTGAACATTAGCATATGAATATGTCTATATTGTGGTTTACCTGTTTACCGCTTGTAGGTATACAACGAATGGAGTTTTATTTCTATCAAATATAGTTTTCGGTTTACGGGTTTAATAATTTACAAAAAGTCTGATTAGTTGGGAATTAAAAATATATATTTTGATTATCTTTCTGTAAACGTTCGATGTTAGGCAATAGTTTGGGAATTCGTAAGTGGCATTCCACATATAATTGGATTTGAATTCTCTGAAGATTACTTTCTTAGAAGATTGTGCACACATGACCACGCCATTTTAATAACAAAGTGACAAAAAGTCAACGAAATGGATTGACATTTGTAGAAATTAGACATTGCAGAATCAAATACCTTTAAGGACGTAATGTCTTTCCGTTATTGGATTAAAAACCAGGAGTTTCATTAATATTGCCACTTCAACATTAATAACTTCGTGCTTTTTCCTGTTATACATCCTGGTATATTCGTTCAACTTAAATGCTAAAGAGCAATGTAAACCGACGTATAGATGGCCGAAGACGTTACGGCACAGACTCGTGAACAGGAGGGCCGCAGTTAAATTCCCACCAGGGTCTACCTGTCCTGCTGAGGGCGTTTTCCAGGTTTACCTCCGGCCTCGTATTTGACAAATGCGTGGAGGCTCCCAAAACGTAGACATGGAAGCCTTCTTTTCTAAATTTAACTTAGCAGTTATTATTGCACTTCATTTAACATCAGCGATTGTTAACTGTGGTGCCGTAGGTAGCAAAAGTTGGCGTTAAACAATATACAAAATCTGAATTTTGCTTAGTCGCGCCATTGTCCGAGTAGTTGGACATCTCCCCCTGTCAAGGAGGTCTGATTTCGATCCCAGGGAGCCGTATACTAGACTTATGTTGGACGAAGTGGCATCTGCGCAATCTTTCTCGGTTCTCGAATTCCTCTCACCATTCTTTCTACCAACTGACCAATCATCACTTTTCCTTTCATCCATTTCACCATCATTTCATATCATCCCCTTCCTCTTTCTCATACTAGGGTTCGGGTTGGTCACCCATCCTGGAACTTCTTTCCGATCCACCAGTCTGTCTGCTCCCGAATTGGGTAAGACCACAGGCACTAGTCTGTATGTCCTGGGGGCGCAGGTCCTCCAAACGGGGAGGGTAAACCCAGAAAGAAGATGAACATGGCTTGATCACAAATATGCCCCTTGCCTACTGGTAAAGAATTAGTTTTTGTCAACACGCTGGCGTAAGGGATGGATAAATTAATTCCTCCTTTAGATTTTACGCTTATGGTTGTATTTACAGTTTTTGCTTAAGTATTAGTTCTTTATTAAGCGAATTTAGTAAAAATTTCTGTATATTATAAAAATTATATACATTTTTTCACAACACCCTTTTTATTTTATGAATATTGTCAAATTAAGTTATTTATTGAAAGTTGCTGCAATCCAGGCTTTCCACCTAATATATTTGCAACAGTTCATGGTGGGGAGCGAGGTGGATTAGATGCATTAGCCGTTCCAGGTTTAGTCACAAAGTTCACAATTCTTATACTTGCACCATTCTTATCACTAACATTCCAAACAGTTACACTGTTACTTGTAGAGCATAAAGTAAAATAGGTTTCTGCGTCACCATCATAAGCACCATTATCATCACGGTCTATAACTTCCATCTCACGAACTTCATCTTCAGTTTCACTAACACTTCTCAAAAATATAGCTTTCTTCCTCGTGATGTTCTAAAGCTTCATCGGATTCTCTTTCCGTGCTATGCAATTATCTGCTCGTTTTGTGAGTCCTACCACGGTCAGAGATAGAATAACACTCTGTATAAAATAAATTTTCAATCCATGCAGTAATGCCAACTATGCAACACAATGTTGGCTTCCACTAAGGCCATTGTTACAACCTAAGTTTGCAGTTTCGAACAATGAGGTCATTGTAGTAACATATGTTTATAATTTATATTAAAACTTTTTACAATTTGGTCCTAGAGAATGATATTTGTTGACCACTTCAATATTTAGGCCATATAATTAGATTTTCAGCCAAAATACCTTTATTTTGTTTATTGAATCGTTAACTTTATACCATTTCTGACACAAAATGAAAACAACATCGTCTGAAAATGTTTATACTATAATACTAGTAGCTCTAAAAGGTGTGAACATAAAATCACCCACCCTTGGTCCGTTTAGGGTTTATAGCTTTGATGTCGACAACTCTTAGTATCTAAACAGATATAACCATATATGTTTGTTATAACGTCCATAATTGATTTTCTCTAAACAGATACTTAAGGCTAAAACGTGTACATTCATTGGGTATTTGCTTGTGTTCCCAAGGAAGAGTGAAACATTATATATTCGTGCGAGGGTAAGTTATGTGTAGCTCTTACTTTAGAGAACTTTAGTTCAAAAGCCCTCCACATCAATTGCTTCCGCATATCTACATTTGTGAAAACCCATGCAAATGTACACGCGCTGTCTATACCTATGTCATGACTTGTACATTTCTTAGCGTAAAATGCTTGAAATTTGCATTGGCCCTTTGTGATGTAACGTTGCCGTCAATTTTGAGATTTTCCCCTCTTGAGGAACAAATCCTGTTAGTAGGTCAAGCTTTCTATAAGATGTTGGATGTCTGCAGTTAACAAATTGAAGAGCAAGTACAACCTGAAGCAGCTACGACAAAGCGATGAACAACTAAGACTCTCGTGAACTTGTTCTTGTGAGCCACTCATAGGCTTTATTTGATCCTATATGTCTCATAAGAACGAGCTCAAGGTAGGCGATCTCCTGCGTTTATTGATCCTAACGTGGGTCTCCTAAGATAAAAAACAGGATCATTTTTGAACCCTCTTTAACTGCTATAGTTCTTGCCGTCCCAATCCATATTGGACGTGAAAGACTGGAAATTTTCCCTAGAGGGATCTTGATCAGGCTTGAAGATCATATGTATTCTTGTTATAATTAGCTCGAAGGTGGTTTATAAGGTATACAAATGGAAGCAGGTGCCCATTTCCTTGTTTGATAAATTACTCCATATCATGAGGGCATCTCGGAGTTAAACAAAATCATATATGTACACATTAAAGATGTATTGGATTTTCACGTGAACATTGGCATATGACTATGTCTATATTGTGGTTTCTATGTTTACCTCTTGTAGGCATACAACGAATGGAGATTTATTTCTATCAAATATAGTTTTCCGTTTAAAGGTTTAATAATTTACTAAAAGTCTGGTTAGAAATATCTCTTTTGATTATCTGTAGTAAACATTCAATGTTATGCAAAATGTTATGGAATTCGTGAGTGGCATATCACATTTGACTGGATTTGCATTCTCTGAAGATTACTTTCTTGGAAGATTATGTACTCATGACCAGGCCTTTTTAACAATAAAGTGACAAAAAGTGTTCGAAATGGATTGATGATGCAGTATGAAATACCTTTAAGGACGTAATGGCTTTCCGGTATTGATTTAAAAAACAGGAGTTTCATTGATATTGACCCTTCAACATTAATAATTTCGTGCTTTTTCCTATTGTACATCCTGGTGTATTCTTTCAACTTAAATGCTAATGAGCAATGTAAAACGACGAATGGATGCCCGAAGACGTTATGGCACGGACTCGTGAACGGGAGGTCCGTAGTTCAATTCCCACCAGGATCTACCTGCCCTGCTGAGGGCGTTTTCCAGGTTTACCTCCTTCCTCGTATTTGACAAATGCGTAGAGGCATCCAAAACGTAGACATGGAAGCTTTGTTTTCTAAATTTAACTTAGCAGTTGTTATTGCACTTCATTTATCATCTGCGATTGCTAACTGTGGTGCCGTAGGTAGCACAAGTGCGCAATAAACAGTATAAAATATCTGAATTTCGCTTAGTCATGCCATGACCGAGTAGACAGACTTCTCCCCCTGTCAAGGTGGTCTGATTTCGATCCCAGGGAGCCGTATACTAGACTTAAGTTGGACGAAGTGGCATCTGCGCAATCTTTCTCCGGTTCTCGGATTCCTCCCACCATTCGTTCTACCAACTGACCAATCACCACTTTTCCTTTCATCCCCTTCCTCTCTGCAATACTAAGCTTCGGGCTGGTCACTCATCCTGGATCTTCATTTCTATACATGAGGTTCTCTGCTCCCGAACTGGGTAAGACCACAGGCACTAATTTGTATGTCCTGGGGGCGTAGGTCCTCCAAAAGGGTAGCGTAAACCCAGAAAGAAGACGAATATTGCTTGATCACAAATATGTTCCTTGCCAACTGGTAAAATATAAATTATTCAAAACGCTGTCCCAAGGGAGGGCAAAACTATGTCCTCCATTATATTTTACATTTATGGTTGTATTTACAGTTTTTACTTAAGTATTAGTTCTTTATTAAGCGAAGTAGGTAAGAAATGCTGTATATTATAAAAATTATATATTTTTATCACAACATCCTTTTTATATTATGAATATTGTCAAATAAATTATTTATTGAAAGCTGTTTCAATCCGGGCTTTCCACGTATTATATTTGCAACAGTTCTTCGCGTGGAACGAGGTGGATTAGGTACATTAACCCTTCCATGTTTAGTCACAAAAGTTCACAATAATTGCTCTTGCACTAATGTTACCACTAACATTTCCATCAGTTACACTGTTACTTGTAGAGCATAAAGTAAAATGGTGTTCTTCGTCTCCATCATAATCACCATTATCATCATGGTCCATATCTTCAATGTCATGAACTTCATTTTCAGTATCACTAACACACTCCTCAAAAATATACCTTTCTTTCTCGTTATGTTCTAAAATTTCTTCCGATTCTCTTTCCATACTATGTAATTATCTGCTCGTTTTTCTGAGTCCTACCACGGTCAGAGACAGAATAACACTAGGTAAAACCACAAGAAAAGTTGGCGTTGAACAGTATACAAAATCTGAATTTCTCTTCGCGCCAAGACCGAGTACTTAGACATCTCCCCCTGTCAAGGGAGTCTGATTTCGATCCCATGGAACCGTATACGAGACTTATGTTGGAGGAAATGGTATCTGGGCGAGCTTTCTCCGGTCCTCGGATTCCTCCCACCATTCTTTCAACCAACTGACCAATCATCACCCTTCCTTTCATCCATTTCACCGTCTTTCATATCATCCCCTTCCTCTCTCTCATACTAGGCTTCGGGCTGGGCACTCATCCTAGATCTTCTTTCCGAACCACCAGTCTGTCTGCTCCCGAACTGGGTAAGACCACAGGCACTAGTCTGTATGTCCTGGGGGCGCAGGTCCTCCAAACGGGGAGGGTAAACCCAGAAAGAAGAAGAACATTGCTTTATCACAAATATCTTCCTTGCCAACTGGCAAGATATTGGATTTTATCAACATACTGGCCCAAGAGAGAGCTAAATTATGTCCTCCACTATATTTTACACTTATTGGGTTATTTACAGTTTTTGCTTAAGTATTAGTTCTTTATTAAGCGAATTCAGTACCAAAATATTGTATATTATAAAACTATATCTATTTTTTCACAACATCCTTCCTATATTATGAATATTGCCAAATTAAATTATTTATTGAAAGTTGCTGCAATCCAGGCTTTCCACGTTTTATATATGCAACAGTTCTTCGCATGGAACGAAATGGATTAGGTACATTAACCCTTCCACGTTTACTCACAAACTTCACAATTATTACACTTGCACTATTGTTATCACTAACATTTCTATCAGTTACACTGTTACTTGTAGAGCATAAAGTAAAATGGGGTTCTGCGTCGCCATCGTAATCACAATTATCATCACGGTTCATGGGCGTAGAAATCATTAGCATGGTTTCCTTCGGAAGGGAAGTAAAGCCGGTGGTCCCGTGTCGTAGATTTGCGGCACGTAAAAAAACCCAGCCTGATAAAGAGGCCTCTGAGCAAAATTACCGGTCTTTCAAGCCCAATATAAGATGGGACGCTAAGGATCATAGTAGTTAAAGAGCGTCCATAAATAAAACTCAATTTCAATTTTTTACAATCTCATGATGTTCATCTTCAGTTTCACTAACACACTCCTCAAAAATATGCCTTTCTTCCTCGTGATGTTCTAAAATTGCTTCCGATTCTCTTTCCATACTATATAATTATCTCCTCGTTTTCTTGTGTCCTACCACGGTCAGAGACAGAATAACACTCTTTATAAAACGAGTTTTCAATCCATGCAGTAATGCCAACAATGCAATACAATGCTGGCTTCCAACAAGGCCATTGTTACAACCTAAGTTTGCAGTTCGAAAAATAAGGTCATTGTAGTAACACATGTTTATTTTTTAGATTAAGAAATTTTACATTTTGGACCGAGAGAAGGCTATTTGTGACCACTTCAATATTTTGTCCATATAATTAGATTTGCAAACAAAATACCTTGATTTTCTTTATTGAATCGTTAACTTTATACTATTTCTGACACAAAATGAGAACAGCATGGTCTCAACATGTTTATACTATAATACTAGTAGCTCTAAAGGATGTGAACAGTAAAATCACCCACCCTTGTTCCATCTAGGGATAATAGCTTTGGCGCCGACGACTCTTGGTATCTAAACAGATATAACCGTAAACGTTTGTTATAACGTCCATAATTGATTTTCTCTAAGCAGATAATTAAGTCTAAAACATGTACATTTATTGGGTTTTTGGTTGTATTCCCACAGAAGAGTGAAACATTACATATTCGTGCGAGGGTAAGTTATGTGTAGCTCTTACCTCAGGGATCTTTAGTTCAAAATCTCTCCACATCAATTGCTTCCGCATTTCATACATTTGTGAAAACCCATGCAAATGTGCACTCACTGTCTATACCAATGTCTTGACCTGTGCAGTTCTTAGCGTAAAATGTTTAAAATGATGATACGGTTCAACTAGGCCCTGTAGTTGATTTAATTGTATATAGACTAAATAAAGATGTAAAATGTCGACTCGGCTCCGTATTCGAAATGCTTGTATAAAGATTAAACAAAGATGCAAAATATTGCATTTAATATTATAACTCGATAGAAAGAAAACCTTAATACGGAAACATTGCAAATTGCTTGAGGAAATGAGGTTCAGGTCAAGAGGGTAACGCAACAGGTCTTGATAACGGCAACAGTATGTGAATATAAGCTTGAGTTTGTCTGTCTTGTGATTTCTAAGCTCGCAGTGGAATTAATATTGGGTAACGACGTGCTATTTGGTATGAGAAGCATCATTGATTATGGACGCGCACAATTGACACTTTACGCTGCAAAGACCTCTGTAGTCGTGCCTTTTGCAAGTTCGTCAAATGAGGATAGGGTTATGTCGACCGAAGAAGAAACTATGGTTAACACACAGAAACATTTTTCGTCGAATATTTGAATACTGAAGATAGCGCTCAAATCGTAAGAATGTTGCCACAGCTGGTCGTACTGGACGATACCAGGTATGAAGCAGTGATGACGTCAGACAAAAGCACAGCTGATAGCAACCTCATACAGACATATGGTCATCGCAGCCTTCGGATCCCCAAGCGGCGACCTTTGTGCAGTAGCCAAACACTTGTTCCCTACCCTCCCTAACCGCAAGCACCATAAAATCTTAGTGACATCCATGTGCATATGCGCGTTGTTGCCAAAATTAAAAATAGTATTTAAAAGCAAAACTTTGCAGGTGATTTCCACATGTACAGAATACAATCATGCAGTTTGTCTGCTTGCTTTACACACAAAATAACTATGTAAATAACTATGAATCGCATAGTAATTACATTTAAGTTGCAAACGCTTTAAAATATAACTGAACTAATGAATGATCTGAACTAATATACTGCGCTACAAGAATAGAAATGCATGTTAACATATCCGAGAGAAACTTAGAAACATGTTCCGAATAAACTATACATTGTTGGACTATCATTAAATAATTAAAATACATAAATATTAATTTATTTTGAAAGGAACTCTTACTCCCAAATCAAAGCATCATTTTTGATTATGCTGTGCGCGGAGCTATGGTAAAAAGTTTTTTATCACTTGTATCACAACAATGTTTTATTAATATAAAGCTAATACAAGAAGTTGTGTATTGTTTAAGGTGTAAGATTTATAAGCATGACATCTTCTGTTTACCTAAATGAATAGCTTTATTATAAAATGCAGGATAAGTAAAAATACGAAGGCAAAAGAAAGAAAATAAAAAAAAAATCTTATGTATTATATTCACAAGATTATCTCTACTCACTCTTCTACAAACTACTTTCACAAAAGCTTATTCTATCTACTTCTTAAATAATAAGATAAAATTTCATTGCACATATCGTTGTAAATATAAGGATACATAGGCTAAAGCGATAGTCAGATTTTTAAAATACAGATGACTATATGATGACTTTGAAATTCCATGCTCTTAGCATGACCACGAGGAAAATACAAACAGAGACTTCCAACTTGTATTTCAAAATTCAAACCAACAACAAAAAATTTCTCGGAAATGGTTAACACAATTTGACCTAAAATTTGTCCTTTACCGAGATTGCATTTTACGCAGAGTAAGATTTTGTCTCTCTCTTAGAATTTACCAGTAATACAACAAGTTGAGAACGAGGAAAATTTTACAAGTTATTCCCAGAATATAAAATTCATGATACAAATTTTATTTTTCCTGCAAATATCTTAAACTTGCGGTATTTTACTAAAAATCGTTAAGCTGTTTTTGAGAAATTCAAAACAATAACAAACATTTTTCCACATAAAAGGTTCTTTTCTACATGTTCTTGAACATTACACATAAAAATCTGGCTTTGCTTATTCAGTTTTTGTAGCCCTTTTCTTCGTGGTCTTGGCATTACTGATATTCGGCAGAGGGTCACTTGCTGGTGCGACCGGAGGGGCATCAACTTGTTTCGTTTCCCAAGGTCTCCACATCTTAATTAAACTATTAAACGCTAATAACTATTAAACACTGCTAAACTTACAAAACTGCACTAAGTAAAACACTATATAACTTCTCTGAAGAAGTAATATAGAAGCTTAGCTGAACATGGAAGAAAAGCACGAGCGAACAGTCACAGCTGCAGCTGCTTTTTAAAACCGAAGAAACAGCAGAAATGACATTGCAACAACGCTTTGCTTTGGTGGAGCTGGAGAAAGGACCACGTGTTGTGTTTAAGGGATGGGAAGACCCTACTAATCGTTTACTGATGGGTTTATGGTCAGGCTTCAAAGCTTTCCGTTCGCTTTGAAGCCGGTTGGGGAAAGGATGCCCGCGACTAGTTTACAGAATGTTTTGCGAGGTCGAGGAAACTTTCATGATGCGCCCTGAGCCGATTCACATTCAGGTACAAGAGCATTGTAATCCGTAAATCACCGCACGGATAAGGGAGCAGGTTGCCACGACCGCCCAGTTAAATGACAGGTAGAAGGAGCACCTGTTCACCATTCTTATAAAACACAGAGAGATATTTTCAACAAAAATAACGGGATTGTGCAAAGGATTCCAATATTTCTTAGAAGTGAACAACATTAGCACTAGCTATTACCAACCGCAAACTAACCCATGTGAACGAGGGATTTAATTTTTATCTACGGACTTTACTTTTAGAGTGACGGAACAGATAGGCGACCGTGTTTACCAACTTCAACATTTGAAAACTGGCAAAATAATAGGCAGATATAACATAGTTCCAATGAGGCCATATAAAGAGGCAATCAAATCTCTACTAACGAATTGATTTCTGTTAAAAAAAAAAAAAATTCCCAATTGGGAGGCTGAAACGATACACAACTGTTAAAAAAATGCAGAAATATGCAACGGCAAAAAGCTAGGATAAAACAGTTAATGGTAATCATACTCTCAAAACTGCATCTAAGAAACAAACGTATGTAAGTAAGACGTAATTTGTTGTACATACTCCATTTAAAAGAAAATAACGTATGCAGTAATATTCATGTATATAATGTGTTGTATGAATATATGCCATGTCCTGCCATATATGTACTATGTTAAATTACATTAATATATTGGTGAATGGGTTATGTCTGAGATGATGAATATGTGTACATAAATGTGATAGTTATAAGAATTACACAAAGTGAGACAAATGCACTTTTGAACGTATATCACGGTGTACAGCATATGACATCACTATATCTGTTAATAATGTCTTGGATTAAGTAAGGTTCTTTAATGCATATATTAATACCAATCTGCAAGTATCATTATATATATTGACAACGTAGTGCTTAAATCTGGTTAATGTCTTTTAAATGTAATGTTTTAATTCCTAATTAATCATAAGAAACACTTCTAATTATACTATCCTGTCTAAATCCAGAGTAAAAGTTCCCTTTACCCTGTTGCATTAAATGGACCAAGTGAACGAATACAAATATTGTGATGGAAGTGGACAGTTAAAAAAAAAAAAAAAAAAAAAAAAAGGAAAGTGAGGAAGGTCTAACACAATGGTCTTGTATAATGTCCCTTTGAGTGTTGTGTACCTGGACAGATGTAAGGTTTCTGAAAGAGAAAGTGCGCCCAAAGGTCATACCGATAGAACTGACAGCGTGTGGATGGGTTCAAAACAATGCAGGGTCAATAACCAAAATAAACACAATATGTAACCAGTAAGTTATGTGTAGTAAGGAAGTTTACATTGTAATTTGTCATGATTGTAACAAATGCAGCACGAACGCTAACCTTCATTCGTAAACAACCGCCACGCTGTAATAACCGTGAATGAATGCAAAAGAGATATGTCCCTAGAACCTACGGCTCTGATGGAGCTTCACAATAAATTTCTAATGTCCTTACAGCCCATTGAGAAATTTCATGTGAGGGCATATGATACGGTTCAACTAGGCCCTAGAGTTGATTTAATTGTATATAGACTAAATAAAGATGTAAAATGTCGACTCGGCTCCGTATTCGAAATGCTTGTATAAAGATTAAACAAAGATGTAAAATATTGTATTTAATATTATAACTCGATAGAAAGAAAACTTTAATACGGAAACATTGCAAATTGCTTGAGGAAATAAGGTTCAGGTCACTGACATATCCCTTTCTATTGGAACAGGATGGGTCCGTCGGCAAAATTGAATACAAAAGTGTAGGGCCATTAAAAAGGGTCTACGAGGAAAGTGCTTGATTCTTTTCAAAGCGGAAGAAACATGAGGTTTGTACCGAGAAAAGCTTCAACGACATAAACATACTACGTGCTACAGCATAAATTAAACAAATTGAAAATAGAACCGTGGGAAGAGAAAGCTGTGCAGAAATGAACATTTTAGCCAGTAAATGGAATGCCATAAATGCAAACTGACGAATCCGAAAACAAGAAATCGTCACATGATTGAAAATCGAACGCGGAGTAGGGATGAAATCAGACATGGCGAAATTCACAAAATCCTAGTAACGACTCTACACTCTTCACTCGTCGCTGCAACATGCTACATGTAATTACACACTTGGTTTAACCTTACGACAAGTAACTCTTAGCTGAACTCTGCACCGTACAAGTTAGGCCGCGACTATGAAAGCGGGGAAAACTTATTCAATACATCTTAATACTGCCGACTACAAAGCATCACTAGCACAGTCGCGGATAATTAACGAAGTGGAGGTTCGCGTTCCTGAATGCAAAATTATAACAGTATAATAAAGTCACTATTCACCAGAGCTGATGTTGTTATTATCGTAATCGATATAATTTCACCACACCCTGTAGACTTTACAGAGTCGACACTGCTCAACGCTAGCCGGAGAAAGAATAAAAATACGCATCGAGGAAGCGAACAACTTCACATGAACAGCGTCATGTGCCACCAACGCTTATAAACAACTTCATAAGGCGCCAACACATATGAACAATATCATATGACATCCAAACTAACACATATAAGAATAATATCAATGAGCATTCGCCCTTTTTGATATAACGTTGCCCTCAATTTTGAGATTTTACCCTCTTGAGGAACAAATCGTGCCAGTAGGTCAAGCTTTCTATAAGACTTTGGATCTCTGCAGTGAACAAATTGAAGAGCGAGTACAACCTCAAAATGCTAAGACAGGGTGATGAACAACTAAGACTCTCGTGAGCTTGTTCATGTGAGCCACTCATAAGCTTCACTTTATCTTACGGGACTCATATGAACGAGCTCAAGGGAGGCGAATTCCTGCGGATACTGATTCTAACATGGGTCTCCTAAGTTAAAAAATTGGGTTTATTTTTGAACCCTCTTTAACTACTATGGTTCTTAGCGTCCTATTCTATATTGGACGTGAAAGACTGGTAATTCTGCTCAGACGCCTCTTTATCAGGCTTGAAGGACACATGTGTTCGTGTTATAATTAGCTCGAAGGTGGTTTGTGATGTATACAAAAGGAAGCAGGGTGTCCATATCCTTGTTTGATGAATTACTTGATATCCTGATTTTTATTGAGAGCATCTCGGAGTTAAGGAGAATAATATATGTACACATTAAAGATGTATTGTATTTTAAGGTGAACATTGGCGTATGAATACGTCTATATTGTGGTTTCTCTGTTTACCTGTTGTAGGCATACAACGAATGGAGATTTATTTCTATCAAATGTTGTTTTCGGTTTAACGGTTTCATAATTTACAAAAAGGCTGATTAGTTGGAAATTAAAAATATTTATTTTGATTACTTTTCAGTAAACATTTAATGTTACGCAAACTGCTACGGAATTCGTAAATGCCATTCCACATGAGTCGATTTGATTTCTCTGAAGATTAGTTTCTTAGCAGATTGTGTACACATAGCCAGGCTTTTTTTAACAATAAAGTGACAAAATGTTAACGAGATGGATTGAAATTTATAGGAATTAGCCATTGCAGTATCAAATGCTTTTTAAGGACGTAATGTCTTTCCGTTATTGGATTAAAAACCAGGAGTTTCATTAATATTGCCACTTCAACATTAATAACTTTGGGCTTTTTGCTTTTATACATCCTGGTATATTCTTTCAACTTAAATGCTAAAGAGCAATGTAAATCGACGAATGGATGGCCGAAGACGTTACGACACGGACTCGTGAACGGGAAGTCCGCAGTTCAATTCCCACCAGGATCTAACTGCCCTGCTGAGGGCGTTTTGCAGGTTTACCTCCGTCCTCGTATTTGACAAATTTCGTAGAGGCACCCAAAACTTAGAAATGGAAGTTTCCTTTTCTAAATTTAACTTAGGAGTTATTATTGCACTTCATTTATCATCAGCGGTTGCCACCTGTGGTGCCGTAGGTAGCAAATTTTGGCGTTAAACAGTATAAAAAATCTGAATTTCTCTTAAGCGCGTCATGTCCGAGTAGTTAGACATCTCCCCCTGTCAAGGGGGTTAGATTTCGATCCCAGGGAGCCGTATACGAGACTTATGTTGGACGAAGTGGCATCTGCGCGATCTTTCTCCGGTTCTCGGATTCCTCCCACCATTCGTTCTAAGAACTGACCAATCACCACCTTTCCTTTCATTCGTTTCCTCTCTCTCATACTAAGCTCCGGGCTGGTCACTCATCCTGGATCTTCATATCGATACACGATGTTATCTGCTCCCAAACTGGGTAAGACCACAGGCACTAGCTTGTATGTCCTGGGGGCGTAGGGCCTCCAAACGGGGAGGTTAAACGCAGAAAGAAGAAGAATATTGCTTGATCATAAATATGTTCCTTGCCAACTGGGAAAATATTAGAAATTATTCAACATGTTGTCCCAAGGGAGGGCAAAACTATGTCCTCCATTATATCTTAACACTTATGGTTGTATTTACATTTTTTAATTAAGTATTAGTTTTTTTATTAATCGAAGTAAGAAGTGCTGTATATTATAACATTATATATATATATATATATTTATCACAACATCCTTTTTATATTATGAATATTGTCAAATAAAGTACTTATTGAATGTTGCTGCAATCCAGGCTTTCCACCTAATATATTTGCAACAGTTCTTCGCGTGGAACGAGGTGGATTAGGTACATTAACCCTTCCACGTTTAGTCACAAAACTTCACAATAATTACACTTGCACTAATGTTACCACTAACATTTCTATCAGTTACACTGTTACTTGTAGAGCATAAAGTAAAATGGTGTTCTTCGACACCATGATAATTACCATTATCATCACGGTCCATATCTTCAATGTCATGAACTTCATCTTCAGTATCACCAACACACTCCTCAAAAATATACCTTTCTTTCTCGGGAAGTTCTAAAATTTCTTCCGATTCTCTTTCCATACTATATAATTATCTGCTAGTTTTTCTGAGTCCTACCACGGTTATAGATAGAATAACACTCGGTATAAAACAAATTTTCAATCCACGCAGTAATGCCAACAATGCAATACAATGCTGGCTTCCAAATAGGCCATTGTTACAACCTCAGTTTGCAGTTTCGAACAATAAGGTCTCCTTGTAGTAACATATGTTTATAATTTCGATTAAAACTTTTACAAGTTGGACCTAAGAGCAGGCTATTTGTTGTTCACTTCAATATTTAGTCCATGTAATTAGATTTTCAACCAAAATACCTTGATTTTGTTTATTGAATCGTTAACTTTATACCATTTCTGACACAAAATGAGAACACCATAGTCTGAACATGTTTATATTACAATAGTAGTAGCTCTAAAAATGTGAACAGTAATATCACCCACCCTTGGTCCGTCTAGGGATGATAGATTTGTTGTCGACAACTCTTAGCATCTAAACAGATATAACCGTATACCTTTGTTATAACGTGCATAATTGATTTTCTCTAAACAGATAGTTAAGGTTTAAACGTGTACATTCATTGGGAAGTGGTTTGTATTCCCACAGAAGAGTAAAACATTACATATTCGTGCGAGGGTAAGTTATGTGTAGCTCTTACCTCAGGGATCTTTAGTTCAAAAGTTCTCCACATCAATTACTTCCGCATTTCTACATTTGTGAAAACCCATGCAAATGTGCACCCGCTGTCTATACCTATGTCATGACTTGTACATTTCTTAGCGTAAAATGCTTAAATTGAGCATTCGCCCTTTGTGATATACATCACTGCTGTCAATTTTGAGATTTTCCCCACTTGAGGAACAAATCCTGTCAGGAGGTCAAGCTTTCTATAAGATGTTGGAACTCTGCAGTGAACAAATTGAAGAGCGAGTACAACCTCAAACAGCTACGACAAGGCGATGGACAACTAAGACTCTCGTGAGCTTGTTCCTGTGAGCCAGTCATAAGCTTCATTTGATCTTAAGAGACTCATAAGAACGAGATCAAGGGAGGCGATCTCCAGCGGTTATTGATCCTAACGTGGGTCTCCTAAGTTAAAAAATTGGGTTTATTTTTTAACCCTCTTTAACTACTATGGTTCTTAGCGTCCTATTCTATATTGGACGTGAAAGACTGGTAATTCAGCTCAAAGGCCTCTTTATCAGGCTTGAAGAACACATGTGTTCGTGTTATAATTAGCTCAAAGGTGGTTTATGATGTATACAAAAGGAAGCAGGGCGTCCATATCCTTGTTTGATGAATTAATTGATATCCTGATTTTTTATTGAGGGCATCTCGGAGTTAAGTAGAATAATATATGTACACATTAAAGATGTATTGTATTTTAATGTGAACATTGGCGTATGAATATGTCTATATTGTGGTTTCTCTGTTTACCTGTTGTAGGCATACAACGAATGGAGATTTATTTCTATCAAATATTGTTTTCGGTTTAAGGGTTTTATAATTTACAAAAGTCTCATTAGTTGGAAATTAAAAATATTTATTTTGATTACTTTTTAGTAATTATTTAATGCTACGCAAACTGTTACGGAATTCGTAAGTGCCATTCAACATATGAGTCGATTTGATTTCTCTGAAGATTACTATCTTAGAAGATTGTGTACTCATGGCCAGGCTTTTTTAACAATAAATTGACAAAAAGTTAACCAAATGGATTGAAAATTGTAGAAATCAGCAAATGCAATATCACATATCTTTAAGGACGTAATGTCTTTCCGTTATTGGTTTAAAAAGCAGGAGTTTCCTTAATTATTCCCCTTCAGCATTAATAACTCCGTGCTTTTTCCTGTTATACATCCTGGTATATTCGTTCAACTTAAATGCTAAAGAGCAATGTAAAGCGACGTATGGATGGCCAAAGACGTTACGTCACGGACTCGTGAACGGGAAGTCTGCAGTTCAATTCCCACCAGGATCTTCCTGCCCTGCTGAGGGCGTTTTGCAGGTTTACCTCCGTCCTCGTATTTGACAAATTTCGTAGAGCCACCCAAAACTTAGACATGGAAGGTTTCTTTTCTAAATTTAAATTAGCAGTTATTATTGCACTTCATTTATCATCAGCGGTTGCCATCTGTAGTGCGTATGTAGCAAATTTTGGAGTTAAACAGTATACAAAATCTGAATTGACGGTCTGATTTCGATTCCAGGGAGCCGTATACGAGACTTATGTTGGACGAAGTGTCGTGGTCTGAACATTTTATACTATAATAGTAGTCGCTCTAAAAGGTGTCAACATAAAATCACCCACACTTGATGCGTCTA
Organism: Deroplatys truncata; assembly: GCA_030765065.1. Lineage (NCBI taxonomy): Eukaryota > Metazoa > Arthropoda > Insecta > Mantodea > Mantidae > Deroplatys > Deroplatys truncata. Next base: position 660,191,171 of record CM060990.1, read on the forward strand.
AGGATGATAGGTTTTGTGTGGAAAACTCTTAGTATCTAAACAGATATAACCGTATACTTTTGTTATAACGTCCATAATTGATTTTCTCTAAACAGATAGTTGAGGCTGAAACGGATACATTCATTGTCTATTTGGTAGTATTCCCACAGAAGAGTGAAACATTACATATTCGTGCGAGGGTAAGTTATGTGTAGCTCTTACCTCAGGGATCTTTAGTTCAAAAGCTCTCCACATCAATTGCTTCCGCATTTCTACATTTGTGTAAACCCATGCAGATGTACACCCACTGTCTATACCTATGTCATGACTTGTACATTTCTTAGCGTAGAATGTTTAAATTGAGCATTCGCTTTTTGTGATAAACATTGCCGTCAATTTTGAGATTTTCCCCTCTTGAGGAACAAATCCTGTCAGTAGGTCAAGCTTTATATAAGATGGTGGATCTCTGCAGTGAACAAATTGAAGAGTGAGTACAACCTCAAACAGCTACGAAAAGGTGATGAATAACTGAAACTCTCGTGAGCTTGTTCCTGTGAGCCACTCATAAGCTTCACTTGATCTTACGGGACTCATAAGAACGAGCTCAAGGGAGGTGATCTCCAGCGGCTAACGTGATCCTAACGTGGGTCTCCTATGTTAAAAAATTGGGTTTATTTTTGAACCCTCTTTAACTGCTATGGTTGTTATCGTCCTATTCCATTTTGGACGTGAAAGACTGGTAATTCTGCTCAGAGGTCTCTTTATCAGGCTTGAAGAACACATGCGTAAAATTAGTATTTGCTCTTGGTGATAATACATTGCCGTCAATTTAAAGATATTCCCCTCCTGAGGAGTAAACCCTGCTTTTAAAGGAAAATGTTATAAGTCAAGCTTTTTATGGGATAATGCATCTCTGGAGTCAACAAATTGAAGAGCGAGTAAAACCTCAAACCGCTACTACAACAAGGCGATGAACAACTAAGTCTCTCGTGAGCTAGTTCAGGTGAGCCAATTAGAAGCTTAAAATTATTCTCATTTCCTTACGTGAACTAGCTTAAGGGTGGCGATCTCCTGCGGTTATTGATTCTAACGTGGGTCTCATAAGGTTTAAACTTGAATTTTATTTATGGACCCTCTTAGTTTCCCATCCTATATTGAATGTTAAAGACCGGAAATTTTTCTCAGTGGCCTGTTTTTGGATTGAAGTTCTTTTTTGTGCCGTAAATCTACTACACAGGACCACCGGCTTTTTTTCGTTTCCGGATGATACCATGTTAAGCATTTTTACACCCGAAAAAATCCATAGCTTTCCGCCGGGTTTGAACACGCGACCTCCAGCGCTAGAGGCTAGCATGGTACATCCAGTCCGTGGAGGACGCCAGGTGTCTCGAGGGACTGAAGACACAAGAGAGAAGAAGGAAGCTTACAGTGTTATAACACATGTGTTCGCCTTATAATTAGCTCGAAGTTGGTTTCATGAAGAATAGAAAGGAAAGCAGTGTGTCCTTAATTTGTTTGATGGTTTACTGTATATGCTGATGTTTTATTCAGGTCATCTCATAGTCAAACACAATCATATATACCTGAGAAATGTATTAGGTTTTTAATGACAATATCGGCGTATGAATAGGGCTATATTGTGGTTTTTCTACCGTTTACCTCTTGTAGGCATACAACAAATTATATTTTATTGTTATGAAGTATTGTTTTCGATTTAAGGTTTAATAATTTATTACATGACTGATTTTTTGGAAATTAAAGGTTATCTTTTTTCAACTACCGTTTTATGTTACGCAATACATAAGCGGCATTCCACGTATGACTCGATTTAAATTATCGGAAGATTACTTTCTTATAAGATTGTGTACACATGACCAAGCCATTTTGGCAATAACTGAAAAAGAAAGAAAGGAAATAGTTTGAAATTTGTAGAAATTACCTACATCAGTATCAAGTATCTTTATGGACGTAACTGATTTGCGTTATTTTGGTTTAAAAACCTGGAGGTTCATTAACATTGCCCCTCAACACGAATAACTTAATGCTTTTCCTGTTATAGCTCCTAGCATATTCATTTAATTTATATGCTCAAGATCAATGTAATCCGGCATATAGGTGATGGAGGACTTTATGGCATGGACTCGTGAACGGGAGGTCAGCGGTTCAAATCCCACCAGGATTCTGCTACCCGGTTTACTTCCGGCTTCATATTTGGCAAATATCGCGGAGGCACACAAAACATAGACTTCGAAGTTTTCGTTTCTAAATTTACTTTAACAGTTATCATTGCACTTATGTATCATCAGTGATTAGCACTTCTGGTGCAGTAAGTATTAAAATAGGAACTCAGAATTTCGCATAGGCGCGCCGCGGCCGAGTCGTTAATCATCTCCCTCTGTCAAGGCGGTCCGAGTCCGATCCCAGCGACGCGTACATGAGATTTATGTTGGATGTAGTGTCTTCTGGGCGAGCTTTCTCCGAGTATTCCGATTTCTCCCCCATTCATTTAACCCGCTGCTCAATCATCACATTTCCATTCATCCAATTCACCGTCATCTTCCTCTCTCTCATACTAGGTTTCGGGCTGGTCACTCATCGTAGTTTTTCTTCCCTTTTCAAAAGTCTGTCTGCTCCCCAACAAGATAAGATACTAGGCACTGGTTTGTATAACCTAGGGGCGTAGGTCCTCCAAACGGAGAGATAAACCGAGACTTAATCATAAAAATATGTTTCCTGCGAACTGGCAAAACATCAGTTCAGAAGAATTTTAAACCTAATGGCGATTTTGTATAAAGCGATACCGTCCATACTATACAGCTAAATTTTGTATGATAGTATCTGTTAAGGATAGAAGTAAATTACGAACTTAAATTCCCTTACAACTGGCCCAAGGGAGGGCTAAATTATGCCTACCAATATATTTTACACTTTAGTTTTTATTTAAGATTGTTGCGTAATTAGTAATTCATTATTAAGAGAATTATGTGTATCAAGAGACAAATTAATATCCCCCAGGGGACTACTACGGTAGGTACGGGATTGGCGGCCCCGGGGTCCCGAAACACACTCTCGATTGGGTTCCTTCAAGAGGTGAGAGGGTTTATGTCAAACGCCCAACCAACTTTGGTCCACAAGTGTTTTTGACCAGCTATCAGTTACCTACCTAAACACAGTCTGACGGATACCGCTGCGCGGGACGGAGGAGGGATGTCACAAGGGGTGATAGGTAATGTGTAACTCCCAGCCAGTGAGTATCATGTAGGACTGTGTTCGTATCCGCTGATAAAGGTCAGTCCCGGGGAGGGGCCATTACATGAGCTGTTACGCTCCTGTAGGTGATTGGGTACCCTTAACTGTTAATCGGGAGGTGAAACCCTAAGGTGAGTAAGGTCCAGGCCAGGACTCTCGCCTAATCTGGGGTGGCGCCCAGGATGTGAGCATGACATCGGAGACATTTATAATGGTGGAGGAAATTGTCGCTATGGATCCTAAAAAATAAAAAACCCTCAAAAGTCGATGTAAAAGAAGTAGTCGAGTGTTGTGGTCCTCGCTACTTAGTCATAAATAGAACAGAGGAAGGAAGAAACTTTGATCGGTGAACCCTTTCATAGTACAAAAGGGTCTCGATAACATTGCTGCTCCAGTTATGTCGTGCATTAGATATTGAAATGGCACGCTCCTGGTTGAAGCAATTTCAGCATCCCAGGCAGCCAAAATAGTTAGAGCGCATATTTTAGCCAGTTATTCTGTACGAGTTGAAGTGCACAGAACCTTGAACTCCTCAAGCGGTGTAGTAAATATCCATGCATTGGACGGTATGCCCAATGAAGAGATTCAAGAAAATCTAGATAACCAAGGTGTTACTTTCGCATATCGGGTTCAACGGAAAGAAAGTGGTGAACTAGTTCCTACTCGTACACTGTTTCTTACCTTTGATAGGGTAGATCTCCCTCAAATGATTAAGGCGGCATATGAAGTCATTAAGGTTAGGCCATATATACCGAACTTGCAGAGATGCTATAAGTGTCAGCGCTTTGGTCACACTAGCGAATTTTGTAACGGCGAATCGACGTGCGTTAACTGTGGAGATATCTCACGATGGAGTATGTACAACTCCTGCAATGTGCGTTACTGCAACGGTAAACAACCATCAAGTTCCCGACAATGCCCCCGTTTTGCAGAGGAACGAGGGATCCAGGAGATCCGGGTTAGGGGGAAGGTGTCCTTCTCGGAAGCCCGGAGGCTTCTGCGTATCCGACAACCTTCTGTCCCGAAGTCCGGTACCTATAGCTCAGTTGCAGCTAAACGGGTACCGTGTCGGGAAATCGCAACTCACACTAGCGATATAAACGGGGCCACTATTTCCGAAAAGATTCTCGTAGCTAGAACGCAGCCAAAGCCTTCAAAAACCACACCCACGACAGCATCAACCTCTACCAAGTCCGTTAATGGAAAGATCGCACCAGTCAAATCAACAGCAAAACCGTCGACCTCAAATAATAAGACTGGCAAGCCTATAGTATATAATGCATCAACAGTAAAATTCAGGACCAGTTATGTGACAGCCGACTTCCTAAAGGAAAGCGATAAGGGGAAGAAAGATCTGCGAGCATCTCCGGAGATCCTCCTCTGGGGAATCTACCGGGAAGGACTCAGAGCGACGATCAATATCTTCGCTGATCTCAACTTACAATTGGCTTGAGTTTCTCGAACCGAGATTTTCTATTGGAAAGGGGTCCTCTCCTGTGGAGGCGATGGAGCAGGAGGATTCTGGCTACACTGCCAGAACGACAGTGAAAAAGAGATGGGTTAAATCCTCCATTAAAGGTGTTAGATCCGACACTAAAGAAAACGGAAAATTGATTCGATCACCGCTTTCCACAACGTAGTAAACTTCACGATTAAGAACTTATCCCGTTATAATTTTAATGGCTTTCCTACAATGGAACATCCGTAGAATTAGAACACATCGGCCAGAGCTTGAACTTTTGCTCAACAAGTATCAGCATTTGGTTGTATGTTTACACGAGACTAAACTCCTCCGCGATATAGCTATCAAATCAAGCGGTATACCCCAGTACGGTGTGATCTTACACCCGAATAGGGTTTTCCTGCGCACGGGGGCACTGTGATGCTCGTCAGAGGTGATATATTTGTAGCATTTGTATGCATACAGTATGACATCCATCCGATTTACCATTTATAACATTTATCTACCACCATCCGAAGATCTCTCGCTCACTGATTTAGAATATCTAGTTTCGCAGTTACCTATGCTTTTTCTGTTGGTGGGAGACGTTTATGCCCATCACCCGCTTTGGGGCTCACCTTGGGCTTGTGCGAGAGGTAAATTAACTGCCGAGTTTTTTTGGACAATAACTTAGATGTTCTGAACACCGGGAAGCCTACATTTTCTCTCAGACTCTTACAACGCATTTTCATACCTTGATATTTCAGTTTGTTCACCAGGTTAACAGCTTCCTTGCAATGGAATATCATCTCTGATTTACACTCTAGCGACCACTTTCCATGTCTTATTAGTCTCTTAACACAAGATATATGTTCCACACGCCTACCTAGAGGGCGCTTAGATCAAGCCAACTGGAATGTTTACTCCCAGTTGGCTGTGTTTAATTACAATGAGGACGACTGTGTGAATGATTTGGTCCAACATCCCACAGAGAATATTCTTTCTGCTGCTGAGCAAGCTATTCCACGATCGACTGCCAACCCTCGTCGATTTCCAGTCCCTTGATGGACGGAAGAATGCCGAAATGCCATTCGTGTTCGTAGGCGTGCGCTTAGGGATTTCCAGCGTCGCCTCACACTGAATAACCTAATTGGATACAGGAAAATGCGTGCCAAGTCGAGATATATTATAAAGAATAGCAAAAAGACATCATGGAGCAAGTTTGTAGCTTCATTTAATCGACATACACCTTCCTCTGTCGTTTGGGATAAATTAAGCCGTGTGGCCGGAAAATCGACCCACATGCAATTGTCGGTCTTAAAACAGCTACAGGAGCTGCTGTTGATATATTTGAGGTGGCTAACACATTTGTCCGTGCTTTCACTAAAGTGTCTAGCGCAGATAACCATTCGCCTTCCTGTTAAGACTCAGGTTGAATCTCAAGGTTTCCTTTTCAGGAAATCTTGAAGATTACAATCGCCTCTTCACCATGGTGGAGTTAGAACACGCTCTCTCATCTTCGCGACTATCAGTACCAGGACCTGATCGTATCCAAGTACAAATGTTGCAACAGCTCTCTCCTGAAGGTAAGGCTTTCCCACTCGAGGTGTATAATTGTGTTTGATGCCACTTTTCCAGAAAAGTGGTGTGAGGCCAGTGTCATACTCATTTTGAAAGCTGGAAAGGACCATCATCTCCCGTCCAGCTACCGTCCTATTTCCCTTACCAGTTGCGTTTGCAAGGTGATGGAACACATGATCAATGGGCGGTTGGTATGGTAGTTGGAAACTCACAACCTGCTGACCAACACCCAGTACGGTTTTCGGAGGCGCCATTCAACAATCGACCACCTTGTGTCGTTGTCCACACAGATAATGAACGGATTTATGAAGAATTGTCAAACCGTTGCGATATTTTTTTGACCATGAGAAGGCTTATGATACTTGTTGGCGAGCAGGGATACTATGTTCCCTACACGCCTGGAACATACGTGGACGCTTACCACGGTTCATTCAGGAGTTTATGAAGGACCGCGTTTTCCGAGTAAGGGTCGGCTCGATTTTTTCGAAACTTTTTGTTCAGGAGAATGTAGTACCTCGGGGATCGGTACTAAGCGTTACACTGTTTGCTATAGCAATTAATTCTATCTCGAAATGTGTTCCTCCAGGGGTATCGTGATGTTTATTCGTAGACGACTTTGCCGTTTATTGTACTTCTCTGCGTACATCGCTTTTGGAACGCCGTATGCAGCAGTCCTTAGATAATCTCCAAGGCTGGTGTTCTAAAAACGGCTTTCGTTTCTCAACTGAGAAGTCAATCTGCGTGAACTGCTGACGCCGTAGAAGACAATTATCACCTTCGCTCCAATTTGGTCCAGATTTACCACCATTGGCAGCTTCGAAGAGATTCTTGGGGTTGCGTTTGATAGGAAACTTAGCTGGTCATCGCATATAGCACAGTTGAAAGCGCGATCTGACCGTTTTCTGAATGTCTTGCGGATATTAAATGGCAACTCTTGGGGACCGGATCGAACTATTTTGCTGGAGCTGTATCGCGCACTGGTCCGATCAAAAATAGACTGTGGGTGCATCATTTATTCCTCAAAACGACCATTTGTGCTGGGGAGATTAGACGCAGTACATAACCGGGACATTCGAGTGGCTATTGGTGCTTTTCCCACTAACCCAGTTATGAGTCTTTACGCCGAATCGGCAGAACCTCCTCTGCAATATCGGCGTGATATCCTCTTGGGAAATTATGGCTGTGCGCTTAAATGTATACCTCAACATTTAACGTTCGCTTTCTTTTTTTTCAAATTGCGCTGGACGAACGTTATAGGAATAACTCCATTAATCCAAGGTCTGTAGGAGTGCGTTTCCTGTATCTTCTTAGAAAGCACGACATTGAAATGCCTAGCATGTTTTCTAAGGGGGAGAGATGTTCACCTCTTGGTTACGTGAGACATCTCATGTAGATCTTGGGATGACGGTATACCTGCAGTCTACTATGCCTGCGTTTAGTATCTGCACCTTTTTTAGAATTTCTGTCAAGTTGCACTGGCCGAATTTTGATCTACACCGATGGATCTAAGTGCACCAACGGTGTTGTATGTGCTTATGTTTATGGAACCGAACTCTATACATTCGGTTTCCATTATAGCACATCCATTTATATTGCAGAGCTGTATGCCATTTACCTAGCCATTTTGTATGTGCGCCGTCGAAAATTTGGAGACTTCTCATTTTGAGTGATTCTCTTAGTGCATTTCAGAGCCTTCGTGAGCTGTACAACTACCACTCCATTGGTCAGCGAATTCAGGATGTTCTCCCATGTTTTATGCGCTTCTGGCGTTAATGTGGAGTGTTCTTGGATACCTGGTCACGTTGGCTTACCTGGAAATGAACCTGATTTGGCAGTTCAAACAGCAACACAGAACCCAGTGTTACAATATTTCGTGTAACGTCGGAAGACTTTAGGCTTGTGCGGAGAGCGGTGCTGTCATGCTGGCGCAAGGAATGGTTAGCTCTACGCGGAAATGAGCTTAGAGTGGTAAAGCACATTCCAATAAACTGGATAACTTCCTCTCGTGGATCTTGTCGTGAGGAAGTGATTTTGGCTTGGTTGCGTATTGGCCACTACAATTTTACGCACGGTTATCTTTTTAAGGGTGGCCCTGCTGCAATTTGTCCGCTTTGTGGCCAAGGTCTGTTGGTTCATCACGTGTTGCTAGACTGTACTGCTCTAGCACATCATTGGGACTCCCTGCAACTGCCGGACAGTCTTGCAGAGGTCTTAGCGGATGATAAGCAAACGGTGGATAGAATTTTTATTTTGCGTCTAAAGTAATTTCCAAATTAGGCATCTTAATAGCAGATTTTTCATACTGATCGGTTTAGTTTTGAACATTTATATTTATGATTCGTGCTATGTTTTTATATTGATATTTATTTATGGCCTATGCTTTGTTTTTGATATTCCAGTTTATCTCTGGCGTTTGCCATGATATTTTGTACTGATTTTTATCTCTGGCCTTTTTCATAATCATTTTTACAAGGGCACTAATGACCTAGCAGTTGAGCGCACTTAAACAAAACAACCAACAAATAAATATATATATATATATACACATATATATACCGTATATATTTTAACAAAATACCTTTTTGTATGTTGAAAACTGGGTTCTGTGTCATCATCATTCTTACCATTATCACCATCACAGTCCATGTTTTCAACCTCATGAACTACGTCTTCAGTTTCACTAACACTCTCATAAAATATCGTAACCCTCTTCCTCGTGATATTATAAAACTGATTTCGATTCCCATTCCATGTTATAATTATCTGATGGTATTTCTGAATCATACTACAATCAGAGACAGAAGAACACTGTTTATAAAATGAGTTTTCAATCCATGCGGTACTGCCAGCAATGCAATATAATGGAATTAATTGTTCTTCTACACAAGCCGTGTGTTGGACAAGGTGGGAAAGGTAGATTCAGATGACTGAAAAGTTCAACGTCATAACAAACTGCGAATCATTTGCAGAATTTAATGTCTCGTGTCGGCATGTTGCCATGGTATCTCAGTGGTTAGAACGACCGAACGGAGTCCGGCAGATCCGTGGTTCAAATTCCAATTATGGCATTGAATTTTTCAGTTATGTGATTCTACTTTTCCAATGCAATATAATGTTGGTTTACAAATAAGTCTGTTGTTACAGCATACGTTTGCAGTTTCGAACAATGAGACCATTGTTGTAACATGTTTATAATATCGAATAACCACAGTGTTGGAGGATAGGGGCCATAGGAAACCAGCAAATCGGTGAAGTATGTAAAGTGAAATATGTATACACTATGTATTTAAAGAAATAACCATCCATCCATCCATCCATCCATCCGTCCGTCCGTCTGTCTATCTAATATCGAATAAAAGAATGTTACAGGCTCGATCAAGGGAGAACTATTTTGTAAACAATTCTATATGTAGCCCATACAATTAGATTTTCAAACAAAAAAACTTTATTGTCATTATTGAATCGTTAGCTTTATACTATTTCTGAGAACGCATGAACTGAATACATTCTATACTATAATAGTAATAGTTCTAATAAAATACGGGCATAAGTTGATCCCTTGTTCCGGCTAGGGTACATACCTTGCGCATCGGCGATTCTCAATATCTAAACAGATATAACGGTATATGTTTGTTACAGCGTCCATAATTAATTCTCTCTAAGCAGGCAGTTAAGGCTGTAACGTTTATGTGCATGGACATTTGATTGTGTTCCCATAAAAGAGTGAAACATTAAATATTCCTGCGAGAGGAAGTTGTGTGAACTTCCTATTTCAGGGATATTTATTTCAAAAGCTTTCCATATCATCGTTTTGACCTTTCTACACTTCAGAAAACCTATGCAACATCATGCAAATGTGCACTCACTGGATATACTGTGTCATGACCTGCAAACTTCTTAGCGTAAGAATACTTAAAATTAGCATTTGTGATGTAATACTGACTTCAATTTAGAGATTCTCCCCTCCTGAGGAGAAAATCCTGATAATGAGTCAAGCTTTTTGTAGGATGTCGCATCTCTGGAGTCAACAAGTTGAAGAGTGAACACACCTCAAACATCTACGACGAAAAGGCGATGAACAAGCAAGGCTCTCGTGAGCTAGTTCCTGTGGGCCAATTAGAAGCTTCACTTGATCCTGATCGGCTCATAATAACTAGCCCAAGGGAGGCGATCCCCTGAGGTTATTGATCCTAACGTGGGTCTCGTAAGGTAAAGCACATAGTTTTATTTATGGACACTTTAACTAATGTGGCTCTCAGCGCCCCTTTCTATATTGGACGTGAAAGACCGGAAATTGTGCTCAGAGGTCTCCTTAACTGGCTTGAAGTCCTCTTACGTGCCGCAAATCTACGAAACAAGACCACCGGCTTTACTTGCCTTACAAAGCAACTACGCTAAGGATTTCTGCGCTCGTACTAGAGGCTAGCATGGTATACCACGGCTATACCACAGAGGACGACAGGTCTCGCAAGGGGATGAAGACACAAGACAGAAGTAGAAAGTGCACTGTGTTATATCACACGTATTGGTGTTATAATTAGTTCCAAAACGATTTTATAATGAAGGGAAAAGAAAGTAGGGTGTCCATATCTTTGGTTGATATATTACTTAATATCCTGATTATTAAGAGCATCTCGTAGTCAAACACAATCCTGTACACATGAAAAATATATTAGCCTTTTAATGTGAATATTGGCATATGAATGTGTCTATATTGTGCTTTCTGAAACGTTTACCTCTTGTAGGCATACAAGAAATTGTATTTTATTGTTTTAAAGTAAGGGTTCAATAATTTCTTTCACAGTTGACTTGTTGGAGATTAAAAGTTATCAATTTTTATTATTTTCAAGAATCGTTTTATGTTACGGAAAATGTTATAGAATTTGTAGGTGGCAGCCTACATATGACGCGATGTTAAATTCCTGAAGATAATTTTCTTAGAAGTTGTGTTCATACGACCAAGCCATTTTAACAATAAGTGACAAAAAATGAAGTGGAATATTTGTTGGTAGTTGGAAGATGCTTCATGTTTATCTGCACCACGTATGGGAGCCAATTTGTCGCGGTCACTTCGTGTTATCTATTGCTGGGCGCCTGTTATTGTATTAATAGTTTGAATTTTGGGTTATTTGTCCTCCGGCTAGCTATTATTTCTCGGTCGAGCACATCTCTTGAACAGGGTGTGTAAACGTAAAGGCCTTATTACTCAAAGATAACACTGATAAAAGAATTTATTTTTACACTTTTATTGCCGTCACACTTCTTTAATTTCACATATTGACTCGTGATACACGCCCGACTGAAACTGTTATATTTTCTGTTACTATAATATCTTATTTACTGCACATTATTAATTCGCGTACTTCAACTTTTTTTGTAACTAACTTTACGACGCGAGAGATTTTGAAGAACTGTGCGACGTGTAACCCGCGAACGATTCTGATGAACTAAGTGACGTTTAACTTCTGAATGATTCTGTTGGACTCAGCGACGTGTAACGCGTGGATGATTTTGTTGAAATGGGCAATACTTACCTCTGGCTTTAGCTTTTTATACTCCCACACCCTAATATGCCTAAAGATTATAACCGAGCTGCTATTGGTTAATAAAACGCGCCAACATTAGCGTCTATATTTATATCCAATCAAAATTACGAAAACATATGCTCTAAGGAAGAAATTCCCGCCATTTCTAAGAAAAGTGCGCTAATCTAACGTCATTTGCTTGTCTCTAATAATTGATAAACAACTCACCCCCTCGCTCATTGTTGCCCGCTCTTATTGTCAGTTTCAGTGAGGCCGTGTAAACTTATTTCCTAACAATGCTTAAAATTAACAAACATCTCAAATCAATGTCATACAATAATGCTTATTTACACTACAATCACTCTGGCATTTACATTATTGTGATACAAATTACTGCCACAAAAATCAAGGAAATTGTTGACATTTGTAGAAATTACCAACTTCAGTATCAGGTACCTTAAATGACGAAATGCGTTTGCTTTATTAGTTTCAAAGCTACGAGATTCATTAGTATTGCACCATGACGATTAATAACTTCGTGCTTTTACCTGTTATACATCCTGGTATATTCATTTGAATTAAATGCTCAAGAGCAATGTAAGCCGACGCATCTGTGTCTGAGGTGGTTACGGCACGAACTACTGAACGGAAGATCCGCGGTTCAAATCCTACCAGGGTCCTCCTACCCGGTTGAGAGAGTTTTCCAAGTTTTCCTCGGGCTTCATGTTTGGTATCTGTCGCGGCGGTACCAAAAAATTAGGTACGGAAGCTTTGCTGACTAAATTTCTTTCGCAGTTTTTGCACTTAATGTATCATCATTGATTAACCACCTGTGGTGCCGTATATAGTAAAAATGGACGTTAAACAGTATAACAAATCAGAAGATAGCTTAGGCTGCGCCGTGGCCGAGTGATTAGAGACAAAGCCCCCCCTTCCATCAAGGCGGCTTGTGCTCGATTCCAGGGAAGCGTATATGAGATTTGTAGTGGACGAAGTGGTTCTCCGGTTTTTCCCGCCATTAATTCTACCAACTGCTCCATCATCACCTTTCCTTTCATCCATTTCACCGTCATTTTATATCATCCCTTTCCTCGCTCTCAAACTAGGTCTCAGGCTGATCATCCACCCTGGTTCTTCTATCTAACCCAAAAGTCTGTCTGCTCCCGACGAGCGTATGACCCCAGGTATTGGCTTTTTAAGTTCTGGGATTGTAATTCCTCCAAACGGGGTGGGTAAACCGACAAGAAGAACAATATCGCTTAATCATAAATATGTTCCTTGCCTTTATAGCTCAGTGGTTGAGCAACTGGACGGAGACAGGGACATCCGTAGTTCAAATTCCGAGTATGGATTGCATTATTCAGTCGTCTGCGTTTACCTTTTAAACTCTGTTGTTGTCAAGCACTCATGTCCTTAACCCTAGGTGGACCAAGCTTGTTTTTGGTAACACGCTGGCCCAAGGAAGGACTAAATAATGTCCACCGTTATATTTTACTTTTATGGTTTTATTTACATTTTTGCATAAGTATTAGTTCCTTGTTAAGCGAATTAGGTAAGAAATAGTGTATATTAAGAAACACATACACCGCGTGAGCCTTCTCGTCCTGCGGATTGGTAACTAGGCAACCGTGTGTTTAACAGACGTTGCCAAATGCAGGTGCCGACGCTGAATGCACGTTGATTAGGGCTACGGTGGTGCTCCTTGTTAATGTCCGCCAATAGCGTAATGGTTAGCATGCTGGGAAAATAATAATGAAGTTCAGCACTTCAAATCCCGCTTGCAAATAAATGAGCTTTTATTCATTTCTGTTTATTTTTCTAGAACGTCCTAGCAAATTACGGTTTCTTTCCGAATGCACAAGAAAGTGAATTTGCCTATAAATTCGAAATTTCAGCCGTTCGTGCTCACTGTGGAACAGTATTTTCCAGTAGAGAGTATTTGGACATTCTGTTATTATATGGGGAAGCGCAAAGGAAGCACGTCGTCTATACCAACAGAGGTTTCTGCAGAGAACACTTCCTACAGATGGCACGCTTTTGGGAGTTGCGAACCGCCTTCTGGAATCAGGAACGGCGCACAAGACACCACATCCACAAAGAGATCATCCTGTCTTTGACCAAGCAACCGCGGATCGTGTGACTGACTATGTCATTCAGCATCCATATTGTTGTAAGAGGGGCATTCATACGCATTTCAATATTAGCCTATCTTCCGCGTGGAGAATATTACATCATGCATAGTTTCACCCTCATCATCTTCAATTACACCAGGAGCTACTGAAGCCGGACCATGGATGGAGTGGCGTTCACTAGGTGGATCATACGACAAACTGAACAAGATCCACATTTTTTGCAATTGTATTATTTACAGACGAAGCAGGGTTCCACAACACAGGCCATGTAAATCGCCACCACATCCATTACTGGAGCACTAGAAACTCACATTGGATGTGAGAGCCGGCCTTATAAATCTGATGGGGTTTCAACGTTTGGGCTGATATATTCGGTGAACTTCTAATAGGGCCGTATTTTATAATGGCCAACTCAATGGGAATCGCTATATCCACTTCCTACAACACCAGCAGCCTACTCAACTGAATGAAGTGCCGTTGCATAACCGACTATGCGGTACCAGCATGAGGGAGCGCCAGCTCATTCGAACCGTTGTGTAAGGATTATCTCGATGCCACCTTCCCTGAGCGATGGATCGGACGGCATGGGCCAATATGGTGGCCAGCACGCTCACCATATCTAACCTCATTATATTTCGTCTTATGGGGTTATATTAACCAGCAGCGGCCAGTGACCCCTAACAGCTCAGGGAACGCATCATCTTAGCTTGGCGTGACATCACACAGGCCATGTTGCTCGGGTTAGGCTGGCAATGATGGTTAGACTGAGACCTTGTATCCGCCGGCATGTGGCCAGTTCGAACACCTATTGCAACCACATGTAGGAAACGGGTAAATTGCGAATGTTTATCTGTGTGATGGTCCGGCATGATGTCATAGTCGCTGTTAGATACACTACTTTAGGAACCAGAGAGGTTTATAACGATCATAATAAGGGCTTGCAAACGTTATTTGGTTTGTATGTACGTACAGCATTTTCAAACACTCAGAACAATTTATTGTCTTCATTTTGCATGAAAAATGGCTTTAAATAGTAAAATATTGTTGAATTATGCCTTATGTTTTGGAGTTATAATTACAATGTTATATGTATTTATTTATAATGTTCATTAAACCATATTCTAGCAAGTAACAATTTGTGTTTTAATGAAATTGACATCATTAAACTAATTAAGTGAAAAGACACTCCCATGCCAAATTATCAATTCTCGTTAAATTTACTAAAGATAAAAAGTACCTTCAACTGCAGTGTTTCAAGTAGTGACCTTCACCACTGAAGGCCAACGCACACACTGTTGCAATACGAGTGCTAGTCACTGCAGGCACAGCAGTGCAAAGCAGCCAATTCGACCGAAATTGATACGATGCGATGTAGTGGACAGTGTTTACGGCATAGCCTGTACAACGACGGTACTGCATAAATTCTGAAATTGTAGGCTGAAAAGACCTACCCGTTATACGGGATGTTTCAGAAATCCTTCTACAAACTTCGGGTATGGGTTCCTTACACCACAAGAAGGAAAAAAGTGCTTATGAACATATGTCTCATAATCATTTTCTTTTCTCGTTAGGTGTTCAACACAGTTGTACACTTATAACAAACAAAACTCATAATAAACGATCGAAATGTCCTCCTCTTGCTTCTATGCATGCCTGTAATCGTCGAGTCATGGAATGTCGCACCCTGTCAAAAACTCCGGGATAGTGTCGAATGGTTTCTCAGGCTTCCATGACACGTCGATGAAGCGTTTCTGCATCCGGGATGGCTGCTCCATATACCAATGATTTAAGATGCCCCCCAGAGGTAAAAATACACAGGATTGAGGTCGGGAGAACGTGCAGGCCATGGAAATGGTCCTCCTCTGCCTATCCCTCCATGCTGTCACATGTGATGTACCAGATGCCACAGCCAATTGTTTTGTACTGATACCTGGATCGTCTTCGACACACTTTAACATCTGTCCTTCGCGTTCCGGCGTACGAACAACTCTTGGTCTTCCTCGATCAATAGTCCGTGGTGCAACGGTTCTTGTCACAGCAAGGCGACGATAAACAGCGACAAAGGTTGGATGACTCGGTTGTCTTCGGTCTGGAAACTCCATCTGATAGAGCCGTGCAGCCTCGCGTCCATTACCATACATAAAAATCATGTCTGCCTGTTCACGAAATGAATATCCAGCCATGGTGGAACGAAACACGTGCAGTTAACTCACTACATGTACACAATTGAAACGTTGAAGAGAGACTATTGACAAATGACAAACTAAACAAGTCTCCATGGCAACACTTCGCCATCTACCGTATGTAGTACAATGGGTCAACGCCTTCGATAAATGCATAGAGAAAAGAAGTTTTGAGGTTGGACCCCGAAGGCCGTTGAACTCACACTTTCATTGTGACAGGAAGAACGCGAAAACCAAGGATTATGGGACATATGTTCAAATAAACCTTTTTCGTACTTTTGGTGTGAGGAACCCATACCAGAAGTTTGTAAAAGTATTTATGAAACATCCTGTATATATATATATATATAATTTTATATCTTGAAAGTTTTCAAATTAAGTTAATTATTGAAAGTTTCACAGTCCAGGATTTCCACGTATTATATTTGCAACACTTCTTCCCGTGGGACGAATAGGATTAGGTAAATAAACCCTTCCACTTTTTGTCACAAACTTCAAAATTCTAACACTTGCACTATTGTTGTTATCACTAATATTCTTATCAGTTTCACTCTCATTTGAAGTGCACACAGTAAAATTGGGTTCTGCTTCATCATCATTCTCAACATAATCATCATCATCACAGTCCGTCTCTTCAATTTATTAACTGCATCTTCAGTTTTAATAACACAATCATCAAAGACATCATAAACTTCTTCTTTCTTATGATGTTCTAAAGCTGCTTCCGATTCTCTTTAAATATTATATACTTATCTGCTCGCATTTCTGAAACATACCACAGTCATTGACAAAATAACACTGTTTATAAAATGAGTTTCCAATCCACACTGTAATGCCAAAAATTCAGTGTAATGTTCGTTTACAAATAAGGCTATTGTTACAACATAAGTTTGCAGTTTAGAACAATAAAGCCATTGTAGTAACATATGTTTATAATTTCAAATAAAAGGATGTTACAAGTTGGACCAAAAGAGGGCTATTTGGTGACCATTTCAATATTTAGTCCATATAATTAGGTTTTCAACCAACAAACATGATTATCTTTACTGAATCCCTAACCTTATACTATTTCTAACACAAAATGAGAACAGCATGGTTTGAACGTGTTCTATACTATAATAGTAATAGTTCTAAAAGTTGTGGGCATAAATTCACCCTCCCTTGGTCTGTCTAGGGTTAATAGCTGGCGCGTCGGCGATTCTTAATATCTAAACAGATCTGACTGCTTACGTTTGTTGTAACGTCCATAATTGATTTTCTCTAAAGAGGAAGTTACGGTTGTAACGCGTATGTTCATGGGCATTTGGTCGTGTTCCCACAGAACAGGAAACATTACATATTCGTACGAGGGGAGGTTATGTATAGTTCTTATTTCAGGGATATATAGTTTAAAAGCTCAACACATACATCGCTTTGACCTTTCTACATTTCAGAAAACCCATGCGACAACATGCAAATGAGCACTCACTGGATATACCTGTGTCTCCTTGACGTGCACATTTCTTAGCGTGTAGATACTTAAAATTAGCATTCCCTCTTTGTGATATAATACTGCCATCAATTTAGAGATTTTTTCCTCCTGAGGAGAAAATCCTGACAGGGAGTCAAGCTTTTTATACGATGTTACATCTCTGGAGTCAACAAATTGAAGAGCGAGTACAACATCAAACAGCTACGACAACAAGGCGATGAGCAACCAAGACTCTCGTGAGCTCGTTCCTGTGAGCCACTCAGAAGCTTCACTTGATCCTCGGGGGCTCATAAGAACGAGCTCAAGGGAGGCGATCTCCTACGGTTATTGATGCTAACCTGGGTCTCCTAAGTTAAAAAATTGCGTTTATTTATGAACCCTCTTTAACCAGTACGGTTCTAAGCGTTCCATTCCATATTGGACGTGAAAGACTGGAAATAATGCTTAGAAGTCTCTTTATCAAGCATGAACTTCACGCGTTCGGCTTATAATTAGCTCAAAGCGAGTTTCATGAGGAATAGAAAAGAAAGCTGGGTGTCTATATTTTTGTTTGATGAGTTCGATATCCTGATGTTTTAGTGAGGACATCTCGTAGTTAAGCAGAATCATATATGTATACAGTAAAGATGTATTATTTTTTAATGTGAATATTGGAGTATGGACATGTCTATGTTGTGATTTCTCTATCGTTTAAGGGTTTAATAATTTACTAAATGTCTGATTAGTTTGAAAATAAAAGTTATCTATTTTTATTATTTTTCAAAAAACCCTTAATTTTTCGCAAAACTTTACGCAATTCGTAAGTGGCATTCCACATATCATTCGATTTGAATTCTCTAAAGATAACTTTCTTAGAAGATTGTGTACACATGACCAGAACTTTTTAACAATAAAGTAACAAAAAATCAACGACACTGATTGAGATTTGTAGAAATTATCAACTGCAGTATCAAGTACCTTTAAGGACGTAATGGTTTTGCGTTATTGGTTTAAAAACCAGTTGCTTCATTAATATTGCCGCTTTAACATTAAGAAGTTCGTGCTTTTTCCTGTTATACATCCAGGTATGTTCGTTCAACTCAAATGCCGAAGAGCAATGTAAACCGACATATGGATGGCCGAGGACGTTACGGCACGGACTCGTGAACGGGAGATCCGCGGTTCAATTCTCACCAGGATCCTCCTACCTTGCTGAGGACGTTTTCCAGGTTTACCTCAGTCCTCGTATTTGAAAAATGTCGCAGAGGCACCCAAAACTTAAACATGGAAGTTTTCTTTTCTAAATTTACCTTCGCAGTTATTATTGTACTTCCTGTATCATCAGTTATTACCACCTTGGTTTCGTATGTAGCAAAAATTGGCGCTAAACAGTATAAAAAAATCAGAATTTCGCTTAAGAGTGTTGTGGCCGGACATCCCGCCCCCCCTGCCAAAGCGGCCTGATTTTGATCCCAGTGGACCGTGTATGAGGTTTCTGTTACAGGAAGTGGCGTCTGGGCGAGCTTTCTCCGTTCTCAGAATTCTCCCACCATTCATTCTACGAACTGACCCATCATCACCTTTCCTTTCATCCATTTCACCGTCATTTCATATCATCCCCTTCCTTCTCTCATACTAGGCTTCGGGCTGGTCACCCATCCTGGATCTTCTTTCCGATCCACAAGTCTGTCTGCTCCCGAACTGGGTAAAACCACAGGCACTAGTTTGTATGTCCTGGGGGCGTAGGTCCTCCAAACGGGGAGGGTAAACCCAGAAAGAAGAAGAACATTG
Source organism: Deroplatys truncata (assembly GCA_030765065.1). NCBI lineage: Eukaryota > Metazoa > Arthropoda > Insecta > Mantodea > Mantidae > Deroplatys > Deroplatys truncata. The sequence goes on from CM060990.1 coordinate 660,210,502, forward strand.
CTTGATCACAAATATGTTCCATGCCAACTGGCAAAATATTAGATTTTGTCAACACGCTGGCCCAAGGGAGGGCAAAATTATGTATTCCACTATATTTTTCACTTATGGTTGTATTTACAGTTTTTACCTAAGTATTAACTCTTTATTAAGCTGATTAAGTTAGGAATATTGTATATTAACAAACAAATATATACTTTTTAACAAAATATTTTTATATCTTCAATATTCTCAAATTAAATTAATTATTGAAAGTTGCTGAAGTTCAGACTTTGCACGTATTACAGTTGAAAAAGTACTTCGTGTGGAACGAGGCGATGTAGATTAATAAACCCTTCCACTTTTTAGTCACATGCTTCACAATTCTCTCTTGAACTATTGTTGTTATCACTAATATTCCTGTCGGTTTCACTGTCACTTGAAATTCATACAGTACAATTGGGTTCTGTGTCATGATCATTATCACCATTTTCATCACCAAGAAAGTCCATGTCTTCAATTTCATTAACTATATCTTCAGTTTCACGAACACGCTCATCAAAAATACCATAAACTTCTTCCTTATGATGCTCGAAAACTGCCTCCGATTCTGTTTCCGTATTATATAATTATTTATCTGCTCGAAGTTTTTAGTAATACCAGTATCAGAGACAGAATAACACTGTTTATAAAGGAGTTTTCAATCCATGCAGTACTGCCAACAATGCAATATAATGTTGGTTACCAAATAAGTCCATTGTTACAACAAGTTTGCAGATTCGAACAATAAGTCTATTGTTATAACATACTTTTGCACTTTAGAAAAATAAGGGCATTGTTATAATATAGGTTTGCAGCTTCCAAAAATAAGGCCATTGTAGTAATATATGTCTATAATTACGAATAAAGAAAATGTTGCAAGTTGGACCAAGAGAGCGCTATTTGATGACCACTTAAGTATTTTGTCCATATAATTAATTTTTCAACCAAAATATATTGTCTTTATTGAATCGTTAACTTTATACCATTTCTGACACAAAACGAGTACACTATGATCTGAGCATGTTCTATATTATAAAAGTAATAGTTCTAGAAAGTGTGAACATAAATCGATCCTCCCTTGATCCGTCTAGGGTTAATAGCTTGCACCTCGGCGATTCTAAACATATATATAAAATATATAAAATGTTTGATATAGCGTCGATAATTGATTTTCTCTAAACAGATAGTTAAGTTTGTAACGTGTATGTTTATGCGGCATTTGGTTGTGTTCCCACAAAAGAGTGAAACGTTACATATTCCTGCGACGGTAAGTTATGTGTAAGTCTCATTTTAGGGACCTTCAGTTCAAAAGCTCTCCACATCGATCGTTTTCTCCTTCTAAATTTCATGTAACCTAAGCAACATCATGCAAATGTGCACTCACTGGGTATATCTAGAAGATGACTTGCACATTTCTTAGCGTAAACATGCTTAAAATGAGCATTCGCTCTTGGTGATATAACAGTGCCGTCAGTTTAGAGATATTCTCTTCTTGAAGAGAAAGTCCTACTTTTAAAGGAAAATTTAAAAAGTCGAGCTTTTTATAGGATATTGCCTCTCTGGAGTCATCAAATCGAAGAACGAGTAGAACCTCAAACCGCTACGACGACAAGGCGATGAACAACCAAGTCTCTCGTGAACTAGTTCATGTGAGTCAATTAGAAGCTTAAATTCATTCTCATTTGCCTACGTGAACTAGCTCAAGGGAGACGATCTTCTGCGGTTATTGATTCTAACGTGGATCTTGTAAGGTAAGAACCTGGGTTTTAAGTATGGACCATCTTTAACTGCATCTGATTCTTATCATTCCACTCTATATTGAACGTGAAGGACCAGAAATTTTGCTCAGAGGCCTCTTTATCTTGCTTGAAGTTCTTTTACGTGCCGTAAATCTACGACACAGGACCACCGGCTTTGCTCGTCTTCGGAAGGAAACCATGCTAAGTACTTTTATGCCCGAAAATATTCATCGACCACCGCAGGATTTGAACTCGGATCTCGGTAACTCGAGTCTAAGACGACAAGTATCCCAAAGGCCTGAGGACACAAGGTAGAAGAATAAAGCGTATTGTGTTATAGCACATGTCTTCGTCTTATAATTAGCTCGAAAATGGTTTCATGAGGAATAGAAAGGAAATCAGGGTATCCATATCTTTGTTTGATGAATTACTCGATATCCTGATGTTTTATTCAGGGTATCTCGTAGTTAAACACAATAATTTACACATGAAATTAGGTTTTTAATGTGAATACTGGCGTATAAATATGTATATATTATGTTTTCTCTACCGTTTACCTCTTGTAGGCACGCAAGGAATGATATTTTATTCTTATCAAGTATAGTTTTCGATTTAAGGTTTAATAATTTATTACACGACTGATTTGTTGAAGCATAAAAATTATCTATTCTTATTATTTTTTAAAGAAACGTTTTATGTTACGCAAAATGTTGCGCATGTACATATTACTCCATTTGAATTATCGTATTACTTTCTTATAAGGTGGTACAAATGACCAAGCCATTTTAACAATAAGTGACAAAAAATCAACGAAATTCTTTGTAATTTGTAGAAATTACCAACTTCAGTATCAAGTTCCTTTAAGGAAGTAATGGGTTTGCGTATTGGTTTGAAAACCAGGAGTTTCATTAATATTGCCCTTTCAACATTAATAACTAGATGCCTTTTCCCGTTATACATTCTAGTATATTAATTTAACTTATATTGGTTCAACTCTCACTAGGTTCCTACTAACTGGTTAGGGCGTTTTCCAGGTTTACTTCGATTTTCATATTTGGCAAATGCCCCGAAGCCCCCAAAACTTATATATTTGTTATAACCTCCATAACTGATTTTCTCTGAACAGATGGCTAAGGCTGTAACGTTCATTGGGCATTTGGTTGTGTTGCCACAGAAGAGTGAAACACCATATATTGGTGCTAGGGGAAGTTATGTGTATTTCTTATTTGAGGCATATTTAGTTCAAAAGCTCTCTTCGTGGATCGCTTTCACGTTTCTACATTTCATAAAACCTATGCAACATGCATATGTGCATGCAATATCATGCAAATGTGCTATCACTGGATATAGCTATGTCATGACTTGCACATTTCTTAGCGTAAAGATGCTTAAAATGAGCATTCACTCAATGTGATATAACATTGCCGTCAATTTAGAGATTTTCAAATCCTGAGGAGAAGATCCTGGCAGTGGGTCAAGTTTTTTTATAAGATGTTACATCTCTGGAGTCCACAAATTGAACAGAGAGTACAACCTCAAACAGCTTCGACAACAAAGCGATGATCAACCAAGACTTTCGTGAGCTAGTTCATGCGGTTCAGTCAGCAACTTCACTTGATCCTGAAACCTGATCTTACGAACTAGCTCAAGGGAGGCAATCTCCTGCGGTTATTGATCCTAACGTGGTAAAAGGTGAGTTTTATTTATGGACGCTCTTTAACTACTATAGTTCTTAGCGTCCCATTTTATATTGGACGTGAAAGACTTGAAATTTTGCTCAGAGGTACCTTTATCTAGCTTGAAGTTGTTTTACGTGCCGTAAATCCACGACACAGGATCACAGGATTTACTTCCCTTTCGAAGGAAAATATCCATCTTCCTCTACCGGGTTTGAACTCGTGGCTTCGGGAACTAGAGGCTACCATGGTACTCCTAGACCATGGAGGACGACAGGGGCTCAAGACACAAGAGAGAAGAAGAACGCGTACTCTGTTATAGTACACGTGTTCGTCTTATAATTAGTTCGAAGATGGCTTCATGAGGAATAGAATGGAAACCAGCGCGTCCGTATCTTTGACTGATGAATTAGTTGATAATCTGATATTTTATTAAGGCATCTCTTAGTTAAACACAATCATTTATACATGAAAAATGCATTAGCTTTTAATGTGAATATTGACCTATGAATATGCATATATTACGCTTTCTCTTCCATTTACCTCTTTTAGGCATACAAAGAATTGTATTTTATTGTTATCAAGTTTACCTTTTGATTCAAGAGTTTAAAAACTTATTACATATGGGATTTGCTGGAAATTAAAGATTATATATCTTTATTATTTTTCAGGAAACGTTTTATGTTACGCAATTCGTAGTTGGCATTCCAAATATGACTCAGTTTTAATTTGCTGAAGATAATTTTCTAAGAAAGTTTTCTACATATGACCAAGCAATTTCAACAATAAGTAGCAAAAAAATCAATGAAATTTTTTGAAATTTCTAGAAATTACCAACTTCAGTATCAAGTACCTTTAAGGAAGTAATTGCTTTCCGTTTATGGTTTCAAAACCAGGAGTTTCATTAATATTGCCAATTCAGCATTAATAACTTCCATTTTTTTCCTGTTATACATCCTGGTATATTCATCTAACTTAAATACTCAAGAGCAATGTAAACCGAAATATCGGGGCCGAGGTCGTTACGGCACGAAATCGTGAATGGATGTCTGCGGTTCAAATGCCACCAGGATCCTCCTATCTGGCTGAGGGGATTTTCCAGGTTTTCCTGGGTCCTCATATTTTACAAATGTCGCGGAGACACCCCAAATTTAGAAACGGAAGTTTTCCATTCTAAATTTACTTTCGCAGTTATCATTGCACTTTATGTATCATCAGTGATTACAACTGTGTGCCCTATCTATTAAAATGGGCGTTAAAAATATATAAAGCAGTAGATTGCTTAGGCAGCGCCGTGGCCGAGTGGTTAGTCATCATTTTGAGATTTTTGGTGGACGAAGTGGTTGGTGCCTGGGTGTCCATCTTCGGTTTCTCTGATTTTCCCCGCCATTCATTCTACCAGCTGCTCAATCATCACCTTTCCTTTCATCCATTTCACCGACATCTCATATCATTTCCTTCCTCTCTCTCATACTATGCTTCGGGCTGAACACACAACCTGGTTATTCTATCGGATACACAAGTCTGTCTGTTCCCCAACAGGCGTATGGCACCAGGCATTGGCTTGTAAGTCCTGGGGGTGTAGGTCCTCCAAATGAAAAGGGTAAACCGGATAGAACAAGACGAACATTAGTTCTGAAGAAACTTAAACCTAAGGCCCATTTGGTATAAAGTGATAAGTGTCCATATTATACAATTTTAAGTAGGTTGTTGCTTCACGTATGGAAAGCCAATTTGAAGTAGGAGTTGTATTGCAGTTCAATTGTTGTGGAGCCGAACTTGAAGTAGTTGCAACCACACGTATAGTAAAAAGTTTCCGGTAGCCTTCACCCCAAGTTTAAAAATATTAACTTTGCAATTTGACTGTTTCTTTAAATATTATATATTTATGTTTGCCTCGGCTGCGTCAGTATTCATTTTTAGAGACATGAATGTCTTAGCAGGGAGTGATGCGACTGAAGAATGTAGGCTTATACAGATTATAATTTTACTTCACTCCTTTTATTAGTGCTTGACACGATTTAAATAACACTTCACTGATATAGAGAGCTGTGCGATTTTTTTATAAATTAATTGCACTTTTTAACACGTAAAACTATTTTTGTCTCACACAAATACGTATTAAATTTCTCGAGGACGCATCTCACGTCCGGTTAGGAACACTGTCTACAAGCAACTGGCTTCTGAATTTGTAAATTTTGCTTCATTTTAGTTTCTGATTGGCTAATCCTAGTCCAATAGAATACTTTCATTTGAGTTAAGCTTTTTTTCTAGTTGTTGATTGGCTATTTATAAACTGTCTCAGAATTTACATTATTGTTGCTCTAATAATGACTAGTAGCATTATTAAACTTTCGTACTCATTATTGCCTCTAGGTTACTTCATTGTTAGCAACTTTTAACCTATTATTCTCACAGCTCCTACATTATTAAATTACGTAATACATTCACATAACATTATTGAACATGTATGCAATAATATAAACATATACAATGACTATAATATACACTTTTTATATCTTGTTACATACACATATTGCTTTAAGGTGGGCTGTTATTGAATTTATATATTATATATTTAGACTGAAATCATTTAAGTGTTAAAAATACTGCCTCAAGTTAAAATTTGTTACGGTAGTGTATGTTAAGGATAGAAGTAAATTACGCAAACTTAAACCCTTTTGGAATTAAATCACTGTTCTTCCACACAAGCCGTGTGTTGGACAAGGTTGGAAAGGTAGAATCAATGGCAATGAATGTTTTTTCAGTGGTCCAATTCTACCTTTCTAACATTGTCCAACACACTGTTTGTGTGGAAGAATAATTAATTCCAATAATTGACCTAATAGTGGTCGAAACTATAAAGCTCGGAACTTGAGGTACTTACAGCATTGTAAGTCGCTATTGGGGTACGTCATCTCAGTACATTTTGGGATCTCCTTGTGGTTTACCGGGAAACATGCGGGAGAATTTATTGTCGTACCGGCATGTTGCTATGGTAGCTCAGTAGTTTGAGCAACCGTAGGGATTACGCGAGATCCGTGGTTCAAATCCTGGCTATGGAATTGCATTTTTCAGTTGTGTGATTCTACCTATTAAACTATTTTCTTGTTACATACCCATGGGGAGCAAGCTAATTTTGGTAACGCGCGGGGCCAAGGGAGGGTTACATATGTCCACCACTACGTTTTATGGTGTATTTTCAATTGTTGCTTAAGTATTAGTGGTTTATTAAGCGAATTAAGTAAGAAATATTGTATATGAAGAAACACACATATATATTTTTTTTAACAAAATATGTTTATATCTTAAAATTGGCAAATTAAATTGATTATTGAAAGTTATTGCAGTCTAAGTTTTCCAGGTATTATATTTGCAACTGTTCTTTGCGTGGGACCAGGTAGGTTAGATAAATAAACCCTTCCAATTTTAGTCACATACTTCACAATTCTTACACTTGCACTATTGTTATCATTAATATTCCTATTAATTTCACTGTCACTTGAAGTGAATACAGTAAAACTGGGTTCAGCGCCATCCTCATTATCACAGTCCATGTCTTCAGTCTGATGAACTAAAACTTCAGTTTCACTAACACACGCATAAAAAAATATAACTTTTTTGCTCGTTATTCGAAGACTGCTTCTCTTTCCAAGTTATATAATTATCTGCTCCTATTTCTGAATCATACCACAATCAGAGACAGAATAACACTGTTTATGAATGGAGTTTTCAATCCAGTAAGTAATGCCAACAATGCAATATAATGTTGGTTTACAAATACGTCTATTGTTACAACTAAGTTTGCAGTTTCGAACAGTAAGCCTATTGTTGTAACATGTTTATAATTTCGTATAATAAATGTTACAAGTTGGACCAAGAGGGCTATTTTGTGTCCAATTCTATATTATAGGCCATATAATTGGGTTTTCAGACCAAAAACCCGATTGTCTTTATTTAATCGTTAACTTTACACCATTTCTGACACAAAATAAGAACACCATGGTCTGAACATGTTCTATACCACAATAGTAATAGTTCTAACAAGGTGTGGACATAAATCGATCCTCCCTTGGTCCCTCTGGGGTTAATAGCTTGGGCGTCCGCGACTCTTAATATCTAAACGGATATAACTGAATATGTTTGTTATAACGTCTATAATTGATTTCCTATAAACAGGTAGTTAAGGCTGTAACGTGTATGTTCATGGGGCATTTGGTTGTGTTCCCCCAGAAGAGTGAAGCATTACATATTCCTGCGAGAGGAAGTTATGTGTAGTTCTTATTTCAGGGATATTTAGTTCAAAATCTCTTCACAACGATCGCTTTCACGTTTCTACATTTCAGAAAACCTATGCAGCATCATGCAAATGTGCACTCACTGGATATATCTATATGGTGACTTAAATATTTCTTAGCGTAAAGATGGTTAAAATGAGAATTCGCTCTTAGTGATATAACTTTGCCGTCAATTTACAGATTTCCCCCTCCTCCTGAGGAGAAGATCCTGACAGTGGGTCAAGCTTTTTATAAGATGTTGCATCTCTGGAGTCAGCAAATTGAAGAGCGAGTACAACCTCAAACAGCTTCGACAACATGGCGATGAACAACCAATCTCTCCTGAGCTAGTTCATGCGGTCCAGTCAGCGATTTCACTTTATTCTGACACTGAAGCGTATGAACTGGTTCAAGGGAGTCAATCTCCTGAGGTTTATTTATGAACCCCTTTTAACTGATATGGTTCTTAGCGACCCATTCTATATCAGGTACACCTAGACCACGGAGGACGACAGTTCTCGCAAGGGGCAGAAGACACAAGAGAGAAGAAAAAAGCGGACTATGTTATATCACACGGGTTTGTCTTATAATTAGGTCAAAAATGATTTCATGAGGAATAGAAAAGAAAGCAGTGTGCCATATCTTCGTTTGATAAATTACTTGATATCCTGGTGTTTCATCAAGTGCATCTCGTAGTTAACAACACTCATTTACAACAACACTCATTTACACATGAAAAATATATTAGCTTTTAATGTAAATATCACCTGAACCATCAAAGCTATAGCCATGATTCTTTAACCGCGTATTATATTCTATTTGGGGAAGAAAATTAATTAAAACGAATACAGTAAGTGAAACGAGAAGCACGTGACAATCATGTAAGTGAGCACACATAAATACAAATTTTAAGGTTTTCGAAGTTAATTTATATACCATTATTTAAGGTATTATCTGTTCTATTGAGCCCAAACTTATGTTGCACCAATAAAATGATATTTCTGACAAATTAGTGGATTAGTTTTTCGATATAATTTTTAGTAAACATCATAGCTAATACATAACTTAAACGTTTTAGTTTAGTTTTTTCAATGCATAAAATTATTTCTAAATTATTTTAAAATTATGACAAAACTGTTACGCTAATTTTAAAGTTCTTATGATGTTTTAGCTTCTCAGAAAATTTCAGCTTCTTGGGTGCAATAGTTTTGTAGATAATGGTACCTTAGTGTAGAAAATTGTTGCGGAAAAATGCAAAAAAGTACAACCAATTATTATTTAGTATTTAAATATAACATGCATTTATTTGCGAACTTGACAACTATAAAACGTACAACTTTCCATAAATTGTATATCAATGGATTCAGAAAGGAATGGAGATTTCAATAGTGAAAACAAAAAAATTTCAAGTTTTTGAACTGATTGACTACAAGGTGTACATATTTGATAGCTGTGTCCTTGTTCCTTTTGCTGAACTTTGTAGCGTAACCCGAACAAAAAGCAACAAACGGCACTGCACGGAGAGACGTTTGCCGTGATCCATGGCTAGTGGTTTCGGCTCTCAAATCAAAAGAATGCTCGCACTGCGCATGCCGTGTGTGTGGACTTGTACAGAGTCTCATTGCGTGCCGAGCTACTTCCATCTGTCTTCCATCACTTCCTGAGCTGGTGGTACGCTCTGATGTTCGCGCTATGCCGACTCGGCTCGCTTTAAACGTCGCAAGTGTGTCCTTTTTCGATTCTTAGAACAACGCAGCTCGCGAAGGGGGTTTGGCTACCGTATCTGCAAGTAGTGTTGCAGAGACACGAAAATTAGGACATGCTCGACCACAGGGGACTTCATTATGTATCATTTGGATTTTAAGGAACTGTTGAAACAACATACATTGCCGTTTTTAACTGTTTTACAAGTGGCAAAGAACCGGAGTTACAATCTTTGTTCCAAACGTTTCAAATGTGGTGGATAAAACGGCATATATTACTATACTTAATTTTGGTGATCAATATGTTATCGTCATCAAATGCAATATAGAGCATCCAAAATGGTGGGCGGCGGGGTTACAACGGAATTGTAAAAAATTGGCTTAAACGATGTTTGGCAAAGGGGTAATGAAAATACACACAGTGTCGTGAAAAAAGCCAAAAGACGACTATGTGAAATAAACAGGCAGAAAATTGAGTCTTAATGTAAAGGAAGATCAACATTTGAGCTACAAAAGGAAATAAAAACTAGGTGGGGTAAGAAAACATATATTATGGAATTAAGTATAAAACAGAGGACGGGAATAGCATGGCTTAGGTTGGGAGGGTGGAAAGCTCGCAAGATTGTTGATGATGATGGCAGGAGGATTTGCCCATTATGCGGGGAACAAGAAGACTGGACGCATATTATGGCAGCATGCGTGCAGAAGAAGAGTATTACGAAAAAAGATTATCGGAAGTATTTTTAGCTTCCAACAGACGGAGGACAGCATGCTGGGACTTGATTCTAAACAGCCAAAACTGTCCAAGCTTGGGTATATACTTAATGGAAGTACGTGTACTGAGAGATGGGGTGTTTATGTAAATTTTCTTTAAATATATGTGGTTGCGCACTTGTGTGTGTGGTTTGCGTGTGTGATTCAGAGTGTTTTTCAATTTTATATGCATGTATATAATGTGGTGATTATAAACATAGTTGTTTCTGGTCGATTCTGCAAGTCACGTATACAGACCAGGTATTTTTCTACAGAGCATGTGAGGTCTTATGACCTATGTGACTGTGTTATGCAATTAATGTAATACTACTACTACTACTACTACTACTACTACTACTACTACTACTACTACTACTACTACTACTACTACTACTACTACTACTACCACTACTTAATTTTGTGAATATTTTGGATATTTGGTTGCATATTCTATTTGTTTGGTTATATGTATACTGGCTTGCATAAAATGTGGCCCATAATGCAGCGCAGCTCTTTATGCTGCTAATACGAAATCTAGCCATACCCCCTAACGGCGTGATCACCTGCTTTTTCAGCATAACTCTAGTCACTGTATTGGTAGGGTACTTAACCTCCCCCAAAGTATTGTCGAACTGCGAAAGGGTAACATTACAACTTAAACCTTATTATTTTCATGCTACAAAACGTTTTCTTATTACCATTTAGTAGCAACAACTTAACCTTGTCTCCGTGTCTCTGATGAAAGCTCCCATATATGTAAATGTCGTAGCTGTCGTCGAGTTTAATCACACATGCAATAATTCTTCACCTCTTCCTCTAGAAGCTCGAATTATTTATAACTGATTTAACCTTCCGTTGTGTACCAGTCGTAGCGAAACTTTTTCATAGATGTGGTATCCGAACCACTCCTTCATTCCACATATATTAAAAACATTGGTTATTTCGTATCTGTGTACTGTGCAGATAGTATTGTTTTGCATAGAGAACTGATACCGGCTGGTTAAGTTAAACTGAGTTTTATTTATGGACGCTCTTTAACTGCTACGGTTCTTAGCGTCCCATTCTATATTGGACGTGAAAGACCGGGAATTTTGCTCAGAGGCCTCTTTATCAGGCTTGAAGTCCTTTTACGTGCCGGAAATTTAGGACACCGGACCTCCGACTTTACTTCCCTTCCAAAGGAAGCCATGCTAAGGATGTTTACGCCCGAAAAAATCCATCGCCTTCCGTCGGGTTTGAACCCGCGACCTCGGGAACTAGAGGCATCCATCGTACCTCTAGATCACGGAGGACGATGATACTGGTTGGATGGAGTTAAAGTTGGTTACCTCAAAGTGGAAACCTTACGGAAGGTGAAAATACTATGGCGATCTAGGGGAATGTGCCACTTGTATTCATGACAATGTATATGTGTTCAAAACTAATATTCTCAGATAATAAAAAAAAAATAATTTCTTGACGGCAGAGAAATATTGATGGCAATAAACTGATTTCAGAGGTAAAAAAATTGGACAATATGCGCCAAAACCAAAATCTGAACAGAAAAGTATAAAGGAAATATAAAGATATGAAAAAATCAACACTACATCGTTCCTCTAGCCCAGGGTTGCCAATAGAGGAGATACGAGGCTTAGCCCATCCGCTTGTTTTGTTCTTCCGTATGCCTACCGTCCAAGGAGTTTTTATTCTATTAGCACTGTGTCGCCGTAAAGGCCGACCACCTCCGACACTGGAGGTTGAGGCGAAAGGACGAATGACGCCGAGTGTCACAAACTGGCATGTTTGTTCCAGTCATCACACGTTAGATCACGCAGCAGTATTGAGAAAGACACATTTGTAAGCAACTTGTGTACGTTAATACTACAGCAATTTATTAACTTTAACTTCTCAGAAAACTGCAAAGATATCACTTAATTTCAGTCCCGTAATTTCTGAAATTAAATAACAGTGTACAGGTTGTGGAAAAGCAACGTGCAGAAAATTTTAGAGTGGAAAGGCCGTATTAAAATAAGCATTTTGAGGTTAGGAGCTTGGAGGTCACAGAAGCAGTATAATAGTAAGAACCTGGGGTGACCGAGCGAGGTGGTGCCACGGTAACGCGTGCGATTCGCATTCGAGAGGTCCAGGGATCGATTCCCGGTGATCGTTCACTCTTACCCATGGGTTTTGGGGTTTTCCCGGGTCGTCATTCGAATGCTGGAGTGGTTTCTTTGAGCCCAGAATTTCATGTCCCTCCATTTCGTTTCTTTCATCATTTCATTCATCCTTCACCCCGTTAGGTCTGTTTCAGTGTTGGAAGTGTCGGCGATGACGTTTTGGTGTGGCGTGTCAGGGAAAAGGATGCTCTCTGTTGAACTTTCTCCGTTCCTCGGTTGCCGGGTGTACCGCCCCTTTGGAGCGGGATATTAGACCCTCTGTGTGGGGCAGGGGTCCCCGATCTGCCTGTCCGACCATCAGGGCGTCTCAATCTGGAAACTGTAGGGATCTTGTCATTGCTGTGCCGTTACCGCCGCTCGGTGTCTCCTCTCAACGCCTTCACCCTCCCGGTGGCGCTCTCTTGAGGGGCATAGGTAAAATATTCCCACTGGAGCAGTGCAGAATACCCTCCGATAATCAGGAAGAAAAAGATTGCTGTATGAATATTTAAAATCTGACTTTATGAAACATCTTCATTTGCCAGTAGAAATGAAACATAACTAACGTGACAACTGCCTGAACTAATAAGTGCTGATACCAGTGTGAAACTAACCATTACATGCGTGTACTCTACTATTTGTACTGAACAAGTTGAGCGTTCAGATTTGCCGTACCATCCAGTAGACTTCACCACCCAAATGCAGCGTGAACATCAGACACAACTAGTGACATTGACTAGTACTGTACAAGAGTGCGTTTTGTTTACATCTGACACCCCACAAACAGGTTTCACAATCGGAGACCCTAGCATGACCGATTTAATATTGACGCATGTAGTGTAGCAAAAGCCTCCGAGACACCTTGTTCCTAACCTCAAAATCTTTCTACTCTACAATTTCCGGTACATTGTTTTTCGGCACCCAGTATACATATGGGTAATAAGGGAATTGTATTATGTACAACCTAACTATGACTTTCTTCTTATGATATTGGATTTATTTTTAAAATGCAGTGTAATCAGCACATTGGATGAACATCCATGCCAGTCTTGCCAAGCTGAATGTTGGTTTATAGAGAACTGATATCAAGTTTTTGCTTGTTACCCATATGTTGTGAAATTCAAAGTGAAATAATTTAAAGTGGAAAGGATAAATCAGGTGAAAATAAGGAGTTGCAAACAGCTAGCATTTCGCGGCTAGTGTTGCAAAAAGGTCTGTCCCAGTACGATAAAAAATGGACGCTACTACTGCGTATCTCTGTGTGTTGCATTCTGTTGCCGTAAGGCTTTTATTTCCCAGCTTTAGCAGCACAATCAATTATAATTAGTAACAGCGCGCGGGAAGCTACCTGCGGGACGCTAGTAAGGCATTCCGAACCGGCACCTGGGTGTGGCCCTCGACCGTCCTTCAGAACAATAGCCGTGCGGAACAATAGCCGATTATGTGCCGGTTCCACGCTTCAGAGCATTACTTTGTGCATTTCGAGTAGGTTCCCTTTCTGGAACATTCCACTTCGTATGCGGAGCCTATATAAGGGGGCTGCTCTTGCCCGGGAGTTAGTGAATAAGTTAACTGCCATTAAGAAGTCGAAGAATTTGGACAGTGTCCGAGTGCAGTTAAGTTGTGAGTTATGACACTGCAGTTCAGTTGTGATTGGATTTGACGGATCAGTTGTGTTCTGTTCTAAGTGTGTCTCAAAGGTGTCCCAAATGTAAGGTTTGTCTAGGTTGAGCACCCAAGTGACGAATAAAAGTGTTTAGCAACAACTGCTGTTCTCATGTCTTACAATATTCTTAATGCCACCGAATAAGTCTCTGGAATTGTTACTTTCTGACAGTGATTCAATTCATACAATAAAGCTCAGACACTAGGACAACAGCAAGGGGTTTATCTTGGATACAACTGGTTTGAAATGTTTTTCGAAACATTATAAGCTATTGTTCCAGTTGTCGCCCTTCTAATTCTCAGTTCGTCTGCGAATAAATAGAAGGCTTGAGCCCTGTTAGCTTTAGTGATTACCAGTTCCAGCCGCCCTTTCAATTATGTGTGTTATATCAGAGCAGCTTTAGTGTACATAAAACGGATCGATCCTCATTCCGTGGTTCAGTATTTGAAGTTGCCTCTATCCCTTTCTCTCTCTTTCCTTTAAACCCTTTCCCAAGTGGAATGAAATTACACAAGGAATGCAATTATTTGAGCAGTATAGCTCAGCCTTATATTTCTAGGCATCCTCTTACATCGTCTTCCGAAGGCGTGCTAAAGAAAAAACGTGAACTCCGTGACTTCAAAGTATCTGAAGAGAAGTACGTGCAGATATGTATTTGTGTATGTTTTTTTTGCGCATGTGTGTTTTTAGGTTAATTGCATATTTCGTGTACAGTTAATTCTTTTACACTAACACTGCAGCATTTATGAAAGCAGAGGCGTAACTTATAGGTTTTTACAAGAAGTAAGTCCAAATAATGAATCAAATATACAGTATAGGATATACAATGGAATGAACGCCTCATGCACTGTGACCTAGAGAGATCTATTGCGGCTACCACCCTCCAGGAGTAAGGGATGAAGTGAATGAATCGCAGGAGGCTACAGGCCGCAGACAGGCTACAGAGACGCGCGCAAGGCCCTAGCAATTCCTGGCTGGAAGACCCACCCCGGCCCAATAGCGGAGATTCTCAGAGAGAACGGTGAACGACCCGTCCAACCAAGCAGCCTTTCATCGACCACAGTGAATGCTCTTTCCTTGGAGCAACCATTCACGCCACCTCCCGGCACCGCCACACGCCACGAAACCTAGAAGCTTACCTGAAAGATAATTGGGAAACGGAATGGAAGAAAAGGATGAAAAGGATATGGCGCAAGATTAGAAACCACCCCAGCATTCGCCTTCTGATCAGGGAAAACAAGCAGCAACCCAAAGTCGGAAGGAATGGTCGACGGGAATCGAACACGAGAGCTCCTGAATACGACCTCCACACATTACCAAGTTGTTTACCTCGCAAGAAACAAGCACTTCAATTGTAACTGGCCTATTGATAGCTATAGCAGCATTCGTTAGGTTGCTTCGATAGTTATTAAGGCTTAAAGCAAGTAAGATTAGCTATCATCATATACAAATATAAGAACAGTACAGTCGGGTGCAAAAAACGTGCCGATATGAGGAACCGTGGTTCAGGTTGGCAATGAATAATTAACACGCCTCTTCCGCGCCTTCCATCCCTCATCCAGTTACAGAGGTTAATGCTTGAATGGCGAACCAGTAAGAGTCGTACTCTTCAGGGGCTAGTATGGACAGTCTTTGGGGGGGGGCATATTGTTTCAGCCATTCAGGTGACATATACCGATTCTTCACCCCTTTCATCGCTCAGCTAGGTCTGCAGACAGGCCGCAGAGACGCACAGGAGTCCCTAATATTTCCCACGAATCAAGAAGCCCTCTGGTGTCCACGGGAATACTCTTTCCATTGGACATGCATCCGCGCCATCTATCCGGTACTGCCATACACCACGAAACCTAGAAGCACATCCGAAAGATGGGAAGAAAACGGAATGAAAGGAAAATGATGGAAAGGAAGGTGTGGTAGAGAAGAAACCACCCCAGCATTCGCCTGCAGACCTCGAGAAAACCACGAAGAACCCACGGGTCAAAGTGGGCGTTTGCCGGGGATCGAATTTGGGACCTCCCAAATGCGAGTCCCATACGTTACCGCAGCGCCACCTCGTTCGGTGATCGTAGTTGTAAGTAAGACTGCTATTGTAAGAAAACACATACCTATGAATACAAATAACTGAAGTTATCTGTGAGATATACTATAAAATAAATAATTCCACACAGCGATAGCAATTTCAATTTGTTGGCACATACTTAATCGTGCCATTACGTAAATGACACTGTCTCTGCAACAAGAAATATGCGACTATGAATATTAATAAAGTCATACAATTAACGCCATAAAAATAATCGCTTTCAAACTCCATTACGTGCATACTAAAATTAACGTCCCCAGCACGCAATAATTAATGTACAAGTTAATTAGCTTGAAATGCGGATGAATTGCAAATAGCTTACGCTTTGTAGCAGTTATAAATTAATAACAACTCGTTTACTTCTCCTGGAACCAGTTAATATCTAGGGCCTGTCAAAAGCATTCCAGCTTTAAAGTTTCGTTCCATCGTTCGCAGCGACTGCTGGAATGCACGGAGTGTACCGTGTTGTTATTGCCAAGCCAGGCAAAGCTAGCTGTTCTTTCTACCAACTTTATGTATACAGTCGATTACATTTTTCGAATATTCAGCGTCCTTTACAATATCACAACTTCATAGATACGATGAACGACTGTGTGCTTAGGGGGAAACAAATGTCCTATATCGGCCATGTTAAATTTGTCAACTTCATGACGCATTATTATCTCGGAATAGTATACTGTACAACACTGTAATAGTAGTAATTAAGACGTGACTCATACTAGCGTTCTAATTATCGTTAAAGTCAAGTCGCATAACTGTTTTAGTTGACTACGCTGTAATTTCAAAACTTTGGGTTTTTACTAAAACTTTTATCTTGCTAATTGTATGCAATAAAATAATGATCGAATGGCAGCACTCGAGAGTCCAGATTTTATGTATACATTTCTTGCAGGTAATGTGACAAACATATATATTACAATGAAAATAATTTATTTTATTTTTAATACACGTATTTTATTGTTTGTCTGGGGAATGGATCTCAGTGTACTGCTGCTTTGAAGGTGTTAAAACGTATGGGCGGTAAGGGAGCTGCGCGTGCCGCCAAGTAAAATCATAATGAGTCACGGATGCCATATTACAGAAAGAGCCAAGGAACTAAGAACCGGCTGCACAGTGTTCTTTTTTCACTGGGCGTGTGGACATATGCTACTGCTGCAATTAGGGTCACGCTACTGACGCGGTTTTGCTCTGCCCTGGCTCTGCAGTATTGAGTTGACAGTGATATGGTGCAGTTCAGTTATTAAGGATTATTTATTATTTAGTCCTGTTTTAGTTATAAAATATATTATGGCTCAGTATATGTTTTCTGTATTCATTTATAATTCGTATGTGAAGTGAAAATACGATTTGTAGAAAGATTTCCGGGTGTAATAGTTCCAGGTCGTACAACAACCCATGCACTTTATAATACATTTCAGACCACAGGAAGTGCTCAGTCTAAGAAACCTAAAAGACAGCGTAGGGTTCTTCCCGAAGAAACATTGGACATCGGCCATCGTTTGGATACTTCACCACAAAAATCGCTTAGGTGCCTCTCACAACAGGCAGGCATTTCTTATGGCTCCATACGAAGAGCTACTAAATTGTGGTAAGTTAAAAGTATACAAAAATAAGTGTGGAATATGCTGTTCAACAAACAAACAAACCAGACAGGCAGGACTTACACAGACCAAGCAATAGCCTACAGGTATTCCAAAGAGGTGTTTACTACAATGGCATTGTGTTATTTAATTCACTTCCATCATATGTAAAGGAACTGATAACTAATAAAAATAAATTCACGTTAGCATTTAAAACATACCGTAATCACTCACACCTTTTATACAAATGAGGATTTTATGCAGTGAAAAAAATTATTACTAATTTTACTCCAAAAATTAATGCAGTTTTGTAAATTCTTCTTCTTCTTTCTCTGTTTAACCTCCTCGTATGTAGGACTTACATCCCCCAGGACTTACAGGCGGGTGCCTGGAGTCAGAGGCCCGTCGAAGAGCAGACACTCATGGATCGGACAGAATATCCAGGATGGGTGATCGGCCCAATGCCTGGTATGGGAGGAAAAACAGATGAAACGAAATGATGGTGAAATGGATGAAAGGAAACGTGATGATGGAGCAGTTGGTGGAATGAATGGCGGGGGAAACCGGAGAACCCGGAGAAAACCCGCCCGAACGCCGCTTTGTCCACCACAAATCCCACGTGCAGGTCCCTGGGATTGAACCCGGGCCGCCTCGGTGAGAGGCGAGCGGTCTAACCACTCGGCCATGGCGCCGCCTCAGTTTTGTAAATACTGGATTGTAAAATTAAACCTTCTCTAAGTCTACCAAATGAAATAAAATTGAACTGGGGTAAAGAGGCATATATACTTAATTTAGGAAGAAAGGAAAGATCAGGAATGACATGGTTTAGACTGGGGGGCTGGAGGGCACAGAAAATGACTGACGATTCTGGTAGGAGAATCTGCCCATTCTGTGATTTGGATGAGGACTGGGTACATATTTTGGCAGAATGTGCACAGTGGGAGAACCAGCGAACGATTAAACTGAAAGAAAAGTTCTTAAGTCCCTCAAAAAAGAGATTGGCATGTTGGGATCTACTGGCTGACCAGAGGAACTGGCAAAACATGGGCAATTTTTTGGCTAAAGTGCGAGAAGCTAGGTCAAATTTGTTCAGTTAGACAAAGGTAATTTATCTCTATTTCCCTTTTTCTTGTTCCTTTTTGTTGTGTTTTCTTTCCCTGTTGTTTATTCTATCACCCTACTGTATCTTAAATATGCATGAACGGTCAATGACCCATGCACTAAATACTTGTGAAATAACTTCAATAATTTGAAACCAATATAGATACCTTATATATCTACCACATATAAATATTTATGTAAATATTATAAGCGTAAATAAAGTTGTTTTGTAAGTTTTAGCTGTGGCATACTCTGCATAAGAGTTACAATTTACTTTCACAAATGTAACATATGTAAGTGTATATATACACACTCACATATATACCTGTGTGTAAACCGTAGTATGCGAGGTATCCCCTACATTGTATAACCTAAAAGTGAATTTCCCTTCTTGCAAAAAAAAGTGTTATAAACATATACTAAATTATATGGTAATATAAACAAATAATTAATTGTAATTCTAAAGCCTAATTGAAATACTCTTTAGTATATTATTAATTCATGATACAACCACTAAAGGATTGATGGTTCTATCTGCAAAGGTTCAGAGAACTGTGCACCAGAAATAGATAAATTGAAGATTGCAATGACAGGAACTTAGTGCTCCCTTTAAAGAATTCTTGAAACACTGAACCACGCTCCCGACATGTTACTCCTGTTTGCTCCATCAATATAATTTAGTTATCCCTAAGATCGGAGGTATATACATACGACCAAGCAATATACCAAGAAGAGCATACATTTAACAGCATCCAATTTGCAAGCGGCTGAGCATGTGGCATGAATCAGCGCACATGTGGTAACTTCACGCGCTATTTCACCGACACAAGAAGAGAGTCCCGTAGGAGTAATGTCTACATAACCATGCCCGTGTTCGCTCCATCACGAACTCAAAACACAAGAATAATGTATTATATTAGCAAACTTGCGAGATCCTGGCTAGACACGTCTAGCTGGGCAGGCAGTAAATAGTTATTACTCACAGCTCAAAACGCATAATAGAGATATATTATGGAAATAATTGCAATTCCACCTATATTAACGACGTTTTGTAACGATTATCGATAAAATTTTGTAGCAAGTTTTGCGATGTTGGAGCAGGTTACTTCTTCGCGGAGAGAAGGAGAGGGGGATATACAGGAGGTGCGACGGTGTAATGATGGATATCTTCTCAGGTCGTGTTTTCCGACGCTCAATAAAGAAGCCATTGATGACTACGTAACTATTCACATTTACTTTTGTTTTGTTCCTTTTAGCTCCACTCCCGCGGTTTGGTCTTGCCACACAAACATGTATATTTTTGCGTCAGGGGCCGATTTTGCGAATTGTTAGCTATAAACTTCTTTTACTACAACGCACAATACTTTAAATTTGCCAGCACTACCTGACAGCGCATAGTTCTCCTCCAATTTGCAAGTGATCTTACTCGTGTATTTCAGATCTCACCATGTAGATTTTGTTTCTCCTATCAAGCCACCTGACACCTTCCTTTAATGTTATTCTTGACATAATTTCCTTAAAATAAGTGAAGTTGTGCTACTGGTGGATAAATATATACTTTAGAAACTCCCGCGCTTAGCTTTCTCACATGTTATCGAAATATAAACGTTTTCCTGAGAATTAATGTGATCAAGATAAAACAGGTTTCTCTCAAACTCTTTACTTTAACCTAACATCCTGTGGACAATTTTTCTGGTCACGTATCCTGTACCTGCACAAGGACTTGTTTACCAGACATTCTGGCGGCTTGTAGAAAGCTTGCCTGTTGTATTTCCAAAAAGGCGTGTTTTTACCAGCGAACTTATATTTCGGTCTGCCTCCGATTAAAGGTTTTTCCGTGGTTTTCCCTTTTTGGAAGGGAATGCTGGGGATATTTAATGCTGTGAACTTTCCTGTACTCAATTTCCTTATCATGCTACAGGCGTGTGTCGGTGGAGTTTGCTTTGAGTAACTACCTGTCCTGGCGACCGGTGTGTGACCGATCCCCAGAGACCTCTCCGTGGGGAGAGTAGGGTTGTGTGTCACGTCCCGGTGGAGTCAGAATATTACATCTGGAGACGTTAGCGACTCCACCTGCGTCCGAGCTTGCCGCCCCGGATCTAGTCGCTCTCTGTATCCTTCATTTCATTCCTTCCTCCTTGAGATTTCCAGAAGCACAGGCCTTCATATACGCTACAGTTCCGAAATCTTCCTCCGTTTTCTGATAACCATTACCATGCACACACAGACAATCTTGCCAATATAAGAATGGGATATTATGTTTGCAGTGAGGTCAACAACGAGTTATTCTACCAAATGCATTTTCAAGAAAGGACAATTTCCCGAAACCTATGTACTTTAACCAAACTCATTAACGCTCTAGAGTATATTACAAACGTCAGTAATTTACAAATTGAGTGCAGTAATAGTTGGAAACTGAAGTTGTAGGAATTTTTCTCAAGTAACTCAAGAGGCGGTTCACCTTCTATGACATTCAGTAATCTTATGCTAAATTTGTTTTGTGAACTTTAGTGCATATGTTGTTATTGGCAGGGGGAGAGGCTATGGTAAGCACTGCTGAAACTGATTTTCTCGTTTGGAATTCGTTCAACACTATTGCTGTATATGCTTATTCTTTATGTAGTCTTGAAACTATAACGAAGTTATGGTTGACACGGACCTACAACTAACTTAAAATGGTTTTGAGCACCTCAATAATACTGATTACTTCGATGTTTAAAGGGAAGAATGGTGGCCTGCTGATTCCAAAGAAAGATAAAAAAAAGAGAGGGTGATAGGATATATAGGAAGGCCAGCATCAACTTTTGAAATTGAAATGTAAACGCCATAACACTATTCCATTTGGAATTTATATATACATATACACATAAAATAAAGCTAGCAGTTTTCATTATTTTACGATCAGCCTAAAATATACCGCACTAAGGTATCTTAATATACTTCGGATTTAGTATCAGGTATAGGAATTCTTAAACAGTCGGCTTCAAGTTAGCTTTACTAGAACCATTATGAATAGAAATATCGTAAACAACGGTTAAAGGTCACTATCGGCAGGCAAATTGGAGAATGTAGAGCTTGGTCGTGGATATTTTCAACACTATAGACATGCCATACATCAAATCAAGCCAAGGAGCTAACAGAAAGCTCCAAGAAGTTGTGGTCACCGAGATCTCATTTGAAAGCACTGGACGTCTTCCTATGAGGCTGACTATGAACAGGGGACGAAGGGGACACCTCTAACATTGACCCAGCGTTTGTGCTTACCACCCCCAGGGGGAACAGAGGAGGTGAAGGAGCTGCAGGCAGGCTGTTCGACTGAGAGGTGTAGAGGTCCAAGCTTTGATGATCCGGTCACACTGACGGGCTGCTTAGAGAGGTTTCCCCTGAGGAGAACTCGACCCATTGGAGGCCGCTCAGAGAAGGCTTCTAACTGGCAAGCGAAAAGAACTTTCCAATCATCTGTGTCATCTCTTCGACGCTGTGCAGACCCTAAACCTAGCTGAATGAAAGGGGAAGCGAAATGATATGAAACGAGGGAAAGGAAAACTTTGTCAAAATTAAATTGAGTTTTATTTATGGACGCACTTTAACTACTATGGTCCTTAACGTCCCATTCTATATTGGGCGTGAAAGACCGGTAATTTTGCTCAGAGGCCTCTTTATCAGCCTTTAGGTTCTTTTACGTGCCGTAAATCTATGACACGGGACCACCAGCTTTACTTCCCTTCCGAAGGCAACCATGCAAAGGATTTTTACGCCCGAAAAAATACATCGCCCTCCAACCCATGACCTTGGGAACTAGAGGCTAGCACTGTACCACTAGTCCACGGAGGACGACTAAGGACATTTGTGGTAGAAGAGAAACCACCCCAATATTCGCTTTCTGAATCAGGTAAAAGCACGAAATATGCATGGTTAGAGTGGCCGGCCCCAGGAATCAAACCAGGACCTCCTGTATGTGAGCGCCACACGTTACCGTGGAGTCATCTAGCCTGATTTTTATGTACAAACAAAATTTTCATAAAAATTTGTGTCCTTACATATTTCATATCTCTAGCTCTGACTAACTCACAAGGAAATATCACTATGACCGGGGAAAGATGGGAAATCATTTTCTACCCGCACTATCTTTACAATCTTAACTAAATCAGCGCAGTGAGCCTCTCTGGCTATTGACTTCAGCCTAATCGCCTAATCGCCGAGGAGCGACAATATTAGCTTAGTGAACAAACTTGCCACTAGACCTATTCTTTCAATGCCAAATTCACTTTCAGAATAGAAATAAGTTTAATAATTAATATCAAAGGTTATTTATGTATTTTGTGACTATGAAAGGGGATATACTATACATAATATTTGTACATATGCAAGGGGATAAACCATACATATATAAGAATTGTACAGTAATAATATCATTCACCAAGAAACATGTTTTATTATTCAACATCCAACATTTGTACAGAGTAAATTGTAAGAAACGGGTGAGCTAGCAAATTTCAGGTAAAACAGAATTCTAAGTAGAGCACACCTTTCACTAAGCTAACGAGCAGGGAACCGGTAACGGTCAGAAGAAATAGAAAGAGACAGATAGAGAAAAGAAAGAGACGGAGATATTGAACCCGCTTCATAACGCGCCGGGGTGACGCGTAAGCGCACGAATTTGGGGTAACATATTTTCATACATGTTAAGGTAACGCGGTCTGAGGACCAATTAGAAACGTCGTTACATTTTTAAACGCAGAGGTGAGCGTCACTAGGCTCAGGTATATATAGGACAAACAAGGCCCCAGAGCCCACTCTCTCTCTCTCTCTCTCTCTCTCTCTCTCTCTCTCTCTCTTCTCTTCTAGAATTTCGAAGTGCTGCGCTCTTAGCGAAAGATGCACGTGTTTGCAAATGGGTGGGAGTGCGTGTGCAGATAGATAGGCTCCTAACTTATTCAAAGTGGTGGGATTGGAATAATGGGAAAAGCTGGCCGCCCATAAATATTTAAATTGTTAATAAACTGCACTTAGTAAGGGAAATGAAGTCTATTTTTAATTTGGTTCACCCACGATAACCCTGAGAACCAAGAGTTAGATATTTAGATAGGGAAAAGTTAGGAATGGAAAACCCAACAACCAACGAGCATCCATAGCCAAGCAACAACACTGCAGCAGATAGCATCAATCCAATGACCGACGATTTCCCGCTACAACTACCTATATGTAATCCCTAATAGTTAAAAAAATCTGCTGCAGAGGGAAATCGGTTTAGGGTAGATGCGTGTCCGTTGTATCTTATGTTGCTGGGAGGTAGTCTGTTTAAAATTGCAGCATTTGCGTCAGCACGTTTGTGTAATTCAAAGTAGTCGTTCTCTTTTTAAAGTGCTACATAAACCCATTTTGGACATTCAATGCCCATATGAAATCCGGCAACGACAAGGCGGTTTTAATGGACCGGTGCGGTGTCAGCACATCCGGAAGTTTAAAGTCCTGGGAACGTGGTTATGTTAGGACACTGGGGCGAGAATGAAATATGAAGACCCTTGGGAGAAATAAGCTGCATATTGCTCATCCAGCTAACCTCTCTGCTATCTGGCAACTTTTTCGCAGGTCATTATTCCCAAATTATGCCCATTAAAATCCAAGTTATATTCTCCCGCTTAGATTGCAATATGGAATCCGGAAATTTAAAGGTTCCCTTTGATTTTAATACTCTCTTTTTCCATGTTTTAGATTTTAAATTTTCAGCGTTCTGTGCATAACAACATAGTCACTCGGGAAGTCCCGGGTTCAAATCCCGTGGGCCGACAAATCTGTCTGGTTTCGTGGTTTCCTCGGTCATCAAGGTAAGTACCGGATTGGATGCCTAATACCACGACCCAAATTCCACCTTAAGCCTAAAACAATATTAAAAATGAAAAATAGGTGGTAACAGCGAATGCTATGCATCTATCCACAGACAATGAAAGCAGATAGACTGGACGGCACCCTAATGCCATCTGCACGGCACGAAGCAGAAGATCCGGCTGCTATGGCTAGGGTCTCTGTGGACACGTGACTAAGCAAAATGGCATGGTTACAGGGATGAGATCTAGCCGGCTAACTTTCCGCCTTTCTGTGTGAAGGCGGCAGTTAGACTGGACGGCACCCTAATGCCATCTGCACGGCACGAAGACGAAAATCAAATTGCTATGCACTAGAATCTCTTTGGACACATGTCGAAGCGAGTGGTTACAGGGATGAGACCTAGCAGGTTAACTGTCCACCACACATCAATCTAAGAGTTATTCACTAACAGATTCGTCGCGATATGATCCTGTAGTTAAAGCGACGTAAAATAAATACAGTAATAATAATAAAAACATAGTCACTCTATACAGTGCACTAATAATATGCCGAAAATACTTTACAATACCCACTGTATCACTTTTTTACTTTCTCTACTACGTATAGTAAGTAGGGGAAGTATTGTATTCCACCCAAAAATTCGATACCAAGATTTCACCGGAAATACATATTTTGAGACCCCCTGAATCCAAAAAAAGCATTTTTGGAAACATGTCCGTTTGTGTGTCTGTGAACAGCATAACTCAGAAACGAACAGTCGGATAAACAGCAAACTTGGTATTTAGGTTTAGTATCTTCCAGAGATGCGACACGAGGGTTTTCAAGAAAATCCCCCACCCCAGGATACCCTTTACATGGAAGAGTTTTCGAAATTTTTAAATTTCTCAAAAACGGCTCAACGATTTTCATTAAAATATCATATGCTTAAGATATTTTCATGACAAATAAAATGTATATGTTGAATTTTCTGGGAATGTCTCCAAAAGTGTTCTACATTGTTAACGACTTTGGCATAACTGGTATACCATAACAGATAGACAAAATGTTACTACACAAATAATGTAGATCGCGTTAAAATACACGATTTATGTCATATACATTTTTTTTGTTGAGTGAACCATTTTCGAGATATTGCTTGTTATTCCCTTAAATTTTTCAATACTTATTTTCTCAAATGGGAATTCGTTATTCATTTTTTTGTCTTGGATATGCAAAGAGTATTAATCTGTGGCAAAGGGAATGGTGCTGCACCTAGCAACCAGCTAGTAAGAGATATGTATGTGCTTAAAGGCTACTGTATATCTATATTGCCCTTATAAATATATATTCCCCTTACATCTACAAGAAAATTAGCAATAAGATAGAGTCTGCAAATATTTATCTCGATTAACATGAAGTAGATGGAGAATAAGCGTTTGTAAAAATAGTTTGTACAAGAGTAGAGAAAGTCATGTGAGTGTAACACATCAGATTTTTTATTTAGGAACTATCTACCACACATTAGTTTTCCAATAACCATTCATAATTTTATTTCTCCAAAGATCCCCATCCTCTGTACCTTCATCTGTTAGTCCTCTAAACGCCATGCTTGTTCGGACCCCATCCATCCACTGTTCTCTTTGTCTTACTCGTCCTTTGTCTCTCTTCTGCTACTTCCAATACATTCCTTTTTACATACATTATTTCCCAAATTTTTGTATTTCTAATTGTATCCCTTCTTGAGAATCGAGACACCCTCCGGCAAAAATCCAGCTCTGTTGTTATAAATAACTTTCTTTCTTGTTACATATTCATTGACCGCGTTTCTGCTGTGATGAAATTGAAGTGTGTAATTCTCGTTTTACAACATAATCGAAAATCGCTTGGTGCCAAATCCGGACTGTAGGGAGGGTGGTCGAATTTTTCGCAACCAAGTGATGCCATTAGATCTTGAGTTCGTTTGGTTGTGTGTGTCCGGGCATTGTCACTCATTGTTGTTTCTCCATAAACCTCACAATTGGCGATGAATGTTTGTTGGCGTAACATATCTCGCATTAAAAAACGAATCATTGATCGGCGGGTCTTTCGATTGTTTTGAACATTTCGAAAGCTCTAACAACAGGAACACATAAAGTGACGATCGCGCACAACTGCGTCTGGCTTACTAGGGAATGGAGGAAGTGATCGCGCTGTTCAAAATTGCTACTGCAGCGCAAGATATTAAAGCGGTACTTTATTTAAAAACCATGAAATGGAAATGGTAATTGGTAAAGGAATTTTGTGAAAGGAATACCTCGGGTCTAAGTTTAGGTTACTTCCCCGGCATTTGTTTGTTACGTGGACTGAGGAAAACCTAAATAAAAGATCAGTCAGGAAGAACGGTCCTGGCGGGATTGGAGCCGTGGATCTCCCGCTCACGAGTCATGCTTTAACGAGCCGGCCACCTGTATCTGTCCATAGATGTGTAATAGGTTATAACTACAATGTTTATTTTAAGAACATGCTCACTCCACCTATTTATAATAAACTCCCGCAATCTAAGCAATGTTTTTGGTTAGAAACTCGATACATATCTGTTGCAAAATCAACAAACAAAAGCATTTGTAGCCGTAATTTCAGGAAGTCTCGCAGATCCTCCTTATGGATGTTATTCATCTATTCAGTATTTGTTCTGAATATTTTACGGATGTAGAGAAGGTAGAATGGTGCACAACTAATCGTGATGTGATATTTCTTTTCAAACGTAGTCATTCCTCCACGTCGTTTCCTTGCCGAGTCTAGTTGGGGAATAGGTTGCTACAGAGAGACTGATTACATTTGTGATGCTGATGAGATGATAGTTACAGTTCTTGAGCCAGTAAACTTGTGTGAATACCCGGAAGAAAGACTTTTCTCTTGTTTTAGAAATTCAAATCCTCCGGGTTCCTTACCGCTATCTGGAAAATGTGCCACGGAGATGATAGCTTCGATAGTATGAAGCTCTAGAACGATACCAAACTTTTTATCTGTTGAGAATAAACTGCGACAGCTAGAGTAACGTAGGCAAAACATAAGCTCTGAAATATCCTTTTAGAGTGAGGCAGAAAACAGTTCAAAATGTAGCTTCTGAAAGAGAGAATTTACTAACAAATTCAGCTCCCCCAATTGGAGACTGCCATAAACGAAGCATACTACCAAAAAACGATATGAGTACATAATTTAAATTGTAAAAAATATTTTCAACTAACAAAACATTATCTAAAAATAATTATAATCTACAAATGTGTATGAAAATATCCCTCATCTAAGCCAAATCTGTATTTGGGTTTAATCAGTTTACATACAATACGAGGATGGGTCGAAAAGTAACGCACAATCGTTTTTTTCTGCTTTGGTATTGCAACTGGAATGTTGCAATTTCACACAAATATAGTTTGAGGTATTCACTACACAGGGTATTTTTGTTTCATATGCAGCTCTAGCGAGAGAAGTGTGAACTACGCAACAAGAATAGCGCGCATGTTACTGCCGTCCACGTGTGAAAAGCAGAGAGATATGGTTCGATATTTGTGGACCAAAGGGCATAAACTAGGTGATATTCACAGGGACATGTGTGGCGTGTATGGGGATAATTTTATAGACTGTAGCGATATCTCCAGGTGGTGTGCATTGTTCCTAGAGGGCCGTGTGAACCTTACCAATTCGCCGCGCTCCGGGAGGCGGTAACAGCTGCAACCCCGCAGAATGTCGGAGGCAATGAGGCGGCAATTTTGAACGACTGGCGTGAGCAACTGCGAACCTTATTGCAACAGTTCAACATTTCGTATGGTGCAGTGTGCGATATTGTTCATGACACGTTGAAATTTCGTAAAGTTAGTGCTCGCTGGGTGCCTAAGCACCTGACAGACGACCACAAGGGCCAGCGAATGATGACGAGCTTGGATCACCTAACGCGATACACCGCAGAAGGGCATTACTTTCTGAAAGGAATCTTCACTGGTGATGAGTCGTGGGCATACCACTACACGCCCGAAACCAAGCAGGCAAGTACGGAGTGGAAACATGCTGGTTCTCTAGTGAAGAAAAAATTCAGTGACTCAATCTGCTAGGAAAGTGCTTATGACGGTGTTTTGGGATATGTATGGTGTTGTATTGGTGAACTTTGCTGAACACGAGACCACTGTGAATGCTGTAACCTACATGAAAACTTGGTGAAGCTGCGTCGTGCCCTTCGTGGCAAACGCCACAACACGAATCCTGACGATGTCAAAATTCTTCATGAAAATGCTCGCCCCCATGTGCTGTTGCTCTTCGTCAGAGAATTCAATTTGTTTGGGAGGTGCTCCAGCATCCACCACACAGTCCGAACCTTGCACCGTCGGACTTTCATCTGTTTGGTCCCATGAAGAAATTCCTGGCCGGCCAACGCTTTGCGACAAATGCAGAAGTGAGATCAGCAGTCCACAGATGGCTATACCCCAAGGAAACGGACTTCTACTAACAGGGCATATTGAAACTGGTATCACGATGGGAGAAATGTGTTGAGAAACTTGGCGACTATGTCGAAAAGTAGGTAAAAGGTTTAAGTTCATTTGTGATTTTGTTGTTTTTAGTATTAATTTTTTTTGTAAAAAATTATTGTGCATTACTTTTCGATCCGCCCTCGTACAAATGATTTTTTCAGTATAGCTTGTGGCCCTTTAAGAGCAGTAAAGGCCACTGGTTTAATAAATAAGTTCTTTAATTTATACGGTACAAAAGCGCATGGGATACTACCCCTGGCTTCAATTAGTAATCCAAGAGCATGAAGTGAAGGAAAGTTATATTTATTGCAGAAGTGTGGTATTGTTGACTACTAAATGGTAGACTTTTCTTAGTGAACTTCAGCGGCTGGTCTTTGCCTGTTTCCCGTCTGATGGCAGGATCTATGATGGTTCCCGAAGATGAGCCAGGTTTAATGGCTATGATGTCGGTTCTTCTGTTTGATCCAAATTCTGCAATACCATGGACTTCCTCGTAAACCTGGTACTTTTGCAGTCTGAGGACTTCAGCAATCACTGAGCATACTTGATGATGTCTTACATTTCTGAGCATGATTCCATTTGGACAGGACCCAAGGACATGTGCACGTGTTTCTATCTCATTGCCACAGCGGCGACAGTGGTTGCTGTCCTAGGACCTGGTATTGCTTCAACCGGACAAACGTTTGCTGTCATCTTCAGCACTTGCTTCCATTGACCACTACTTAGTCCCTCTGGTTTCTGAATCCAACTATTTGGAACAATGAACTGCTTATAAAGAACTACACCCTTTCCTTTTTGAGGGTGAGAACACCAAGTTTTGAATTCTGTCTCACTGGTAGACTTCTTAAGTTGCGAACTGTGGCACTTTCATTAATGACAAGGCCAAGCTTGTGAAAGGAAGTGCCAATTTCGTCAGTGATATTATAGGTTGTTACATGAACATTCTCGGAAATTTCCAGTTTCCTCTCTAAGCATTCAAAGGATGTAGGAATCTTCTCACTGGGTTCGAAATAGTCCAAAACCTTGATACTTTTTCCCCGAGTAAATCATGCTGTCCTGTATTTAGATAACTATCATGAATCTCTTCCACAATAACATTCAAAGATGCCAGATTACACAGACTAATTCAAAGAAACCTATTTTCTAAACTGTGTATTAAGCATTATAATGTTGTATAACTTAAGAAATATGAGAAAAACACCAATACTATTCCATATTATACAAAACAGGAAAGTATTTCATTCCTCAACAGTAAATCCAGCAAACAGCTTCCATTTCTGCTGACAACCTGCCAGCCTACGATGCATATCATCAAACGACTTGTATAACTTGAATATAATCAATCTATAAGTGTATAGCGGGTTCAGCTTACAAGGGTTTATGGGTGATTTAAAAAAAAACAAGCTTTTCGAATACCCCTGCAGAAGGTGTATAGACAGAGAAATCAGGGGATCTGGAGACGATACAATGTGACCATTCTTGGAGATAAGCTAAGGGGAACAGGCTCTAACTCAACAATGTTAAATTAAGTAAATTTGATGTATCTTTTCTAAATAAATATTGCTTATAGGACTCGGACTTCCTACAAAATATAATATATACATATTTGAATTGTTTAACACGGTTGTTTGAGAATATTAAATGTTTACTCAAATATAACTTTTTATCTTAACTTTCATTCTTTAAGAAAAACCGACATTTTTAACCATAACTTTCCAAAAAATTAAACAATTTAAAATATATATATTAAGTTACTTTGACCATAGTAACAATAACCTTCTATCTTCAACAGAAAAGGTACATTGAAGTAGAAAAGGTTCAACTTACGAATAACTTGTTATCTTTCTAGCCAATTCTTGTCCAATATGATGGATTATCAGGGTCCTCCTGCACCTCTTCTGCAAGATTGATTTTGATATGTTCCTAAACACTATGAGCCTCTTCTGAAAGTGGCGAATGCAAAACTAAACATATTTTTGGTTTATCTGTAAAGCGAATTTCCAACCAGCGACACGCCCACAAGATGTGTTGCAGTGTATATGTTGGTTTTTAATATCTTAGAGTATTGTTTAAACATTTCTTATAAGATATGTATCAAAATTATCAGAAAAGTATGTAATACTCTTAAGAAAATAAAATAATAAGGCGTTTTTTCACGTTCCATGGAAACTTTACTAGTATGTGTGCTGTCGCACAGTCTTGCTGAAACCAATTCGGCTCCTCCTTTATAAACCTCAAAGGAAATTTAATGCTATTCCAGTTGAACTGTTATAAAACTAGTTTTGCCGGTAGTTTAGTCATTGCTAAAATGGAAGCTTTTTACAATGCATAAACTTAAAACAAATAAAAAGTTTTTCCTATATTGCATAAAATATTATGCTATTGTCATTAATCTAATGTACTTTTAATTCACTAAAGTAACATAATATAATTAATAAATGATTAACAAAAGTGGATTCATTAAATCATCCTGTACATTATTGAAGTCAAACCAGAGATTTCCAGTCGAGTAAATGCTATTGCGAGACTACCATTAGTTTGGAATTCTCTAGCGGTCTTCCATCAATTACACGAGAAATATTTGGAGCGCAGTGCATTTTGAATCAATTAAACGGTAGAGATTTTCATTAGTGTTATGAAAGATGACAAAAAATGTTATTTAATCATAATATAGTAATTAGATTTTTATCACACTTACAACATTTATAGAAAGGCAGTCTCCAATTTGTCACTGTTTCATTCAGCATACAATTTTGTCATATTGGACAAGGAACTACCAGGTTCAGAATATCAGCGAGTACAAATTCCTTGACAAACACAATGTTTCACGCCACTGTGCAGGGTAAAGTGTTTACTGGTCGCTACAGCATGTGGTAATATAACAGTTGGCTCAACCGCAACGTATTTCATGTGTGTAGATGTTCCTTCGTGGTTTGAAGGAGGTGCAGAACTCAACGGGGCAGTTTCAAGTCAACATACGTCAGTGGGGATTTTTCTTAAGTTCTATTTACATCCCGCCTTTAACTACAATAGTCTTATCGGCGGCCCTTCCTTTGGAACATATTATTGCCCATAGGTAATGGTGTTAACTCGTATTCGCTTGTCTTTGAGTTTCTAGTAAAATTCAGGCTTTAATCGTTAGATCACACACATTTACGTTCGCATTCATGCTTCCAGATTCTGGAGAGGATAGGGAATAACCTTGGCTAGAGAAAAATTCCCACCCCTGAGCGGGAGTCGAACTGAGCTGCGCGGCCAACCGAGCTTCATTCTATTCCTGTTGCTTATCAGCAAAGACGATGCAGGATTGCGCTCATTGAGAGGCACTTCCAGGGCTTGCAATAGAGGGTACTGTCCGTGATGATAGACAAAAATAGACCCATAAGTTCTTAGAATATTTTCCACCTCAGTTACACAGGCTTTATTTTTGAGGAAATAAACTCAGTTTTTAGAATGACAAATAATTAAAATGTCTTTATTTGATCTATTCTTATCCGCCCTTAGCTGTTTTTCATTGTGTGTATACTATTCTTGTCTAACATTACGATAATAAGCAACCAACATGAAAGCACGCAGTATTTCACTGCCATTTTTTCACTTACAATTATAAATGTTATCATCATCATTTAACGGTACTGCTCTGCTGATTTCGCTCATTGAATAGGTGTTCGAAACTTTGCCCCAGTTGATCGATATGATGTTCGAACCTTCTCCGTGTATGCATATTGACGTTTATGAGAACTGCTGTTGCAGTAGTAGCAGAAGTGGGTTTTTAGTGCGCTAATGCCCCAGTTCCCCACGGACTTGCGTTTACTTGGAATTGCCCAATTGAATTCTGCAACTCTTAACTCACGAGGGTTTATCCGCACACTTCAAATACGGTGCGATTGGGCCACCTGATACATGTTACCGAGTTTTTTTAGGCTGGAGACTTACAACTAGAGTAGTAGTTCACAGTAGTAGCTACTCGCTTAAAAGTGGAGTAGAGAAGAGAGAAGGATTTAGTCCCAGTCCTATAAAATCATGCTCAAGTGACTTGTTTCATACCATAAGCCCTAGGGGCCCGCTGTTTTATCAAACGCACATAGTTGAAGGAGCTCCGTTTGGCCTGGATATCACAAGTAAATAAACACTAACGAGTATAAGAAGTGGTCCATTCCCCTAGACTGCCATAGTGGCTTTCCTCTGCAATGCTTCCACCTTTAGGTAACCAACTTTTGTCTCCATCAGCCGGGATCAGTTCTGTATGTGATTGGCATAAAAAACAATTCAGGGGCATAAAGACTAATCAATGAACTATGTTTATAATCTATGTGAAATGAAGGGGTGGTTCCGATACCACCTCTAAAAGGAGTTTTGCTTCGTTTAGTACATAAGGAAAGACTGAAACAACTACAATATCATTCGACCTTCTAGAGTAAGTGCTGAAGAATTATGTCCATGTCTGGTTAAACTCGACGATAGCTACGGCATTTATATGAGAGTTTTAACCTTCGTCTTTATGTCGCTGATGAAAGCTTTTGCCGCTACTAAATGAAAAAAACAGCATTATGGAAACTGTAGTGTAGCATTAAAATATAAGGTTTATATAGTAATTTTGCCCTTTTGTAGTTCACCATACTTCGGGGAGGTAAAGTAGCCTGTCAATACCAAGCGGTATGGCTCAGGCGCTTACGTCTGTTGCCCGCATTCGGGAAGCTTGGGATCGATCCCTGGCGACTGCCCACTCTGGTCCATAGGTATCGTGGTTTCCTCGGGTCGCGAGGCGAATGCTAGGGTGGTTCATCTTCTACCACGACTCTCCTTCCGCTCATTTCCCGTACCCACCACCTTTCCAGTTATCTGGTTCAGGGTTGCAGGACCAGGCGCCGGTGTTCGAAGGGTTGCGGCTGGGCGGTGGCTTGCGCTCTGTAAAGATTTCTTCCCTGGCGTCGCCGCGGTAGCATCAGTTAGGTCTCTCCTCAGCGTGGGAATCGGCCCCGGGGGTACCCTGGAGGTTGGTGACTTGTGAGAAGGACCGTGTGGCGTCAGATGCGTTCTATCTGGAAACGTTAGGGACCCGGTCCGTGCTTGCACTCGTCGGCATCCGTATATGATCATCCTTTGGGTCTCCCCCTCATCCTTCGCTCCCAGGGGTCACTTTGGAAGCATAAAAGGGTCGATTAGCCTGTGCTCTGTCCTGGTTCCAGCAGCTTTACCCTGTCAATGCAGTGGCTATAATTGTGTTAGAAAAACAGAGATAGTCATCTGGTAGGGGTGGAAAATAGAATTAAATTGAATTTTACTGATGGACGCTCTTTAACTGCTATATTAGGCCTGACATATTGGTAATTTTGCTCAGAGGCGTGTTTATCAGACTTGAGGTTCTTTTACGGGACCACCGGCTTTACTTCCCTTCTGAAGGAAGTCATGCTAAGGATTTTATGCCCGTAAAAAATCCATCGCCCTCCGCTCGGTTTGAACCCGCGAACTCGGGAACTAGGGGCTAGCATGGTAACCCTACACCACGGACGACTAAATTAAATTGAGTTTTATTTATGGACGCTCTTTAACTACTATGGTCCTTAGCGTCCCATCCTATATTGGGCGTGAAAGTCTGGTAATTTATCTCCTTCATTAGGCTTGAGGTTCTTTACGTGCCGTAAATCTACGACACGGGACCACCGGCTTTAGTTCCCTTCCAAGGGAAGCCATGCTAAGGATTTTTACGCCCGAAGAAACCCATCGCCCTCCACCGGGTTTGAACCCGCGACCCTGGGAGCTAGACACTAGCACGGTACCACTAGCCCACGGAGGACGACAGTTAGTGATGGGGCTAGATTTTGTCAGTACCAACATAAACAGCCCCGTTCCATTACGTGCCACATTTTATGCACACCATTATACGTGGTTGAGAAAGAAAAAGCACACAAAAGCGAATTTATGAGTCAGAAATCATTAACAATGCATGCTAGACACAAGCTTGTTTCCAGCAGCAATTACTATATCTGCGTTAGATACGCCCGTAATTTCCTGTAGTGTACATTAAGCTCTGCGCAGCACCTATGAAGACCGCTTACATACCCTTTGCTTTCAGCCGACACGCGAGGTAAACAAAATGAGGTGTGAAGTCAGGGAAATCAGAGACCACAAAACCAAACGGTCAATGATTTCGTGGTATAATATGCGGCGTCATGCAATTTAGACTGTGCCCCTATGTGTCAGATACACGCGAAGTGCGTTGCCCTTCCCAACACCCTATTAACGTGTTCAGCCCACAGATACATCGAAATTTAGACTTACATTTCCTATTCCTATGCATTGTCGCCTTTGCGACTATTCGCCATAGCTTGTCACTATGCCTTCAAAACAATGCATCCACACAAATCCAAAAATTTCTTCACTGAACGCAACGTGAGTGGAGCTGATTATATTTGAATAATTTCATGACTGGCGAAAATGCTATGCTTGATATTGTATCTGCATAATATTGTTTTTCACCGTGAAACAGAGTACTTTAAATCAAGTTCTTATACCATTATCCAAAGATTTTCTTGAACATCTGGCTCTGTAGTTCTTAAGCGATTATGTTCATCAACTTTATATAAAACCAGCAACGCTGAAATTTGTAATATGTTTGAAAGTTTTCGAAATAGAATACCATTTCCCACCAATAGAAGGAAAGGCTGGAACATTTTAAATTAGAATTTTTCTAAATTTGGAATTCCTTAGATACAAAATACATTTACATTACCTTTTCTATCACTCTAAGATGATAGGCAATGTTTGAACATATTTCTCATTCTGACGTGTCTAGCTGGTTTCATATATGTCAAGTCAACAGTTATAAATTTCATAATCACACATGTTTTGTAACATCTGGTTAAATTTTAACAACTTGTTAAATTTTAACAACTTATTAAAACTGCTAACCAATTACTACACTCTATTTGGATTTCTGTAACAACAAGAACATGTTGTTCAGAGGAGGAAAATGATGGTTAACGATACCAAGAGCCGAGACCGTGTTAAATAAATAAATACAATATTATTTATGGACGCTCTTTACTGCTATGGTCCTTAGCATCCCATTATAATTGGACGTGAAAGACCGGTAATTTTGCTCAGAGGCCTCTTTATCAGGCTTGAGGTTCTTTTACGTGCCGTAAATCTACGACACGGAACCACCGGCTTTACTCCCCTTACGAAGAAAGCCATGCTAAGGATTTGTACGCCCGAAAAGAATCAGTCGCCCTCCGCCGGATTAGA
This sequence comes from Deroplatys truncata, assembly GCA_030765065.1. Lineage (NCBI taxonomy): Eukaryota > Metazoa > Arthropoda > Insecta > Mantodea > Mantidae > Deroplatys > Deroplatys truncata. The sequence goes on from CM060990.1 coordinate 660,246,788, forward strand.
ACCCGTGACGTAGAGAACTAGAGGCTAGCATGGTACTCCTAGACTACGGAGGACGATAAGAGACCGTATTACCACCGCCGCCACCTATTTACTGATGTACTGCTAATTTCCTTGTGCTCCTTCTGCTAAACCAAAGTCTCCAATATAAAGGAAGAAAATTAGTATCTATATATTTGGGTTAATCTTAGAAATCACTCAAATGATTTTGACGAGTCTTTCCGAGTTGAAAAACCCAAGTTTTTTTGACGGACAGGGACAATATAACACCTTATTATTTCAATTCATAAATCACTAAAATACTAATACGGATTTACAAAGCCTGTGTATCAGAACACAAACACACTGCAGTTATAAAATAACATACTTGTGAAGACCGTCGGGGAAGAGATTAAGAAAAACATACGTTAAGTTTGCGTGAATATAAGAATTCTTCGCCTATTAATAGGAAAGCCAGGGCTATTCGAAGCTACAGTTATGAGGGGTAAAGGGAGAATTAACTATAAAATTCTCTAGATGACTGTACAATGATTTCACAAGGAACGGCGGAAGGTATATGAAATTAATTAAAATGTCATTCGAGTATAAAACGCTACCTACGATACGTCGTATAGGTCAGCTCGATTTTTATAAAAGCAAACTTGTTTTTCGTCCAAAATTTGGAAATAATTTTCTCTCGAACTTATGACATTAAGTTTTCTCCTGTTATGCTGAAATTAAATTATTTCCTCGTCATAAATACAGATCTACCATGACTACTATTGCTAGTGATAAGAATTTTGTCAGTCCTGAAAGCAAAAACTTGTTACGTGTCGGATAATGGACGTAACTCCAGATAACGCAGACTTATCGACAAAGATATGCTCCAAGTAGTGCTATCCAGATATCTTAGAACGCAAACAGCTAGCTAAACTGTTAAATACCTTTATCGGCAGATTTTAGAATCGGCCCTTAGTCAAATAGGCGATTTTTGCCATGTTTGCGAACAATAAACACACTGAAAGCATTATACTATACGGGGAGATACATCGAAGTATACACTTGAGGTCCACATACATATTGTGACCGTTAGCACACGCGAAAAAGCCGGTATACGAAATAAGCGGTCAGAGAATTGTTGAGTATGAGCGGGATTAGTAAATTGCGACCTAATCTTAAATTAGATAAAACCAGACATGTAAATTGTGACGTAAACACTCACCATCCTTTATCACGAAGCATGTTAATTGCGACAAAATGAGCAGGTTACTTTCCACTTTTTCAGACTTAGGACTCTCGCATTTAAAAAACCCTTGTATGGTTAAAACGCTAGCTTTAATTGTATAGCGAAGTATAGGAACTGCAATTATACATCCAAATTAGCTGACCGATATAAACCCTTGAATACGACTTGTGCCTTCCGCGTGCCCCAAATAACGAGTGGAAGACGGAGGAGGCCGTCAGGCCGCAGTGAGCCGCAACTAAACACGAGTTCCTGTCGATTCTAACTTTAACCCGAGGTTAGATTACAGTTAGTTTACCGGTGTGTGTGTGAGCTTTTACTACTGTTTTATACATTTTTGCAGCTTAATATGCTTGAAATAGCCACAGGGCGATGCGTTCGGTCATAATTTACATGCTACCTATACTAATAACAATACGGAGTTAGTCGGAGATAATGATTTAAGTCGCAGTTTGCCCGAGTATGAATGATTTGGTTTTAAGGAATCCAAAAGCATGTAATGTATCGCACACTGCACATCGGGTAGAATGTGTATGAAATCACGTATTACTGTTTTGACCACAGAAATGTCTATCTGTGTTCGGGTAGTTGTGATAGAACTGAATACTGCTGAGGGGAATCCATACGTGCTTCACAGTGGTTACGTATTCAGAAAGTACAAAGAAACATTAGGTGTTCTTATAACATGGATCTGTTTGAAAAAAGGTAAAGAAGTATGGCGGAAAATGAACAAGAGCAATGATAATTTAAGAGTATGGGAGCATCATTTTGTAGCACACGAACAAGCCTATTTGGAGGTGCAGAACCGCACATATCAGGCGAAGTAGAGAGCTCAGGAGGAGAATTCTTACAAGATAACAAAGATTTATTAAGTTGATTTTAAATAGGCCCAAGTGATCGGTAATATATACTTTTGCCGTTCCAAATCCATGAGAAAAGTGTGATAAGAATCGGTATCTTTAATCGAGACAATTTTCCAGTAAAGTTAAGGATAACGTTATCTTTCAGTATTCATTATAATTGCTAACGTAAATAAATGAGACTGACTATTTATTTCACCTTTTGGGATTTATAAACCACCAGACCTTTCTCCACCTACTCTAGAGGGTTGACCGCTTTTTTTCCCAACACGCTGCTTTCTTCAGTTGAGGAAAGGCTAAGCTAAGGACTGGTTTAATCGTTCCAAATACAATCTATACAATCGGTTGCGGAAACAGCTGAATATTTATCAGGCTAATATAACAGTATCTTGAAGAAACTCCTAAGTTAGTTATGCTAAGAAAAATCTAAAATAACATATATTTATCAACGAGTGAGGCGGAGCAGTGATAACATGCGGGAGGTCCTGGGTTCCCGACAACCGCTGTTTCTGACCTATGGGTTTGTCATCGTTTCCCCGGGGTCGGCAGGGGAATGGTCAGGTGGTTTCTGATCAACCAAATTCCCTTTTCATTCAGTTTTCTTCTCATCTTTCAGACAAAACCCTCATCTGCCCTATCCTGACCTATGCTGCCCCCGTGTGGGGTTATGCTGCGGCACTCACATTTACAGTCTCTAGAAAATACAAAACAAAGCACTATGCAGCATTGGCAAGGTACCCCGAACCTCCCCTGCCGATAGACTCCACACCGAACTTAGGATCCACACCATCGAAGAATTTATCAAAAAGCTAACAACCGATCTGTATGCCAAAATACCACATAGCACCAACCCACTGATACAAGAACTACGAACATATGACACCACGCACGACAACCACAACCGCCCCCTGTCACTCTTGGACCGAACCCTCGCACCCAACTCTTGACGGCACTGACGCTCGTGTACAGCTTGCGCGTAACACTGGCTACATACCTTAACCATCACATTGCTTTCTAGTTACAGGAATTGCTGCCACTCCGCTCGACAGCTGCATAACAGCTACGGAGCACAGAAAACCGACCTACCAACCTCGCCATGAACGGTAACAATTAGCGACGCCTACCCCTAATTTGTACATACATAGAAGCATGATTAGCTATTGACCTCTAGGCCCCATAATCTAACATAAAACTAACCACTAACACCCGAACTTTTCTTTTACCATTGCCGATTCACACCACCACACGCCTTCATCCCAGCGATCCCCTCAGGGCCTCGGTCATGTGTGGACGACAGGAAACATTACTTACGCGCTGGCATCTATACATGCCAGTATTTCAATAACCGATACTAACTGGGGTGCTTCCGCGGAACCCCACTAACACTTTGCATCAATACTGACAAAGCACCCCCTGCATCATCCTGTTTAGTGTACTAACTGCATGGACATGGGGAGACGATGTAGCCTCTAAGGATGATCGTCACCGGAGGCGGCGGGTGTGGGGGCTGCCCGCACAAAAAAGGCGTGCTCCTAGGTTTCGTGGCGTATGGCAGTGCCGGGCAGATGGCATAGATGCACGCTCAATGGATAGAGTACTCCAAATGGAGACTAGAGGGCTGCTTGATTGGTGGGTCACACTCTCTCAGCGACTCCAGAAGTAGGACGGGTCTGCGAGCTTGGAAATGTTAGGCACTTACGCGCGTCTCTGTGGTCTCTCTGCTTACGGCCTATAGCCTCCTGTTGTTCCTTCACCTAATTCCTTCCTCCTGGGGGGCGGTAGCCACAACACATCTGTGTAGGTCGCAGCGTACAAGGTGTCCCCATTAGTTGAATTCCCTATGCTTATATAGTTATCACATATTAATGCAAACAGCCTATATCGTTAATATTATCACTTTTATAGTCATGGTACGGGCACATCACAGTTAGGCTTAATGAGGAGTTAACGTAAGGTTCACAATTATAGGCGACACCAATACTGGACTGGTTTATCTGGATTCTAGACTAACCGGTCAGCTTTATTTGCAATTTCTGCAGTTTCAAATAATTCTAGAGAATCTACTAGGTGAACTCCCACTTCAACGATGTGTAAACCACTGGCTTCCGCACCCTATTATTTTAAAGCAGCTAGAGAAATTTTAATAATGTGAGGCCTGAAATATGTACAGGTCGTGGCAATTGCATTCAGTAACCAGCGGGGTCGTGTTATTTAATTCTCCTGGATTATATCCAACCCAAAGTTTAATAAACTGTTGGGGAAATGCGAAAGAGCCAAAATATAAAATTAATAATAACCCTGTCATTCTGTTTCGCCAGAAATGTTAAGGGTACGTGCTAGCTACCGTTGGTAGAGACGGCAGGTTCGTGTCCCTCCTAGTGCATGGATGTTTGCACCCGTGTGTGTATGTGCAATAAATTCGGAAAAAAAGAAACGGAAAAACAAGGGAAAACAGAACAAACACCAGACATAGAAAACATCAGTTTTAAATAAAGAACTGAAATATGACAAAAGTGTCAGTTTGCCATTATTTTTAATGCTGCGATAAAATGTCCCCGAATCTATAGGGTAGTTAAATTATATTCGAACCCACTTGCGGCCTCTCTCTCTACTGCGCGAGTCAGCCGGCAGTCGCCAGGAAAATTACGCCAGCAGAGGCGGACTAAAATCCTTACCTTATAATAGAGGCTGGAAATTTTGACCTTCTCCTCTCAAACAGGCAGCATATCTCGTATAAATATTCTCGCTCACTCTCCGAAGCTCAGCAGCAAGAATTCTGAGTTCTTGCACAACGTTTTCTCTAAGTTCCTGTAGTGTGACGAGGATTTGAACAATACACTTTGTCTTTTTAAGAACCCAAAAATAAAAATCACAACTCGTTAGGTCAGGAGAACGAAGGGGTCGAAAATCAACAATGATTATTCTGTCATCAAACACCTCTCTTATTGCATGTAATGATTCGGCAGTCGTATGTGCTGTTGCAGAATTTTGCTGGAAGAAGCCATACGATTTCTCTTCATCTACCAAGCGATTGCAAAATGGCCCCAGAACGAACCTCTGATATCGCTCTGCATTTATTGTTTCATTAAAGAATATGGGCCCTATTATTCTTCTAGCACTTATCGTACAACACACTCCAATTTTCTGATCATAATGAGGTGTTTCATCACAACAATCCCTGCTGCTGAGCTTCGGAGAGTAAACGAGAATATTTACACGAGATATGCTGCCTGTTTGAGAGCACAAGGTCAACATTTCCAGCATTTATTATAAGGTAAGGATTTTAGTCTGCCTCTGCCGGCTGTCTCGCGCAGTAGAAAGAGGCCGCGAGTGGGTTCGAATATAATTCAACTACCCTATACAAGCAATTTGACGGTGGAAAATCAATTCAGATACTTTACTTCAAGTACCTCTACTGCACTATTTTCTGTAAGCCTACACTATCTGAGGTATGTGCTTTACATAAGTTTGGAGACAATATTACCCTAATCTGCTTTTCTAAAACTCTTTGCCATTGTAAGTAATCCAACCCAAATTATATCCCATAAATTCATGTAACCTTTGAAAATTCTTAAAAACCAGTATAAATATGGAAATTTGTATTAATGTTGTTCTATTTAAGGAAATAAGTTAAAAATATTAAAGCTTCCCGGTAAGTAATTTACAACTGTATAGAATGGATTATTGCTAAACTGACCGCTAGAAAACGTTTTATTTGTATTTTAATTTGATCAAATTAATTGTATTTTTCAGCAATGCGTGAATTCTTAAATTCGTTTTTCAAATCTGAATTATTACTGCACCTGCACTAAATTCGAAAGCCGTGTACAGAAATACGTACTATATTGTACAAGATTAGAAAACTATTAATGACTGATGATAAATAAGCTTAGTAACCTCAGTAGAGTGTACCCTTAGGATCCGTCTAGCTTATAAGTTAGGCAAGTAGAGGTAAAGGTACATACTACGAAGGGCCCCTAAACCATGGCAGGGCACCGTGACCCTTTGTGCTTCGAACGCGACCCTTGGGAGGGAGGAATGAGAGGAGAGATCCGAGGGACGACCAGATCTGGTGACGACGTGCGCAAGCGTGAGCGAGGTACCTAACATTTCCAGGTAGACGCATCCAACACCGCCCAAGCGCATCCACAAGCCCCTAATTCCCGGGGCTCCCTTGATGGGGAGCCTGCTCCGTAGGCACCCGGAGGCGGGTCCGTGTGTAGTCCCAACTACGCCAGGCAGAAACCTTCACATAGCTCACATTCACCACCAAGTCGCAACACGTCCTTCAACCCTCAAAGAGATGAAGATTAAGGAAATGTGGGACGGAAAGGTCGTGGTGGAAGAGGAACAACCTCAGCATTCGCGTACCGTCCCGGGGAAACCACGAAAAACCCGTGGGAATATTGGACGCTGGCCGGAAATGGAACCCGAGACCTTCCGAATGCGAGCCTCAGACGTTACGACGAAGCCAGTTCGCTGGGTGTCTGTGATACTCAGACCCAGTTTTATCACTGCAACCATCAAGTTGGCAACTAACATCTTCACTGTGAAGAATGCATTAACACATCTAACACTTATAATTTAGTTGACTTTGTTTTTGTCGTCTGGCCGTCTTGGACCCTGCTACCTGCTGTCCCTTCCGGTAGGGGTGTAACCATACTGCCTTCTGGGGCTCGATGCTCTGCAGAAATACCAACCTCCTCTCCTTGAACTTTTGCTATCTTCTTGTCGATTTCTTCCAGCTCTGCTTTGGTTCTTATTCGCCCGTTTATTAAGAGTTTGTCAAATTTAATTGCTGCATGACAACCCTGTGTTTTTGCATTTATAATATGGCGATGAAGAAATACTCGTTCTTGCCGGATCTTTTCACTGAAATCCTCTCTTATAAACACTCCTGTACCTTTAAGATACTTACTATCTCGGAGAATGGCGGATTTGCACTTATACGACAGGAGCTTACATACAGTTGGCCGCCTGTTGCCTGCTTTACCGACACGGTGCACTCTTTCAATATCGTCAGGCCTGAGATGAACTCCAATCTGGGCCACAACGTCTAGTACCTTGTTCTCCGTGATGTCCCAACTTTCATTTTCTTCTTCCATTAATCTATATATAACAATATTATTTCTTCTTGACTGGTTTTCTAAGTAGTCCACCTTGCCCTCCATCCACTCACATCTTGCCTCCAGCTCCTTCACCCGTGTCTCAGACTTCTCCAGGGATTCTATCGTTAATAATTCCTAATAGCTCACTGTGACGAACTTTACTTTCCGCGAAACCACTTTTCACTTCTAATGGAAGTACGTGTACTAAGAGATAAGGTGTTTATGTAAATTTTCTTTAAACACATGTGGTGCTTGAGTACTTGTGCGCGACTGTGTGTGTGTTTGAGTGTGCGTGTGTGTGTGTGTGTGTTTGAGAGTGCGCGTGTGATTCAGAATGTTTTTTCAATTTTATATGTATGTATATAGCGTGGTTATTATAAAAAATAGTTGTTTTCTAGTCGATACTGCAAGTCACGTATACAGTCCAGGTATTTTTCTAGAGAGCATGTACGGTCTTATGACCCATGTGACTGTGTTATGCAATTAATGTAATACTACATACCACCACCACCATAATTTAGTTCCTAAGTATTTTCAAAGCAACGTGAAGTAACAAGAAAGGAGAATATATTTGTTTTAAAGCAGTGGCATTCATTTAGGAAGACCTTTGTCATTTCCATATGGAAACCCCTTTACAGTTCTGCTTAGGCAAACCCCATAACACATGTGTTATCCGGGACAAACTACGTTCAGCAAAACAGAGCTACAGTACGTAAGGTTTAAGTTGAAACATGACCATTTTGTCGCCACCTGACTGGTCTGGGTGGCAGGGGAGGGATGAGCTAATGACACTCCGAAGTCTGAGAAACCCTGGCACAGCCAACCTTACCACTGCACTTTTGGCAGTGAAATAGGAAAATATCCTGATATCTTCGGCCGTCCTTGCTTTGCTGGCTTTCGTATTGTTACAAGCCGGTGTGGGTTGTGCTCTTCTGAATTTAATGTTTCAAACTAACCCAGTTTTTAAATAGTAAGTTTCAGTATTACCAACTGTCGTGTGGAATATAATGCTGACTTTCTGCTTTCCATGTTTGAACTTAAAGCAAATGCACTATAATTTGGGGTTCCTGATATAATCTAATACTAAAGCATACAAGAAAATGTAACCGAGCGGGAAGGCTCAGTCGCAGGTTCTGTGACGTGAATTCAGGATGTCACGGGTTCTATTCCCAATGACCGCCTACTCCGACCATGTTTCTTTGTTTTTGTTTTCATCTGGTCGCCTAGGCGCTGGGGTGGTGTATTCTATCACGATTTCTTCTTTCCCTCATTCCCTATCATTTCATCTCTCAGGAATCGTCTTCAGGTTCCGTGGTACCGCTAATGTCGGCAGATGGCATGGTTTCTGCGCTTTGTGAAGAATTTCGCCCCGTAAAACGCCAGGGTGCGTTGGCCCGCTTACTAGGATCGCTTCGTCGCCGTCTCGCCGAATTCTGCGCCTCTGCTGGTGCCGGCGGGTGTTTCAAACTGGAAATATTAGGAACTTCCGTGTGTCTTTGTGGACCTCTCTGTCTGCAGTCCTGCGGCCTCTTGCGCAGGACTGCAGACTATAGTTGTCGCAGTGGCGGGGTATCCTCCTACGTTGAGTGACCTCTACCTCTACAAGAAAAATGGTATTCTACATCTATGCCAAGGTTACAAAAAGGAAAATTTTGTGTGTGTACGTGTGCGTATAGGGGAACAAATCTCGAAAACTACTCTATAGATTTAGATATTATATAAACAGAAATAGACTTTTTGGGCATTTTTTAAAAAACCAGTGCTAGTGTCCCTAAACCTAGTGTCCGTGACGGGTATATTGGTTATTTTTAAGCAAGGTTTCTAAGATACATCAGTGCTTAACAGAAAAAGGGTTAAGATGTATTGAGTTTCCCCCAAAAGCCTTTTGTCCCTTTGTTAGAAGGAACACCCTCAGATCCATTAAGTTGCTTGTTTAGCTTGTGTGCTTCTACGTCATAATAATGTAACATAGAATTCTCTTTCCTCGCATACAGCAGGTGGCAGCTGCGTTTCGGTCATCAACCAATGGCATTCACCCCACTGCCACGTGTGTTTGTTTACGTTCAGTACCTAGCTTAGTTTAAATGTACAGAGTAGTTAGTTACAGTTAAAAGGGATTGATTTTCTACCTGGCCCTTCTTTCCCGAGCGTGGGAGAATGATGGGACGTAAGAGAATCACAAAATCAGGGGCAATGAGTCGCACTGGCGGCATCAAACACTCCTATCTGTGTTCACTTTGTTTCGACTTAGCGTATCCGATAAAAACTGACATTTATAATTGTTGTGTGACATCGCCTAAACATTTAGAAGTAATGGGTGATTATTGTAAATTAATAGGAGCAGGGTGTTTTACTGTGCAGTGAACTTTCACACATGTCAAATTCTAACTTATCTCCCCTGTTGCAAGCCTGAAAACTTTAGTCAACGTAACGAACCTTAGGCTTGTTTGTTCACATTATTAATTAACAAGCGGTGATCCACAAAATTAAGTCTTCACTCCTATAAAGGTAGTTCAAAGCCTCATATCATAACATTCACTTCACTAATTATTTCAGGTTCGCAGGTCAAACGACTTTCATGTATTTTTAATTCCCCTCGCTTGTCGTGGTCTGTCACGTTGTATCAGACCCCTCTCCACCAACATCACAAGTCAGGCTTGTAGCATTATTTATTTTTCTGCTTAATTTCTTTTTATAGAGTGCGTAATATATGTTAGGAGTATCACGATTATTGGCGGAAGATTTTAATAAAACCCTTTTTGCTGCTGTGCCTAACAATATAATTCCAGTTTTAACTTCTTGATTCAACAATCTAAAGTTAAGACTACAATTGACGATTTAACACAGCCATAGAATAGGTGAATATTTCTGATTAATAATTATCCTAAAATTGCAATAAAATATGTTTAAATCCAGCGTTTAGGAAAAACATTCGTTTATTCATTTCTGTTTCCTATAATTCTTTCTAAATGATACACAAAGATTCAGTTAAAAAATCCTTACATACGAAGGCGTTAATCAAATTACTCGGATTTAAAGATAAATCAGTAGAAGTGGTAACTCTTTGGAGCAGCAGCACGTAACATAGAGTGCACATCAGTTTAAATGGCCGTTAGTAATGGAAACGCCGTCATCGGAAAACTAAATTAATTTTTATCAGCCTGAAAGTACAGATTATATTATTTAGATTTAATTTAAGTTTATTTGTATGACCGATTTGTATCTTGTTTCTCATTGCAAGATGCTGTACCGTATAAAACTATAAAATGTGTGACCAATAAACCGAAAATCACTGCTCATAGTTATACTTAGTTTAACACTGAAAATATGATAAACCACAGAGCGGTCCCTCAGCACTCTGGCCGGGAATTGCACGACAGTCTTGTGCAACACGTATGAATGAACTCAAAGCCACAGGCTCCTCCACTTATCTGACATGTGGCAGCGGGCTTTAGTCAGCTGTTATTGCTTCTTGTGTTTAGACGCAAGACGCGTGTGTATTTGTGCGCGATTGAATTATCGGATTATTACAACCCAGAAATGGTACTCAAATTTTTGCTTGAACAAAACTTTCTGTGTATGACACGTATGTGAAAAATAACTCATGTAGATAGGTTTGTAAGCAATTTCACGATAAATTTCCTGGTGTTCCAGTTCCGAGTAGAGAAACAGTTAGATATCTAGTGAATAAAGTGAATAAAATGGGATAATTTGACGTTGTAAGTTGTAAAAAGAAACGAAGGGTTCTAACGGAAGAGTTATGGCCGGCTCGATCGCCGGATCTTACTGTGTGTGACTTTTATCTGTGGGGAACTCTCAAAAATAGAGCCTATAGGAATAATCCTCGCTCCATAGAGATCTTAAAAACAATATAAGAACAGAAATTAGGGAAATTACGCAACAAGAACTTATGTGTGTGAACGGTAATATCATTAAAAGGTGCCAAGAATGTTTATCTGCCGAAGGACACCACTATCAACACCGACTGTGAAAAAGGTTAGTGCTGATAAAATAAAAAGTAATTATGTTTGTTTCATAGGTAATCAATATATCGTAATAATCATAAAATGAGTAATAATATGGTATTAGTATCAATAATGAGAATAATAAACAGATACAATGAACATAGCGCGCGGAACACGCATTGCGACTACCGGACAGATGCCTGAGGGACCGCTCTATAGTTTTCAATAGAAAGTAAATGCTATTCCTCAGTGCTGTGGCGTATTATTAATTTTACTGTCATTACGAGACGCACTGTTGTGCTGTATTGTTGCTACCAGACGTAGCATTGTTGTGTTTCTTTAGTCATATTTCGGTTTATCGGTTTCCCCTTCAGTGCGGACCACGCCAAAGGGAAAACTTTTCTGAAGTTGTCTGGTATGACGTCGACCCTGTCTGGTTTAGGCTAGACACGGTTGATGGGGCAAGGAAGCGTCACTCTAGTGGAAGTGTTCGCTGGAGTTAGACGTGTGTGTGGCCGGTCTACGGTTTAGTGGCATCTCCCTCCGCCCCTTTTCCTTTCTTCAATATGTAGAGTGGCCAGACGTGTTGTGAATAAATCCCAGGTATGTAAAGGTAACGTGTCTTATGTAATTTTTGAGTGTAGTATAAAACCCACGCTTTCCTCTCAATTTCCACACCAAGGTCCCGGACTCTCGCTGCAGCGAGTTGCGCCACCTCATGTACGCGTTTGAGGGGATTTAAATTAATTCCATTTTCTGGTAACCTTTTGGCCTTCACCCCAACATGTAACAGTATATACGAGAGGAATTATTCGGAAACTAACCTCCGCTGTCACGTAGCGCGGGAAGTAGTTGGGATAGCGCCACCTTTTAACATCGCCGTGTAACATAATTCAGTGCGCGTCCAGCCGCGCTATATAGAACGTAGTACTGCCACCCATACTCTCACGACAACCTTACAAAAATAGTAAAAATCATTAGAAAATATGCCACGAGCGACGTGCTTAGTGTTGTAATATTTAAGTATTTGAAGAGTTCAAAATAACTCGGGCTAAGACCAGCCTGTAAGGAGGATGATCTAAACTGTCCCTTTAAAGTTAATCAAAAGTCTCTGAGGCTTTCGAGCGCTGTGAGTGTTGTTATGGAAAAGCGCAACACGGAATATAAGAATACAGCAAAGTTTGTTTTGAATGACTCGTCTATTCTTTTACTTTAGTTTTTAAAGAAATCCTATAACGCACCCGGCATTTGGCGGGATTTTCTAGCGCGGCACTTATTCCATAGATGGAAAATGATAAACGGTCATGGGTTTTAGAGGACTATGAGTGATTGCGCTCAACAAAGAAGGAATATATTTGGGATTTGGACTAGGAATAATCAGGCGGAGGGCTCGTCTCCAGCTACTGGAGGTCTACACCGCATGTAGGACATTGTAGGCACGTTGTAATCTATACGTAAATACACTGTTGTACAAAATAAACTTAAATAAATTGATCCTATGATTGGCGGCGCCGTGGCCGAGTGGTTAGACCGCTCGCCTCTCACCAAGGCGGCCCGGGTTCAATCCCAGGGACCCGCATGGTGGACAAAGGGGCGTCTGGGCGGGTTTTCTCCGGGTTCTGCGGTTTCCCCCGCTATACATTCCACCAACTGCTCCATCATCACCTTTCCTTTCATCCATTTCACCATCATTTCGTTTCATCTACATCCTTCCTCCCATACCAGGCATCGGTCTGATCACCCATCCTGGATATTCTGTCTGATCCATGAGTGTCTGCTCCTCGACGGGCCTCTGACCCCAGGCACCCGCCTGTAAGTCCTACATAAGAGGAGGTTAAACAGAGAAATTAAGAAGAAGATCCTATGATTGATACGCATTATTTTGATTATTTTTTAGTATTCTAGGTTTCAAATCTGCAGTGCGCATTACACTCAATGTGGTAAACTTTTGTTCTTTTCATTGTATTATATTGGATTACATGCTTTATTTTCTATGTTCTGTGCTTTAATATCGAGTCATTGTTAGAAGACGTCCACGGCGGTGTGCTATAGAACCAGAAAGATCCAGAAATCGAATATTCTTCTTCTTCTTTCTGTATTTACCTTCCACGTTGTTAGGATTACATCCCCTAGGACTTACAAGCGGGTGCCTGGGGTTAGAGCACAGACTATGGATAGAGAGAACAGGCAGGATAGGCGATCAGCCTGAAGCCAGGTATGAGAGAGAGGAAGGAGGTGATATGAAATGACAGTGAGATGAAAGATGACGATGGAGCAATTGGTGAAGTGAATGGAGGGGAAAACCGGAGAAAAGCCGCCCACATACGGTTCCCTGGGATTGAACCCGGGCTGCCTTTGTGAGAGGCGAGTGGTCTAACCACGGCACCGCCTCCAGAAAACGAACGCTAGTACTAAATATTCGTGAAAAAGATACAAATTCCTTAGGCTGCAACACTATCAAAATGTAAAACTTATTGCAGAGGGTAAATTTCCCCACAATATTGTGTTTTAAGTTTTGTGCAATTAAGTATATGAACTTTCTTGATAAATAAATTTCTACTTTCAAAAATTACAGTCCTTATTTCGCAGCTAAAGCTGCGATTAGCCACTAGTACGCACATAAATCTTTATTTGACTCATACCGCCCCTGTGTTCTTCATTTCATGTAAATGTTAAGAGATTTCAACATTGTAGGGATGAAGTGTTTCACTTCTATAAGAGAATATCGTTTTTCTAAATTCCTCACCACTTCATAAAATATTCTCTAAACATCCAACTCTATTTAACTATCGTTGAAGATTCATCTGAAAACAGTGCACACCTAGTATCAAAGTGCAAATACAATTTATGGTACATTAATGATATTTAGAGCTCATCAAGTTGGTAACCTTCTATTCATACTTCAACTGTACCTTTGAGTTGCGTGGAAAAGTCCCCAGCAATGCAAAAGGAGCCTAAATAAAATAAAACACTGATGATAAAACTTCAGTTAGGACGGAAGAAACCTTCTAAGCACTCTCAGTTCTTATCATAAGGAATCCACAAGCTTGCTTAGTTAAAATAGGGCAATGGAGGCATTCCCCTCATAACTATGATACAGCATAAAATGACAACAAACTTACAATTCTAATATTAAAAGCTTCAATGTTAAATGTATTTTGTCGAAGCCTTTAAAATTATTTTATTGTAATTGTGTTAAAATATCTATATAAGTTTTAATACAGTAGTAACAATTACTTTAAAGTATAAACACGTGTAATCCCTAAGAGATGTAAATTATATAAATTAATGTTGCATTATGCTTAAGAGTCATAACAGTAAGAATTGGTAAAGCACTAATGCTGATCATTCCAACTTTTAGAGAAATGAAAACAATTCCGTTGATTATATGCGTATATTCCAGACGTTTCCCGTTTACTTTTGCTGTTTTGGTTTCTACCACATCAATTTTCTTAGTGGTAAATGCCGAGCTACATGAAAAGGATCACTGAAAATCCAGAAATCACTTTAGTACACAAGTGAGTTAATGTTATCGCATGTTCATTCCATCCTACATTCACAGAAGGCCAATAGGAGTTCATACCACAGTCTACTATTACGCAGACACGAAGCTTGTTGTACTGTTTTTGCTAATGTGGGATTATAGCGCTCCTAGCGTCCAGCTACTAGTGGAATGGTTTTAACTAACCATATAGCTGTGCTAATTTGTTGTTTGAGAGAAAAATACAAGCTGTTATGTGAAAGTTTCGTTAAGGGACCAGCAGGAGATCTTTGAAGTGCTATAAATTGTACTAACAGTAAGAAAGGAGGACAGATTTATCGTTCTTCCGATTTTTGAAAGATCCAGCAAGATAATGATCCAGTTGTGGTGCACACAGTTTATGAATGAAAACAACCGTTTATCGTTACAGCAAATGTCATTGTGCCTACGCATCTGAAAAAGTAATGATTGCTATTATTTCTCTTGTCTTCATGTTTATGGTCGAATTTATCGTACTTCATTTAATTATTAAATTAAAAATGCCCTAAAATGCTTAAACAATGGAAGAAAATTATTTATTTTTCCAAAAGAACACAACAAACAAAGTATATTTTGTTGTCTGCTAAATGATTTTAGAATCTAGCACCTATGGGCGCTGGTTAATACCAACATTTATCAACCTAAAAGACGAACCTCCGTGCCCGGGATCGCTGCCTATCGCAGTTTCTCACTTTCCTCACGATGCTAAGTGGGCACCGGTCCTATACCCGGGAACTAAAATCCTCACCCCATTGGTGTTATTGAACCTGAGCATATTCCGTGGACGGGAACCAGAGCTTCACGTTCCAGCCCACAATGCCAAGGCACAGTAATCTAAAGGTCGAATAGGCAAATAAAAATGGGAATAACAATAGCACAGCCGAGCACTGACAAGGATATTGGCCTTCTGTGATTTAGGGCAGGTTTGCCCTAAACTGCATTTCTAAACTAATGTGAACATTTTGTAAAGCTTCCGGACTTTTCGGCAAATGTAAACGGGAAAAAAATACATTGCTTAAAAGCTGCATTACAAATATGGGATGGTCAGGAATATACGCACTGGCTTTCAACTCCAACTAGAAAACTTATTTTAATATACCAGTGCCAAAAATCTAAACTTCAGATATAAGGCGTCGTGGATATTAAGGGCGAACTTAACAAGAACCATCATTTTGTTAAACATTATAAAATCTTAACACCACTGTGGTTTAGAATTAACACAATATAACAATCAGAACAGGTGTTTTCGATATGTAAGCTTTGGAGGATGGTGTCAAATTGGTACAGCAGGTCTTCCCGGTAAGGCTGAGTACTATGGCTTGAAGTTGTCAAACTTTTGCACAGCCTATGTTGGCTTTGTATGGGTAAATTCTTTGTCTACAGAATATACTTTAGGTCAGCCTAGCATAATTATTAGCAGTGATGGGAGATACAACTACTTCTCGATACTCCTTAGTGGATACTCACTATATAAAAACAATAAAGGTCATAGCTTGCTCACTGAATTATGTTCTTACTAGTAGTTTTCTGTGTATAAACGCTTGTAATCAATTTTGTATTGTATGCTAATTCCAAAGTTGTTCCTGTTTGATATTCTCCAATTGGCAGCAATTTTTTTATCTTGATAATGTCACAGGTTATATATCTCCTATTTTTAGTCAAGGCTAATTATAATAATAATTGTTTGCTTCACTTTTTATGCAACTATATTTTGTGCTCAAAACTTCTGAAAGGATTTTATATATGTAACAAATACTAGAAATGATTCTTTATTTTGCAATCTTTAAAATATAAACTAATATTACCACCTAACATATTTTTCATCCGGTATACGAGGTGTGACCAAAAAGTTTGTGGAAGGGCTTCACTACAATGCTGACGCTGGGATATCTTTAATTCTTACCCAGGCTGTACATGGAGCGTTCCTTCCCGATAAAAATGAGAGTTCACGTGACTTCCTGTGACCATACAGTGACGAGGTAGACCCTGTGAAGTGAACACGTGTTTTGCAATGCTGCGGTTTTTCCGCGTAGCAAAAATTACGAAGAACAAAGAACGAACATCAAATTTTGCTTTAAACTCGGTAAAACTGCAACAGACGCCTATAAGATGTCAAGAACAGCTTACGGGGAGGACGTTATGGTCAAAACTCAAGCATTTGAGTGGTATTCGAAATTTAAAAGTGGGGTGACATCAGTTAAAGATGCAGATCGTTCGGGGCGACCCTGTTCCAGCAAAACTGATGAAAATATCAATCAGGTGAGGGAAATGGTGTTAAATAATAGGCGCATTACAATAAGAAAACTTTCTGACTTATTAGGACTCTCCTTTGGAAGTGTTCAAAGCATTTTGAAAGACAATCTGGACATGTTCCTGCATCATGACAATGCGCCCGTGCACAAACCCCTTTCTGTTCGCCAATTTTTTGATAAAAATAGGATGACTACTGTTCCCCATCCCACCTACCCTGCAGATTTGGCACCAGTGAACATTTTTCTTTTCCCGCGACTTAAAATACGGCTCCGAGGACACCCTTTTGAGGACATTGATGTCATCATCGCGAATCGCAGAAGGCTCTGAACATGTTGAAAGAAGAGGACTTCCAGAGGTGCTTTCAGCAGTGGCAGAAGCGCTGGGACAAGTATATCAACTCCCAAGGAGACTACTTCGAGGATGACAGTTCAGATTAGACAAAACAAACTGTTGTGTAGTATTTATGACGTCATTCCAGAAACTTTTTGATCACACCTCGTAAGTAATAAGCCATATAACACTCGAAAACATTTAAGTTTTTTCTCTACTGTCCATCCTCGTACATTGCCATATACATGTTTAATACAAAGGTTTGACTCGCGTACATACAAACTAACAGATGGTTGGAAATAACAAATATTTCCATTGTTGTATTATCTCACGTCTTAAGTTCTGATTTCTTTCTACTGGATTCATAGAATTTGGTCACCGGTAGGTAAATGTAATGGCTGAGAGTGAGTCACCAAGCCAGGCTATTGCAGAAACGTGACTTAGTGCGTCAGCTAAATCAGCATCATTCACAACTCAGTTAACGCTGCAAGTTATATGAACACCTCTACTTCTTCCCTCGTTGTTTTGCATGCTTTTATTTAAACACAAGATAGAATGTTGCATTCATTCACCCATAAGAAACGCAGTCAAGGTCTATCAAGAACTATAGTCCAGCAACTCTTTGGGGACACGTACGAGGCAATAACGAAGTCTCGACTCCTTTCATTCCTTATCCAGCATAAAGTTAAACATTTAAAAGTACCGAAGGCATTAGACATATTTCGATACCAGCTAGTATCGAGGTATCGACAGTATCGAGGTCCTATCCCTACTTATTAGCTAGTGTCCGTCATTCCCATTATGCTTAATAGTGTCTTGACATGTGGATAGGTCTGCCATTAACTGTGTTTATTACAGCTCATACCGTTAACATGCGGTATGTACTTGTTTCCGGGCCGGTTATTACTTAGAGCTCAGATAGCTGTAGGTACCTTCCTTCAATGAAATTTTTGCCCTGACCAATGCTTGTACGCTTTTACATTTGACAGTATTAACTGCACGTAAAGCCGGAGTACATATTTAACGCACATTTTCTCGCATAACCACATGCTTTCTAATATACCGGCCCTCGTAGCCGTGGTCGCTGGAGTGTGTAGTTTTGGCGCTCCGCCAAGTTGAGGGTCGCGGGTTGGAGTCGCGTCATGGAAATGTGTGTCTGTATAACTGCGGTAATAAGCGGTAAAAGAAAACAGCACAAACATAGTAATGATAAACTGGGTAAAAAGGGAGCTTGTCATAGTTGTCTATATAGTTCTATGAAAGATTCAGGTATTTGAAGATACATGTTCCGTTTTATTTTTTTATGTGATGTTCACTTGTTATTACATCTTCTGAAAGGACTGAGGTGTTTAATTGGTTCAGTTCCAGGATTTTAATGTGTTATTTGCGAACTGCTACGCGATCTTCTGATAGGTTAATTAATTGACCTAAACACTATTCCAAAATAAATTTGAGATCTCCTTGTCATTTAAACAAAAATGCGAGTCGTGTCGGTATGCTGCCATGGTAACTCAATTGGTTAGAGCAACCGACAGAATCGGGAAGGTGCGTGGTTCAAATTCCGTTTATGGCATTAAATTTTTCAGTCTGATAACACCTTTTTGATCTTCCCGTAGGTTCGAAACATTTTCTCGCCTATTTTGTCACTAAGGGAGTTTGTGTAGGACAAGTAGGCGAGTGCATTTGATAATTGGGGATACTATGTATAGGGTCTTTCAACAAGAGTGTCCTATATTTAACATGTGATAGCTGTCGTTGTTATTGAGTTACAGCAGTCATTTTTTTCATGTGGTTATAGTTGTTATTCACAAATAGTCATGGCGTAGAAATTGTGACAATTTATTATCAAAATGGATCATCTGTTCGCCAAACCTTCCGTGTATTGCGTGAAGTTTACGGTATGCATAATCGTCCCTGCGAGAGAACGATTCGGCGTTTGATCGATAAATTTGAAAGAAGCGGTTCTGTCAGCGATCAAAGAACGCCTGTACGTAATCGACGTAAGCGCTCTAACGAAAACATAGACGCCGTTCGTGAGAATGTACGCGAGAACGGAAAAAAATCAATTGCTCGTCGAGCGCAAGAATTGGGGCTTTCGCCGACCACAACTTGGTGAATTCTGCATCTGGACTTGAAGTTTCACGCTTACAAAATGGTGTTAACTCAAGAACTAAAGCCCAACGACCATAGGTTGCGCCGCGTTATTCGCTGACTGGGCTATGGAGCAATTGGAAGCTGACCCGGATTTTTGTCGAAAAATCATCTTCAGCGACGAAGACCACTTTGGGATGTATGGTTGCGTTAACAAACAAAATTTCTGCTATTGGTGCAATCAAAATCCAATGCAGATTCAAGAACGACCAGTTCATCCCCAAAAGGTTACTGTGTGGTGTGAATTTTGGTATGGTGGAATCAGTTTTTCCAAGATGAAGATGGAGAAACTCTAACTGTCAATGGAGAAAGATACCGGTCTCTTATAAGGGACTATTTTTGGCCTCAATTGGATGGTATGGATCTCAGAAACATCTGGTTCCGGCAAGATGGTGCCACATGTCACACTGCTCTTGAAACAATCGATCTTTATAAGGAGAAGTTCAGATGTTTCATCGTTTCCCGTGGTGGTGGTGTTAACTGGTCCCCGAGGTCATGTGATTTAACGCCGTTGGATTACTTCTTGTGGGGTTATGTTAAATCTTGAGTTTATGTCAACAAGCCAGAAACAGTAAATGATCTTATGAATAACATCACGCGTGTTATTCGTGAAGTTGGACCTAATTTACGTTCTTCTGTCATTGAAAATTTGGTCAACCGTATACGTGCAACCCAACGAAGCCGCGGCTGTCACTTAACTGATGTTCTCTTCCACACGTAATGACATTAACTATGTTCCAAAATAAAAAAATAAATAAATCTCTATCATTTATAGAACGTGTTTTATTTAAGTTCAAAGATAGGACACTCTTGTTGAAAGACCCTATATTTCATCGGATTTTTTTTCCTCTTCCTTTTTGGATTTATTTCTTAAAGATAGCGACAGATCTCTCTCTACACCATATGACACTTCTAGGCATAAAAATATTGGCAGATTACGAACCACCCATTGCGCGAGGAGCTCGGCTACCCCTCGACCAAACAGAAGTATTCAGACCAAACATCTGATTAGGTTAGATTGGGTTGAACTCGTCGGGTAAGGTTACCAATACCCGTGGGAGATTGGTACGTCTGGACGTTGAACTTCAGCTGGGGTTATGAAGACACCCAAATGTCCTCTGCATCAGCCTGGAGAGATGAGAGATGGCGTACGAGATCGCTGTCGGCCCTATCGAGATCATCAGTAGTCTCGTTGTAGTTGATGCGCGTAAGAGGCGTATCCACTCCTGTCCCCGTGTAAGCGTGGAACCTTTTTTATTTGGGTCATTGGCTTAATGGAAAGCTCCATTGAGGGGAGAGCCACTAGATTGGCACCTTTCCCTTGAAAAAAGAGAACTGAAGCAGCCGGTAGACGTTCGTCTAAACATGCCCCTCGACCAAACTATATAAAAGACACCTTGTGTTGGGGAAATAAAGATTATGAGAATTACGGCATGCCTAATGCGCTACTCTAAGCAGAAATAGTTCTGAACAAACTTGCTCTCATCTAACTGCAAATAACCTTATTAATAATTAATCATACCTTCCAGGTTGTTTACATTACTAACTGCATAAAGTGAGAATGTATTCCCTGCGGATTATCAGACATGGGAGCCACTAGAATGGCTTCGCTCTTCAAAATGTAAACATGCAGTTACCAGGAGCATGTAGTTGGCAATAATTCAAAAAATGGTGAAAGATACACACGATTTCTCAACCTGGATGATAACTTTGATAGATGCGATCTCAATCGTTCACAATCGCACTCGTAAACCTAAACACAGGAAACTAAAAAGGGCATATACAACACCAAGAGAATCCACACCGAACTTATCAAAAGTTAGAACAATCTCTCGTATCCTTATCGATAGCTAAGAGAAACATTGTTGGAGGTGCAGGTACTAAAGCTGGCGTATCAAAAATTATTTTCTTTCGTGAGCCACGAAAAACGCCATACGCGTTATATCATTCAGCAGCACGTGAAGACAAATGTACAGCTAGCTAGATAACAAACACCGCCTCCGAGTCCATTTTTCGCTGCCTCTGTACTAAAGGAAGGAACCTTCCCGCCAGGACAATCCTCCCTGACATACTTTTTCCAAGTTTTGTTCAGTCCTCATAACTGGCAAATGCTGGGAGGTTACCTAAACTGAATTCTAGAACGATTCCTCCCCAAACTTTCTTTCCGAAATATCTTTCCATTGCATGTTTTACCAGTGTCCACCTCTTGTGGTACCATGTATGTTAAAAACTGTCGTTAAAGACTGTAAAAAGAAAATAAAGAATGCTCATGTTTCTGAAAACATATAGCCATTAAATTATTTATATTTGTATCCTCGGGTATTCAAACAAAGATAGTACTTTTGACAGGAAGATTGGCAACTCCAAGCCTTACCACAGCGTTATTTCCAGAAGTCCTAGTGGTCGTGGGGTTCTTCGAATTCGTGTCTTCAATGAATGCGTCTAACAAACGAATACATTTTGACAACTTCGTCCCTTGTATCCACGATGCCTCATTTTCAGTACGTCTGTAACCTACGTGACAACTACTGATTTAAATCTATTGATGGATTCAGAAGCTGGAATACATTAATTTTAAACAAAACGTAATTCATACATTTCTTACTTTGGCGCCAGAAGAGGAGTAGGGTTCATCAAAGAGAGACCAAACGCGAGGTTTGAGTCGCTGCCATCTTGAAAGTGTGCCGGCCAGGTAATCATCCTCGTATCCAAAGAGACGTGCAATCTCTTCCTCACTTGGCTTTTCTGCGTCGATATCTAATTTATCAAGGATGGCCAGAGTTGCCTAGAATAAAAAATAAAGGGTAAGTTTCATTCAGAATAACAAACATTTTTATTCTAGACCAAGTACACCTTTACAATGTTTCCGGCAAATCAAAGTTTCTTGTTTGGTGACGCTATAAAGTCTCCATGCCATTATTTTGATATATTAATTCATCAGCAGGGTATGCAATGTTAGGGCCTATAGAATAGAAACCTTTTGGATTACGTCTGAATTTAGGCAGCTATGGACCAGGGTTCCAACACTAGTGCACAAGAATTTACTTCTCTACGAGGTTAAATTAAACATATAAAAACAGTTCATAGCAGCAAGTGAGCCGAAAATGACGAATTAAGGCAAAAACATTGAAAGCTCCCAACTTTGACATTTTATTCCTCAGTAAAATAAAATCCTATTTTCATCACAAAATCAAGTAATACACAAAAAGACTTGTTCTAGTCAAAGCAAGTAAGATAATTTTGAAAACACGTCGTACAGCCGGGTGCTAAAAAAACGTGTCGACATGAGGAACCGTGGATTAAGTTAGCAATCGATAATTAACACGCCTCTGCCGCGCCTTTCATCCCTCACTCGGTTACAGAGGTTAATGCTTGAATGCCGAACCAATAAGAGCCGGGCTCATTAAGAAGCTAGTATAGACAGTCTTTGGGAGGCATATTGTTTCAACCATTCAGGTGACATATACCGATTCTCACCCCTTTCATCGTCCAGCCAGGCCTGACATTTCTTCATAGCGTAATGCTAATGTATCGGAATTCAGCTAAACCAAATACAGGATAGCTCACCTAAGGAGGAGAATCTGCCAACATTCAAGAATGGATAGCTTCGGCAGTTTTTTGCACTTGACTGTACGAAAGAGTCACAATCTACTTTTCAAAAATTTATAAAACTGATAAAATGCGCGATCTGAAAAATCGCCAAAACACGTAAACTGTATTACCATTTCATCTTTATGTCGAAAAACATGTACATTTTTATCTCCATTAATTTGGCTGCTAGAATTTTTCAAAGTGCAGACGAATGCTTTGAGTAATGTAAATATTTAAGATGACAGTTCAATGTGAAAAAATAAAGGTAAGAAACAGAAAAACAAACAAAGAGGGATCAACTGCTTATTATTAGCTGAACAAATTTGATCTGGCCTCGCGCACTTTAGCCAGGAAATGTTTTCAATTTTTTTTTACTGCAACGAAGATTTTTGGTGCATATTGTTGGATAATGGTTTAAAGAAGTAAAAATTACAGGAAGTAAAAACAACGCTAGCGGTCGTTATAGATTCCGTTTATTGTAATATTGCGGTGAGGTTCAAAACGGAATCTTAAGCTTATAACGTCAGATGCTTGTATATTATTTCATTTGTGAAAACTATAAATGCATTTGACAACAACAATGGAGCATTTGTTGAGCTCGTGGAGCAATTTAAGCGATGACAAGTAATGAAGAAGGGGTTTTAAGAAAAAGGATATGTAAAATTTAAATATGAATCAAAGAACTATACTCAACAAAATTTAAATAACAGCCATTAAAGTATTGCTAAAATCAGTAAGTTTTTGCATTATTTCAAGTTTTTCACTCAAATTCACAGGAGCAATCGTCTTAACACCATACATAGGAATGTTTTTTTTTAAAATATTGGCTTCAAGTGATCAATAAATAAGTCAAAAAACGTCAGTTAAATGTATAAACATATTTAAATTCCGCGTGTGTATTTAGCGGACAGATAGCAGCATATGTATGCTTGTCGTAGCGGGTGCACTACATCATGTAGACAGCTGATCATTAAGTGGCAGCCAGAAGAAGATGGCTGGTGTGCTGCATGAGTACTCGAAATGAACAGCTTGCGGTTATGCGTTCATTGTGGGAACAAGGACTGTCCACAGAAGAAGTGCATCGCGAAATGCGTCCCGGGTATGGTGAGAACTGTTTATCACGGAAAGCTATGTTCAATTGGGTTCAGAAGTTCAACACGGGGAGGGGAAGCATCAGAGATCAGAAGCGTCCTGGTAATCCTACGGAGACTACTGTTTATAGTACCGAATAAGGGTAGCGCGTTGGCGTCTTTGTTTACATCAACAGTACTGTGTTTACGGAACTCTATAGTAAGGTTACACCTACATCAGTGGCTAATTTGTCTCTGATCCTTAGTCTAAACAGTGAAATAGCACTGTGTCTGACTTTATGCTGTTTAAAAAAATCATTTAGTGCTATACAGACCCTCCTTCGTTTTTCTATACTCCTCTGAAGCTAATTGAGTATTTGAAGATTGCAGAGGCCGCTCTTGAATGCTTCGTTCAATTTAATGTGGGAAAAATGTGTCGCTTTACTGTAATTTTATAGGACGCTAGGCTTACAAGCACACATTTAAACAGATGTATGACATGCGTTAAAAGGTCGTGCACCTGTAAAGCTACACAAATAAGTACAAGATTTGTAGTGTTTAATAAGACTAAAATGCACATTTATGAATACACTATGTGATCAAAAGTATCCGGACACCCAATAAACATACGTTTTTCATCTTAGGTGTATTGTACTGCCACCTACTGCCTGGTACTCATTATCCGCGACCTCAGCAGTCATTACACATCGTGAAACAGCAGAATGGGACGCACCGTGGAACTCACGGACTTCGAACGTGGTCAGGTGATTGGGTGTCACTTGTGTCAGAAGTTTGTACGCGAGATTTCCACACTCCTAAACATCCCTAGGTCCACTGTTTCTGATGTGATAGTGAAGTGGAAACGTGAAGGGACATGTACAGCACAAAAGCGTACAGGCCGACCTCTTCTGTTGACTGACAGAGACCGCCGACATTTGAAGAGGTTCGTAAAGAGTAATAGGCAGACATCTATCCAGACCATCACACAGGAATTCCAAACTGCATCAGGATCCACTCCAAGTACTATGACAGTTAGGCGTGAGGTGAGAAACCCGGGATTCCATGGTCGAGCGGCTGCTCGTAAGCCACACATCAGGCAGAAAAATGCCAAACGACGCCTCTCTTGGTGTAAGGAGCGTCAAAATTATATGATTGAACAGTGGCAAAACGTTGTGTGGAGTGACGAATCACGGTACACAATGTGGCGATCCGATGGCAGGGTGTGGGTATGGCGAATGCCCGGTGAACGTCATTTGCCAGCGTGTGTAGTACCAAAAGTGAAATTCGGAGGTGGTGGTGTTATGGTGTGGTCGTATTTCTCCTGAAGGGGGCTTGCACCCCTTGTTGTTTTTCGTGGCACGATCACAGCGCAGACCTACATTGATATTTTAAACACCTTCTTGCTTCCCACTGTTGAAGAGCAATTCGGGATGGC
Organism: Deroplatys truncata; assembly: GCA_030765065.1. Lineage (NCBI taxonomy): Eukaryota > Metazoa > Arthropoda > Insecta > Mantodea > Mantidae > Deroplatys > Deroplatys truncata. The sequence continues at coordinate 660,272,290 of CM060990.1, forward strand.
GATTGCATCTTTCAACACGATCGAACACCTGTTCATACTGCACGGGCTGTGGCGGAGTGGTTACACGACAATAACATCCCTGTAATGGACTGGCCTGCACAGAGTTCTGACCTGAATCCTAATAGAACACCTTTGGGATGTTTTGGAACGCCGACTTCGTGCCAGGCCTCGCCGACCTACATCGATACCTCTCCTCAGCTCCGCACTCCGTGAAAAATGGGCTGCCATTCCCCAAGAAACCTTCCAGCACCTGATTGAAAGTATGCCTGCGAGAGTGAACGCTGTCATCAAGGCTAAGGGTGGGCCAACACCATATTGACTTCCAGCATTACCGATGGAGGGCGCCACGAACTTGTACATCATTTTCAGCCAGGTGTCCGGATACTTTTGATCACGTAGTGTATTTAGTGACTGGTCTAGGCCAAGGAAAATCCCGAAATTAAGCCTTAAAGAGACGGCATAGGAAGTCACTCTAGGTGTATTTTATTGAAGCTTAAAGTACTAGAAATAAAAAGAGCCGAACTGATTCAGCATCTACCAAGATGTTGAGATCATTATCTGGTGATCGCTGCATAATAAAGTAGATCAGGTTAATAAAGCAGCGAGAACAGACGGCTGCATGGACGACCTTACAGAAAGAACGCTAAGATCAGAAGAGATATGCAGCTAAGTCCAATATTGACCCATAAATGAATATTTTGTTTTGTTAGCGACGCTTTCAATTACCAGGATCATATCAGCGCCGTGGATGTGCCGTAATTTGGACTCGCAGGTGTTCTTTTACATGCTAGTAAATCTACTGATATGATATTAACCTATGCTTCTAAGATAAGAGCACACGCATCTAAAGTAAACGATCTTAGAAACAAACCAGATGAATATTTTGAGGAAAATTGTTCATAAGTGAAGGAGAGATAAGTTCAGAAATGGAGAAATAAGAAGACAGCTGAATATCCAAGCAATAGGTGACTGGATAGACAGAGGAAGATTCGAATGTAGTGAGCAGGTATCCAGCATGAGGTAGAGAGGTAGAGGTATTTCAACAGAGGGAGTCACGTCGCGCGCTGCGACGTGCACAGATCTATTGCGGCTACCAGCTCCCAGAAGGAAGGCATGAGACGATGGTTCCACAGCAATCTACAAGCCGTAGCCAGACAGGCCACAGAGACGCGTGGAAATACCTAACATTTCCAAACCCGTAGAACATCCCACTGTTGGAGCCGCCAAGAGAGGGCGATGAACGACCCACCTTTCATGATGATGTTCATGGGGAATACTTTTTACATTGAGCATGCCACGAAACACAGATGCACACCTGAAAGTTGAGAAGGTAAATGATGGAAAGAAAATCGTGTTAGGATTCACCTGCCAACCCTAGGAAAATCACGAAAAACCCATGGGTCAGATTGGGCCGTCGCCGGGGATCGAACCCGGGACCTTCCAAATCCGAGTCCCAAAACGCCACCTTGCTCGGTTATTCCGCATGAAATCGGGCAGAATTGCACGCGTGGCAAGAGTTTGTTGACCAGTGGATGGAAGGTCACCTGGAAGACCGAGAAAGAGAGGAAAGGCTTTTACTTTCTGAACGGAACAAGCTGTAGGTCTAATAGGACGAGATGAAGAAGAAAATAACTTTTTACTTTTTCTACAGACAGGGATCCTAAAAGTATAAATATTTTCAGAATATTCGAGGACACATCGTTGGTTCCACTTTTGGTGGGAAGAAACACAAGCACCGATTTAGGAAAAACGCTATGAAATTCACTACAAAGAGCCATTCTTTTCATAACTGCATGAAAATAGTAAGGTAGTTGTGTGATGATAATAATAAAATGTTACTCTTCCTTCCCTTACATACCTCTACCCCTGAGATCACGCTCTAATAGATACATTCCATGCATATGTATGGGTTACAAGAGAGAACATTATACAGCTAGTTATCTTAAAACAACAACGTATACCATGTGCATATATTCTTCCAGCGGATGAACAATGAAATTTTTGCAGAACAGTGGTAACTATAGGAGCCACTTGCCTGCGTGTCGCGGTGAATGCTATAGGTGCTCCAGCAGCATGGTTCCACCTGGTTGGAGTCCAAGCCCCAAAACTCGAGCTCCTCCTCAAAAAGGGGTCCACACACGTTGGTAGGATAGTGCAGCTTGCCGGTCCTGAAAATGAAGCATCGTTTTTCATGAAACCTTATACTTTTGTAACAATCTGATTTATAAGAGTACTTTACTCCTTTGTTAACATACATGGCATGCAGGAAAGGGCATTGTTACACATTGGGATTCAATTGATAAAATTATAGCATCGTCGCTGTGTCTCCAGCCCTGATATTTCGTCAGGGTAGAAAAAAGGAAGTGTATTGAGTGTTCATTTTAAAGTGTTATAACATTGTTTTGTGTTAATTTTTTAAGCGAGTATCAACTTTGAGGGGAAGGGCATAACGTGGTACACGTGCGACAGAGAAGCTGCCTAGCAAGCACGGTGTCAGTGCTAACTATTAAGGTTACTACAATCATAAAACATAACAAGTAATGTGCCTTGCAATGTCACAAGCAAAGCGTAAAATTAAATAAAATGAAGAAACATGTTAACCCTTCTTGAATAAACCTAGAAACGAGCTTTCATTTTGATTTCTCAAAGATAAGGCTTTCGTTAACGTTCAAGGAAGGGATCCACAATACACACTATTGACAAATTTAAGTTGCCTTACGCTAGCGATGATAAATACAGATTTTACAAACCTTCGATATCGACCAAAAAAAAACAAAAAAACAGTGCGAATGAGGTCTCCGTAGGACGCACACTGTACGGACCATCGTATGTTGCAACGACGTGTATGGCCGTGTACACCATTCTTTAAACAAACCCTTCAGGGACCTTTAGCTAACAGCGATAAGAATTTGACCGCGGTAATCATCAAACAGCGGTGCACCAATGCACCGTGGTTACCTGGCAGGGCTCACCTTGGTTGAGCACACCGTTCATTGCAGGTAAACTCTACTGAACGCACCCGGATGTACATCAAGTCATCTGTTTTTCACTTGTTCTACCTCTTTGCTGAAGCGTATTCATGTAGTTCTGCGTGAAATAGCGGAAAGCAAAAGCAGACCAAAGTTTATCTACTGTTTATTAAATTTAACGTGAAATTCTTAAGAAAACATGGAAAGTATAGAGATAGAAGCAATAACTTTAAGATGGACACGTGGGAAAAGTTGCCCTTATAATGATTAGAAAAATATGCTAAACTTTATAGATTCTTTCTCTCTTTCTCTCTCTTTCTTTCTTTCTTTCTTTCCACACTGACTACATTTTAGCTACCCGAGTCGATATTCACTTACTGAAAAAACAGGCAAAAAAAGAAAAAAAATTATACTCCCAAACAAGATTTGAACCTGCAGCCCCCTGAATTGGAAGCGCACACGCTACCCCGACACCACGATGACTACCTCAGATTGTAGTCTTCGGAACTGATCTATTCAAGTTATTGGATTCCTATATCTGTGCAATTAAAGTACGTAATATTCTTGAAAATATATTAGTTGTACTAAATCCATTTATTACTCCTCTTATTTTTGCCTCTGGATTTTCGTTACAGCTTGCGTCAGGATATTTAAGGCACCTGTCGCAGGAAAAAAAAGGTCTTAAGCATTAAAAATGACAAAGTACACTAAACTAACTTTATCAGGATGGAATTCATTGGCGAAAATGGAGTCTATCTATTTGTTGGGAATTCTAACCTATATCGTTCCGCCATTTTAACATTTCAGCACACGAATTGGAAATAAACGGCGAAAACTGGCCGTTCATGGCCGGTCAGATTTAACCGCGGTAAAACCCTCGATAAACCTTTACCGGCGTCGATGTACCACAAATGACAGTTCACCGCGATAAAATCCATATTTTACCACGATAAAATCTTGATCGAGAATGGTGCACACGGCCATACGGCTCTCTGCTTGCTTGCTTGCTTGCTTGCTTGCTAGGCAACTTCTCTGACACACAGCCACAGGCTTCTGCGGAAGTATTAGGCGTAGTATTGAATTCTAGACTCAGCGGCTAAAAACTTACGTCTTATAGTATATCTTGGCACACTTTGAAATGAATACCCAGTATATCAACATGTTAGCAAGAATAGTGCTGTTAATTTTATTCCCACAGTAAACAATCTAATATGATTCCTTTCAACTGGTAAACCTGTATATTGATTTGATTTTTTGTAATTATTTTACTGTTGGTTAGAGCTTAGCTGAATGTCAAAATAAATAAACAAAGGATAAATAAATTCAGGCACAGTTTGCAGTGCTAGAGACGGCTTGCAGAACCAACGATCAACCACAGGCTTCTTCCCCATGTAAGTACACTTCATTTTCGGCTCTTGTCAGCGGAGCTCATGGGGTCAGTTGCGGTTTGCTTTAGTCTAGGTGATGTTGGATCCTTTTGTGCGTGTGCGATTTACTCCGTTGTTATTGATATATTTATGCCTATTTATCTATTGTTATGGTTCGTACGATATTATTTTTATAGCAATATGCCTAGTGGTTCATCAAAATCGAAGAAAAAATAGGGTCTTACCGGAGCCAAACCTTTCGAAGGAAGCTATGCTAGGAATTTTTATCAACAAAAAAATCCATCCCTCCGCCGAGTTTGTACCCGCGATGGTTGGGGAGGAAGGCATATTTAGATGATTGCACGAGAACAGCGAAGCGGTTTAGGGAGGCATAGATTGGTGGGGTAACAGCTTAGGCGATGACACCGGGATGGAAACATGCCCTTTCTGAGAAGAAGAAATATTGAGGCCAATTGTTGAAGAGTGAAAAGGAACGCAGTTTATAAGAAACGTATACGTATCTTCACAGTTTCTGGTTTTCAGTATGGAATTGAAGGCTTGTTTGGATGACTGGCACAAGCTGGGGTGCAACATTAACTATGTTAATTTCCTACTCATCAGTGACGTTATTAATGTGGCGGTTAATACTTTTCAAGAGGTCATGATGAAGGAGTTAACACAGTGTCATCTATCGCCATCAGTTTCAACTCAAAGAGGGCAAAGAAGAACATAGCGCTTTTGAGAGGAAAATGGCCTTTCCTTTAAGCACCTTTCTGAAGAAATATCTGAATTTTGTAACTTTATTTTCTCCTAATTCTTCTTCTAATGCATTATGTAATAATTTACTGTTAGTGAACTGCTTCTTCTTTCCATTATGTTAGCACGCAGTGACCGAATTTACACATTTAGTATTGTACTCGTAAATTTCGAAGGACAGAAAAAAATGTATGGCTATAATGCCCGTTGATTTTTGTGTTTTTCAATGTAGTATCAAACTTCTTGGTCATATAACAACCACCGCACTTTAGTTTACTATAGGGACGAAGTGAGAAACGAAAATTAGAGGAAAACAAATATCAAATGACATATTGTTAGTACTAAGGTGTAGACAATAACTTTATGCTAGAATTATATAGCCCACAAAAGAAAGAAATAAAAACACCCTCGGCACACTTTCGAAGTGCAAACCTGTCTGAAGTCCGCTCGACTCCACAGAAACTCACACTAGCGTCTCTGCGTGCAGCGCGTTAGCTTCATTCCGTTTTGTCAGACAGTTTAAAGTTCTGAAATGAAATATATGCTGACAGTATGTGCTATCTATCCCGAGGATTACCGAGATTTTTATTATTATTTTCTATTTTTATAGCTAAAGGACTGTTTATTACATATATGATAATATTATTTTCAATTTCAAAGCCTTATTTGTTTTTAAAGAATTTATACACGCACAAAAAGCTTTCAAATCTCTCTTTTGTTCCTGTAATAAATATAAAGATAATAAATAATCTTAAATTAAATTGCTCGCATGCCAGCATGTATAGAAAATCCGCTACTAACCGGGGTACTTGCTGCCCGACATCTTCCTTCTACCCCGGCTTACTTCCTCCCATCCGCCCTCTTACTTCTATGCCGGATGCATGACTGTCCGTCATACTACTAACAAAGCACCCCTCCCCTAGCCTGCATGTTTAGTATACTAACAGCATGTGCATGGGGAGACGATATAGCCTCTGAGGATGATCGTCACCGGGGGGCGGCGGGTGTGGGGCCGCCCTCAGAAAAAAAAGAATGTGAGGCAGTATTTTATATCACAACAATGTGAATGCCAGAGTGATTGTAGTGTAAATTAACATTATTGTATGACAATGATTTTAGATGTTTGTTAGCTATAGCATTGTTAGGAAATAAGTTTACACGGTCTCACTGAAACTGACAATAGGAGTGGGTAACAATGAAGCAATGGGATGAGTTTTTTATCAATTAGAAGAGACAAACAAATGACGTCAGGGTAGCATGCCTTTCTTTAGAAATGGAGGGAATATCTTCCCTGGAGCATATGTTTTAGTAATTATGATTAGCTTATAAAATAGACGCTAATGTTGGCGCGATATATTAACCAATAGCAGCTCTATTATAATGTTTAGGCATATCGGGGCAAGGGAGTATAAATTCTGGAGCCAAAAGCAAGTATCACGCAGTTCTACAGAAACATTCATAAGGTAAACGTCGCGCAGTTCTGAGAAATCTCTCTCGCGAGTTACACGTCAGGCAGTTCTAAGGAAGCATTCATGAGGCACACATTACGCAATTCTACAGAATCTCTCGCGTCGTAAAGTTAGTTACAAAATGTGAAGTAAGCGTAAGACAGTAATTATATTCGGAAATATAACAGTTTCAGTCAGGCGTGTATATAGATTACAGATGTGAACGATTAATTAAGTATGACGGCAATAAAAGTGTGAAAACAAATTCTTTTATCAGCGTTATCTTTTAGTAACAACTTCTTTCCGTTTACACGCCCTGATCAGAAATATTTGCTCGACTGAGTAATAATAGCTAGCCGGAGGACTAAGAACCCAAAATTCAAAATAGTGAAACAATAACAGGCGCCAGCAAATAAGATACACGAGAGAATACTGTGACAAATGTATATTAACTTTAATTTCGGGTGTGTAAAATATTACTGCCCTCATTCCTCAGAGTACTTATTCTCGAAAAAATTTTATGCACATTTGTGCGTTTAAGCACAAATGTCTTATTAGTCAAATATATCTTTACCATTAAATCATTGCCGTATATTAAACAATTTTATTTACAAAAAGAAATGAATACAAAATATTTTAACCAAGAGGTAACTCTTAAATAGTGGACATAGGTGTGTCTTCCCTCAGTTGTTAGAGAAAATGACCAGAAAGATATGGAGATTGCTGTTTATTAGATATATTTAAAATAAACGTAGGGCGTTGTTGTGTACAGTAAAAGAAAAAATTTCGAGAGGTCGTGGGTTCTATTACCGTGGTCGACCTTCCTAACCCATGGGTTTTTTCGGGGTTTCCCATGGTCGCCAAGCGAATGCTGGGAAGCATCATTACATTCCCCGAATTTCCTATCCCTCCATTCTCATTTCGCTTCACCTTTCATCTGCTTGGTTTCTTTCAGGGCTCAAGTGTCGGCGAGAGGTCTCGATGTGTGCATGACAGGGAAAAAGATGTTCTGAGTAAATCTTCGTCCCCCGCACTGCGAGCGGTCTCCCGGCCCCCCAGGGGTTGTGTAATAGTCGTCCTCCGTGCTGTAGTCTTAGTGCTCCATGCTGGCCTCTAGTTCCGGAGGTCGCGGGATCAAACCCGGCGGAGGGCGATGGATTTTTCCGGGCGTAAAGCCGGTGGTCGTAGATTTACGGCACGTAAAAGAACCTCAAGCCTGAAAAAGAGGCCTCTGTGAAAAATTACTGGTCTTTCACGCACAATATATAATGGGAAGCTAAGGACCACAGCAGTTTAAAGAGCGTCCATAAATAGAACCCAATTTTGGGATGTGTAAGTCCACAGGGGGGAGGGGAGCCGGCTGCAGCAGCCACCATCTGGTGAGTTCAAACCTGTAAATGGTAGGAACCCTGCCCTCTGCCTGTGGTGCCTACTGGTCCGCCAACCTCTGTCTCCTCTCACCTATTTCTCTCTCCCGAAGGCGTATGTACAAAAGATCTGCGTTGATCGTTGTGCCAAATCCCCTTCCGTTTCTAGCTCTATCCTATTCTATCTTAGGGTTACACATGGTAGACAAGCGTTCTACATATATGCTCTACGAATATAAGCAACTTACACTGACTACCTTCCAAGAAGGGTAATAAAGAAGTAGATCTCTCCTGTAATGAGAACGCACTGAATGTCTTCGTCTCGCCATCATAAGGTTGCCGTACATACAGCGTAATTTTGGAATGTGCTGTAGTCTCTCCTGCTCAAGTATTATTATTATTCATTTATAAATTATCTACCATATAATAGTTTTCCTACAACCCATTCATAATTTCCCCATACACCCCGATCATCTGCATCTTCATCTCTTAGTGCTCTGCCAAGCTTCTTCGGACCCCATCCACCCACTGTTCTCTTGGTCTTCCACGTCGTCTGTATCCTTCACCTTCCCATTCCAGTAACATTCTTACTATTTTATCGCTTTCCATTCTTTTCACATGGCCGAACCATTTTAATCTTCCCTCTCCAGTTATTTTTATACATTATTTTTTACATCAATTATTACCCGAATTTTTGTATCTCTAATTTTATCCCCTGTTGAGATTCCAAAAGCCCTCTACCAAAACTCCATCTCTGTTGCTAATAATTTTATTTCTTGTTGCCTAGGCATTGTCCACGTTTCGGCTCAATACTGTCCAGTTCAATATCAATTGTTTTTCTGCCATCACTTATTCTTTTTTCTATTCATAATCTAGTAGTTCTATCTGCTTCTATGATTACAAGTATTTATATGTATTGACCATTCTAATTTCCTCATTGATAACCTCTAATACTTCGCTCGTATTATCATTACTTCTGTTTTGTGTTTAGGGTTGAATGCCTGCATATATGGGGTGGTTAAATTATATTCGAACCCACTCGCGGCCTCTCTCTACTGCGCGAGACAACCGGCAGTCGCCGTGGAAATGACGCCGACAGAGGCGGATTAATATCCTTACCTTAAATAGATGCTGGAAATTTTGAATTTCTGCTCTCAAACAGGCAGCACATTTCATGTAAATATTCTCGCTCGCTCTCCAAAGCTCAGCAGCAGAAATTCTTGTGCCTTCTTGCACAATGTTTTCTCTAAGTTCCTATAGTGTGCGAGCATTTGAATGATAAACTTTGTCTTTTAAAGAACCCCATAAATAAAAATCACAACTCGTTAGGTCAGGAGAACGAGGGGGCCACAAATCAACACTAATTATTCTGTCATCAAACAGCTCTCTTATTGCATGCAATGGTTCGGCAGCCGTATGTGCTGTTGCAGAATCATGCAATAAGAGAGGTGTATTTTTGTTTAAGTTGGGATGTTAATATAAATAATTAGGCAAATGTTTTGCTCGCCCGTTCATTAAAGCCCCATGGCTAAAGTGTGTCTGAAGCAATGAGGAAAATCCGTAACTTATGAGATGGGAAATTTCTTACCCCCTCATTCCTTCTCCTTTCATCTTTCAGGTGGGCTTCCAGGCTGTGCACTAGGGATCTGATAAACAGTTATTTTAGAGTAACGGTTATAACTGTCGCAGTTACATGCGTTAACGGTTACCAGTAACGATTAACTTATTTACTTTGGTGGTTATGACGTTGGTAGCCAATTACATTAATGGTTACCAGCAACGATTAGATATAACTAGGTTTCAATATGATCTTAGGCCCGCGCATACTTTGCCCCTAAACAGCATTAATTGTTTATTTATATCCGTCTACCCGGAAGTACATACGCTCTGCTACCTATAATCGTATGTGAATAACTATCTTAATGCAATGCAGTGGTGACAGGCCTGACATCCGTAGTTTGTGACATATATTCCAAGCGATAAGCAACACGGTGTAATAAACAAATACGTACGTGCGACTCCGTGCGAGGATGACTCAAGTTGTAAACAAATATTGAGGTAACTAGTTCCGGATAAGCGTTACCAATACCGTGCATATGGAGTGAATGATGTCATCCAGGCTCGGCAGCCCTCTTGTTTCTTCAGTAACCACTAAGGCGATAACTAGCCGTTGTTTTCCTTACTTTGGTAACCGTTAATGTGTAACTAGCCAGTTTTATATCCGTTACTTTGGTAACTATTACTGTGCAACTAGTTATTTTGTAATCGTTACTTTGGTAACCGTTATTGGGTAACTAGTTACTTTGTATTCGTTACTTTGGTAACCGTTATTGGGTAACTAATTACTTTGTATTCATTACTTTGGTAACCATTATTGCGTAGCTAGTTATTTTGTAATCGTTACTTTGGTAACCGTTATTGAGTAACTAGTTACTTTGTATTCCTTACTTTGGTAACCATTATTGCGTAGCTAGTTATTTTGTAATCGTTACCTCGGTAACCGTTATTGGGTAACCAGTTATATTGTATTCGTTACTTTCATAACCATTATTGTGTAACTAGCTATTTTGTAATCGTTACTGTGGTAACCGTTATTGGGTAATTAGTTACTTTCTCTTCGTTACTTTGGTAACCATGATTGCGTAACTAGTTATTTTGTAATAGTTATTGGGTAACTAGTAGGATTGCATTCGTTACTTTGGTAACCGTTACGTTATTTTCTGCTCATCGCTGCTGTGCACTGTGCTTGCTCATTGCAAAGCTCTTCTCGGCCCTGCCAGATGGTGGCCTTTTTTGAGCCGCCTAAGGTGGCAGCAGTTCTCTTTGACTCCGCCAGAGTGAATCCTCCTCCGATGGTATGATGGGGACTTCAAGCTTAGAATCATTAGTGACTTCTCTATCATCTGGCTGCCTATGGTCGCTTCACTTAATCCGTTTCTCCTGGGGGCGGTAGCCACAAAAGATCTGCCTTGGGTCGAGGCGAGCGACGCGTTCCCCTCCGTTACATGGCATAGTCATAAGTGTATTTTACCGACCCTGGCACGACTGATAGACTTGCTACTATTTGCCAATCGGAAGGAGACGATTCCCTTAGGAGACGATTCCACATAGAGGAAGGAATAAAAAATAATTATAGCTTTGCTCTGGGAACGCTTACTTCAGTGGGAAAAATATTTTAAGCACCTTCATGGTATTGAAGTGTGCACTGAAACGGCAGTTAAACTACTTTTTACTTTGTCTACTACGTATAACAAGTAAGTGAAGTATTGTATTCCACCCAAAAATTCGATACCGAGATGTCAGCGGAAATACATGTTCCGAGGGCCCTGAATCCAAAAAAAAAATGTCATTTTTAGAAAAAGTTCCGTGTGCGTGTGTGTGTTTCTGTGAACAGCATAACTCAAAAACGAAAAGTTGCATCAATACCAAACTTGGTATTTAGGTTCAGTATCTTTCAAAGATGCGACCCGAAGATTTTCAAGAAAATCCCTCCACCCAAGACTACCCTTTACATGGAACTTTTTTCGAAATTTTTGATTTTCTCAAAAATGGGTCTTGATTTTGTTTAAAAATTATATATTTAAGATGTTGTTACGGTAAATCAAATATATATCTTGAATTTTCTGGGAATGTCCCCAAAAATGCTCTTCATTCTAAATGACTTTTGCGTAATTGGAAAACAATAGAAGATAGACAAATTTTTACTGCAGAAAAAATGTAGATCTCGTTAAAACACACAATTTATTTCATATACATTTTGTTGTGGAATGACCCATTTTTGAGATATTCCTTGTTACTTGTTTGAATTTTCCAATACCTATACTTTTTCTCAAATGCGAATTCGTTATTCGTTTTTTTTATGTCGTGGACATGCAAAGAGAATGGAATGCTCCACATAGCAACCAGCTCTTAAAAGATTTGACCGTCGCTTAAAGCCTACCACATTCCCCTTGCACCTACAGGAGAATTAGCAATAAGATTTTCTGCAATGGTTTATCTCGAATAACACGAAGTAGGTAGAGGATAAGTTTTTGTAAAAATAGTTTGCTCAAGAGTAGAGAAAGTCATGTCATATCAGATTTTGTTATGCCCATCATCGTTTCCCCACAATTTAGCATTTCTGTCTCATTCTAAATGTAATTTACACTGGAGTTACCATTTCGCGACAGCGAGCTGGTAATTCCCCTTAGACGGCTTATTATCATCCCTACCCGCGTGGTATCGCGCGTTCGTATCCCTGGTATAAAGAGAATTGTACGTAATTTTATTTCCTTTTATTGTTAAATTTTTAAATAAAAGTAAGCTAAATTTGTTGCCATTCCCGTAAAGTAAATGTTTATTTGCTAAGTTTATGTTTCATTGCTTTTTGTTGTGCTGTTAAATTAAATCATCCATTTATTTTGGTTTTCACTACATTTCAAGCTAACCACTTCAATATTGTTGGAGATTTTATATTAAATGCATAATAAGTAAACATTAAAATTAAGAAACTGTTATATTTTAGTGCTTCATATTTTTTATGGAAAGAAGACTAAGGAAGAGAAGACTAATAGGAAACAGCCGGCAGAAAATAGGATTGGGTTGTAGGATTAAACCTTCTCTAAATTTTGCAAAGGAAATTAAATTGAATTGGGGCAAAGAAGCATACATATCTAGCTTAGAAAATAAGTAAAGATCAGGAATGAATGACATGGTTTAGACCGTAAAGCTGTGGGATACAAAAAATTACTGACAATCTTGGCAGGAGAATCTGCCCATTCTGTAATTTCGATGAAGACTGGATACATCCAGGCAGTCGTCTGTTTATACTCGACTTACTTAGTGCGTTTGTGACATTTCAGGAGTACAACTTGTGCACCCATGCAATTAAAGGGAGGTACTGAAATTAAATACAGCTTTTATATAATTCAAAGGAATTCTGTGTTTTAAGTGTTTAACGTCCCTTTCTACAACTCACTTCTGCAGAGATGGTAAACTAAATATATAAAATGAAGGCTCAGTTTAGCTCGGCATCCATCCAGTTAAAACAAACGGCATTTCTCTTCTAAAGATAAAGGAAAAGCGAGAAAAATTGTCTTTGCATCTCAAACAAATTGAGACTGGAATTCGAGATTTCCGGAATTGAAAGCAGAATGTTTATATATGCATTTGTTATTTTTTCCTTTAAAGTTAAATAATGTTATTTAAAACTTAACGTAAAATTTTGACATTATTGAACATACTTCGACATTAGTGTTTTTCACCCATTTCCCGTTTATGTTGTCATTATGGAAAGCTGAATTCCCTACATTCAGTACTGGTAACCTAACCTACTTGCGTGTTTTTCTTTCTTTAGTGCACTTATGTGCATGGACTATATAAGATCGTTTAAATTTTCATACATTGATTACTACAGATATAGAATACGAGGTGTGCTGACACCGAGATTTCTTTAATTCTTGCCCAGACTGTACATACAGCGTTCCTTCCCGATAAAAATGAGAGTTTACGTGACTTTCTGTGACCATGAAGTGACAAGGTAGACGCTCTGAAATGAACACGTGTTTTGCATGTGCTGCGATTTTTCCGCGTAGCAAAAATGTCAGATTACGAAGAACAAAGAACGAAAATCAAACTTTGCTTTAAACTCGGTAAAACATCAACAGAAGCCTATGAAATGTTAAGAACAGCTTATGGGGAGGAATTTATGGACAAAACTCAAGCATTTGAGTGGTTTTCGAAATTTAAAAGTGGTGTTACATCAGTTGAAGATGCAGATTGTTCGGGGCGACCCTGTTCCAGCAAAACTGATGAAAATATCAATCAGGTGAGGGAAATGGTCTTAAATGATAGGCGCATTACAATAAGAGAACCTTCTGACTCATTAGGACTCGCCTTTGGAAGTGTTCAAAGCATTTTGAAAGAAGATTTGGACATATTCCTGCATCATGACAATGCGCCCGCGCACAAAGCCCTTTCTGTTCGCCAATTTTTGGATAAAAATAGGATGAATACTGTTCCCCATCCCGCCTATTCTCCAGATTTGGTATTAGCGGACTTTTTTCTTTCCCCGCGACTTTAAATGCGGCTCCGAGGACATCGTTTTGAGGACATTGATGTCACCCATCGCAAATCGCAGAAGGTTCTGTACATGTTGAAAGAAGAGGACTACCAAAAGTGCTTCCAGCAGTGACAGAAGCGCTGGGACAAGTGTATCAACTCCCAAGGAGACTACTTCGAGGATGACAGTGTAGATTGGACAAAACAAACTGTTGTGTAGTATTTATGACGTCATTCGGGAAACGTTTTGATCACACCGCGTATAATATTAAATGGTTGAATTTTACCATTTAAATTTTACCTGTGTCTTTACCTCCATTCTCTTTTAAATACATAATTCTGATTTAACTCATATAACAGCTAAGAAACTACAAGTTACTGACATTTTAAGTGTGGATAGTTGATCGCCATGTGGGCGACCTTGATTATAAAACCGCCATGTTCAACGGGTGTTAGTAATCAACAATATTTTCGCAAAAATACTGTATTTTTACTTCCTGTATCACGTACATAGTAGATAAAGAAGGTGTTCCATTTCAAACAAAAAATTTGATTGTTAGGTTTCAGCGAAAATACATGTTTTGAGGCCCTCTGAATTCAAAAAGCTATTTTTAGAAAAATGTTCGTGTGTGTGTCTGTGGGCGACATAACTCAAAAACGAAATTTCGGACTGACACCAAACTTTGTATTTAACTTCAGCATCTTCCAAAAATGCGACATGAAGATTTTCAAGAATATCCTCCCACCTCAACTAAGTTTATAAGGAATATTTTTCGAAAATTTTGATTTTATAATAAAATGCCAACAATTTTTATTAAAATGTCATATAGTAGGGATAGTTATATGAAAACAAACTATATCTTGAAATTACTGGAAATAGCCTATAAAGTCCTCTTCATTGGCCAGGAATATTCTATAATCTTGTATAACTAGTAAACGTTAAGCGATAAATGAAAACGTGCTTCAGGTTTAAGGGGATCTACAATGCAGATCTCTTTAAAACATACAATTTACTTCACATAGCGTTTTTGTGGTATAATCCATTTCTGAGATATCCGTTATTAATAGTTCCAACTGTTTATTGCTTAGTTAGTCCTTTAAGTCCTGTTAACATTCAGTTGTTTCTCGCGATTGCATAGAAAGAGTATGGTGTCCAGTTCTTAAACATTTGACTATCGCTGATCGCTTTATACAGGAAGAGCCAAAAAACTACGAACCGGCTGCAGAGTGTTTTTCCTGTTCGCGTCCTTGGCGTTCGCTGCCGTCTGCCGGTATCATAGAAAGGCGCGGATGAAACCATACAACATTTTTAAAACTACTTTTAAAGGCTCTATTTACCAACTTTATGAAAGGAAATGCTGAAACTGGCCACCGTCTTTGTCCATTAATTTTCAGCACCTCTTTAGGAAACTATCCATCACTGGCCGTAGTTCACTTGAGAAATGCTGGCAATTTCCTGGCGGATATTTTGTTTTAATCTTCCAGGGTGTGTGGTTTGTCTTGTATATTTGTTTTAAGTTACCGCAGAGATAGAAATCGCAGGGGGTTGGGTCAGGGGACCGAGGGGGCCACAAATCTTTACTAATAATTTTGTGCTCAAACACACTTTCAATTTTTCCCATCGAAATATTGGCCGTATAAGCTGTTGCAGAGTCTTGTTGAAAAACTGCAAAATCACGCTCCCCGCCTGTTAATTCTCTAAAAAAAACAGGAGACAAAGTTGTATTCACGTATGCACGGGCTTCAACTATTGACTCGAAAAAAAATTGGTGCCAAAAATGTATGGACAACGACAATGGCCAGTTTCAGCATCTTCTTTCATAAAGTTGGTAAGTAACGCCTTTAAAAGTAGTTTTAAAATGTTGTATGGTTTCATCTGCGCCATTCTATGATAGCAGCGGCAACGAGCGCCGAGGACATGGACAGGAAAAACACCGCGCAACCGGTTCGTAGTTTTTTGGCTCTCTCTGTATCCATAACGAAATGTACATTGTAGCTATTTCTGCAAGTGTTTATTTGGGTTAAAATGAAGTAAATAGAAACATAAGCTTTAGTAAGAATAGTTTGTGTACCCATTAATAAAATATAGAGGATGCAGAATGTCATGTGAATGTAACACAAGTGTTTTTGCCTTTATAACTTACAATTATTTAATAATATGTATAAGAAATGAATATATGTTACAGAAAAACTTCATTTCAGAGGGATGAGCTGTGCTACTAGAGTTGTAATAGACTCAGAAAGTGCACTGGGATTTAGGGAACGAACTGACCTATAAAGATATTATGGACGGAAGCTCGATTCCTCGATACTCTCGATGGTATCGAAGTATATCTAATACTTTGAGATAAACCTTCGATACTTTTTCGCCACCTTTACATTTTTGTTTTGCACTATTGAAGGATGTTGCGTTTAATTTTATGCTAGAAAAGGAACGAAAGGAGTCGAGACTTAAAGTTATTGCCTCCCACATGTTCCCAAAGTGTTATTGGACTATAGTTCTTGATAGACCTTGACTGCGTTTCCTGTAAGCGAACCAATGCAACATTCCATAGACTCTTGTGTGTAAATGAAATCATGCGAAACAATGGCGGAAGAAGTGGAGGTACCCTATCACGCACAAAATCACGTTTCTGCAATAGCCTGGCTTGGTGACTCACTCTCAGCCATTACGTTTACCCACTCTGGTGACCAAAAATCACGAGTGTAGCTTACAGATACACCGTACAACTGAATTCCATAATATGTATAGAAAATTCTTCATGAAAAGCTTTCAGATCAGAATACGGTTAATGGAAAGGGATGCAAAAGAATTAGTATTATTAGAAATGACTAACAATGTTGAATATATTGAGGCAGTATTTTATATCACAACACTGTGAATGCCAGAGTGATTGTAGTGTAAATTAGCATTATTGTATGACAATGATTTGAGATGTTTGTTAATTATAAGCATTGCTAGGAAATAAGTTTACACGGCCTCACTGAAACTGACAATAGGAGCGGATAACAATGTAGCGAGGGAGTGAGTTATTTATTAATTAGAAGAGACCAACAAATGACGTCAGAGTAGCGTGTTTTTCTTTAGAAATGGAGTGAATATCTTCCCTAGAGCATATGT
The DNA here is from genome assembly GCA_030765065.1 of Deroplatys truncata. Taxonomy (NCBI): domain Eukaryota; kingdom Metazoa; phylum Arthropoda; class Insecta; order Mantodea; family Mantidae; genus Deroplatys; species Deroplatys truncata. The sequence continues at coordinate 660,289,357 of CM060990.1, forward strand.
GTTCGTAATTTTGTTTGGATATAAAAATAGACGCTAATGTTGGCGCGTTTTATTAACCAATAGCAGCTCTGTTATAATGTTTAGGCATATCGGGGTGAGGGAGTATAAATTATATAGCCAGAGACAAGTATCGCACAGTTCAACAGAATCATTCACGGGTTACACGTCGCGCAGTTTAACAGAATCATTCACGAAGTACACGTTACGCAAATCTACAGAATCTCTCGCGTCGTAAAGTTAGTTACAAAATGTGAAATACTCGAATTAATAATGTGCGGCAAATAAGTGATTATAGTTACATTCGAAAATATAACAGTTTCAGTCGGGCGTGTATCAAGAGAAATTATGTGAAATGAATAAAGTGTGACGGCAATAAAAGTGTAAAAACAAATTCTTTTATCAGTGTTATCTTTTAGTAACAACTCCTTTCCGTTTACACAACCTCTTCAAGAGATTTGCTCGACTGAGTAATAATAGCTAGCCGGAGGACAAAGAACCCAAATAAGATAACACGAAAGTTACCGCGACAATATAACCTGTGGAATTATCAAAATACAAAAATGTTGCCAATTGGAGAATGTCAAAAAGAACAATTTGGAAATTAAACACAATGCAAAATTGATTACATAGGTTTATACAATAATAATAATAATAATAATAATAATAATAGCATAATTCCGTGAAAATGCTATCGACTTTACAGTTTTCTATGAAGTGAGTATCGAGTATCGAGAAATGGTGGTATCGTCCCGTCATTAAAAGATATTAAAGAGAGCGAATAAGGCAAAATATGCTAAAATATTGTGCAATTTTTGGTCATTTTTTCCACTTCCTACTAAATATGAACTCTCGTGATACTAAAATGCATTACTTACCGATAATAGTTGAGAACTTGAGCAAAGACTCCTGGATGGCGGTCAAAGAAGTACTCATTGAGGATGGGGTCATAGTTAGCGAGTGCTTCCGTGAGCCGTGATAAACGTGTGGCCGGGATCTTCTTGAGCGTAGCTTTGTACGTCTCATAGCGGATCCCGCCAACGTTGAGAATGATGCGATTCTCACCGTCCATTCCCCGCGGGTCAGCCCCGCGGTCCCTCTTCCTGGGCACCTCTCATCACCTTACTGTAACAAAAACAACACTGCAGTTGTGTAGCCTAATACGCTTTTATTTAGTACTTCACTTTCCCTCTGACTTCCTACATGCATATAACACAAATATTATGTGAATATTAACAATAAGAGTAATTCAAGACCTCATTGGAATAAGGGTGTAACCAACACATTTGTAGAAAATGAGATGTTGGTGGAAATAGGATGGAAGTTCACTATTCTGCACCTTAGTATTGTCTTATGACGTATTACTGAACTAGGTGGAACACTAGAGCCATCTAGAAATTAGGCTTTATGGAGAAAGGGTGTAACATATTCACAATGGTTGACAGTACTTGTGCTGTATCTCCACCATACGTCTTTCAGATGTTAAATAAGGGCAGTAGACGTAAACTAAATGTAAATGGGTGGAAATATATAAAACGTAAACATTCAAAGCAGATTGGGAAGGAATATACAACAAGAAAAGGCATTGTAAAAGCAGGAAAACAGCCTTGTGCTGAGGTAAATAGAATAAGGGTGTTACAACCTAAATACTCCCCTTCATAACAGAATGGATATATGTAGTTATAAAAGATAAATGAGTCTTTTTACCAGATATATAACATTAAGCAACTGTAGTGCTTAATGTTAAATTATAATAATACATCCTTATTCCACTATCCCAATTAAATGTCATACAATAATTCTGAACTGTTAATATGTACCAATATTATTTTAGTTTTAGCAATTCAATATACTTGTGTTTTTTTTTTTTGCTTATTTAGACTGTTCTTTTCAAATGGATAAGATTGCCAAACAGCAACATTCACAGCTTTATGTGTAGTCTTAGTAATTTTAATTTCTTCTTTAATTTGATATACAGATTATTATTGCAGGAAGAATACTTAGGTTTTAAATATCAGGTGGCCATAATTAAAGAGGACGTGTTTGAGGCGTTATAAGTAAACAACAGTAGGCCAAATATATTGGTCTTTAGTGTACATACGTTTCAAACAATGAAAATTCCATTCTAAACAAAAAACATAGTTCCAAAAATGGTCACCAGAGGATGAATTGGCACTGTATGGGGAGTGAAAGCAAACAAAGCGTTATTGGCGACTTTCATCCCACACATTATGAATGGCAATTAGAAATGGGGCTAAATACGCTGCTCTAGAACATGTTCGACCAACTGCTGTCTCTGAATCGCATTGTCCACTGCAGAACGTAGCAGCCGTTATAACGGTTTCCAAGTCTTTGTTGCATACAGTCCTGGTCTGCATACACTTGTAAAGGGCCAGTACTTCAAAGCTTGAGATGATCCTTCTCAAATCGGTAAGGGTCATAGAACCTCTCCGTAGGTTATTCGCAACGGAAACATTGTTCTTATTACTTTCCGTACTACGTATAGTAAGTAGGGGAAGTATTGTATTCCACCCAAAAATTCGATACCGAAATTTCACCGGAAATGTATGTTTTGAGGCCCCATGAATACTGTGAGCAGCATAACTCAGAAACGAACAGTCGGATAAACACCAAACTTGGTGTTTAGCTTCAGTATCTTTTAGAGTTGGCGATACAAAGGTTTTCAAGAAAATCCCCTCACTCCAGACTACCCTTTACATGGAACATTTTTCGAAAATTTTAATTTTCTCAGAAATGGCTCTTACGATTTTGATTAGAATATCATATATTTAAAATACTTTAATGAAAAATAAAATGTATATCTTGAATTTTCTGGGAATGTCTCCAAAAGTATTCTTCATTGTGAACGACTTTTGCATAACTGGTAAACCATAAGACAGACAAAATTTTAACACACAAAAAATGTAGATCGCGTTAACATACACAATTTATGTCATATACATTTTTTTATTGAGTGAACCATTTTCGAGATATTGCTTGTTATTCCCTTAAATTTTCCAATACTTCAAATGGGAATTCTTTATTCATTTTTTTATGTCCTGGACATGCAAAGAGAATGCAATGCTCCACATAGCAACCAGCTCTTAAAAGATTTGACTATCGCTTAAAGCCTACCATATTCCCCTCGATTAACATGAAGCATATGGAGAATAAGCGTTTGTAAAATAGTTTGTACAAGAGTAGAGAAAGTCATGTCGACACCTGCATCCCCCATACTGCGCCATTTCGTCCTCTGGTGGCAATTTTGGGAACTATTTTATTTCTTCTCAGAATGGAATTCGCATTGCCTGAAGCATATGCACAACAAATTTCAAATTATTTTGTCTCACCGTTGTTTGCTTACGATCCCTCAAACATCTCCTCTTTAATTATGGCCACCTTGTATATATTTTATATGTGATACTGCGTCTGCCATTTTGTAGTGTGAATTCTGTACCACTTCACAGCAAAACATCTAATTCCTACACACCCTGGAAAGAGAGGTAATCTTACTTTCGCCAATTTTTTAGGAGAAAATGTGTATCAGTTTTTGTTGCTTAATTTATGTACTTTCCTTCTTTGTAAACCGATGGGTTTTGCTTTTTACTTTTTCTACTACAATTAGCAAGATGGGAAGTATTGCATTCAACCCAAAAAATTGATACCGGGATTTCACCGGAATTACAGCTTTTGAGACGCCTTGAATCCAAATAAAGCATTTTTGGAAACATGTCCGTGTGTCGGTGAACAGCATAACTCAAAAACGAAAAGTTGGATAAATGCCAAATTTGGTATTTAGGTTCAGTATCATCCAAAGATGCAACACAAAGATTTTCAACAAAATTACCCCACCTCAAACTACCCTTTACATGAAAATGACTCTAAAATGACCATCACAACCTCCTCCAAATAAAACACGACAAATGTCATTTACCTTCCTCCATAATGTGAAGCAACCTTTATTAAAGCGAAGAAGTTTTATTGCCGCTACGTATGGAAAGTCAGTTTGTTGTATTGTTATTTTTAAATTATTTGCACCACACTTTGGGCGTCAATTTGAAGTACGTTGTATTGAAGAATTTGTATTATAGTTCAACTGTTGGGGAGCCGAACTTGACGTAGTTGCAACCGCACGTATGGTAAAAAGTTCCTGGTAGCCTTCGCTCCAAATGTACTTTCCGGTGGTCTTTGCCCCAAAAATGTTTAAAAAATATTAACTTTGTAATTTGACTGTTTCTTTAAATATTATATATGTATGTTTGCCTCGGCTGCATCAGTATTTTTGTTGGAGACATGAATGTCTTAGCAGGGCGTAGTGCGGCTGAAGAATGTAGGCTTACACTATAATTCTTAATTACTCCTTTTTATTAATTCTTGACACAATTTAAATAAAACTTCACTGATATAGACAGCTGTGAGATTCTTATATTAACTACTTGCACTTTTTAACATGTAAACTATTTTCGTCTCACACGAATACGTACTAAATTTCTCGAGGACGCATCTCGCGTCCGATTAGGAACACTGTCAACAACCAACGCGTCCAGTTATGAGCGCTGTCTACAAGCAACCGACTTGATTTTTACCGCCTAAATTTGTAAATTTCTGTATTTCATGTCTCTGATTGTCTATTCCTAATCCAATAGAATACTTTTATTTAACTTAAGTTTTTTTCTGAGTTGTTGATTGGCTATTTTATTAAACTGTCTCAAAATTTACATTATTGTTGCTCCAATAATGACTTGCAGCACTACTAAACCTTCCTACTCATTATTGCCTTAAGGTGACTTCATTGTTAGCAACTTTTAACTTATTATTCCCACAGCTCCTACATTATTAAATTACGTAATACTTTCAGATAACATTATAACATGTATACAATAATATAAACATATACAATGACTGTAGTGTACACTTTTTATATATTGTTACATATACATATTGCTTTAAGGCGGGCTGTTATTATGTTATATTACATAATTTGACTGAAATCATTTAAGTGTTAAAAATACTGCCTCAAAAGACATTTCTTTCTACATCTCTTAGTTTTGGAGATATTGTACAGTCTTAAATTAAATTATCCACCCTGTATATTCTTGAGAGTACACAGTGTACAGAAAACAATATTGGTGCTGTTAGTGCATCCTTAGAATTCTGTGAACCTCGCTGACGATTTAATTTCCTATTTCTTATTTTTTTACATTCTCTACAAACTACATTCCAGCCAAACCTTCGCTATGGAGATCTCACCTTGAACCCAAAAACTCATTTTTAGTAAATATTCCGTATGTGCGTATGTCTGTGAACAGCATAACTCAAAAAAGAAAAGTCCGATTAATACCAAACATGGTATTAAAGTTCATCACCTTCAAAAGATGGGGCACGAAGATTTATAAGAAAATCTCCCATACTCAAACTAACATTTACCTATAAATACTTTCGATATTTTTTTATTTTCTCAATAACTACAAGCAATGTTGACTAAAATACACATACTTAAGATATTTGCATTACAAATAAAATGTGCAATTTTTGAATTTTCTAGGAATAGCCCGTGAAGGCATTTTTATTCGGAAGGAATTTTGTATAAACTTATATAACGGGTAAACCATAAGAAGTAGACAAAAACGCACAACAAAAATTGTAGACTTATTTAAATCACACAACTTATTTAAAAAACATTATCCGTGGCATAAGCCATTTCAGGGATATCCATCATTATTGTTCTGAATTTACCAATACCCTTTGTCATTTTTAATGTGGTGTTGATATTCACTTGTTTCTGGCGATGTCATGGAAGAAGTATGTAATTTGAAGGCCAGCATATAGAGGATTGACTTTTAAACATCTGACTATCAATTTTGTTTCCCCTATCCCCTTTGTACCAATAACGAAATGTGAAATGAAAGCATTTCTGCAAAGATTTATCTCCATTAACATAAGTATAGTATATTATATAAAAACAAGTTTTGGTTAAGAATATTATGTAAAGTTATACAAAAATAAATAATAGTGGTTAGAGAAATCCATGCGAATGTAACAGAAGAAACATATCAGTTTTTTAAAATAATTTTAATAACGTGTAATCAAAACGTATACTTCACAATGGCACCATGAATCCTCACCCCCACCCAATTCGGCGTCCTCCGTAGTGTAGTGGTTACCACTCTAGCCTCTAGTTCCCGAGGTGCTTAGCATGACTTCCTTCGGAAGGGAAGTAAAGCCGGTGGTCCCGTAGATTTACGGCAAGTAAAAGAACCTCAAGCTTGATAAAGAGGCCTCTGAGCAAACTTACCGATCTTTCACGCCCAATATAGAATGTGACGCTAAGTACTACAGCATTCAAAGAGCGTCCATAAGTAAAAATCAATTTTTTCCCTCCAATTCAATCCTGAAGACTTCGATGTGAAATGAATGTTCTACGGCCTAAAGAAAGAAATTTAGCCATCCCCCCCAAAAAAGAAAGGGTTTTGTGAATGAGTAATTCTCTACATACGAGCTCGATTGTGCTGTATTATCGATTTGTCTCGTTAATCGCAATGTGTGTTTTAGAAACGTGCAGGTTTTGATCAGCGACGTTAACACCAAGTTCGGCACACACGAGTTGAAGCATTTCCTCTCCTTCATTTGCTCTTTGACTTGAGCACCAGAAAAGGTCTCGGATATTAGCGAGCGGAACAATCGCAGCAACGACGCTTTGTTCCTTGAAGCATTGTGCATAGCTCGGTTTTGTTCTTGCAGTGTAGCACGACATGCAGACTTTTCTGTATTGAATTTCTTTATGGCGTCATCATGTTTTCCCTCTGGCAGCTGTGGAAACCCACCACAAGAAAATATATGATTTCAAGTAGCCGGCCTTCCGACAAATAATCCCTTAGGCGTCCAGATATCACATAGCTGCAGAGTAATTCTTTCTTTCAATCTTCTCCAGTTTTATCATCGATAGTTTTGGTTTGAATTTATTGGAGTTTAAATTCTATCGTCTAAACCGCTGGCTCACAATTACAGATCACTGAAATGTGAACTCGATAAATAAAAGTAAATATTTGTCTATATTTATTTAAATAAATTAGTCGTGCGCCATGACGCAATGGGTTAGGGTGTTGAGCTCTGGTTCCCGGCCACAGAATGTGCCCAAGTTAGATCCCACCCATGGGGCTGCGGGTTCGAATGTTTTCCTCAGCATCGTGAGGAAATTTAAGAACTGCGATAGGCAGAGAACCCATCCACAAAAGCAAGCAATCTGGCTGGGGATGCGTGATGCAGACCACATCATTTCCTCGTATCAGTTGGTTCTACTTAAGTGGGCGTGAGGCCGGCATTCGCGTTGGTCACCCCGGGCCCGTAGCTCCACTAGATTAGATAGATGGACAGACAGATAGCTACTCTGTATTCACTCTTAGGTTGATCCGCGTCAAAACAAACCCCAGGTGACCAGTGCACCGCTATAATGTATCCTTCCGCCATTCGCACTAGAAATACTGTCACACTTTCAGACCATGTGGCGAGTACAAGCGGCACGTAGTGCAAAAAAGAACAGAGTCCTTATTTCGACAACTGAAACGGTGACTAGCATATTCTGTTAAGCGCCAAAGGTGATAAGATTGATAGTTGCAACGAAATAAACGTTTGCACATATAATAGTTAATTCTAAAATAAATGAGCGAAAAATAAAATAACCTAATTTATTCGCTCTCTGGAAGCGGCACTATTAACTGCTGGCGGCCCATTTTAAAAAGGAAGTTGTGTACTATTACGCGAATTGCATTCTTCTTAAAATTACAACATTGTTGCATCGCGTATTTCATATACTTTCTTTTTTTTCCCGGGTGTAACCATTTTTCTCGTTTCAGATTTTTCTGCACAAGCATTGTTTATACTTGTACTCAAAACACCAGTGAACTCAGAAGTTAATTTCACCATTTCTTTCGCGGAAAGTGCTGGATATTTCTCACATAGCTTATAATAAAGATTCAACACTATTGTTTTTTCACCACTAGTCAATGGTTTGTGCGGCTAATGCTTTACTAATTCGACGAAAAGAACACAAGAGCGAATTCACCGTCCTCCATGATACTGAACACAACTGCTGGTTTCTGGCTGTAAACAATATTCTGCGCCTACCCGGATGTCAGGCGACTCATACGAATTGCGTCATGGGACTAGTAGCTCTGTTTTACGGTATAAATCAGCGTTAAATAAAACCTTAGGTATTTGTATAGAATATACTATTTAAGGATAAATTCATTCTAAAATTCAGAGATTAGCATGCGACTACTTTCCTGGGCGCATTGCTACGTGTTGCACCACGGTGCACTGATCACGTGGGTTTGTTTTGCCGCGGATCAACCTAAGAGTGAATACAGAGTAGCTAGCTGACAGATTAGATTGATATAGAGGGAGGGATGGATAGATACGTATTACATGTGCTAGGTTTTATGCAATCCGTTGAAGAAGAAAATATTTTTACTTTTATTACTCGACTCCGTACCGAAATATCACGCGAAGTTAGGCTGCACATAAGGCACCTTGTGGCAGCAATGCTAGTGAAGCAAACACATTGCATCTTCCCTGTACGTTTGGTCACACCGGCCGTTGGAATAGGAAATGATACACCAATCGTTTAGTATACCAAACTGAGAGCGGAACACTGCTCGAACACAAGTACACCCAACTCGGTATGCAGAGTTCATTGGTGTTGGAGGGCATGAATGGTATAATTTAATGTTGAAAGGACCTTCAATGGACGGCTCTGATTGAAACACAATTTAGCACTACACTCTTCCCAGGCTACTGCTAATAACGACCATGCAGGCTGGCTCGGCTACCTGACTGCGTTTCAGTTATGGTCTGGCCACTTTGTCGCCGGCTCCGACGTTTTGCGCGACTTAGAGAAGCAGTGCTCCCATTTTTGGCACAACTGTGAATGCATGTGATAAAAGGTCATTGTCACACCTTTCACGGGATTTTGCCCTTTTTGTCTGCATCATTAACTCTATCCACCACTTCTGTCAAAGGAGGTGCTGGGGTAGCACAGTGGTTTCGTTTCCGGCTCTTTTCCTGGGGATTTTAAGTTGGCCCTATCCACGCTTTCAGCTCTGACTTACTCATATAAAGTAAAAGCTGTAGGTCCTCTCGTTTCACCACTGTCCTCGAGGCAACGGATTCGGCCCGCTGGGTGCCTCCACCTTAGAAATGGGTCGGCATCGCTTGGTGAAATGAGGAATCCCGAAGGTCATAGGCCATAATGGGGAGCGTTATAAACGGCGATTTTGTCAAAGGAAGAATAGGTGTCTCTTTGACTCGCTCCTTCTCAAAGTACTCGAGTAGTTTGAATACAAATTCAAGGCTTTGGCTTCTGTAAGACAAAATTTCTTTTCTTCGATTCTGAAGAACAAGTAGAACATATTGCAACAAGAACCATAACAACTATAACTATACATTTAGGGATTGCTATAAGAATATCAACACAGTAAATAGCACACGCGCTCAAGACACTTGGACTAAATCAAACAGCAACTGAGGTCACCAGTTTGCTAACAAGACTGAATGGTGCTAACAGACAGCTTTCACTCTGAGGCAGTATTTTTAACACTTAAATGATTTCAGTCAAATTATATAATATATAAATTCAATAACAGTCCGCCTTGAAGCAATATGTGTATGTAATCATTTGTAAAATGTATATAACAGTCATTGCATATGCTTACATTATTGTGTCCATGTGTAATAATGTTATGTGAATATATTAGGTAATTTAATAATGTAGGAGCTGTGAGAATAATAGGTTAAACGTTGGTAACAATGAGGTAACCATGAGTTAACCTTGAGGCAATAACGAGTTTGAGAGCTTAACAATACTACTTCTGATTCTTGGAAGCAATAATGTAATTTTAGTGACAGTTTATAAAATAGCCAATCAACAACCAGAAAAAAATTTTAGTTAAATGAAGGTATTCTATTGGAGTAGGATTAGCCAATCAGAAGCTGAAAAGGAAAAAAAGTTACAAATTTAGAGTTTAGTTGCCTGCAGACAGTGATTGTAACCGGATGCAAGATGCGTCCTCGAGAGATTTAATATGTATTCTTGTGAGACGAAAAATAGTTTTACGTGTTAAAAAGTGCAAGTAATTCACAAAAGAATCTCACAGCTCTCTATATCAGTGAAGTGTTATTTAAATCGTATCAAGTATTAACAAAAGGAGTGAAGTAAAATAATAGTCTGTGTAAGCCTACAGTCTTGTCGCATCACAACCCTGCTAAGAGAAACGTGTCTGTAACAATAATACTGTCGCAGCCGAGGCAAACATAAATATAATATTTAAAGAAACAGTTAAATTACAAATTTAATAATATTTTTAAACTTGGGGCAAAGGCCACCTGAAAGTACATTTGGGGCGAAGGCTACCGGAAACTGTTTACTATACGTGCGGTTGCAACTACTACAAGTTCGGCTCCCCAACACCTTCTAAAACTAACCTTTCTCAAATTGGCTTGCATACGTGGTGCAAATAACGTAACAAACCACCTACTTCAACTCTTTGCTGTGTGAGGCGTCTCCAGCAACATAAACCGTACCCTTTTCTTTCTTTTCTGTTGTTTTTTATGCAGTAAAGCTGCAACCAACAACAGTAAACTACATTGATTACAAAGTTTACAAGAAATCAAATCAGAGAGCTGATTTATTGGTTGAAACAAATCAGAATAACTTCGTTTACTATGGAAAATAACTCTGGATAAAATTAGACATACCGATGTAAACCTATATCTTTTTTACCCTCACGAAACAACCTTAGGTCCTGAGATTCAGGGCAGTTCTATAATTGAGGTCAATGCGGGACTGCAAGGAATGTGAGCAACAGCGGCAGCTAAGCCTTTGACCAGGTAGCCGGGCCAACCCGCATGAGTACTCTTAATAGCAGGGTGGACACTACATAGTGCCAAACTGTGATAAAGTATTGCTCTTTTGATGGATATAACTAGCCATCTATTGCACTTAGATCACTCGTATCTGTGCTTTTTGTCTCTAATTTATCCATGGAACAGGATCCTAAAGTGTTAGGGCACGAAACTCGTGAACATCTTGTATACAAACGTGGGATCCCAAGCGTATGGATTTTGCAGTGCTTTATTGGATCACTTTATAATTGCCTTCGACGCCTCGGCACTTTCTTTTAAAGGTGCTTTAAACAGTCACAAGTAACTCCATGTCGTATATGGAGTACTACTACTCCTATATTCAGGAATTTTATAATAGCATTACCATCTACACTCACTGCAATAATGTGTAAGTTTTCATGTAACTTACCAACTTATTCGGGCTGCTGTAGATGCCCCTTGATGATTTCTCTGCTTGCTTCAAACTACTTGGCTAAGCTTGGTTCAAGATAGTTCCTAAATCTGAAAAAAGATGATTAATTAAAGACAGGATCTATTTTAAGGGAGATATTAATAGACATTTATACTTTGCATTTCATAATTGATATCAAACCTTTTTATGTAAATTTTATACAAAAATACAGAATGAAATATATACAATAACGACAATTTTCTAGCACCATACTTGCTAAAAAAATCCTACGTTGAGGTTTCCTTACAATAGACGTACATAGTGCACGCATATGTACAAAAGGTAGTAATGTTAAATAATAAATAACTAAATTAATATTTGTGACGATTAAAGCTATAAGACATAACATTAATTTTAGGTTAGAAAATTCAGTAGTGTTATACAAATTCTTTAGTAAGAAACGCTCAAGTTTAAAAGGAGTGTCCCAAGGTATTATGCAAAAATAATACTATTAAAGATATACTAGCATAATGTTGGTAACGAAAATTCTCTTCTGATAACACTAGTCTGCATGATATCGGATGACTGAAAACGAATAAGTGATACTGATTCACTTTTTTATGCTGATTTCAGAACTGCTTTTAGTTTTTTTTCTATCACGTACAGTTTTTTCACAATTTCACTTCAAAAATATAGAGTTGAGCCAGTAGATGATGAGTATTGTTAAAGGGAAATTTATCACTTCTTGGAGGGAAATTTCTCAATACAGACTTGTAAGTTTTTAGGTTGTTACACCTGTAGATGCTTGTTGCTATTTGTAATTTAGGCATTGTTGTTAATATTAGAGGTTTGCATTACTAGTGCTATATCGTGATTGAAGTTATAAATACATTATGTCTGCACGCGAGTGTGTGAACAATCCAAATATTTTCTGCTACATTTGTGGAAATATACAGTGTACCATGCTTATTTTAAAATGAAACTTGGTGACCAAGACAAGGTCTGGGCTCCAAGGACAGTGTTGAGAGGTTAAGATGTGGATAAAAGGAAAGAAATCATGCATGCCATTTGCAATTCCTATGGTGTGGAGGGAGCCTAAAGACCACCTTAAGGACTGTTATTTCTGTTTAGTTAAAATTCAGGGGTGTAATTCGAAAAATAAGAAACACATTGTGTATCCAAGTATTCCTTCAGCCATCAGACCAGTTCCACACGGAGAAGATCTGCCTGCTCCCCTTCCTCCAGCTGTTTTAGAGAACTTGGAAGAAGATGGTGTTGAAAGTGAACCTCATGCAATCACCGAAGACGATTCTGATGATGTCTACCGCCCTAAATACAACGTGATTCCACAACTGTTCTCTCAGAGTGAACTAAATGATCTAGTACATAATTTGAATTTGTCTAAGGAATCTGCAGTTACTAGGCTTCCGTCTTAAAAATAGGAAACTTTTGGAACCAGGAACACATTACTCATGGTACAGACACAGAGAACAAGAGCTAGTTCCTTTTTACTCACAGATCGAGTCCTTGGTTTACTGCAATAACATAAACGAGTTAATGCACTTTTACGACATTGAACATGATCCTACTCAGTGCAGACTTTTTATAGATTCATCAAAGAGGAGTCTGAAAGGCGTGTTACTGCATAATGGGAATGTGTATGGGTCCATTCCTGTCGCACATTCAGTTCAAATGAAAGAGACAGTTGAAAAAACATGAAGATTCTTTTAACAAGTATCCAATACCAGGAATACAAATGGCGTATCTGCGGCGATTTCGAAGTTATTGGAATACTATTACGACAACCAGCTGAGTTCACAAAAATGCCTTGTTTTCTGTGCGAATGGGACAGTCAGGCAAAGCAAAGCCATTGGAGTGCAAAAGTATGGCCACAGCGGAGAAACTTGTTGCCTGGAACTAAAAACATCCTGCACGAACCGCTTGTAAAGAGACAAAAGATATTGCTTCCGCCACTACACATAAAATTGGGCTTGATGAGGAAATTTGTAAGGGCTCTACCACAGGATTGACCCTGCTTCAAGTACCTACCTTTTCAAGAAATTTCGCTTCAGTACACAAGACAAATTAAAAACTGGTATTTTTGTTGGTCCTCAAATAAAGAAATTGATGAAGGATGATTTTGAGAAGACAATGAATGAGAGAGAAATAGAAGCATGGACGCCTTCCTATCAGTTACTAAAAACTTCTTAGGCAATAACAAAGATCCTAATTACAAAGCCATTGTCGAAACAATGTTGGAAAATTTCAAGAAGATGGGTTGCAACAGGAGTGTAAAGGTGCATTTTCTGCATTCACATATCGACTACTTTCCAGAAAATCTGGGGCATTATAGTGAAGAATAGGGTGAACGTTTTCACCAAGATATTAAGGAAATGAAGAGGAGGTGCCAGGGGAGATGGAATGAAACTATGATGGCCGACCACTGTTGGATGTTGAGGAGGGACAGTCATCTTCAAGGATCTGCAAGGAAGTCAAAGAAGAGAAAGTTTGAAAAAAAATTAAATGAAACTCTTTGGCTTCTTGTTTTGTTAAAATGTAGTCATGGAATAAATTAGGGGAGTTCTTGAGGGTATTCTTAAAATGTTTCTTGAATAAAAACTTACGTTATGTGAAATGGTATTTGAATACATTTGTACGCCATTAGTAAAATTGTCAAAACGTTACTTCTTATTTTGTATAAAAACCTGACGTGGTAGAAAAAAAACGGAAGTTATTTCTGGAATCCCCATAAAAATTTGATTCAAGAACACCTACTTTTAAGAAATCATAGTTTGAAAATGCAGACTAGTGTAATACTTATAACCGTTCTTATATTCTAAAAGTCGTATTGTCCTATAAATCTGGACATTTTAATCATTACTATGTATTAAATTAGACCAATATTCTTACTGTGTTTTAAGGATGCAGTTGTTAAACATTTACGTTCATACAATCATACTGAATTAGATTATTAGTTTTATAATTAAAGGAATATATATCGATGATTGTTTATTTAAGTTAGTAAAATATAATTAATGTGGCAAGTTTACAGCTGGTTAAATTCAGAGAATGGAGCTTATGTTGTATATCAATCGATTTTCTTAGGTATGCCTTACTTTATCTTCTTAGTAACTAGATTAAAATTATAATGTTAGTGGTAAATGAACTGCTCCATCCTATAATGTCGTAATGAAGAACGCAATGCGTAAACAAACATACAAGACGTTAAACACAAGTAGACAAATATATCCGTAATGTGTTGCAAATATGAATTATTTGAGGAAGTTTGTTGAATGTAAAGGTTATATGTTTGTCTAATCTAAAGTGCTACTCTTTCATATTTAAATATTTTTCTTTCAGAGAGTTCGTTTGAACACATTCGGGTGCAAAAAATCATGCCGATATGAGGAACCGTGTTTTAAGTTGACAATCAGTAATTAACGCGCCTCTGCCGCGCCTTCCATCCCTCATTCTGTTACAGAGGTTAATGCTTGAGTGCCGAACCAATAAGAGCCGGAGTAACTTAGGGGCTAGTATGGGTAGTGTTTGAGAGGCATATTGTTTCAACTATTCAGGTGAAATATACCGATTCTCCACCCCTTTCATTGCCCAGTTTGACCTGACATTTTTCATAGGGTAATGCTAGCGTATCGGACTTCAGCTAAAACCAATTAAAGGAAAGCTCACCTAAGGTAGACATGGAACAAAATGACGAGGAGATTCTGCCAACATTAAAGAATGGAAAACACTGAAAGTAACCAAAAGCATCGGCACTTTATTTGCACTCGGCTGTACATATTCTTAAAAATAGTACTGCATCTTTCATTTTATGCCGTGAATTCTGCACAACTTCACAGAAGGAAATCATAACTTTAGCCCATCTATTAGGGCAAGTTTTCTTCTAAAATTTGGTACTACTATTAAATACCGCAGTTTCTGTGTGCTCAAGTCATGTGGCTTCTTTTTGCAAATGTATACGAGTTTGTTTTCTGCATTTTTGCTTTGAACAGCTTTTTCTCTAAATCATAACTTACAATGACCCGCTTTCTCAGAAACAATTGAACACACCAAAATTACGTTTTAGGATGATAAACTTATATACGGGGCCTTCAGATTTATTCGGCCGTTGCCGCCAGTCGATTGTCTGCGCATGAAGTCAACACTTTGAAGCGAGTTTATCATTAGTGTCTCTGGTAGAGGACTAGCGAAAGATGAGTGGAAGGGGTGGATTTAACAGTTTCGAGGTCACATAAGTGCAATGAGACTTGTGTGGTACCTTTCCAGTATTTACGAGGGCTGTCTCAGAAGTACCCGACCTAACAAAGAAAACACAAAAATTTTGGGAAAAAATATCTTTGTTTCTCTACATAGTCCTTTCAGCTCGATACACTTTTCCCAGCAATGTTCAAAAGCTTCGATACCCTGTTTATAGTGAAAACCGTCGAGTTCTGCAAAATAGCCATCAACTGCAAACTCCACCTCTTCAGTGTTGGCAAATCTTTTACCACCAAGCCATTTCTTCAGCTTTGGAAACAGAAAATAATCAGAAGTAGGTAAATTCTGGCGAATAGGGTGCATAAGGAAGCAATTCTGACTTTCACTCATTTATTTTGGCCATGGCGATAATGGATATGTGAACTGGTGCATTGTCTTGATGACATAGAACCTTCTGTTTTGCTAACTGCGGCCGTTTTTGCTTGATTTCTTCATTCAAACGCTGCAATAAGTTTGCATAATACTCGCCATTGATTGCTTTTCCTTTCTGAAGATAATCAATGAAAATTATTCTACGCGCATCCCAGAAAAACTGACGCTATGACCTTGCCTGTAGATGGAACTGTCTTCGCCTTCTTTGGAGCCGATTCTCCCCTTTCAATACACTGTTTTGACTGTTCCTTCGTCTTAGTTGTGAAGTGATGGACCCATGTTTCATTCATGGTTATGAATCGACGCAAAAACTCTGCCTTATTGCAGCAAAACATCTTCAAACACTTGACTGAAACATCCTCACGACGCTGCTTTTGTTCCATTGTGAGGAAATGCGGCACCTATCCTGCGCACAGCTTTCTCATGTCTAAATTTTCAGTCAGTATGTGATGTACAGCACTTTTTGAAATGCCAACGATGTCTGCTAGCTCGCACACTGTCAGTCGACGGTCATCCAATGCCATTTTATGGATTTTCTTCACAATTTCTGGTGTAGTCACCTCATTTGGTCGACCACTGGGATTTTCGTCTTGGCAGCTTGTATGGCCTCGCTTAAACTCTGCCACCCAATATTTTACTGTTGTAAACGAATGAGCAGACTCCCCCAGAGTAGAATCTAGCTCAGCTTTAATATTAGTTGGACTAAGACCTTTAAAATGAAAGTATTGTATCGCATAACAATGGCCAGTTTTATCCATGTTTATAAATTCGCTGAGACAGTTCACTATTAATGGCTGCCAAATAATTACTAAACGACGTAACATCGTCAAACTTAAGAACTTAAGCTTTATAAGTTTGGTGCTTTCTACCATTGTCATTTGTTTGAAACAACAACCGCTATATATACTTCAGGTCGGGTACTTCTGAGACTGCCCTCCTACATTCGGAACGTCTTTCGCTTGCGTCTCGTAAACTCACAATCTCAATATGTATGGTGAGAGGCAACTTAAGTAATTGGACGGTTTTTGTAGCGCAGAATGTCTCGGCAAAGCAATCAACCATGCGAATTCTGTGATCGCTGATTACATCCATCTCGCGTGCAAAGAACGCACAAAATGTCCTACTGAAAAGCAGTTCTGCATTACATCAACTTGTTTAGGAATTCGAAAACGCATGCAGTCCGAGATTCAATTCCAAGACAAGAGGCTCCTGAACTAATAATGACGTCATTCATTTAAACCGACCGGTGGTAAGGGCGAATAAACCCGAGGACCCGGTGAGAAATAAATTCTACCTTCCATCTTACTAATTGTAATTCCATATTTAAAGAAACCTGCAAATAATTGTTCACCCCTTCTTCTAGAAGGCCAGACTATGTTGTATTGATTAAGCCTTCCTTTGTGTAACAATCTCAGGAAACACTTTCATAGACCCGACATCCAAGCCACCCCTTAATGTCACATCGATTATAAATTCGTTCATTGGTGAGCTTTTATATTCATGAATTGTTTTCTGGGCCAGTGACATAGACACGTGATTACGCTGGGAGATAAACGTAAAGGTACGATTGAGCGGAGGGGGCCCTTGAAACTGGGGCAGAGCACCGCACGCAGGCTAGCCGGCCCTTTGTGCTTCTACTGTGACCTCCGTGAAGGAGGGATGAGGGGAGAGATCTGAATGGTGACTATATCCGGATGACGACGGGCGCAAGAATAGACGGGGTCTGTAATGTTCCAAGATTAAACGCAATCAACGCCGCCCGAGCCCACTCTATTAGACCCCGAGCCTCTGGGGTTCCCCGAAGGAGCTCCCGCCCGAAAGTACCCAGAGGCGGATTCCAGCCAAGTATTCCCTGGACGACGTTAGGTTGAAACTTCCACAGATACGCCACCGCCCTTCACAACCCGCCGAACACCGTCGCTTGGTCCTACAAATCTGAAACAGATGACAAGGAAGATGATGGGTACAGGAAATACGGAGCAGGAGAGTCGTGGAAGATGAGCACCAGCATTCGCCTGCCCAGATCGAACCCTGACCTTCCGAATGCGAGTCGCACACACATTACCGCGGCGCCGCCTTGCTCGGTTCAACTGGGAGGAGACAAAAGTTGGTTACCTGAAGGAAACGTTAGAGAGAAAATCACAAATGCGTTCTAGATGAATGGGCCACTTTTTATGCGCGTCAGTGTACAGATACGGTCATTTCTGCGATTTCGATAGGTTGTCCTATGCGTTTCGCGTCTCAATATTGTGCCCTACTGATAAGTAAGCATTACAGTAATCACAAGTAACTCTCAGTGTGGAGGTTTTTTGTCAAAATATGGAATGCACACCCATTACCATAATATCCGAAGCACTCGCTAATGTTTAACCACCCGGTATATGAAACAAAACATATCCGTGGATATTCATGTTTTTCCCGGTAAACACGAATAAAATGGGATATGTCGTCTCAATACAATTTGAGATCTAGTAGTGGTTTACCGGGAAAAACACGAATCAGCTAGAGAATTTAGTGCCGTGTCGGCATGTTGCCATGGTAGCTCAGTGGTTAGAGCAACCGGCCGGAGACCGGGAGATGCGTGGTTTAAATCCCGGATATGCCATTGAATTTTTTAGTCACCTGATTCTACCTTTCCAATCCTGTCCAACACATGGCTTATGTGGAAGAACAATTAATTCCATTAATTGACCTAATAGTGGTTGAAACTATGAAGCCCGGGACTTAAAGTACTTACAACATTGTAAGTCGCCATTGGGGTATGTCATCTCAATACAGTTTGAGATCTCCTTGTGGTTTACCGGGAAAAACACGAATCAGCTGGAGAATTTAGTGCCGTGTTGGCATGTTGCCGCGGTAGCTCAGTGGTTAGAGCAACCGGACGGAGACCGGGAGATCCATGGTTTAAATCCCGGCTATGGCATTGAATTCTTCAGTCACCTGATTCTACCTTTCCAAAACATATCGGTGTTTCTAATGTAATTAAAAGTGAGTTATACACTAAGAGCGTCAGAAAATGTGCACCAAAGTTGCTTTAACTATTAGTACTGTGTTCTTTGCAAGAAGCTTTCTTTAATTTCTGTCCTTCTGTATATGCCAGCTCCCAAATAAAATAAATGGTAATTTTTACGGGGATGTTTTGAAATGAATCCTATACATTTTGACACTAGTAAAAGAACCAGACAAACTCTCAGCTCTTCTGACAGAGGAACGAAGAAACTCTATCGATGAATAATAAAAAGCCTACACAATTTGGAACATTTACCTACTTGAAATATTGTACTACATTCTAAAAACTTAATTAGACTGCCTGGCTCAGTAGCTCGGTCACTAGAGCATCTGCCTGCTGTGCGAGGGGTCCCGAGTTCAATTACCGTTCTGGGGGGTGGGAATTTTTCTCTAGCCAAGGTTATTCCCTATCCTTCCCAGAGTCTGGAAGTGTGAATGTGTGCGAGATCTCATGATTAAAACCCAAAAAGTGCAAGAAACACGACAAGCGAAAACGAGTTAACACCATTGCCTTAGGCAAAAAGTTCCAAAGGAAAGGCCGCGATAAGACGGGGGTATAAGGAACTAAAAAGAAATTAAGTAACTCTCACAGCAGAGCAAAATGAAATCAGATTAACATTTTGTGTTAAGGAGAGATAGGGGTCTGAAATAAGCAAAAGTAAAACACAAATTTCTCTTAACCTACTGCAGATAAGCTTACTAAAATTCATATTGAAGTTCATAGCTTCACGTATGGGAAGCCAATTTGAAGTAAGAGTTGTATTATTTACGTTATTAGCACCACGTATGGTACAAAGTTTTCGGTGGCCTTCGCCCCAAGTTTACTTTCCGGTGTCCTTCGCCCCAAGTTTTTTTTAAAAAAATTAACTTCGTAATTTGAATGTTTCTTTAATTATATATATAGGTTTGCCTCGGCTGCGTCAGTATTAATTTGTAGAAACATGTGTCTCTTTGCAGGGGATGATGCGGCTGAAGAATGTAGGCTTACAAAAATTATGTTTACTTCAGTCCTTTTATTAATCCTTCACACGATTAAATAACACTTCACTGATATTGATAGCTGTGAGATTATTAATTACTTGCACTTTTTAAACACGTAAACTTTATAATATTCTCGCCGTAATGAATTTTTGTATGTCTTAACTGAATACGTATTAAACTTCTCGAGGACGCGTCTCGCGTCCGGTTAGGAACACTGTCTACAAACAACTGATTTCTGCCGCCGGAATTTTTAAATTTCTGTATTTAAGGTCTCTGATTGTCTAATCCTACTCCAATAGAATACCTTCATTTAACTTAAGCTTTTTCTGGTTGTTGATTGGCTATTTATAAACTGTCTCAAATTTACATTATTATTGCTCCAAGAATTACTAGTAGCATTATTAAACTTTCCAATTCATTATTGCCTCAAGGTTACCTCATTGTTAGCAACTATTCTCAGAGCTCCTACATTATTAAATTACCTAATACATTCACATAACATTATTAAACATGTACATAATAATATAAACACAATACAATGACTGTT
Organism: Deroplatys truncata; assembly: GCA_030765065.1. Classification (NCBI taxonomy): domain Eukaryota; kingdom Metazoa; phylum Arthropoda; class Insecta; order Mantodea; family Mantidae; genus Deroplatys; species Deroplatys truncata. The sequence goes on from CM060990.1 coordinate 660,309,828, forward strand.
ACATACATTTTATATATTATATTATACACATATTGCTTTAAGGCGGGCTGTTAGTGAATTTATATATTATATAATTAGACTGAAATCATTTAAGTGTTAAAAATACTGCCTCAATATGCATGTATATTAATGTATACTACACACACTATATAAATTTTTTGTATAAATGGCAAGTGTCTTTAATGAATGTGCTTTATCCTGAGGTTATTATTATTATTATTATTATTATTATTATTATTATTAACCTTATTATTTTTTGCAGAAACTATCAATGATGCAACTTTAAAAACTAGAATGAATCCAATACCTTACTTACAGCTTTTACAAAAAATCATAACTAATAAACGAATGCACTTTTTTTACTAATAATGTATACTAATGTTCATATTATTCAAGATACAGTTATCGAAGTACAAAATAAGCAGGCATTACTGTAACATGTCCCGGCAAAGTTTCCTTTCGTTCATCAACTTCAGAGATAAAGCTACATAAAGTAAAGAAAAATTAGTTTTGAGAAAAGCAAGTTTAAAGTGGAGGCATGACAGTCACTTAAAGGGCGCAATACCCATTAAATAGCCATTCAAGGGAGTAAATAATATGGCAACCATGTAACTCCATATCTTCAGCAAGAATTGCACCTTAAAAATTATAATTTTGTGTTAATGATAAAGTTTCCACACTTGGACTTTGAAGCCGCTAGAGAAATGGATCATTCATCCTGCCTTATATACGAAATATTAAAGATTCTCGCAAACTGCAATATCTCCTAAGACGGTTTGCAACAAAATTCGATACATAGGAATCTGGTTTCTTCTCTATAAATGCTGACTCTTGGGTTTAGCTGTCACATCATTATAGAGGGCGCTAAGCCAAGAACCCTTACTACAGTACGTGCTGACACTTGCGATTTGTCCCTGCATAATGCTTGTGTGAAGGAAGCCATATACTTGAGACATAACGAGAGATTTCAATTGGAGAAAGAAGTATATTATTTTGACTGCATGGTTTCTTCAGCCACTCCCTTCCCGAACACCACAGTGCTTCACTGTATTTTAACTCCGCTTATTTGTGCAAGATAAAGATAAAATGTAAAGCGGAAGGAGAACCTTTACCTCTCTTTTAAACCTTCCTTCCTAGTTATGCACTCCTGCTGTAGACCTTTGAAGGCATATTTATTGAGAATTTGTATTATTGGTGTTTAAAAGTTTAATACCTAGAAAGATATTAACCAGAGTTGGTATATTAATATCAGGTTGAGGTATAAGCCAACATTTAAAAACATGACATACGACCAGGGAACGAATTGGACACCTAGCAGTTCGATTCAACGTTGATATTTTGCCCTTACCATCCCCAGGAAGAACGGATAAGGTGAAGGAACAGCAAGAGACTATAGGTCGCAGGCAGGTGGCCAACAGAGACGCGCAGAGGTCCGTAACAATTCCAAGCTTGATAACCAGGTTACATTGGCGCCAATCAGAGGCGGCTCAGAGAAGGCTGCAATCTGGCAGGGCCGAGAAGAAATTTCAAACGAGCAAGCATTTGCACCATCTGTCCGACACTGCACAGCCCCTAAGCCTATCTGAAGCATGAAAAGGGAAGAGGAACCAGGGAAAATCACGAAAAACCCATTGTGAGAGTAGCCGTCCTCACGAATCGAACCCAGGATCTCCAGAATGGGAGTCCCGCACGTTAATAAGGAGGACATCTCTCTCGGCAAAATGTTTCTTACCGCCTCTTATAATTTTTCACACATGGAAATAATCCAGAAGATACAAATGTTTCCTTTTTGATTCAAGCTAAGTCCTAATTTTCAGGACTAACCAAATAATTGAAATTAATCTAAAGAACTCTGGCTGTTCATTGACAGCCTAGCTTATGACTACCCCACCAAACTTCCTACGTTATGCGTTGCCAAATATTAAGCTTCATATTCGCATTTGAAACACAACTTTTACTCTTGACCTGCTAAATTCTTTTTAATTTTCAGAACTGGTACACGTGTGTTTTCATGCCGCTCTCCGATTTCTTAACTTACTGAAATCTAATTACCTGAACCTTGGAGTTAATTGGTTTCTTGTTTTCTCAGCTCGCCGAAACACCTAATTTCCATAGCTACTCTTACTTATAACTGTTTTTCCTAACATTTTAATATATGAAAATTATTTATTACAGTTATTTATCTGCACACTAGCATGTCTTTGTGAAATTTTTAATTCTACGAGTTAATTCGCCATCAAAATGTAATCTTAATTTGCTTATAGCATACAATACAAACTCCTCTAACATTTCCATGGTATAACTACAATTTAAGTGTGTTTGGATACATATAAAGTAATTTTCGGAAGAGTTTCATTTTACGTATGAATGTACCTCTTTTACTGAATTGTATTCTATTTTGTCTGTTCAGTATTTCTGTTGCAAGCTTAGTTGCAAATTTAATTTGTGGAGCAAATGACTCATCCCTTTAAATTCTGCTTCTTTGTTGCTTGCCGCTCTACAAAATCCCAGCCCATTCATTATTCAGTATCTGCCAGAATTATTTCGACGTAGTGCTTCTCGAACAGTATGAAACGAGTTCTCATAAGTTTATCATTCTCCCTATGTGGCTCACATTGGCAATGTTTTCTAAATGCTCTTAGGCCCATAGTGGCAATACCATCACTTTTTTAAGTCAGCACTTGATAGCGTTTAAATGGCTTAGTCTGCACTGACAAGCATAATACGAATACACACACAAGCATTATATTTTAGATTATTATTTATATATAATTTTATTCAGTGCTAATTATCACTTTATAAGCAAATTAATTATCTTATATTATGCTTTTCCTCTTCCAGCAGCAACGGTACAAATAGAATGCTGTATTGTTACCGGATGTTGCTAAATAGCTTTCTGCTAGCCACTTCTAGCAGATTCAAAAACCTCTTAAATTGATTCCGAGAACAAAAATGGATCTCTGTAACACCTTAAGGGCGCAAAAGTGCTCAGTTCCTAACCATAACCCAATAAATGCTACAAAACATATGTTCGTGAACCATGTAAAGTAACAAAGCTATTTGAGCCTAAAAGTTGTGAATTAATAACTGTTGTTTTTATTACTACACGATATTACACAATATTTATTTTTACTTATAAATTATGTTGGGAGTATCATTTACCAATTCTATCACACGCAATATTGCGCACTCAGACAGTTAAAGTAATATTAACACTTATATTTTGCGCTACAACAATTTATAAACGTTTTATAATTAAATTCTATCACGCTCTTCTTATAGCAGCATCAAAATGATGTCCAATTTTCTTTGTAAGCGTATCTGTGGTGTAAAAACTCGTTAATAAGGAGGTCTTGAGTTATGCTGCGACCAACAATGAAATCTCCATTCTTAACTAAATTTTGCTTTATTAGGAAGTTACAGAATGCCGAACAGTGCGATACAATTGGTTAGCGGCTATAACAATTTGTTAAGCCTTAAAAACGTGATAAAATAGTCCTAAGAGTGGGAATTCACATCAATGGCCTCGGCTTCTTATTTAATATGCTGTTGTGTACACATCCCACAAGAAGTAAACTACATCCGAGTTCTGATCGTCTGTAAGGGTATGTCTTAAGATATCTACTGACGCCTCCTTCACCCTTAGTGCGGGTTGGAGGAAAGGGGCTATAGCTTGCCTGTTTAAGAACATGTAAATAGCTAGAAAACGATAACTTATTTGAGAATCTGTCATTGATTTTTGCGGACCAAAATGCTAATATCTCGAGAACTGACTCATATTCAAGAGCATTTCCAAACAGGTATTTGCTGTATATCTGTGATTAAACTCGCGAAAGATTGACAAAACTAGTCGCCATTCCTCACCTATACCTATTCGTAATTAGCCAATGAGTAGACATAACTAGCATAGGTATGCTTATTGGTACGATACACAGCATAGGGCGTGATAGTACCCACAAGGTGACAGCACAAGCCAATAAAATGAAGTCATGGCGTCATGAAGTACCCTAGAAACGTTCAGAAATGCGGTAAGGCCATGGAAACCGTGGCACTGTGGATACAATTAGAATAAAGTTGCCGTATAAGTAATATTTATAAAGAACTTAATAAAACTTTGAAAATAACGAAAAATTAATTTTTCTGGATATTTAAAATGGCTTGAATAAGCATAATGCATTTTTAAAGGCACGCAAGGCTTGAATTTAAACCATAGAATATACTGATTATACATACCGTTTAAATATACTCTATATACTATTAAATATACCGTAATTATTGACGGGACTATATGAATAATTAAATAAAGGAACAATAGTAAAATAGATAAATAATTGCAATAAACGCTTTCCGTATATTAAATCACTGTATAATGTAATAAGCTTGGACTGAAAGACTTGTTCGGAAAGAAGGTAATTAGGCAGTCATGTTAATGTAAGTCATTAGCGACAGCCGAATACAGAAAGCATTAGCGTTAAAAATTCCTGGAAGGCAGTTAAGTTGTAGTTCAAGATGTGTGTGAACAGGCACGTAGGGGCAATTCTGGAAAAGTGAAGTGAAAGGTATTTTTGGGATTTTAGCCAGGCCCACTAGTATCAAGATAACAGAGGCACACGTAGGTTTTTTAGTATTGACACGGAGAGTGAGTTTCATCATATTTGTTATATAGCCTGCACACTGGCTCCTCTCTATTCCCATTCTATGTAGGTGTTTCTTAATCTACAATGCCCCGTCAGGAGCGCGGTTATCAGGTTTATTTCAGATGTGTTGAGATAAAGTACAGTCGAGTGCAATAAAACTGGCGATGATTTTGGTTACTTTTAGTGCTTTCCATTCTTGAATGTTGGCAGAATCTCATCATTTGTGTTCCGCGTCTGTCTGTGAGCTTTCCTTTAATTGAATTTAGCTTAACTCCGATACGCTAGCATTACCCTATAAAAAAAGGTCAGGTCTAGCTGGGCAATGAAAGGGGTGGAGTATCGGTATGTGTTCACCTGAATGTTGAAACAATATGCCTCCCAAAGACTGTCCATACTAGCCCCTGAAGGAGTCCGGCTCTTATTGGTTCGGCTTTCAAGCATTAACCTCTGTAACCGAATGAGGGATGGAAGGCGCGGCTGAGGCGTGTTAATTATTGATTGCCAACTTAAAACGCGGTTCCGCATATCGCCACGTATTTTTGCACCCGACTGTTCATCTTCAGTGAGTGAGGAGGTTATGTTGCTCATCATTGCCTTACTGTGTTTGCATCCCTCTGTTTAAATCCATCGCAATTAGTGGTTATGATTAATCCACACAGCAATGGCTTTTCGAACAGAGTTTAAGGGTATTCCAAAAACTTGTTCAGGTCCAGTAAATGTTTGAGAACATCCTTTTCTTGTCAAGATATCTGCTTTTTCATTGTCTAAAGTTTCTTACGTATAGGCACCCACCATTAACCTTGTTGTGTTTTGCCAATTTCATAAGGTTTATTAGGCACTCCAGGTTAACTTAAATTCTATCTGATAACTTGCAGTTGCTTTTCACACAGCCTGAATGTCGAAAAGGTCCAAATCTTGCCTACTTTGTAGCCCTTTTTAGATTCTCCCTAACACAGTGTTACATGTTGGGGTGAAGGGCAAAGGCTTACCAGAAAATGATTAATTTAGGTCACCCCAACACGCACATAGGGGGTGCAACTTGCTGGCAGAAAACAATCCGGGACCTTTGTGTGTAGATTTAAGGGGAAGGCGTGGGTTTTATATTACACTGAAGAATTACATAACATACATTACCGTCACATACCTGGGATTTATTCACAAACGTTTAACTACTCTACATAATGAACAAAGGAAACAGGAGGAAGGGAGATGTCACCAGAAAGTAGACCGGCAACACACACGTCTGGCTCCAACGACCACTTCCACTAAAGTGAAGTTATCTGACCCACACCAACCGTGTCTAGCCGAAGCCAAACAGGGCTGACGTCATACCAGACAGTTTCAAACAGAGCCTTCCCTTTGGCGTGATTCTCACCGTAAGGAAAGACCGTTAAGCCGAAATATAACTAAGGAGACACAATAATGCTACATCTGGAAGCAACAGTGCGTCTGGTAATGACAAGATTAACAATACGCCACAACAAGCTTTAATTGTATAAACTTCAGCTTAAAATGTAGTGGTATTGCGACTAAAAGCAATATAAATATCACACTTTGGTGCTTTCCCATGTATTCCAGCTCCGGCGATTAGGCTACCTTCAGTACATTGCATCTTTTTCCGAATCCATAGCTAAAGGTATTTTGTATTATACATAGGATTATAACTAATATAGTTGTTAATTAATACACACCGACGTTAAAAACATTTTCGTTAAACCAGCGTACGGAAGAGAGATGATGAAAGAGAGTATTCCTTAACATTAATTAAGCTTTGGCACTGTCTTTATATCAACACAATAGTAACACTTGGATTTTACATGGAAAAAGAATATGGAAGTGCAAATTAAATTCCTGGGACCAATTAAATAACAGGGAAGAAAGAAAGGCTCAAAGGTCTGAAACTAAAGCGGAATTAGAAGTAATTTCATTTGCAGAGAGATAGGAAAATTATAAGCACCGTAGAGGGAAATCCAGGAGCGAAAAGTGACACCTAATATAAGCTTGAAGTTACGAGGGCGTAAGAGAAGGGGTATGATAATGAATGTTAAAAGAGAACGAAATTGGAAACCTTCAGGTGAATGTAGAAGCTTGCGTTTATCACAGAGATCTCTCACATAAGAGCGGTTTCGTCTTTGTATAGAAGCTTTTATGTTTAATAAGCCCTAATACTGAGAAATACTGACACGGATTTGTTGCTGCCATTACGTTTTACTGCTAAGTTACCGCAGGCAGCGAAGGATAAAAGTTGTACAGTTGAGGCCGGAATCTGTGGAGTCGAAAGGAATGAAGGAATGGAAGACATTACCCCTGGGAAGGGGAGACCCGAAGGGCGACCAGATTCGGGCGACGATATGCGCAAACAAGGAAAATGTCTCTAACTATTGCAGACAGAACGCACGTGGACGCTCTTCAGCCCTGCTCAAAAGTCTCGACCCTCTCCAGGGGCTCTAAGGCTAAATTAAAAATTATATTGAGTATACTACTATGGTTCTTAGCGTCCCATTCTATATTGCGTGTGAAAGTTAGGAAATTTTGCTCAGAAGCCTCTTTATCAGGATTGATGTTCTTTTACGTGCCGTAAATCACCGGCTTTACTTCCCTTCCGAAGGAAGCCATGCTAAGGATTGTTACGCCCGAAAAAATCTATTACCGTCCACCGAGTTTGAACCCGCGACCTCGGTAACTAGGGGTTAGCATGGTAACAACTACACCACGGAGGACGACTAACTTCTGCACTGAATGAAAGGTAAGCCTAGTAGTTTGAAGCCGTTATATTTCTTATTTTTTTCTTCCGTACTGGCCGCTTGTGTCATTCACCACTTTCATCTGTGTCGTTGCACCAAGTTACACAATGAAGATTAAATTAGCTCCTGTTACTTTCGGTTTGTCATTTCCTTCAGCAATAGTTCCACTGTATAGTTTTTGCGGTTAATACACAACCTTCATTTCGACACGTAGTCGTATAATGGAGGATTGCTTGCCCTGCTTGCTCTGTTTCTAACCGGTTCGACTAATCAGTTGCCGCGAAGTGTGGACTGTACAGAGGTTGTTAGACCACGTGTTTCAGTGTTATACTGAGTTAGTACTATTATAATGCTATAAAGGTCATATACTTCAATACACAGAATCTTCAGGTATGATTCCTATGAGACAACCAACTCTTGTATAGATGCAAGACGGTGATTTATGACAAAATTCCTGCTGCGCTCACAGAGACACCGTTCATAATCTTGTGAACAGATTAACAGAAGTGGGATATATTCTTGATAAGAAACCTAAATTAAGTCGCCGTTTTCCTACAGAGGAAAACTCGGTAACATCGCAGAAAGGTTATAACGAGGTCCAAAGAAATAACTGAGAAATATTGCACAGGAATAAGGAAATTTGCAAACCACACGCTGTGAATAGATATAATTTCTACAGTTGGGAGTTGGATAATGTTAATTATCACTGTATGGACCAACATTTAATTTTTTGCGGAAGAAGTGTGGTTTTATTTATATGGTCGTAAGGAGTTAACGAGTTTTAATGCAAACTTTCTAAGAAGCTGTGAGAAATGTGTGGCGGCACAAGTAATTTATGTTCAACATCTTCTATGTATGTGCTTATTGTAGTTATAATTAGCAAGAGAAATCTCTGCGCTTGAATTTAATATGCACATCCGAATCCTCGAGCAAATAGCGTGCTTTCCGGTGGCAAGGAAATTGCCGTTAAGCCGGACACGCGTCCACACGAAGACTGTGTATTTCTTTATAACATTTATACAGCCATATAGATATATTAATTTGATTAGTCGTTAAAATTCCAAAGTAGAAACTTAGGTATATTCTGGGATAATGGGTCACTAACTTGATAGACGCAAGGGGTGGATACAAGGGTTTTAACATCTTAATCGATCATAAAGCATAAATTTGTTATACTTCTTAGCACGGTGCCTTTGATATCTTAACATATAATGCTTCCTCCTTTGACAATAACTGCTTCAAATTATTTAATTTATATAAGTTATATAAATCAGTTACAGCCCAGATTGTTATCCAGAGTCATACCCAGTACAACAACAATTTATAATTGCCGAACAGACATTCTATTAAATAAACATGAACCTATTTTCGTTCAATTGTACATATTACACATCATCCCTTATTTTTCTTACCATCGATTATAAATTCTTATCTTTGATAAAAATTCACGTAGTAGCAAATAACCTTCCCATGTTCGGGCATTTATAAAACAAGGAATACATTTAAGGGCACACGTAGGTAAAAATTTCAATCCTTCAAAGTGTCAAATTTTATTAATGTTCTTAAGACACAATGTAGTTTGGAATTTCAAAGTTATTTGCTCCCTTACTGCCTTTTTCATGTTTTGGGGTTGTCTAAATGTTCCATGCTCAGAAATTTTCGCCTAAGTTTGTTTCAAATTTTAAGAAGGGAGCTAAAATGTATAAAGAAAAAAATGCTCGAAGTGATTTTTCTCTAGTGATGATACTTAAGATATTAATTATTGTACCGAAACACCTTCGTAAAATTACCAATAGACTGTCTTTGTAAAGTTAATAGAATTATATCTCAATATCTAAAAAGTATTAATGTGTTTCCAAACTTAACCCTATTATATTTGTTAGATTAACATTAATAAAAATGATATTCACGCATCGTGTGGATTATTTCATTGTGTGATTACAAGTAATTAATTAAAAGCTTTAAAACCACTGCAGATGCTGCAATAAAAATGTGTATGTATATATTTTTTCCATGTTTTTGCATGTATAATACCATTAAAGTTTTAAAAAATGTCGCTGGGGAATTTTAGAGCTCATAAATTTCACTACGGGTACACTGACATAATAAAAAGCGGCCCATTTTCCTAGGTCGCCACAGTGTTTTTTCCTACGTAGGGTAGGTTACCTTCAGTAACCAACCCTTGACTCCACCCAGACGGTATCGGTACTCTATATGACTGGCGTGAAAAACACTTCAGGGTCGCAAAAATCAATCAGTGAACGATGTTATTATCGATGTGAAATAAAGGGGTGGTTCGAATACGCCTTAGATTAATAAACACGAAATCCAAACCCATTTCAACACTATTCGTCGTTCTAGAGGAAGGGATGGAGAATTATTTGCATGCGTTAAGTGGACAACAGCTACGAAATTTTTATGAAAGCTTTCATCAGAGATATAGAGATGGTTAAAATTGTTGCCGCAATCGAACGTAGCAAAACATACAATATTAAGAAAACGGTAGTGTAGCATGGAAATACACGGTTTCAGTTGTATTGTTACTCTTCTGCAGTTGGACCATTTGGGGTAGGTAAAGTACCTGCCTATTCCGTGACTACAATTATGCTCGAAAAACATAGGGCCACATTTTTGTAGGCCAGTATACCCTTAAATTTATGCACCACTGAAACTACTATGTTCTGAAATTTTCGGTGAATTTGACTGAATATCTAATCTTGCGTAAACATTTAAAGAGTGTGTTCTAAGCGATGAAATTTTAAAAATACTACTTATAGTAAATAAACATGCTGTATAAATGTTCCAAGTTCACAAAATTTGTTGTAGCAGTTCAAAGGAAAGTCAGTTTTTAAACTTACCATTATAAATTTTTACTCCTAATATCTCCCTTTTGCTTTAAAAATAAATGCTAAAAACGTCATATTATCATTAAAAATTTATGTGACAGTTTTAATTGTTTAATTCTTCAGAATGATGATGAGAATTTTCAGAAGAACGGGAAGAAATCTGCGTTTTGTGGCGCATTTTTAATAAACATGCGTGGAATAAACATTCTGGGATATCAAATTTTACAATGGAAGAATTTTAATTCCAATATTTTACGTTGTTACATGTTAAGAGTAATGAAGCAATAATATCCGCCCAAAAAGAAATAATAGTAATAATAATAATGATAAACATACTAAGAAGGATTAGGAAAGGGGTAATAAAAAGGATAACGACAGAGATTAAGAAAATAACTGAAGGTAATAAGTAAAAGAATTTAAATAAAAAAATAAAATGAATAAAAGTAAAACGTATGAAAGCATGTATTTCAGAGCGGACAGAGACCAGCTGAAACCGTAGCAATTAGTAATGTTTCACAAGCAACCAGGGGAGGTCATTAGAAAGCACTTAGGCTCCTTAGAATTCGTGAATGCAGGAAAAAACCCGCTGGCTAGGGGTACAATAGATGGGAAACTACAGAATCAGTCATCCGCACAGAAAAATCAATCAGGCAAAAATAACCTGATAATATCAGACGCGGAGAAGACAAACTTTTTAATTCTTGAGAACCAATGGAACAACTAGAAGATGTGAATGTCACGTGCCTACAAAAAGGGCTGGACGAAAATAGAAAAGGGGAGTAGACTAGAAAATTATCTAGGACAGGAGAGCAAATTCAGAGGGGTATCACAAGGCTACTTTGTGCCAAGCTAGTGTGCGGGGAGGTTACGTCACTCATTAGGAGAATATGGGCAGGAAATGGGTATAAATTCACAACGCTTAAAACAATTGCTTTCAGTATTTATCTTAATAAGGGGGGATAGGAAAGGGTAAGTATGCGAGTTTAGGCAAGTCTTATGTGGCGGGATATTCGAGAAGGGATTGTAACAGTGTGGATCATCACATTAAAAGGGGCTAGTAAAGAAGGAATTTCGAGTGTTATTCATCTCCTGAGAAAAGTGTCTCATAAACAACCGACAATGCATCCTCTACCGTGAGCATCCGGCTACAGTTCTAACCTTCCCCTGAATCAGGCACCCGCCACCAGACCAACCACCGAATCATCCCGCTACAGTAAATAACTGCAATATAAAAAATGAAAATGTTTTTCTTTTAATTATAGCTTCCGAGTATTTTTGGACGCGCAATCCCAAAGTTCATTTCCCTAGATTTTCACAAAATTTCGGCCGTGCATTCCCTTAAGGTAAGTGAAGTGCACAATTCACATGCAAGACAGTAAACCTCAGCATTATAGACGAAGGAGTGGAAACCCGAAAGTTTTCAAAGTGTGTAAACAACTGCGTGAAGTAAAGTGGTGCAAGTCCATACAGCCCAGCGAGTAAAGCGTTCGGTTGGACGAACAACGTTCAATTCCAGAGAGAGATAGGGTAGATTCACCTAGCCCAACAAAATGAATATCTAGTGAGTTTACTTAAGCATAAAGCGTAAATTCCCCAAGGATGTTAAACGTTGTTAAGGCGCCGCGAGAACCACTTTACCACCTCTCGTAGAGAATCCCAGTGGCTTGATCGTTTAACCAGCATCCAAGTGCATTTTCCCAAGTTTACAGAAGTTGCCTGAAAATGTTAGCTCTAAGGAGGGATTTTCGCATCAAGGAGCTCCGAAACAATTATCTGTATAGGAATATGAGTCTGTAGATGCTAAAATAAAACTTTCAGGGCGTTACAGAGGGATGGTATGGGAACACGTTTATGTAAGAGCGTAACATCATACATACAAAACCATACATCAATGGTCTGTGACGAGAGAGGTTGAAGTTACGTAACGATTTTTCATTTGAATATTCATAGTGTGCTGAGAAACGTGTAAAGAAAATTTATTGAAGCGTAAAGTTGAACATCCCATACCGTTTTCATAACCACCGACATCCCGTGGGACAAAACAAAATATACCAGTAGTGCATCAAAATTAGCACACATGATGCTTCATATGCAAATAAATTAAGACTTAATACAAATGCGGTACCAATTTTCACGCTAAAATAGTTAAATCTCTATTCCAAAGTGCGAAAACAGTTACCATTGCAATATTTTAAAGGTTTAGAGCTTTGCTTTTTTCTGGAAAAATGTTTCGTCAGCAAGGGTCATGCCCCACTACATTCAACTGGGGAATCATACGTGTAAGATGAATAAACAACAGCTAGCTGTAGTAATAGCGCAGTTATTAGCGTCCTCGGCTGTTAAGCTAGTCCATACCCTGTACAAGTTGTTAAACCTTTTTTCCAAACTTACGAATGCGGTACATTTGAAGTGAGTGCAATCTTAATTTCTCGCGTTTCTTATAAAGTTTAAGTACATATTAATGAACTATTTACGAGGAATGTTTGCAAATAGCATGGCCAAGATTACCTAGAAGTAGCAGAAACTCGGGGAAGTTTTATCAGTGGTGTACTGGCTCACTATTGGTTTTGATCTATTGCAAACATCCATGAACTCAAAGCAAGTGCCCTATAGGTATCAAAGTGCTCCCCCAACACTCCTCTGGAGCACCTCAAAGCTTGTTGGCTGAATTCTGAGAAACTTTGTATATAGTTACTTCAAGCAAACAAACGAAGATCTACTGCTTAGGAGTAAAAGAAAACAGAAGCATTTCTGTACACTGGCAACACTGAATTTTGGTGTTTGCGTGTGTACAACGACTTTACTCCAGATCTAATCCACAAGTTTAGGTACTAAATTTTTGGCAAAATTTTGAAACAAAAATTATTCCTGGAAAATATCATCAAACAATATATAATCAGGACCCAAAGGTGGTTTTGTATTCTGGTCATAAACATAACTTTCGCATATTGAGTGTAAATGTTAAGTGAAAATGTAACACCTGATTTTCTCAAAGTCTTGTTATATTACATTTTTGTCACCTAAAAATGCTTCCCATAATGCAATTTTTATTAGGTTTACTTCATGTTTTCAGTTTACCTTTTTCCTTAAAGTTAAGGGGATCTAAAGATTATTTTCTTGATACTTTGGTTTTTAATTATTTAATACACGATTGATTTTAAGACCATAAAATTTATATATATATATATACATTTTATTAAGGAAGAAAGTTTCACAATTATCAAAATTTAAACTTTGATTGCAAAGAAGTATACTCAAAGAATTGCTTGCAAGGTTGGAAAGTTTTAACAACGCAAATTTAATCACGGGGAAAGATAAGTACATATGTAGGATAGTTAAAATTAATTTTATCCCGTAATTATGATGAATAAACCTCTAATGAACATTTTAACTGATTTAGTTCAGATTTTTATAACAGATTTATCAACAAATTTAAAAAAAACCAAATTTAATATACGCTGTATAATGTAGGTGCCCAACTTTCCAAGACAATAACGTTCAAAGAATTGAAAACTGAATCATATGTGAAATACCCCACGTGATGAGCATGTGAAAATGTTAATATTTTAACTTTCGCATATTTTCATCATATATATAGTTCATTAGAGTCTAAGATACATATTTTAGCAGCATTAAAATTAAGTTATTAAATCTCTAAACCGAAAACTGTGCTTGATATAAAATTCTCTTTAGTTCTCTTGCTTAATCTTAAAATAACACATTATGAAATATTTAAATAAATGTAAGAAGAATTGCTTCATGATCACATTAAACATTTCAGAAATTCAGATGACGTGGAAATGAAATTCTAAAATCTCATGCGTTATTTGTGCAAATACATTTAAACCTTATATTTGGACATCTGAATAACCACAATGGTAAATACGTAACTATATCCTCATTAAATAACGCCTGAGAATATTTTGTGTGAAAAAATTAGAAAATGTGATATTCCAAATCTTGTATAAGAACGGCATGAAATAATATTACATCCTCACATAATTAGTAGAATCCCGGAATTTCCTTCGTCCCTCTACTTCTTTCAATTTTTGGGGCATAATATGCATTTGATGCTGGGTTGTCACGCCCAGCCACTTGTATACAGGTTGTAATAAAATATAATATATTAAAAACTTTGGTGCTGGATAGATGTGTATCATGTGATATTTTTTATAAACTCATGTCCAGAAACACTGTTTACGTGCTAGAGCTTCTGAAATGGGAAGGGTGTGGCTGTAGGAAACATACCTTAGCATCCTCAACAAACAATAAGACTCGCATTCATTAGCTAAGTGTGTTTACCTATGGTACTAAGTTAGCTGTTACGTTGTTATAGATGCCGAGTAGTCCTTCTTGATACCCAAAACCAACGATAGTGTTTACGCTAGCTTCATACTTTACAGTAGTCTTTTGTGTGGCTATCGTCAAGTAAGAATGAACAATAGCGGCCTTTTAGCTAAAAAATGCACAAAAGGTACACTGAGAAGATTCGCATCTTCGTACAAGCCAGAAGGAATGCAAGAAAGGCTTTTCGACTGTATCTACAACGTTACCCCAACAGTCGTCACCCAGCCCACACCATGTTTCCAAGATTGTACATGCGTTTACGTTAAACAGGCAGCTTACGTCCTAACAAATAGCCCATCCGCATCCGTGGACATGCCGCATATCAGGGTTTAGACACTTTCAGTAGTCTATTGAAACCTTATCAGCTTATTTAGAGTATTTCTGTTTTACTTTTTACTTCCCAAGATTTTAGGATCCGTACTGACTACGTCCTGCATATTTCAGACACCCTAGCACGTAAACGAAGAGCTTCTGGACATGGGTTTACTGACACCATACCATCAAAAGTAGCCATCTACCTACCACCGAGCCTTGTAACATATTTACTTACATCTTGAATGCCTGAACTGTGGTTTCTGGGACTTGCAATCCACGACTAGCTGTATTTAGGAAGGAATTAATAACCTTCTTTGTGCAAGAGGCAGTTATCAGAATGCATACTAGGGGCTTACCGCCGGTATACCAAGTAAAGTAAATCAAACGTCTCTAGGTTTCTGTAGCAACCTGGAAGTAATAGTCTTGCGTGAGAACATATCATAAAGTACCTGTGTCTGTAGTTATGTCTCTTGTAATATACTAATTAGCATAAAAAACGCAAAGAAAGCGCAGAGAGATTTAAAATCAATAAGGAAGCATTTTAGGAAAACTTGCATGTGATCGAGTGGATTAGCGCCCAGAAACCATCGAGGTGGTATCGAAAATATATGGTTAGGAGTAGGTAGATGGAGTCTGCTCCAGTAACTGGATTACAGCACTACAAATAGGCCACGAAGGGCCCTTTATGCTTCCAACGTGACCCCTGGGAGGAAGGGATCGAAGGCAGACCCGAAGGCGACCAGATGTGCACTAGCAAGGAAGGGGTCCTTAACGAATCCAACATGCTGCCAATCCTGACGCCTGCTATCTCTGCTTAAGCCCCGTGTAACCCGGGGTGTCTGGTCCCCCGTGGTATAGTGGTTACCATGCCGGCCTCTGGTCCCCGAGATCGTGGGTTCAAACCCGGCGGAGGGCGATGGATTATTTCAGGCGTAAAAATCCTTAGCAAGATTTCCTTCGGAAGGGAAGCAAGTCCTGTGGTTCCGTGTCGTAAATTTACGGCACATAAAAGAATCTCAAGCCTGATGGAGCCTCTAAGCAAAATTTCAGGTCTTTCACGCCCAATATAGAATGGGACGCTAAGGACCATAGCAGTTAAAGAGCGTCCATAAATAAAACTCAATTTCAATTTTGGTCCCATAGCAATGAAGACAACTCACAGAAAGGGGGCCCCAGCGATCCCATCGAACGCCAGGGAGAGTTACCTTTCCATAATGCAAATTCCACCGTCCTGCCGCAACGTGCCAACCGCCGTCGCCTGGTCCTACAACCCTAAAACAGATGAAGGGATATGATGGACAGGAAATTCGTAGTAGTAGTGGAATCAACCCAACATTCGCCTACCGACCTGGGGAGATGAAGGGAAAAGCAATGGAGTGGCCGGCCCAACGAGAATTGAACCCGGGTCTTCCCGAAGGCGAGGCTCACACGTTACCACAGAGGCATCTACCATTCGATTTAGAGCATTTATTATCATAATCATCACGCACTAATTACGGGAATTTATACAAATAATATTTAAAAACATTTGTTACTTCTGAATTACTCCACTACTATAACAAAGGCCATGACTAATGGCGTTTATTATTCTGATCCTTAATTATTTTCTTACTACAGTTTATAAACATTTCAATCTACTCTGGACTGGAAGAATGATTTTATGCTTTACACACAAATAGTTAAGAATACAAGGAATCAAATGAAATAAAACAGATGTCTCATAAAAGAAAGTTACATAAACTTGTTTGATTAATTTTAGGAAAAGCTAATTTGCATTTCCCCAATTACTTTAAAAATGTCCATTTCATTCGAATCTATTTTAAAAAGCATAAAAGCGCAAAGCTAAATAGTTGCATTTTCAAGCTGAAAAGCATTCCTTCCGTAAAATAAAAACACTTTTTCATTGAGTGACACGGATTCGCTTGATAGTACAGCAGGGCGCTATTATTGTTCCGTGATTCCTACCCTCTTTCCACCTGCTTATAATAACGCGCTGTTTGTAGGACAAGCTAAGCAAGCGAGCGCCTTCCTTGTGCAATAGTTTGATCGCCCATGTGCTAAAAATTTCCATTGTAATTTTGATCTGAACTTTCGTTTAGATATTGCATGAGTGGAAGGAAATAATCTGAATAACACTGATTGAGGATATTCACACTGTAAAAGCAAATCCATATTACGCTTTGCTTTGCTAGTTTACAATCCATGACAGTGAATTTTGTATTTCTGAGACCATCTGTTTAATTCAGTTGTACCATGGAAACGTCCTGGTATGATGAGTGGTTCAGTGGTTCAAATCCTGCCTACGGCATGAAATTTCTTAATCTGATTTTACCCTTCAAACTTTAGAAAAAAAACGGCACGTGAAAGTACAATCGGCGGCCTCTCAACTTTGTAACGTATTGCCTATTGGCAATAGTGTTAACTCGCATACAATTGCAACTGGATTTTTTTATTTTTATTTGGGTTTCATACATTAGATCATACTCTCATTTATACTTCCAGACTCCGAAAAGGATAGGGAATAATCTTGGTTAGAGAAGAATTCCCTGCCCCCAGCCGAGAATAGAACCCGGAATCACTTACAAAGTAGTCAAGTGCTCTACCGACTGAGTTAGCAGGCCAATTAAAGAACATTTAAGTAAGAATGATTTACCTAATAGTGGTTAACTTAAAGCCAGGGACTTGAAGTAATTATGAGAATGTAAGTCGCCATTGGGGAATGTTGTATCAAAATGAATTTGAGAAAGCTTTGTGGCTTATTGGCAAAAAATGCGAGTCAGTTGGGAAGTTTAGTAAGCCGAAGATCCGTGATTCAAATTCCGGCTATGCAATTAAGTTTTTTTCAGTCTGATTCAAGCTTTCCAATTCTATAAATAGTTTTTTCAGCTTGTTTTATATTATTAATGAAATTAATTCGCTTGCAATTAAATTTGCTGCACAAAATCATAACCTTCTTCATTTTAGTAACTATTATTAATGAACTACACGTTAAAAAACAGGCAGCAGTTTTGGTGTGATTATTTAACTATTTTTTAGAACTTTACGGCGACAGTGGACTGTAATACTTTGAAACGGATACTATGGTTATATTAGGTTAGTTATACAGGGTAGACCATTTAGGTTGTAACTGTACAGTATCTCCAAAACTAAGCGTTGAAGAAAGAAATGTCTTTAATAAAAGTTGCTTAATATTATAGGGGAAAGTAAATGCAATTAGTCGTTTTTTGTTTGGAGGACGTTATGATGGTCAAATTATGGTCAATTTAAATTGACCCTAAAATGACCATCACAACAACCTACAAATAAAACACGATTAATAGCATTTACTTTCCTCCACTATAAAAACAACTTTTAAGACATTTCTTTCTACAACGCTTAGTTTCGGAGATATTGTACAGTCTCAACTTAAATGGTCCATGCTGTATATATTATGTAAAGAGCTCTGGAAATATACTCCCTTTCCCTTTCTCCAGTTCCACTCTTAAAGAGTTTTTTTATTGTTTTTGTACATTAATAATAATTTTAACAGTAAGCTTAAGAGATTAAGGGAAACACACCCTTGGTTGAATCCCATAATGCTGTCGATCAATATGAACTAAATAAAGTGATAAATTTCAATACACTGCAGTCTTGAATCCATCCAATGTGCAACGAATTACATGATAAGAACCCAAACTAGATTTATTTCTAAAACAAATTAAAATCAATTAAAGTGAAGTGCACAACGGTAACTGGGAATGATGTTCGGTCACGAAACAATGGAAATGCCTCGAAATTACCTCTATCTCGACCTGGTGTAACTGCTCATTTGCATTGAAATTGAAACTAGAAACATGGCAGTAACGATAAGCCAATATTAGATTGCAGTGAAATATCTCTGGAATTAGTGTGCGAAGAGAGATCTTAAACACGTTTAGAATAACCTGCGAGAAGTTTTAGGCATTATTTTTAGCCTTAGAATCGCAAGTATAATAACTCACTCTTCTGCATACATTTGGCTACTTATTATTATGGTCTGCTTTCGAAGCATTATAATGGAATGGACACAACCAAACTTCTTATAATACCTGAAGCATATTAAACGCTTAGTGTATTTTCATTTCCGTTTTCTTCCAAAGAGAAAACATTAGCTATACAATCATATAAACAGCTCATTACAAAGCAAACAAAATGAGTGAACAATGAAACATTAGCATAATATCTGCATTCCTGAAGCACAGTTTGGGCATTTCTATATTATTCAATTCAGTTCATGAGCATTTTGGTGTATACAGGTGGGCCGTTTAAGTGGAGACTATACAATATCTCCCAAAACTAAGCGTTGTAGAAAGAAATGTCTTGAATAAAAGTTGCTTGATATTATGGGGAAAGTAAATGCCATTAGTCGTGTTTTGTTTGGAGGACATTGTGATGGCCACCTTTTTATGTTGTTTTCTCACTCCTTATAAAAACTAAACAACATTTCTGTAAACACTTTGCAATTTTTCTTACACCAACGTAAATAACAACGAAAATTCTGAATGACTGTCTACGAAGAGCGGAATGAATGGTTGAACAATCCATGGATGGTCATTTAGGGTGAAGTTACGTTTCGTAATTAGGAACCAACATTATTTATTTTGTTTCCTTATTCCTCATCATAAAATAAACAGTTTTATAAACATTTTCTAATGAGAAAACAACGTACAAAAATGTAGGTTCCCATTTAAAAAAATTAAACTGACACTAAAATGACCATCATAACGTCCTCAAAACAAAACACAGCGAATAGTATTTACTTTCCCCCATAATATCAAGCGACTTTTATTTAGGATGTTTCTTTCTACAATGCTTAGTTTTGGAGATATTATACATTCTCAACTTAATGATCCACTCTATATATGGTCAATTGCGCGAACGGATTCCTATAGCAGTGCCGTGGGAGCAACGGGGTGCTAGCCGCGTCATACAACGGAGATCCTCATTCCATTACTCCTACTATATTTTTTTCAAAGAAACGGTACTGCAATATTAACTTTTAAATGTAATCTTGATATGGTGGAGGAATATGTATGAACACGGGTAAAATTGTCGTCCTCCGTGGACTAGTGGTACCGTGCTAGCTTCTAGTTCCCAAGGTCGCGGGTTCAAACCCGGTGGAGGGCGATGAATTTTTTCGGGCGTAAAAACCCTTAGCATGGCTTCCTTTGGAACGGAAGTAAAGCCGGTGGTCCCGTGTCGTAGATTTACGGCACGTAAAAGAACCTCAAGCCTGATAGAGAGGCCTCTGAGCAAAATTACCGGTCTTTTATGCCCAATATAGAATGGGACGCAAAGGACCACAGAAGTTAAAGAGCGTCCATAAATAAAACTCAATTTAACTGGCAAAATTATAGCAGATCCTTTATTTGAGAATATAGTTGCTCTTTTATTGCTTGACAGTAGCCGATTAACAATTTATAACTAATCTGTAGTCAAATAAATTAAGTATAATTGTTTAGAAGTGTTGTTCAAAGCAGTTAAAATTAAGTCGTTTCTAACTTTTTCATTCGGTATAAGGTAGTAGTTTATCATACAATTTATTTAATAGAAGCGCCCTATTTATTCGTAACTCTTTTATTTAATTACAGGGAACACACACATTACAACGATCTTTGGAAAAGCATTACAGCAAAGGATCAAGTGGCAAAACGGCTGACTGTCATGTGAATTAGCGAATTTAAATGGCACAGAAACACATTTTAACGACGTTGCAGTTATTCTCCGTTTCCTAACTATAAAACCGTGCCGAAGGAGACGTCATTAACCTATACTTCACTATTCACCGTTGTCCATTTTCGGCTTTTGCAAAAAATTTACAAAGACGCTCCGAGGCACAGGAAGATGAGGAACAGTTATACAGTAAAAGTGGCAAATATTGTAATCGTTCACAAGGTGACAAGTGTGAGCTAAGGCTAGGACAAGGTTTTCCATTCGCGAAGTGCAGTTAATAATGAGTCTGTATCGAATATGGATTTTAAATTTTCATTCCGTGTACCTTTACCGCAAACGTTTATTGTCTCGTGAAAGAATATCAGCTACACAACACCCATCGTACGTGGTTTGGCTTCAATATTTTATTTTTGGCTTCACAATACACAGCATTCACATAGGAAACCGCTTTCCCTCAGTCCCTTTAAATAACAAAAAGTAGCAATTCATTAGAGAAGGGCCGAATCAATAATAGAATCAATAATGAAGTCATTTGTAACTGCGTTGACATTAAAAGGTTTGAAACAAAGGGTATGAATATGCAAATACAGAGATTTATTTGCTCACTTTGTCAAAACAAATGCAGAGAAAAGAAACATGTTAGCACAACTAGCTTCGACAGAGTGGAAATGAAATTCATGCAGAAAGGAAGTTTCAATTTTTCGCCTTTTGACCCATTAGTAATTTAGTGAGTTTTTGTGCAGTAATTATAAAGGTTTTTGGCTTATGTTTTCAGGTACATTCCAATGTCTTTGTTTAAAGTGTTATGCAAAATACTCACTTAGACAACCAAAGATATCAAAATTTGATCACAGTATTGATGATTATTGGTAAAGCTACGTATCACGAAGGGGCCCCCGAAACCGGGGTAGAGCACCGCCCATTTTGCTTCCAACGTGACCCCTGAGAAAGAGGGATGAGGGGAGAGACCCGAAGGTCCACCAGATCCGGATGCCAACGGCTAAGCATGGACGGGGTCCCTAACGTTTCCAGGTAGAACGCATCCGAAGCCACACGGTCCGTGTCCACCAACCTCCAGGGTCCCCCGGAGCGGAGCCCCACGCCGCAACCCGCCGAACACAGACGCCTGGTCCTACAACCCTGAAACAGATTACAAGGAACCACCCTAGCATTCGCTTGCGACCCAGGTAAATCACGAAAAACCTATGCGGCAGAAGGGGCGGTCGCCGGGGATCGATCCGGGGAACTCCCGAATACGGGCCATAGACGTAACTGCCTGACCCGGCGCTCGGTCATGATTAATGCTACTAATAATTCAAGAAGCTCAAAATCAATTTCGAGGGTAATCAGATGAAAATAAGGTTCATGGTTGGAATCCAGGTCCTAACTTAAGAGGCGGGCTGTAAAACCCTTTTTTATTTTTCTTATAGAATATATTCTAAAGCGTGATCTTGTTTAAAAAACACAAAACTCAGTACCAATACACTGATTGTATTTTCCGGAGATTAGCTTGGGCTTAAACCAAAGTTTACAAACAACCTAAACATATGTTAGGGACGAACGAGTAATGTGTTGGACCTACAAACGTCAATAAAGAAGCATCGACTCACAACCCATGTTCTTAATCGTTAGTATCTTCTATTATTTTATATATGATGTGTGTATGGAGTATAACACATAAGTCGACCAAATAGACCCATGGGAAATCTTTAATAATTTGTGTAAGAAATGTAATGGAAGCAAGAAACATGGTATGTAATTTGTAATTCACGCTATTAGTACTAAAAATAATGCTCTTAACTTTTGAAATTTGCACATCACTTGGCATACATAGTGCTAGTTTTTCTAATTAATAAACATCTCTAATCTTTTGCACATATCGGAAAAGCCAAATGTTCACGTTTACTTCAACGAAGGATGCAGTCATGAAAAACAAATATTGAAATTAAGGTGGCCATATTACCTTAAGGCTATAGACTCGCATCAAACGAGGTCGACAGCCGTCTCCGCTGAGAGATGAAAAAAACGTCAACCTTTACGAATGTGCTGAAGCAAGGCATTAACAAATCTCACAATGCAAAACGTGAGCGTTCCCCTCACTTCATTCCTTCCCTCACCCACAAGATAAGTAGTTCCCCCTTGCTTCCTTTCACGCCCTACGAGTATTTATCTCATATCCTAGCATTTAATGGTGGTCAATCAGTGAATTCCATACAGGTTGTCCCATATCATATGCTGCAGTGACGAGTAGGTATAGGAACAATAGTACCAGCATTTTAATGAATGCTAACGAAAGTAAGATATGGTTTTAGGAAACGCGATGGTCATTTTAGGTCAATTTAATTTCACCCTAATTGTAGGTTCCCATTTAAACAAAGTAAATTCACCCTAAAATGACTATCATAACATCCACCAAAACAAACCACGGCTAATGGTATTTGCTTTCCCCCATAATATCAAGCAACTTTTATTACATACATTAATTCTACAACGCTTAGTTTTGGAGATATTGTACAGTCTCAACTTAAATAGTCTACCCTTATAATCTGTAGGCGAAATTTAATGCATATTTATAAATTGGTTCCAGATATATTAATTTGTTCATTATTTTTACTTGTTTTGAAGAATTTCTCCACGCAATGAAATTATTATTTTAAAGTAATATTTTATATTTAAACCTTTTAATAGTAAATAAATTAACTATAGAGATGAACCTTTAATTATCGTATTAGTTTGGGAGAAAATAAATGCTAAATATGATACTTAAATTTTTGCTTCAAAATTTATAAAGTATTAACATTATTGCTTATAAATATCACAAATAAGAATGTTAACAAAAATTCATCTCATTTTTCAGCCTGTTATTTACAAGGAGGCATACAAAATTTCATTGATAAACGTCGTGTGGAACAATTTAAAAATGAGAATGTGCCGAGAAATGAAAACACGAAAAAGAGAGTTTAAAAGTTATAACACTAAGATAACACTGATTCTGACAATGTTATTTAAATAGCATTTAGTGCATATACAGGCTCTACTTTATCTTTTTCTGCTCCTCTACAATTAATTTAGCATTTTAAGATACCTTAGACCTCTCTTGAATGGTTTGTTCACTTTTATATAAGAAAAACTTATCGTTTTTACTAACATTTTATAGGAATACATATAAACCTACTTTAAAACGTCCTACAGCTATAAAACCAACATGACTCTAAAGTAGATGTTTAGTAGTGTTTTATAACACTAAAGTCCACATTCATGAATTTTGTCAATTTTGGGCCGCTTTTCCACACATGGGTATCCTCAAATTAAACAGGTAACCTGTGCAAAACTTCGCATATCAAGTTTTTAATTCTAAAGTCCTAAAAGTAAGAAAATATCTTGTGGTTTATGCCATTTTACGGTTAATTGCGCAGTCTGCTAACAAAATAAAAGAGGTTTCAGAAATATATTTTGTATTATTATTATTATTATTGCAACAAAGATTTTTCTCTTCGGTGTGATAGATTAATGAGATCTTCCGTGATGTTTAATACTTTAGTATGCAATTTTCTCGTAACTCCAACAAAGCTAAAATCAAACAATTCATGTCTTTCATCTGGATCAGAAAAGTGAATTTAACCTCTTTAAAATTAAACTCCAAACGCCTCCTCAAAGACCTGATTTCCTTTCTGTGATGGAGTATGGTAATGACTTGGAGACGAAAGATTTTCAGAATAAGCTCATTTCCTGTGCCTCTTGTACAGAAAAGAGATAAAAGAACAAAGACACGGATTTCCGTCTATCAAATCACATCCATCCCTCTTCAGAGATTTATCGACAAAAACCATACGTAGTCCTAAGTACTCCCAAAGAGCTTAAGAAATATAAATGAAAAGAGCTGTCGTCAGCTGATCGTTACGGTCACGCTGGAGAAGCATGACATTGTCAGACGCAGATGTGTCCCTTTAAGCCCTGTCCACACTGATTAACATTTAACAAAACTTGTCAAGTGCAACATGTTAACAGTTTGCATGTTGGCCAAATTTCGATCACAGAATTGACTTAACCCTTTGAAGCATAGTGGCGCTTAGACGTAACCACCTTTTAATGCAGCGTTTTCTTCCTTCCTGCACGATGGTTCCACTTCACTACCACCTCGCTACAATCACTTGCCGTTTACAAATACATGGAAATTTTACTACTCTACTTTTTGTATAACCAGCCTGTATAAACTAAGTTGTCAGGTGTTGATGCAGCTTGCTTTGTTGCGGGAACAGCAGTAAACATTTTCATTTCTGTTACATGCACAAATATTGCATCTAGATATGTTTTAAATGTTTTTTTGTTTCCTCTAAACGTTCTGAATATACTTTGATTACCATAAATACATATACATGAATTGCAGTGCCATTATTATTATAAATATTACGTGGTTTCTAGACGTAACCACCATGCAAGTAGGGTAGGCAGATACCATAATTTGAAAAATGTTCGTTTTATTTCAGCTCAATTGAAATGGCTACAAGGATAACTTGGGATCATCTTGGTCCTTTGATATGGGATAATTTGGAGAATAACATAAATGACATACTGAATGAAACCCCTAGCGATCCTGAATCTGTTGATTTTTTATGATAGTGACGAAATGGAAGTGGCCGCTACTGTCAATGAACCTCTTTGTGCAACTGAAATTGAAGATGAGAACAGTGGTGAGCCTAGTGTCCCTGATGAGTGTGTTGAAGATAGTGATGATGAGAAACTACTGAGTGTCAGACTCAAATATGAATGGAATATGAGAAAAAAAGCATCGTAGATTCGAGAATGATGTATTTATGAAAGATTATGGCCCTAATATTCCTGAAACTGTGGAATCTCCTATTGATATTTTCTTGCACATATTTACTGCAGAATTGCTAGAGCATATATTGTATCAAACTAATTTGTAGGCTACCCAGTCAGGTAAACAATCTGATCCTGCAACTTTGAATTAAATAAGGGTTTTCTTGGCCATAAATATTCTAATGGGAATAAAAAAACTGCCCTCATACAGAGATTACTGGTCAAGTAATCCACAACTTAGGGATTCATATATTTCAATGCTAATGTCCGTAAATAGATTTGGGTGATTTCTGACATCTGCGATCACCTAAAGGAAGGAAACCTCTTCCCAAGCCTGTGAGTTATTTAAAGCCCACTGTCCCCTATGAGAAAAGATTTGACAAGGTGGCACATATGCCTGTGCGTGGAACTTCAAGACGCTGTGCTCAGTTCAGCACTAAAGATAATCCACGCAGAATTAAATGGACTTGTAACACTTGTGGAGTGGCACTCTGTCTAAATGAGATAAAAAACTGTTTCTTTAGTTTCCACTCAAAATGAGTCAATGTTAATGCTGTAATGCATAGTGGTTTCACCGTAACACCACCATTGTTTTAGTTATAAATTTAAAAAAGTATAATATTAACACTTTATGATTTTTCTTACACAAATATAAACGACATTTTAGTGTTAAATATATTATTTACAATTTTTCCTAAATGCGTGCTTCAAAGGGTTAACATATTAATCGAAAGAGTTGTGCTTGACATTTTTAACATGTTGGATGTTTTCCACTTTTAATGGAAAACTTGTTAAGTCAATTTGCTCTCTGTGTATGTGATTGGGTGAACTTCGGAAGTATCCAGACTGTAAACATGTCAGCTATTGTGATTCCTTCATGCTATTGTGTTCGGTAGCTCCATGTTGACTCGTTTTGTGCTTATATCCTTGATTTCGTTTGCTTCATGTGAAGTTATGGAATGGACGAAAGAAAATACACTTTCATTAATAAAATCTTTGTTGAGGCTATCATTATGGAACATTATAATATATGTAATAAAAAGGATGGACAATTATACCAAACTATATCCAATTTATTGTTGTTCCATAGGCAATATCAGAAAAAGAAAAATAATAACCTCACTTTGCTAGAGAATTGCAAAAATGGCTCAAGTCTGGCAGCTGGAATGACTGCTCTCAAATGTGTGTCCTTTTTGTGAATTATAGGTTAGAAACTTTGCTGAAAACAAAGTTGAAGTCACTTTGACTTGTTCTCAATAAATTGAAGTCAAACCTGCTCAGAATTTTAAACTCACTCAAAATATTTTCACTCCTGTGCCGATTAACAAGATAGAACCTCATCACCTTCCATTTTTCTTTTTATTACATATCAAGCACAGATACAAATAGTAATAGTCAAATCCTAATCACTGGAGTCCATTTTGCTTTTAGTTAAGAGGTTTTGTTGCCCCAACAAGTCAACTAGTGTGGATAGAATGTTAAACGTTCACAGTTACAACATGTTGAAGGCATTTAACATGTTGAATGGGACATTTCGTTAATTGTTGAATGTTAACTGTTGATATGTTGAACAGTGTGGACTCACCTTTATACCCCGCGTTGTTCAGACTTCTGTAATCGGCTGTAAAACAACTCACTAGTTACAAACTAACACAGCTGCTTACTAGTGGACCGCGATATGAGTGCGTGTGTTAGGAAGAGGAACGAAACGGTTACAAAACAAGTGGATGGTCATCGGAAGGATAATGAGGGAAAGAAAACATCCACAGGCCCGAGTTCCATTTACTAGCTCGACTGAGACCTGCAAATGTAGTGCTGTTTTCATTGTAGCACTGCACATTCCCTTTTCGGCTTTGCCCCTCACCCCCTCCGATTCCCAGCCTTAATTGTCAATAAAAACAGTGGCTGCCCTCCTCCAAGCGGATTCATATCGTGGCCGACTAGTACCGTTAGTACTACTACAAAGCTTTATTCAACAGTTGTAAACTGCTTCTTACTGACTATATTTTCATACGAAAGTTAACATGCAGTAAACATTCTTTCTTGCAATGAGTGCAAGAGAGACATGAATACGAAAGAGAGATGTATTTTCTGTAAAATAACGTATAGGGTGGACCATTTAAGTTTTGACTACACAATATCTCCAAAACTAAGCGTTGTAGTAAGAAATTATTTTAATAAAATTTGTTTGATATTATGGGGTAAAGTAAATGCCATTAGTCGTGTTTTGTTTGGAGGACCTTATGATAGTCATTTTAGGGTCAATTTAATGTTTTAATGGAAACCTACAGTTAGGTTAAATTAAATTGATCCTAAAATGACCACCATAACGTCCTCCAAATAAAACAAAACTAATGGAATTTACTATCCACCATAATATCAGTAACTTTTATTCAAGGCATTTCTTTCTACAACACTTAGTTTTGGAGATATTGTACAGTACCAACTTAAATGGTCCAATCTATATATAATTATCTTTCTTTTGAGTTAAACTGAATTCCTCATGGTTTATATACCTAGCCCATTGGAAAATATTGAAATTCTAATAAAGTTTTACGAGTCCATTGAATTTTGAAAAAAAATCAAACCATAAATAGAAAAATTTAAAACGAAATCATTTCCATTTTGTGTAATAAATTTATAGCTTACAACATACAAAATCGTAATCTTATTTATGATCTGTATACAAGGTATTCATCTTTGTTCGAATAGGCAACCCAAATCACATCAGGGTTGTAAAATATCTCTACTGTTATATCATTACATTACGTAGGAATATCTGATATCTTTCGGTTATTTTATTTAAAAGCATTTTGGCAATGCTAACATTGTCATCGCGTAGGAGGCAAGTGTATTTGGTGTTCTACATTTGGCTTTGATTATTACATCGATCTAACTGGCATACTATTTGTCAATATTAATCTATACTTCGTATAATATAAAACATATAGGTAAATTTCAGGTCTACTGTATGCTGATGATTTAATGGTGGGATCAATATCTGAAATTGGATTAAGTCATGCCATATATGAAATAGAGATATATTGTAAAGTATGGGGTCTGGTTCATGGGGGGCAAAGAGATTCAAACAGTGGAGGACTTCATTTATTTAGGCATCAAACTATACAGTAAAGGGGTCTGGGAAAAACAGAAAAAAATGGGCAGTAGCTAAAGGGCGATCAGCAATTGGATTACTGAGAAAATGTTTATACATTGCTCCAGTGATGAAAGTGGTGTGGTTTGAAAGGCTATATGCAGCCCTTGTGGAATCAAGATGGTCATACGGAGTTGAAATATGGGGGATAGAAAATGGGTGGGGAAAATTGGACTTCATATTAAGATCAATCTGCAAACTTATGTTGGGGGCCCTCAAAACACAGCTAATGCAGGATTACTTTTAGAAATTGGGAGAATTGATGCGAAAGGGTCGGTAATGGAAAGAGTATTGAAACATTGATACTGGATGAACCAATTATTAAAAGAAAATATTTTAAAGTGTTATCTTAATTACCAAGAAAGCCACCAGAGTACTGACAACTGGCTGAATAAAATTAAGAACCAGTTGGAGAACAATTGATTTAGGAGATATACGGGGGCAAAGGCATGGAAT
The DNA here is from genome assembly GCA_030765065.1 of Deroplatys truncata. NCBI lineage: Eukaryota > Metazoa > Arthropoda > Insecta > Mantodea > Mantidae > Deroplatys > Deroplatys truncata. Next base: position 660,338,839 of record CM060990.1, read on the forward strand.
GGTACAGGGGTTAAGGAAATACGCCCGATCTAGGTTTGAAGATATAGTAAAAATATTTCGGCTGAGATGAATGAGAAGAGGTCATTAGATTTTTATAAAATGATTAAAACAGAACCAAACAAAGAAAAATATTTAGATATATGTAATAAAAGGAAGAGGGACGCCATTGCATGGTTCCGGCTAGGGGTGTGGAAATTAACGGGGCAAAGGGGAAATGTAATGAAAGGTATATGCCCAATCTGTGGGGTAACGAAGATAGAGTATATATTTTGATGGAATCTAGTGGAACCATGAGTGGAGGAAAAAGCTAATTAAAGAAAAAATGGCTTAGATGTAATAAAGCTGTAGTGATTAGGAAAATGCTCATAGACCAAATGTAGAGAAGAGAAAATTGTAAATTGAAGTGCAGTATCTACAGTAAGTGGGTAAGTGGCCAGGACCAGTTCCCAATAGACTCCATTATGTATTGGTCTTAACACTGAATAAATATTATTATTGTTAATAGTATATAACATGAAAACTAATGCAATATTCTGTAATATTTTACAGTATAATAATAATAATAATAATAATAATAATAATAATAATAATAATAATAATAATAATAATAATAATAATAATAATAATAATAATGAATCGGACATCTGAAGACCTACATATGTATAGCTGTACTTTGTGTACGAGTGGTTAGGGCGACGGTTTTCTAAAGAAAACGTTCCGAATTCGAATACCACTCCCATTATCAGAGTTTTTGTATATGCAATACATACTGTACTTCATGTATACATATGCATATAGCCACAACTCGTCACCGATTAAGATTTGTACCACCCCTGAAACCCCTGCAATATACAACCCGCATTACCGGCGTGCCGTACATAACTGTAAGATATAACTTCAAGGGGGGATGCCAACATAGTGTATGAAATGCTCTTTAGTGAAAAACTGACGGAAAACTTCCCATCTGCGGTTTACAGACGTTACAATTCCTAGGTGAGCAGCTATCCATAATCTCGTGGATTAAGTCTTGTATATACAGGCTGATGCAGTAATTTGTATCACAAATTATTTAAATGTAAAGAGTGATTATAGTATGAATATGCATTATAATGTGACATTGATTTGAGATGTTTGTTGATTGTAATTATTGTTGGGAAGTAAGTTTATACTGCCTTACTGAAACTGACAATAATAGCGCGCAATAATGCAGCGAGGGGGTGAGCTGTTTATCATTATTGGAAACGAGGAAGTTACGTAATGTTGGCGCGTTTTCCTTTAGAATCTTCTGGAACATTTCCCTAGAGCATATGTATTCATAATTTTCATTGGATATATAAATAGACGCTAATGCTGGCGCGTTTTATTAGCCAATTGCAGCTCAGTTATAATCTTTAGGCATATCGGGGTGTTGGAGTATAAAAGGGCTAGGTTAGAGGTAGAGTCCGTCAGTTCATCAAAAATCTTTGTACACTACACGTCGTCTTCACGTCAGTTCGTTGAAAATATTTGTAGGCTACACGTCACCTTCAGTCCAGCAGAAATATTACACGTCGGCTATCGATTCGCAAGTTACGCGTATCAGAGTTATGAAAAATCCCAAGTGTTATAAAGTTAATTATACAAAAAGTTGAAGTACGCAAATTAAGAATGATCAGTAAATAAGTTGTTATAACAGTTTCAGTTTGGCGAGTGTAAAGATCAATGTGTAAATTGTGATAGTGAATGTGTTCGACAATAAAAAGTGTAAAACAAATTCTTTCATCAGTGTTATCTTTGGATAAAAGATTCCTTTCCCTTTACACAACCTGTATAAAGAGAAGTGCTTGACCAAAAGATCATAGCTAGCCGGAGGACAGTGAACAAAAATTAAATAAAATAAAAGTAGCATTCTTTCAAACAAAAACTAATACTGCCGCAAATTGCTAACACCAGATGGAGCTAACAAACCTAACAAATGAATCACGTCACAAAATGGCTTCACAACGTGAAGTAAACACACATACACAAACATTATAAATTTACCATCGCAAATTGGCTCCCAACGTGGGGCTAACAAATACAAACATATACAAATAATGTTACTTCAAGTCTCGAAAAAAGAAAGAATGTAGGCTAAAGAAAATAAGGAGCAAGGCTGACATTCCCAATCAGGGTTGCTATTTTCAATATTTATTTCAATATAATGCACAAATGCATTTATTCAACAGCATGGATGCCCGTACACCCTTTATTTTCCCTTCTACTTACCTGTAATAAATACAGAAATTATAGTACTCCACCCAAGAATTCGATGTCTTGTAATTTAAGTTCAAACTAAATATATCCGCATACTGAACAAGATATATAGTCAAAGCTATGCCAAAGTTAAGACAGAAATAGAAGGGTAACCATTCCGACTCAAAAGAGGAGTGCGACAAGGCGACCCTATTTCCACTAAACCTTTTAGGTGCGTGCTAGAGGGCATATTTCGAAAACTGAACTGGAGCAAAGAATACGGAGTACGCATAAACGGAAGCAGGCTAAATAACCCAAGATTCGCTGACGACGTCGTACTGTTCGCCGGATCTCCAAGAGAACCACAATCAACGCTGCAAGGAATTATCGGAAATAAATAAAACTGCAGACCTCTTAATAAACAAACGCAATACACAAATCATGTTAAATGGTCCAGCAATGAGAATCGATGGAATGGACCTAAAATATGTAAACGAGTACATCTACACCCCTTCCATCAGAAAATAGAGAAAGAAATAAGCAGAAGAGTATCAGTCCTCTGATTCTACCTTTCCAGCCCTGTCCAACACACGGCTTGTGTGAAAGAACAATTAATTCCATCAATTGACCTAATAGCGGTTGAAACTAAAAGCCCGGGACTTACAGTACTTGCAAAGAATGTAAGTCGCCTTTGGGGTATGACATCTCAACACAATTTGAGATCTCCTTGTGGTTTACCGAGAATTTAATGGCGTGCCGGCATGTTGTCACGTTAGTTTAGTGGTTAGAGCAACCGGACGGAGACCGGGAGATCCGTGGTTCAAATCCCGGTATTGAATTTTTCAGTCATCTGATTCTACCTTTCCAACACACGGCTTGTGTGAAAGAAAAACTAATTCCATTAATTGACCTAATAGTGGTTGAAGCTAAAAGCACGGGACTTACAGTACTTGCCATTGGGGTATGATATCTCAATACAATTTGAGATCTCCTTGTGGTTTACCGGGAAAAATGCGAGTCAGCTGGAGAATTTAATGGCGTGCCGGCATGTTGCCATGGTAGCTCAGTGGTTAGAGCAACCGGACGGAGACCGGGAGATCCGTGGTTCAAATCCCGGCTATGGCATTGAATTTTTCAGTCGTCTGATTCTACCTTTCCAACCCTGTCCAACACACGCCTTGTGTGAAAGAACAATTAATTCCAAGAGTAGATCTCGTTTGAAAGGCGTTCCGGTCTCTAAAATTCATACTGCTTGACAGGTTACTCATTCGGAGGCTTAAATTTGAAACACTAGAAATTGTATTTTTCCAACTCCCTTACACGGCTGCCAAACTTTGACTCTCACCGCCGAGCTAAAGTATACCCTCCAAGCATGCCAAAGGAAAATAGAGATGGAAATCTTAGGTATAACTCTGAAAGACAAAATTTCAAAACAACTCTCCAAAAGATGTCATCAATAACAGACTCCGCACAACAAGCCACCAGGTTAAAAATGGAAGTGGAGGGGGGTAGGTGGACGATAAAGGTAACCATGTGGGACCTATACACAGGCATAAGACACCGCGGAAGATCAAGATGCAGACGGACGGACCTCTTCAAAGAAAAAGCAGGGGCACAGTGGTCCAGATTCGCCAGATGCAGGAGGAGTTGGAGAGAGATGGAGAGTAAACTGTGCACTGCGTTGTAACAGACAGATATCAGTGTAACAGTGCATTACATAGACACAAAACTGTCAGTGCAACAGACAGATACTAAACTGTATTCACTCTTAGGTTGATCCGCGGCAAAACAAACCCATGTGGCCAGTGCACCGTGGTGCAACACGGTAGCAATGCGCCCAGGAAAGTAGTCCCATGCTAATCTCTGAATTTTAGAAGGAATTTATCCTTAAATAGTATAATATTCTATACAAATACCCAAGGTTTTATTTAACGCTGATTTATACCGTAAAACAGAGCTACAAGTCCCATGATGCAATTCGTATGAGTCACCTGACATCCGGGTAGGAGCAGAATATTGTTTACAGCCAGAAACCAACAGTTGTGTTCAGTATCATGGAGAACGAAGAATTCGCTCTTGTGTTTTCGTCGAATTACGTAAAGCATTAGTCGCGCAAACCATTGACTATGTTGAAAAAACAATAGTGTTGAATCTTTATTATAAGTTATGTGAGAAATATCCAACACTTTCCGCGAAAGAAATGGTGAAATTAACTTCTGAGTTCACCAGTGTTTCGAGTACAAGTATAAACGGTGCTTGTGAAGAAAAAAAGTGGTTACACCCGGAAAAAACAAGAAAGCATATGAAATACGCAATGCAAGAATGTAGTGGTTCTGAGAAGAATGTAATTCGCGTAACAGTGCATAATTTATTTTTTAAAATGAGCCGCCAACAGTTAATAAGGTGCCGCTTCCAGAGAGTGAATAAATTAAGCTATCGCATACCTGTTACTTTATTTTTCGCTAATTTATTTTAGAATTAACTGTTATTATATGTGCAAACGTTTATTTTGTTGCAGCTATCAATCTTATCATCTTTAACCCTTAACAGAATCTGCTAGTGACCGTTTCAGTTGTCGAAATGACTCTTTTTTGCACTACGTGCCGCTTATACTGGCCACATGGTCTGAAAGTGTGACAATATTCCTAGCGCGAATGGTGGAAGGATACGTTATATCGGTTTACTGGTCACCTGGGGTTTGTTTTTACGCGAATCAACCTAAAAGTGAATACAGAGTAGTGTAACAGACAAATGTCCATAACCCACTATTACTTCTTACGGAGTAGCTCACCATGAGAGATGTGTAGAAGGGTTTTATCTCTCTACAGGGAGTCCTTTGCCCTTAAGAGAAGACAACAGGTTTTATTAATTCATTTATTCATCTTTGAAAGATGCATCACGAAGATTTTCAAGACAATCCACACCAAACTACCCTTTACATGGACATTTTTTGAAGTTCTTTATTGTCTCAAGAATAACAGTAACGATTTTAATTAAAATACCGCATATTTAAGATATTTGCATAAAGATTAAAATGTGTATCTTTAATTTACATATAATAAATATTTTACATTTTTTATAACGGGTTAACCATAAGAAATAGACAAAACTACTACAACCGTAGTAAAATAAACCATTTATTCTGAATAATTTATTTTCAGGCATCACGGATTTCAAGATATCCATTAATATAGACTTGAATTATTCAACACATCCTCATTTTCTGAAAGTCCTGATGCTACTCAGTTGTTTATCGCAATGTCATGGAAAGAATATGAACTTCAAGGCCAGCATATGACTATCTTTTAAACATCTGACTGTCGTTTCGGTTTCCCCTGTCTCCCTCGTATCTACAACGAAATGTATAATGAAACAATTTCTGTAGATTAAACATTAGTTGTCTGTAGAAGCTATACACAAGTACATGATAGTGAGTAGAGAAAGTGATGTGAACGTATAGCATCACATTTCATTCTTCATTCAGGAGATTTGGAAACATGGATTACTGTTGATGTATGGAATGTTTAATTGAATGCATTAATTTTTCTACCTTAAAGTAGAGATATAGGTTATACAACGAAGGGGGCACTTCCCACACTACGTCCTATAGAGATCTATTGTGGCTACCACCCTCCAGGAGGTGGAGATGAAATGAAGGAATCATAGGAGGCTACAGGCCGCAGGCAGACATGCCGTATAGACGCGCGGAAGTCTCCAATAGCTCCAGACCCGAAGACACGTCCCCCCGCTAGAGCTGCCTAGAGAGAGTGATGAACGACCCGTCGACCAAGCAGCCCTCTAGAGTCCACGAGGAGTACTCTTTTCTTTGAACATGCACCCGGGCCCTCTCTCCGGCACCGCCATACGCCATGTTACTTAGAAGCTTGCCTGAAAGATGATAAGGAATTGGAATGAAAGGGAAATGATGAAAAGAAAATCGTGGTAGAGAAGAAAACACCCCAGCATTCGCCTACTGAAAAACACAAGCTAAGAGTGGGCGGACGACGGGAATCGAACCTGGGACCTTCCGATTGCAAGTCTCACGCGTTACCGCGGAGCCATCTCGACAAATAGGTAGAGATATTAACTACCACTTCTGGTCACTTAACATAATATTTTTGTGAATAACGTCCTAACCAGCTTGGTCATATCGAATGGATACAAATAAGAATGAAATCATGCTGATATACACCTTGGAAATACTAATCGACATAAAGCCCGGTTATATTTAGTCATACGTTCATGAAAAAAATACAAAAGCACACTTTCAAGCGATATGCATGGATAGCGCTCCAAACTTCATCATGTGAAACGTTTGTGTACAACAATTAATACTTTGAAATATAATGGTTAGGATTTCACATGCCGGTTTATCACGACATCTCAATTACTTCATATTTTAAGGGCAGACAAAATGCAGAGAGATTGCCAGAAAATGACATTTTTGTTTCTTCTGCAGTCTTATAAATTTGAATTTTCTCTTTAATTGTGTACTTATTCCGCAGCACTTTACAGAAAAAATTCATAACTTTTTCTTACATTTTTGCACATTAAGAATGCCCCATACAATAAATTTGCAAGCTATTTTGTGCAAATTTTCAGCATAAATTTAAAAGCGAATGAACTTAATAAAAAAAATGCTGATGTGTTACACTCACATGGCTTTCTCTACTCTTGTACAAACTATTTTCACAAACGCTTATTCTCCATATGCTGCATGTTAATTGAGATGATAATCTTATTGCTAATTTTCTTGTAGTTGCAAGGGGAATACGGTAGGCTTTAAGCGATAGTCAAATCTTTTAAGAGCTGGTTGCTATGTGGCGCATTCCATTCTCTTTGCATGTCCAGGACATAAAAAATGAATAAAGAATTTGAGAAAAAGTATAAGTATTGGAAAATTTAAGGGAATAACAAACAATATTTCGAAAATGGTTCATTCAACAAAAAAAATGTATATGACATAAATTGTGTATTTTAACGCGATCCACATGTTTTGTGCAGTAAAATTTGGCTATCTCTTATGGTTTACCAGTTATGCAAAAGTCGTTCACAATGAAGAATACTTTTGGAGACATTCCCAGAAAACTCGAGATATACATTTCATTTGTCATGAAAATACCTTAAACATATGATATTTTAATCAAAATCGTTGGAGCCATTTTTGAGAAAATTAAAATTTTCGAAAAATGTTCCATGTAAAGGGTAATCTGAGGTGGGAGGAGTTTTTTGAAAACCTTCGTGTCGCATCTCTGGAAGATACTGAACCTAAATACCAAGTTTGGTGTTTATCCGACTGTTCGTTTCTGAGTTACGCTGTTCACAGACACACACACACACACACACACGGACATGTTTCCAAAAATGCTTTTTTTGGATTCAGGGGGTCACAAAACATGTATTTCCGGTGAAATCTCGGTGTCGAATTTTTGGGTGGAATGCAATACTTCCCCTACTTACTATACGTAGTAGAGAAAGTAAAAACGGGTATGTACCTTTAAATACTTCAAGATCACTTGGCCGCCGAAAACTAATTGCTACACAAATATATTTAATTGTTTAAATATATCACTGAAATAACAGAAGAGTGTGAAAAAATATGTAAGATTTATGATTTAGTATTTAAATAATATGATAGTAAGGATTCTCATATTCTAAACAAATTAAGATTTCTGCATCCTGCGAGTTACCTGATTAATTAATACAATGAAAGTACAATAAAATGTTTCTGAAAAATCAGTAAAGGTATATGCATGAAATTTGAAACACTTATAGTTGTGATGGCAAAGAATGTGACAAACTTTTTTAAACATTTACATAATAAGCGCAACATTTAGATTTTTGAATTTTAGGTACCTATAGCCTAAAATATGCAAGATTCAAAAATCCATAAGGAAATTAATACTACGGATTAGCAAAAACATTTGAAAATTCTTAGTTGAAGATAGGTTTCTAGGTATATTTCTGAATCGTCCAAAAGGGGTGTACGAATGTTTAAGGTCCGTGAAATATAGAAAAGTCACAGTATGCAAGATATGTTGTTGAAATTTGTGCCAGATATTACATATGATAGCAGTAATACCTTTTCCATGTTTCAAATTTCTAACTAGTATGGTTATTTAAGTGTTAATGCTTTTAATGTGTAAATTCATTGTTCTAATAGAAATTCTGCATTCATAGTACGTATTTTCGTAAAAACAGTTTTAGAACCGGACGCTGCACGATGGCCTTAAAATTCCATAATATCGCGAGAAACAATTGAAAATCGACAGCATTTTAAAAGAATGGCTAAGTATTAAACAATTCGAACCAGTAATAACGGATGTCTCGGAAATGGTTAATGCCACAAAATAAGTTATTTGAAATAAATTGTGTGTGTTTAAAGATATCTATATTTTTTGCGTAGTACATTTTCATTTGTCGCTTAACATTTACCAGTTGTACAAGATTATGGAAAGCTCCTCCTGAATTAACAGGGCTTTATAGGCTATTCCCAGAAAATTCAAGATATACATTTGTTTGTCAATTAAATATTTGTAATATATGGCATTTTAATCAAAATCGTTGGATCCACTTTTAGAAAACCAAAACTTTTGAAAAATGTTATACCTAAGAGGTCGTTTGAGATGTAGGGATTTTCTTTTGAAAAACGTCGTGTCGTATCTTTGGAATATACTGGACTTAAATACCTAGTTTAGAATTTATCCGAATTTTGGTTTTTGAGTTATACTGTTTACAGACACATACACACGCGGCTCTTTCTAAAAATGCCTTTTTTGATTCAGGGGGTCTCAAAACATACATTTCCGGTGAAATCTGGGTATAAAATTTTTGTATGGAACGCAGTGCCTTCGCTATCTACAATGTACGCGGTAGAGAAAGTAAAAATTGCATCGTGTAGAGCATTTTGAGTATGATAAAAAACAATTCTGCGAAGAAGTGAGGTTTAAATTTGGGAGCGCCTATTAATAATCACGCACCTGTCCATTTATAGTTTGAATTAATTCGTGGTTTAAATGTGCCAAGTGGAAAAAATATATGTTTTCTTTAAGTTTAGATTTCATATTCTATTATGAACAAAATTAATGTTTTAATTTTTTTACAATTACCTTAAGCTCACATTGGATGAAAATAATACTGAAGTTAAAACAACACGCGTACAGAACCTAAGAATGCAACTTCTCCTAAATTCCATTTCGGATTCTCCTCGATAGAATGCGCTGACTGTTGGCTCTTATGATAAAGAAATAACTGGTATTCTTTGTTAGAAAACAATTAAAGTCTGTGTTGAGTTGACCATCGCCAGAGGGAATATGTGGTCGGTATAGCATGCCCACAACCTTGAGGTCAACGTTACCTGGGGTTCTCTGTCTCCTGATTAAGTTGTTCCATAACGTCATTTAGCTGGATAAACCTCCTTCCACTCCTATTGCATTGACAAGGCTTCCTCGTGCCGCAGCGGGAATCGAAACCGCACCCAGAGTTACGCGGGCAGTAGCGTTGACCACAAAACCACGTAGACGTACCATGTATCCTTCCATCTCAATTAAATTTGGTTTTCGGGCGCAATTAAGTGTTTACCGAAACAGAGGCGTGGGCTTACTTATTGTCTATGAGAAAATATCAACTATTTTACTCACACACACAAAAACACACATTGTTTTGCTAAACACTCTCCAGCTGCTTATCTAAAGTGTTTGTTATAAAATGTTCAATAAAACTACGCTTAACGCGATAATGTAACTTCATTAATCATGTTGAATTCAATGGCGTTTATCAAATTAATTTTATGATCTACTTGTGTGTTTTATTTGCGTCCAATTGTTTAGTCAAAACTTGGCTCTACTCAGATTTCCACCAGAAATGCATGTTTTGAGCCCCTGAATCCAAAAAGCATTTTCAGAAAAAGATCCATGCGTGTGTATTTGTGAACAGCATAATTAAAAAAATACCAATCTTCGTATTTAAGGGTATACGGATTATGCTTCGGGTTGAAAGTATTAATTTTTTAAACTATACTTTTGTAGTAATTTGAAGGGATAGTGGCTTGAGAGAGTAATATTAATGCAATACATTAGATCTTTTTTTTATAAAATAATCTAAGTGGAACAGCATTATTACATGTCAATAAGTGACAAAATGTCATCTAATACTTTTAATTACGTAATGAAAAGTATTAGATGACAGTGTTAAACTTTTTACTTTTTGTGAGTGAAATATCTAATTTAGACTTTTAAAATTGTTGTAATGTGTTACAAATATAATCAGCTTTATTATCATAAGACAGTTACGTAAAATATAACTTGGGGTCCATTTGGACCCCTTATAGCAGTTCATGTCTCAAAGTTTTCTACAAATTTTCTTGAGCTTTATGTTGGCTGCCTTGTGTTTTTCAGTTATTCTAGCATGCATTGGTGGTTTGAAATTGTGTAGAAACAGTTCAGTACTCTCCTAGTGTGCATTGTTAAGGTGTAGTCATGTCGAAACGGAAAGGTGAAACTTTTTAAAAGGCCGATGTCGGTTATATCCAAGAAAAAATTATAGAAAAACTACAATAAAGTGCGAGAGTTGCAAGAAATTCATTTGCTATAACATCCGTAAAAAATGCAGAGAATAGTCTGTCTTGAACGTTACCCTTAGTGCACATGAATTGTAAAACTCCATGTAAAAGAGTAGTACATTATAAAAATGGTACGATGCAGCTGCAAATCCCAGTGAAAAATAAAACATAAAATAGAATTAAAAATAAAAAATTATTTCATCTAATGCAACAGTGCTGGGAAAAAATCTGATGTGTTGCTACTGCATGACTTTGTCTACTCTTGTACAAACTATTTTTATAAACGCCTATTCTCCATCTACATCATGTTAATCGAAATAAACATTTGCAGAATAATTGCTAATTTTCTTGTAGGTGCAAGGGGAACATGGTAGGCTTTAAGCGATAGTCAAATATTTTAAGAGCTGGTTGCTATGTGGAGCATTCCGTTTTCTTTGCATGTCCATGACAAACATATTTGTCTATGGCTTAAGGTCTACAATGTTCCCCTTTGTTTGTATTTACAAGGGCAATATAGAAATACAGTAGCCTTTAAGCATAGACATCTCTCTTAATAGCTGGTTGCTATGTGCAGCACCATTCTCTTTGCCACAGATTAATAGTCTTTGCATATCCATGACAAAAAAAAATGAATAAGGAATTCCCATTTGAGAAAAAGTGTAAGTATTGGAAAATTCAAACAAACAACAAGCAATATCTCGGAAATGGTTCACTCAACCAAAAAGATGTATATGACATAAATTGTGTATTTTAACGCGATCTACACTTTTAAGAAGTAAAATTTTGTCTATCTCTTATGGTTTACCAGTTATGCAAAAGTCGTTCACAATGAAGAATAATTTTGGAGACATTTCCAGAAAATTCGAGATATACAATTCGTTTGCCATAATAATGTCTTAAACTTATGGTATTTTATTCAAAATCGTTAGAGCCATTTTTGAGAAAATTACAATTTTCGAAAAATGTTCCATGTAAAGGGTAATCTGGGGTGGGGGGATTTTCTTGAAAACATTCGTGTCGCATCTCTGGAAGATACTGAACCTAAATACCAAGTTTGGTATTTATCCGACTGTTCGTTTCTGAGTTATGCTGCTCACACACACACACACACACACACACACACACACACAGACACACACACGAACATGCTTCCAAAAATGCTTTATATGCATTCAATGCACCTCAAAACATGTATTTCCTGTGAAATCTCGGTATCGAATTTTTGGGTGTAATGCAATACTTCCCCCTACTTACTATACGTAGTATAGAAAGTAATAAAAATAATATTGTAATTTGTAATTGGGTTGTTTGACAATGATAATTTTGAGGTACCTTGTTGGTAAAAAATGGTATTGAGACATCAGAATTGCTGTTTTAAAATTATTTTATTTGTTCCAAGTAGAACATAAGATAATTATGTTGTGTTAATTTGAGTTTTCTGCCTGGGGTTCACTTGGACTTGGTTTTAGGAGGTACAACAGCATAAGAGTCTGAAAATTAATACCAACGTATCATAAGACTTCATGTGAGAGTTCATGGTGTATTCGAAGTGCATTATTCATTTCATCAGCATATTGATTTAATTTATATAATTTTTGAAGTAGATCGTGTGTAGAACTTAAATTTCTTCCATCAGATTTTCATTGTATTTAAGGGCTGTTTGTGTCAAACAGTAATTATTATAGACCGATAAACTAAATAACTCAAGCATTTCTGGTAAACTGTATACATTGATAAAATCGCATAATTTGTCTTAATTGAACATATCCACTTTTCAGCTTCTTTCAGCAATTAATAAATTTGGATACTAATCCTTCAAGTAGTTAAAGTAATTAAAATTCTTGCCTAAAACTAAATATAAACAACTGAAAATAATCTTAAGGATATGGTATAATAGAACGAAGTTTTCGAAGTACTATTGTCTAATTGCTTCTCTAAATTTTATGAAATATTTTATAAAACTTAGAATTTGATGAACACTTGTGTGTTCCCATTAAACAAACTAACAACCTTAAAATCTGTTTAGTAACCAATTAGAGTAAATTAACTATTGCGATTAGAGTAAGATATGGGGCATGCAAACGAGAGGAACATCTCGCGGACTGCGAGCTACAGAGAGATCTATTGCGGCTACCACCTCCCCAGGAGGAGGGGATGAAGTGAAGGAGCCATAAGAGGCTACAAGCCCTAGACAGACAGGACACACAGTTCCTGGCTCGAAGATCTGTCCCATTACTGGAGCTGCCCAGAGATAACGAGAACGAACTGTCAAACAAGCAGCCCTTTAGTGTCCACAAGTCAATCATCGGCACCATCTGGCACTGCCATACACCACGAAAACTAGAAACACACCTGAAATATGAGAAAGAAATGGAATGAAAGGGATATGAGGGAAAATAGATCGTGATAGATAAGAAACCACCCCAGTATTCGCCTACCAACCTAGGAAAACCGCGAAAAGCCCACGATCAGAGCGGGAAGTTCACGAAGTCCTTCCCAATGCGGAAGGTTTTACTGCAAAAGGCTTTTTCTGCATTTCACTGCAGAACGTGTTCATCAGAAACAAAGTCCATTATGTTATTCTGGAAGTAGACTGTATTTACTGTGGAATTCTTGGGCACTGTTGGATATTACGCTCGAGTTCAATTTAGGATTCATCAACCACCATGAAGCCCTTTAAAACCCTCGATTTCCAGAACGACGTTTAGCAAGCCCTTCAGGCAACAGTAAGCGCCACGGGGCTGGTCAGTTTACCCTAAATATATTGGTTGTGGAAAAATAATGTGCAGAGAATTGTAGAGCAGAAAGGCACAACCAAAATAAGTACTTTTAGGATAAAAACCGGGGGTCGCAGAAGCCTTTTAACTGCGCTGCACCTGTTTGCGACGTCAGATGTAAACAAAACACACTCTTGTAGGATTCGGTGACGATATCAATGAGCTTGGTGGAGGACGCCACTGTGTTTTGTTGACAATCAAGGCTAGGGATCAGAGGGGAGTGAGGGACAAGGCGATTGAGAAGTATACAGTCACACAATAAAAACAATACTACATGTACGGGCCTTAGTCTCGCTAGTACGAGGGATGATTTTAAACTAAGTACCAGTTTATTATTTTGCCGCTGCAGTCGCGATTTTGAGCATGCGCATTCACTCCCTCCATTCATTAGGAAGCCAGACGCAGCTGTGAGCGATCGTCACTTCGTGTTTTCCTTTTGTTAGAGCCTTTCAAAATGTTTAAAACAATCAAACGACACGCCGACTATGAAGTCAGATCAGTGATTCGCTTTTTGAATGCGAGAAATGTTACGCCAGCAAGCATTCGCTGCCAATTGTGTGAGGTTTATGAGGAAACAATAATGAGTGACAATGCTCGGTCACGCACAGCCAAACAAACTCTAGATTTGAACGCATCATTTGGTTCGGAACAATCTGACCATCCTATCAACAGTCCGGATTTGCCACCAAGCGATTTTCATCTGTTTCTTTATCTGAAGAAATTCCTTGGTGGAAAATATTTCAGCGACGGTGATGATATGAAACAAGAAGTGCAGAGTTGGCTTTCATCACAGGCGGCATCATTCTTTGACGAAGCTATACAATAACTGGTTTCTCGTTGCGACAAGTGCCTGAATAACGGCGATGACTATGTGGAGAAGTAGTGTAGGTGTAAGGCACTGAATTTTAGAAAAGTATTTGGAAAATAATGTTCTGTTATTTTTTTAGAAAATTATCTTCACTTACTTTGAAAACACGCCTCGTAAATGCAAATCGGAACAGCGAATGCCTTCCTCACCTGAATGTCCTTCCGATGCCGCGCCCATTTGTTTCGTAACCGTTTAATTTCCTTTCCCACCACACGCATTCATATCGTGGCCGACTAGTCCTGTACTAGTCACGGTTAATAGATGTGCGTGTTGTGAAGTCTGCTGGATGTTAAGAGAATACCGAAAGTTCGTCTTGTTTAGCAGAGTACGCGCATGAAATGGTTAGTTTCTCATTGTATACTGAGGCAGTATTTTTAACACTTAAATGATTTCAGTCAAATTGTATAAATATATATAATTCAATAACAGCCAGCCGTAAAGCAATATGTGTATGTAACAATATATAAAAATGTATGTAACGGTCATTGTATATGTTTGTATTATTGTATCCACGTGTAATAGTGTTATGTGAATATATTACGTAATTTAATAATGTAGGAGCTGTGAGAATAATAGGTTAAAAGCTGCTAACAATGAAGTAACCTTGAGGCAATAATGAATTTGAAAGTTTATATGCTACTAGTCATTATTGGAGCAACAATAATGTAAATTTTTAGACAGTTTAAAAATAGCCTATCAACAACCAGAAAAAAGCTTTAGTTAAATGAAGGTATTATATTGGAGTAGGATTAGCCAATCAGAGACTTGAAATACAGAAATTTACAAGTTTAGGCGGTTGAAATCAGTTCAGTTGGTTGCAGACAGCGTTACTAACCAGACGCAAAAAGTGTCCTCGAGAGATTTAATACGTATTCGTGTAAGACGAAAAATAAGTTTACGTGTTAAAAAGTGCAGTTAATTAATAAAAAGAATCTCATAGCTCTCTATATCAGTGAAATGTTATTTAAATTGTCTCAAGCATTAATAAAAGAAGTGAAGTAAAATTATAATCTGTGTAAGCCTACATTCTTACGTCGCACCACAACCATCCATATCTCTAAAATAAATGCTGACGCAGCCGAGGCAAGCATAACTATATATTATTTAAAGAAACAGTAAAAATACAGAGTTAATATTTTTTAAAACATTAGGGCAAAGTCTACCGGGTACCATACGTGCGGTTGCAACTACTTGAAGTTTTCGGCTCCCCAACAGTTGAAATATAATACAACTCCTTCAATACAAACTACTTAAATTTGACGCCCAAAGTGTGGTGCAAATGACGTAAAGATACCATATTCTTCAAACTGGCTTTCCATACGTATAAATAACGTAACAAACCTTCTTCAATACCAGTGGTCATTAGTTGATACAGTACGGACACACTTGTCGTGTGAGTTACATTTCATTTTGACTGGCAAATGAAAATGTTTCCTAAGGTTAGATTTGAATACTGTTCATGCAACACTCCCGTTGTATACTGTATGTGTTCCTATCTTCAAAATGCTTATTAGTTACTGCCTTTCTTCCCTATAACATTCCGCATTTTGCTTTTCCTACTCCCTGTATACAAGCTTCATTCAGAAAAGTTTATATTGCCGCTTGTCATCTGCAAGGTGCTGTTAATAGAATTTTATGGAATTATGAAGCCTTCCTGTGTATGAAACAAAAACGGCGTTAGAAAGTGGCAAAATGCCATAACTGTAAAGCCATATTGTTCCTCTCGACTGCACGTTAAACACTACTAAAAACGTGCTTATTACTGCAATCGTCCTCCGTGGTGTAGTGGTTACCATGCTAGCCTCTAGTTTCCTAGGTCGCGGGATCAAACCCGGGGGAGGGTGATGAATTTTTGCGGGCGTAAAAATCCCTAACATGACTTCCTTCGGAAGGGAAGTAAAGCTGGTGGTCCCGTGTCGTAGATTTACGGCACGTAAAAGGCCCTAAAGCCTGATAAAGAGGCTCTGAGCAAAATTAGTGGTCTTTCACGCCCAATATAGAAAAGGACACTAAGGACTACAGCACTTAAAGAGCGTCCATAAGTAAAACTCAATTTCAATTGATTATTACTGCATAAGATACTAGAGGAAGTAGACACCGATTACACATGAAATGATAATTGGTAAAGGAAATTTTGCAAAGAAAACGTTTCAGGCTTAAGTAGGGTACCTCGACGGAATTTGGTTATGAATACTGAGGAAAATCTGAAAAGGGGATTCGAACCGCAGACCTCCTTTTTAGAAGTCCGTGCTTTAACGTTCTCAACTCGTGTCGGTGCACTAATGCCACATTTCATTTTCACTCTTATAGTTTATTCCAATTGGTAGGAATTGCAAACGCCAGGAATAGGTTATTAGTATACCTTTCTGCCTAAGATAAACGTAAGGCGCAGTTCTTGTTTCACAGAAATCAATGACAAGCATTGGAGTAATTTTGGCGTCCTACATGAGAATTCCCTTGCTAATGTAGTACAACTGACTAGATGAAATCCCGTCCTTACAGCGCATACATGTGCTGTTATTATGTGCCTCACTTCTACAGGACAGCGAAATGCTATATGGTGTTACAACTTTTTTTTTCCTGATTACCGGAAGATCTCAGCACTGCTCCAGTGAAGATATTGTACTTATACTCCACAAGGGGGCGTCCCTGGGAGGGAGGATGAGATGAGAGGAGACACCGCGCGGCCGGAACCAGAAGTGACGGCACATCAATGAGAGGGTCTCTATAGTGTCCAGATTGAGGCTCACCGACAGTCGGACAGACAGACTGGGGACCCCCGACCCAGACAGAAGGTCTAACACCCCGCTTCAAAGGGACGTGCCGTATACCCCGCTAACCAGCCGAAAGCCGAGGGAAGGGAAATTTCCAAGGAGAGCACCCTTTTCCACTGCCACACCGCACCGAAAACATCATCGCCAACGAAACAGACCTAACGGGGTGAAGGATGTTTGAAGTGATGAATTGAACGAAATGGAGGGACAAGAAATTTGGGGGCTAAAAGAAACCATTTCAGCATTCACCTGACGACCAGGGTCAGAGTAGGCGGTCGCCGGGAATCGAAAGGATCTCCCGAATGCAAGTCCCACGCGTTACCGCGTTGCTACCTTGCGGTTGAGTTGCAACTTAGTAATCTAAAGACTAATTTTATCGCCAAAACTGTGAAAGATGTACTACATTGATAACGCAGTTTTCGGTCTCCTTGCTTTTAAACGCTCATAAAAAGACACTGTTTCTATTCTGTGTACACAAACTAAACAATGACATCAGCGACCCGAAATAATCTTTGTCATTATTATCTTACGGAATGTGATTTTTGAGCATCACAAAGTACGCACAAAAACAGAAGCTAACTACAAAGCAAGCTAAATCTCATCATATGCGTTAATATGACTTTATTTACGTTTCATTATAAGAATAAACAAACAGCCAAGCCATAACAGATTAGCAATGAGCGAAAAATTTCTCTGTAATTATCTAGTTTGTGTATTTTAGACACTTTGAGTTATCAAAACAAACTAGTGCGTTCCTACAAATCAAATAAGTAGGTCAATAT
The DNA here is from genome assembly GCA_030765065.1 of Deroplatys truncata. Taxonomy (NCBI): domain Eukaryota; kingdom Metazoa; phylum Arthropoda; class Insecta; order Mantodea; family Mantidae; genus Deroplatys; species Deroplatys truncata. The sequence goes on from CM060990.1 coordinate 660,356,814, forward strand.
ATCATGATACATCTAGGCACAAAAATCAGATTTTTGGTGCTTTTACCGCACCTTCTGTAGCATATGTGGAGTATTTAAGAGATGAGGTATCCTTTCAAGGACGAGAAATGGTAGCAAACTTCCATAGTTGGGCTCAATGAGCAATAACACACAAAGGAAGAATTTTCCATTTGGTACGAAGCTGATCTTAATTTTAGAATATAATTATTCCCTTCGTTGTGAATAAATACATTTAATTTTCGACAGTACTGGATGGTACCATCGCTTCCCTTTATGCCGTCACCGCAGGTTCCAGAGGCATTTTACCAATCTTCTCAGCGGGCGCGTACATAGCAGGGAACGCTCTGACTTTGTTGTTCGACCAAGCACTGGTGTTTGTTAACCGTAGCTCACGCAATGTGTGCAAATATTTCGGAGGTGAATCGCGGAAGAATTGTGGGTATGTGGGAAGCCAATTTGCTATTTGTAGACATTGCTAATTTACCTCAGTTTTACATTATAATTACTGTTATTAAAATGTTGTTATTAGTTTAGCGTCCTTTAAACGTTTAGGTCATATCGGATGATGAATGAAATGATGATTAAATGAGCCCGAGGTTCACAGAGCTTAAAGTTACCCGAAATTCGCGTTTTCAGGACAAGAAGAAACCCCGCAAAAAACTTATCCGGATAACTCAAGCTAACCGAGATTCTTACTCGGGACTTCTTGAATGTGAGGCAGACACACTACCCCCATCCGTATTCGATACTCATTTTATAATAAAGTTCACTGAATTAAGTCCTTATTAGTAGTTTCATGTGTGTAAACAGTGTTTTTTTTATCTTGATACTGCCGTAGGTTATATATCTCCTATTTTTAGTTAAGGCTAATAATAATAATAAAAAATAATTTCTTTGCTCAACTTTTTATGTAACTATATAAAGGATTTTTCCAAAGGAAAATAAATACTAACAATTCTTGTTTATTCTAGAACCTTTAAGATATAAACTAATATATATTTTACATGAAACTCAAGCAACTTAAAATAATGTGTGTTTACACCATCATCCGGTAATAAATAATTACAATTAGCCATCTAATACTCGGAAACATAGTAAGTTTGTGGATCAAGCCTCTCTACTACACACCCTCATATATCAGCATGGATGTGTACGTTTAATACAAAGGTTTGATCTTGCATAAACACAAACTAACATATGGAAGAAAGTAATAAACGTTTCCAAGCGCTGTATTATCCCACATAAGATTTAGTGCGTCAGCTAAATCAGCTTTATTCACAACTCAGATAACTCTGCACGTTACACAAGTACCTCTACTCTTTCCCCCATTGTTTTACATGTTTTCAGTCAGACACAAGAGCCTATGGAATGTAGCATTGATTTACTCACAGGAAACGCAGCCAAGGTTTATCGAGAATTATAGTCCAACAACCCTTTGGTGACACGCCGCGCTAGGCAATAACGAAGTCTTGACTCCTTTCATTCATCATCTAGCGTAAAGTTGAACGCAACAACTTTCAATAAAACTTTTGAAGTATCGAAAAGGTATCGAAGATTTTTCTCGATGTATTAGACTTACTTCGATACCAAGAGTACCGAAAGTATCGAGGCATTGACGTTATCGAGGTGCCATCCCTAGTAGAAAGCCATATATTAGACATTAGAAGTCATTTTTCTAATAATGTATTTTTTCAATGCATGTGAATGTTCAACATGCTTCTTGCTGTGCAAATTGATACCAATTGATACCAATTGAACATTTCCTTAACATCATAATACAAATAAAAGCTATTTGTGTAAATTTTTAAGGAATTAGAATAGATTATGTATTTGTTTTAACAAATCTTTGATACAAAGTGTGTCAATAAGTAATTTATCGTTTTTTCTGCAGTACATAATATTTATTCCATTCACAACTCATTCCATAACTAAAATGGCATTCCTGGGATGTAGACCTGTAGTTTGCTATAACATTTTTTGAAAACTGTAACAAAAGGAGCTGCTTTAGTGGGGCAATTCATGAACAAAAACAATTTCTTCTCAAAAACTATTTGATGCATTCTTCTAAAACTGAGGAATTATTTATTTATAATGCTATAGGTAGTAGCAGGTGGTAAAAGGTGAAGTCATTTTGCTTAAGAAACACAGAATTAACATTTTTACAAGTTGGCCTCCTTAAAATCTCGTCCAAAAATTGTTATGTAAATATATTTAAAAATGTAAACAGGAAATAAAATTAACAAAATGAAAGGCGACACCTGAGCGAATAAAATAACCACGGAAACGGCACACATACAAATCCTACCCATCTGATTTCATCGCGTTTCCTTTGAAACAACCAAAACCAGTACAGCGCTAATACGCAGTACTGAAGTTCACATGCTCCGGGGATTAAGAGGGAGCGCTGAACAAACACTGCAAGGTAGGGAGGACGCTGGCTGTTCTCAGCTGCCTTCACATCAAATATGAAAGCTATTCCAACTAATTAACACCAGCAAATATCGTGCTTAATTTGTCCCTAATGTTAGCCTTCGTAAAAGCACGTACGCCGAAAACCTAGTTCAGGGATATGTCGTAAATTTAAGTTATTAAATGGTTTTAGGTATGTGTAATCTCAGGAATGTTAACCTTCTGCATATCAAGTTGAAAATATAACACGGAAAACCAAAAGGGGTAGCAAGTACCCCAAAGCAAAATGTAGAGTTAGAGATCGTAAATGTATAGAAACCAAAGTAAACTTATATAATAATAATATTAATAAATAATAATAATAGTAATAATAAGGTAATGAACCAGATATGTGTCTTATATCAAAGTTTGACTTCAACTGACAATACATTATTTTGTGCAAAAGGAGTTCCAAACACTGCAATTTTTGCACCCTTTTTCTGTCTTCGTAACTGCATGTTCACAACACACAAACGAATACCATTTGCTACATTTTGTTTTACATTTCCGGTCTTTTTCCATATCAAACCAAATTTTCTGATTTATGTACATTCGGGTGCAAAAAAAAAGAAGTGCCTATATGAGGAACCGCGGTTTAAGTTGGCAAACAATAATTAACACGCCTCTGCCGCGCCTTCCATCCCTCATTCGGTTACAGAGGTTAATACATGAATGCCGGTCCAATAAGAGCCGGACTCATTCAGGGTCTAGCATGGACAGTCTTTGGGAGGCATATTGTTTCAACCCTTCAGGTGACATATATCGATTCTCTACCCTTTTCATCTCCAGCTAGGCCTGACCTTTCTTCACAAGTAATGCTAGCGTATCGGACTTCAGCTAAAATCAATTAGAGGAAAGCTCACCTAAGGCAGGCGCGGAACACAAATGATGAGATTCTGCCAGTATTCAAGAATGGAAAACACTAAAAGTAACCAAAGGCATCGGCACGGTTTTTGCACTCAACTGTACGTCTTCCCAGCATTTCACTTTCATCATCACTCCTACCTCGTTATCCCTTCCTTTAATAGCGTCTTCAACTGTGTCAATTTCTTCCATGTTGTCTTCTATTTCAGAATAACAAAATCCGCATTGCTATCTGCTGGGCCTGATTCTGCTTCTATTATCTGCATAACTTCTTATCTTTTCTTCATTATGTAAATCACATTTGTTCTGTAATTTTAGCTTTTGAGCCATTTTCGTTTCACAACACGAAATTACTACAGCAATAACTGAATAAAATGACTAATAGAGAAACACATTACATTCAAAATAATTATCACAACAACACATTACAAATTAAAGCATTCAAATCACATTTCCATGAATAAATTTCTACAATGTGCACTTTGAGGCAGTATTTTTAACATTTAAATGATTTCTGTCTAGTTATATAATATAAAATTCAATAACAGCCCGTCTTAAAGAAATATGTGTATAAATAACATATAAAATGTATGTAACAGTCATTGTATTATTTTTATTTTTATTATGTACGTGTATAATAATTTTATGTGAATGTATTAAGTAATTTAATAATGTAGAAGCTGTGATAATAAAAGCCGAAAGTTGAGGTAACAATGAGGTAACCTTGAGGCAATAATGAATTGGAAAGTTTAATAAGGCTACCAGCAATTCTTGGAGCAACAATAATGTAATTTTTTAGACAGTTTATAAATAGCCAATCAACACCCACAAAAAGCTTAAGTTAAATAAAAGTATTCTATTGGAGTAGGATTAGCCAATCACAAACTGAAATAGAGCAAACTTTACAAATTCAGGCGGTAGAATTCAGTTGCTAGCCTTCCTAACTGGACGCGAGACGCGTCCTCGAGAAGTTAAATACGCATTCAGTGTGAAATGAAAATTCATTACGGCGAGAATATAATCAAGCAACATCATCATCAATAAACAAATTAAAAAGTAACGGAGATAGAATACAATTCTGTTTAACCCCCCTCTCCGCTATATTACATTCTGATGCATTGTGCTGATCGGTCTTGATAACAAACTTCTTTATACATTACGCTGAGTGCTCTAATCATTTTCCCCTAAAGTCCTTTTCGTGTTAATTTCTCCCAGAGAGCACTATGTTCCACAGCATCAAATGCCATTTTAAAATCTACAAATACAGTATATACCTCACCACCTTTATTTCTCAAATTGTCATCAATTATTGTTTTCAGAACAAAGACATTGTCAATAGTCGAAAAACCTTTCCTAAATCCTGCCTGAAATTTAGAAATCCTATGGTGTGTCTTAGACCAATACTTAATTCTTTCATATAAGATTCTACTGTAAATTTTTCCAATGTAGAGAGCGACGAGATACCCCTGTAATTTCCTGGAATGCTGTAAACTCCCTTTGCCCTTGTAAAGAGGTTGGATGATGGAGGTTTTCCATGCTTCCGGATATTCTCAGCCTTCAAATACTTTATTGAAGCTTTTTCTATAAAAATCTGCCATTTTGTTAACTTCTAGGGAACTCTTGAGAAACTCAGCTGACAAGCTATCTATACCAGCTGTCTTCCCGTTTTTTAAACATTTTATTGCACGAACAACCTCTGCTGTGCCAATTTCATAGTCAAGCATCTGCACAATGCTTCATCCCTTCAGCGGCCAAAGTAGTTAATTGCATCCTAAACTCGCCTCCTTCGTAGACTGTTTTAAAGTGCTTTATCCATTCTCCAGCAGGGATAGTTGCCTGGATGGACCTTCGCCTTCGAATCTCCACGTCACCAATTTCCCCATTTTCGACTACTTGACGCACCTTTTCTGCCTTTGCGTCCTGCAGGGCTGTTTTGCTCTGCTTTAGGACTTCCTTATATGACTTTCCCAGATTTGTAAAAGAAATTCTATGTTCTTCACCCCCTTCTCTTCTGTATTTGGCAAGTGCAGGTTCCCCTGCCTTCTTCGCTGTTTTACACTGATCGTTGTAGCAACTATTTGATGTTAAGTGGTTTGATGTATTACCCCTCCCTGTTAGCATGTGTGCACTTGCTTTCTGTATAATATTAGTTATATTATACTGAGTGAGGTGGTGCGCAGTAACGTGGGCGACTCATATTTGGTAGGTACCGGGTTTCAATTAGACCGAAGGTGTTTTTGCAGTTTTCCTTGGTTCGCTAGGCGAATCATGCATTGGATAATTTGATCCGCGAATTTTCCTAGCATCCCTTTCATCACGATTTCATTTCCTTATTCTTCACCACCATACTAGGCATTGGGCAGATCACCCATCCTAGATATGCTATGATCTACAGTTTGTACTTGCTCCTCGACAGGCTACTGACCCGAGGAATAGACTTGTAAGTCCTTGGGGGGGTGTAAATTCTCCATAAAGGAAGCTAAATCGTTAAAGAAGAAGTATTTATGTGTAAGTTAGTGCAGATTTATTTTAGAAAGATCCCTATAAATCCAGTTTTCATATCACATTGATTGTTGTATTAATAGTTCTAATTATTTTTTTTAAGTCTCATATTTTAAACAATGTTATTTTTACCACATCGCAGCTCCGGATTATTTTCTCCATATTAAAAATTACCTTTTGGATTTCTTCACTGCAACTTTCGTGAACTATTTGTTTCTATATAGTTTGAAAATTTGTTTTTAAAAAATCATCCTAATCCTATTTTTATGTCACATTTATAGTTGAGGAAGTACAAGAATTAACATCTTCTTTAAGCTTTAATTTCATATACTAACAAACTCTCTGACTCAAGTATACGTAAGCATTACTATAATCCCGCCGGCTTTAGAAGGGAACCTGATGTAAACAAAAACAGCGCGCGAAGTACTGGTCTGCAAATTGTATTACTATTCCCTGGGCGGAACATTCGCACAATGTGAAGACACGTGCTTCTCACCTGCAAAACCTGACCTTCATAAAGCAAATTAGCGGTGTTTATTTCTGAACGATCGCATTATCCTCTTTTCATTAACACTGCTAATACATTGGCATATACATGTTTAATAAAAACGTTTGACTTGCACAAACACAAACTAAGAGAAGAAAGGAAAGAAAATAAACATTTTCCATACGCTGTAACCTCACGTCTTAAGTTATGATTGTTTCTGCTGGAGTCATAGATTTTGGTTACCAGAGTAAATAACATGTAATGGCTGAGAGTGAGTCACCAAACCAGGCTATTGCAGAAACGTAAAGGCTTCATTCACAACTCAGTACGCTGCATGTCACACAAGTGTCTCTACTCCTTCCCCATTGTTTTGCATTTTTTATTTAGACACAAGAATCTATGGAATATTGCTTTAATCAAGCCACAGGAAACGCCGTCAAGATCTTTCAAGAACCATAGTCCACCAACGCTTTGAGGACACGTGCGAGGCAAATAACGAAGTCTCGACTCCTGTCATTCCTTATCTAGCAAAGAGTTAAGTGCAACAACTTTCAATGCAACATACAATTATTTAAAACTATCGAAAAGACATAAAAGGTTAATACTTCGATACTACGGAGTATCGAGATATTGACGGCATCGAGGGCCTATCCCTAATTTATACTTGCAATGTAATGTACAGTGACGTGCGTCAACAGTTTCTGCAAAGCTACATACAATTTATTCACAGGTATCAACATCATAATAAAAGTATCTCAAATGCATAAAATTGTAATTATAATTCTTAAGATTCTTGCACCCTTCAGATTGCACTGGCTTAGCAAGGAAATATGGAATTCGCGGATTTTAATTTTGAGTTTGTACACACACACATGAACACCATCCGGGACATATTTCTCCTCTCTTTTTGCTTTAACTGCTACAGAAATTATTAGCAGAACCTACAGCTTCGCTCAGTTTACTGCGTTAATTGTGGACAAACTTCTCTGCCCCTATACCTATCTCTCCGTACATTTGCATTCCTCTCCCGTTTCCTGGAACAAACTCATAATGTGACGTTTTAAACACCAGTAATTAAACTGCTTTTCCTGGAGCATTATTAAAACTTAGAACCGAGCAAATGCTTTTACAGTACATTGACTTAGATATGTTTCTAATTTTTTTTTAGGGACAAGTTATTGCACTGTCTCCAATGATAGCCAGAAAACGAGAATAAAAATGTCTAGAATTAAAATGTGTTAACTGCTTAATATACATTAATAAGAGTAACGAAGAAATTAGTATAATACCTTTTGTATTCATCTGTCGAAATTTTAAAAATGAAACTTCCCAGAAGCAATTTGCTTGTATAATTTTAACGTGTAATGCTTTCCTAAACCTTGATAATAAGAGATTTAAATTGCAACCACTTAAACAAAAATAGTTATAAGTAACACCACGACAGGTTCTGAGAGTCCCCTATCGCTTAATAAATTTCCGAAAATTTAAGACTACGAAATAGATTCAACAATATTTATATTTAGTAATATCACCTTATACGAGGGATGGTTTTAAAGTAGGGTCCGTTATGCAATAAAATAAGAACCACTGAATGTTTTGATTAACTTAACTTTTTATTCCATTCTATATAACTTAAACTTTCTTTCCACGTAATTTTCACAAGTAATTAAATTGTCATTCTGGTGTAGAATAAATACCAGTGGCCCCTGCTATTTGAAGTTCACCGCCAGCTCATAAAGCAATCATACACTTTCGAAGACGCATTTTTTCTGTGTCTAGGATTCCATTGTAGAAGAAATTCCGTTATTAGTATTGTTGGGTTCAGGGGATGGGAATTGAAACTAGTGGTCGGAAAGTCAGAGTAGCTGAAAGGAAACAATTGTGAATCTGCAAGTTAATGTGATGTTAGCCAAAACAGACAACTCGTTATTTATGTCCTTCAAGAAGATTTCCTACATGTGCCGCATGTGTCCCCTAACAGATTATCACAACTCATTTTCAATACAGTAACATTTAAGTCTAGAAACACCTACACGTCTCCTAGATCAACTGGCGGCGGAATTCTGTGACGGTTCTATAAAATTTACGCTACTCTAAGACAAATGTTCAAAACACATTCATAACTGGTAGAAAAGTAGTGTAAGGTTCAAAGACTTGGGTGAAAAGTAAATTATCTGAAAATATTTAGTAGTTCGTACTTTATCGCAAAACGGACCTTACTTTTAAAATACCCCTCGTACTTAATATAAATGAAAACTATTTATAGAATTCGGAGCAATTCAGACTGAATAATATTTTAGAAACTGTAAACCAGAAAGAAAGATAGCACAGGATACTGTAATATTTTTTTTCTGTCTGTAGTTTTAGTGAACATTTACTTAATTCACGAAAAACATTATGTAGTAATGTTAAAAAGAATCTCAATATTAAATTACTATTCAGAAACAGTGCCCTAAGGTTTCAAACGATGCCTCCGCCATACTATTTTTAAAGATTTCATTGTAGTCGTGCTAATTTCTCTGGTACATAGAATCAAAATATTGATATTGTAGTAAGGCCTTTGGTTATGACCTATCATTTCGTGCTGAAGCTATCGCTTTTGTCGATAAATAAAGTCATTTGTGCATGCAAGCTTTATACACTTGTTAAATGCATTGGTATACCTTCTTACGTGTAAATTTTCCATAATTTGTCACTTAATAACTTGTCAAAAGCTTTCTCGTTGTCTGTAAATGTTATGAATTATGGTAAACTAAATTCTTGACTATGCTGATTTATGTTTTCTATTTAAAATGTGTAGTCTGTGTATGGATATTGTTTTTAAATGCACATTTTTGCTTAAATTTACTCAGTGACTAAAAGATAGGCTTGTAAACGTTCGATATTTAGCTGTAGAAGAATCAGTACATCGGGTAATATAGCTGGGTGGATAGTTGTTTGCTGTCCACACAGTTAGACGTGGGTATTGTAAACAGAAGGACAGTGGCATGATCCTGTCTATTGGGATTTCTAGCTCGGATTTTCCAAAGCTATATCAATTTGCACATCCCTGAACGCAATTAAAATCCCCTGAATACATTCGTATTCAACACATTCTCTACATGCAGTGTATCGTTTCACTATAATAGTTAAAAGTCACCATTCATTCCTTGGATTTACGTGCTGTAATGTATTTCTGTCGCTTCCTGCAAAAGGGACGCTATCACATAACCCAAACAATTAATTTGTGCAGAGTTATTATAAACCCTCAAATATAACCCCTCTCGTAATGTATCATTTTTATTTTCCTTACGTTGTACTGAGCTTTTTCTGCATAAACCGAAAAAATTACACTGACAATCCTAGTTCAATGATGAAATACTGGTTAGAGGTATAACAACTCTTGTAATACTACATTCTTGGTTTTTTTAATCCAGTATGCGCTGAATTCTGAAAAACATTGGCAAAATATGTGAATATAAAAGCGGTATTATTCTGTTGATTGCTGATACAAGTGGAATGATATTAGTGCAATTCTGCTAGTGCAAAGATTTTCAGAGGAGCCATTTAAAGTGCAATTATTTAAAAGAAACGAATTCCTACTTCTCTTCTAGACAGATTATGAAAACAAATTGCGAGGCAGTATTTTTAACACTTAAATGATTTCAGTCTAATTATATAATAAAAAAATATAATAACAGCCCGCCTTAAAGCAATACGTATGTGTAACAATATATAAAAAGAGTATATTACAGTCATTGTGTATGTTTATATTACTGTATACATGTTCAATAAGGTTATGTGAATGTATTACGTAATTTAATAATGTAGGAGCTGTGAGAATAATAGGTTAAAAGTTGCTAACAATGAGGTAACCTTGAGGCAATAATGAGTAAGAAGGTGTAATAATACTACTAGTGATTCTTAGAAGCAATAATGTAATTTTTGTGACAGTTTATAAAATAGCCAATCAGAGACTTGAAATACAGAAATTTACAAATTTAGGCGGTAGAAATCAAGTCAGACAGCGCTCAAAACTGGACGCGTTGCATGCAGATAGTGTTCCTAACCGGACGCGAGATGTATCCTCGAGAAATTTAATACGTATTTTGTGTGAGAAAATAGTTTACGTGTTTAAAAAGTGCAGTTATTTAATAAAAGAATCTTACAGCTCTCTATATCAGTGAAGTATTATTTAAATCGTGTCAAGCATTAATAAAAGGAGTGAAGTAAAATTAAAATCCGTGTAAGCCTACATTCTTCAGTCGCACCACCTCCCTACTAAGACATCCAAGTCTCTAACAATAATACTGACGCAGCCGAGGCAAACATAAATATATAATATTTAAAGAAACAGTCAAATTACAAAGTTAATATTTTTTAAACTTGAGGTGAAGCCTACCGGAAACTTTTTACCATACGTGCGGTTGCAACTAGTATAGGCTCCCCAACATAAGAACTATAATACAACTCCTACTTAAAAATCGATTTTCCATACGTGAAGCAACAACCAACTTCAAATTGGCTCCCAAAGCGTGGGGCAAATAATAATACGAAAAACCTATCTTCAAATTGGTGCCCAAAACGTGGGGAAAATAACGTAAAGATACTATCTACTTCAATTGTTGTGCTAATTACTACACTACAGTGGCATCTGGAGCTAATGAGCACAAGGGCACGTGCCATTCCTGTAATTTTGAACCATAAATATTTATAAATAAATTCTTCCGAAGTTATAAATAGTCAAAAAGTTATAGAATTTTAGACTGAAACCCTCAATGCTTTAGCCCCTGCATTGTAGTATACAAGAGAAGCGGGCGGTTTAAACGGCTTCTCAAGCGAATGCAGATAAATTGGTGTATGTACAGAGATGGACAAAAATACTCGTCTGCACTTTAAAAAATTCTAGCAGCCAAATTAATGGAGATAAAGTTCTCTTTTTTAATACACAGAAAAAACAAAACGTATTGCATTTTCTATATTGCTGCGTTTTATAATGTTTTCATCTGTGGTGTTTACAACAGCTTCTTCTCCCAATTTCCACCTGAAAGTGTGTCCAAATAGTTTTAGAACGTTCCAGAACATTGAGGAAAGATTATGCTGACTATATAAGTGAGCGATCTCGCTAGAGTCGAGTAATTGCGAGTCGTCGAGTATGAATGGTGTTGCGCCGGTGAGCGAAAGATTTGGCGGGTGAGTTTCCCGTACATCAAGAGCGAGTTGGTGACGGCTGTTGGGAGGTGCAGCGAGTGCTACTGCGGAGCGACGTGTTGTAGAGGTCTTGTGTTCGACTCGGGTGAAGTGAACCATCTGGCATGAAGAAGCTACGTCAGGAAGTGAAGTGATGGTGAATTGTAGTTGAATTCTCACCTTAGTGAAGCGAGCTCCTGTTCAAATTGAACTAAATAAAAACAAAACAGTGACAGTGAGAACTTAGCAGAGTGAGAGTAGAAAAGCTGGACAAAGTCACAATGTATTTATTTCATATTTAGATGATGTATTATACATGCAAGGAATGGAGTGAATACCAAATTTTATTGCAATATCTTCAGTGGTTTTGAAGTTATTAATTGTTTGAACACTTATTTAACCACAAACAAGAAACGTTCCGCACTAAATAATCAAAATTCAGAAAAATTACTTTCAACATTTTCTTATTTGCACCTTTTAGATTTTTTACTAAAATTTTGAAGCGAATTGAACAAAAATTGCATTGCGCGGAAGATTTTGAAGTCCCAAAATGTAGAAAAAACAGAAAGCGAGAAAATCAGCTTTGAAGTTTTAAAAGGGTTACTTGTTCACGTGAACAGGGACCTTTAAAATGTTACGTGACGTCACTTCTACGCACCACTTACAGATTATGAAAGATAATTAAAAGAACAAAATAAAAAAATATATTTTTAAATGGATATTGTACAGTTTCCATCTATGTGTATCCTTAAGTGTAGGTGAATTATTTATTTTAGTAAACGCGTGGTGTGTCTCGAGTATTTTGCCTCAAATAAAAATTGAATACCGGTACATTATACTTGGACTTTTGCAGTTCACTATGGTAGATTCATGTTTGTGGATTCTATGCAATGTCTCGTATTTTGTAATGGCATCTAGGTTACCGCATTAGAATATAGCAGCTAATCCTGAATACGAGACCAGTAATATATTAATACTTTGAATGAAATATATCTCTAACTTAGTTAATTAACAAATCCTTTTGAGGTCACGATTTTTCTGCCGGCAGACATGACAGACTTCAAAATTAAAATGTCACAACACCGTGTGATAAAGATAATTGTATAGGATCTAAATGTTTTGCTTATTCTTTGGTGCACAGGGTTTGGGAAAATATTTAAAGGAAGAAGAAATCAAGGAAAGAAATACGTGATATGTTGCTATATGCAAAAGTAACCCACAAAAGAATGAGGCATAGGTGTAAATAATGCAGAAACCTTTCTCTAGAGGATCAACAAAAATATAAAGAAGAGAAAAAATATATAGGAGAAGCAAACATACATTGGAAAGGTAGAATCAGACTGAAAAATTCAATGCCATAGCCGGGATTTGAACCGCGGATGTTCTGGTTTCCGTCCGGTTGCTCTAATCAACTGAGCTACCATGGTATCATGCCGGCACGACACTATATTCTAAATAAATGCGAGTCAGTTGGAGATCTTATGATACTGAGAGTCCGGGGTTCGATTCCCTGCGATTTTAAGTCGACCCTATCCACGCGATCACATCTCACTTGCTAATGTGAAGCTTCCCTACGGACCAATGTGGTTCGGAGTCGACGGTAAAAGCTGTAGGTCCTCTCATTCCACCGCCATCCATCAACATCACCCTACCATCGGAGGCAACGGACTCCGCCCGCTGTGAGCTTCCACCTCAGAAATAGCTCCAGTCAAAGCTTGGTGGAATGAGGTAGTCACCGAATGCCATAGGCCATATGGGAGAGTTAGAAGCACAAAGACATATTCTAACCATATGCAAAATAAATAACAGGAAGCTATCAATATTGGATTTAGTATAAGAGAAACGCGCTGAAACAGACTCTAAAAACCGAAATGATTCAAAATAAGTACATACCACCCATTTATAGACGTTAAGGCAGCATACAATAGCATAAAACGAATAAATTGACATGAACGTACTTAAATACCAATAAGATAGTGTCTCTTACAGCAGTTGTATTAATACAAATTAGATGTAGTGTTAAACTTGCGAGGATATATTGGAATCATTTACAACAAAACAAGGGCTATGGCACATAAATGTACAGGCATATCTGCTGGTTAACTTTGGAGTGGAAAAAGTAATACACTATACTAGGAAAGAGAAGCGGGGCACACTGTATTATAAATGAGTGCAAATTCTAGCATTATGCCGGTGTTGCAAGTCTAATAAGTAAATCAATTAGAGACCGAAAGAAACTGTTATAAAATTAGAGGAAGAGGCAAAAGAAATATGACTGAAGATAAGTAAGGGTTGAACTAAATACATGAACTTTTCAGATAAACCAACTGATACAAAATACATTAAAATCCATAATTATAATATAAAAAAATCGGATGTGTTACACTCACATGACTTTCTCTACTCTTGTAAAAACTATTTTTCGGAATGCTGGTTCTCCATATGCTTCATGTTAATCTTATTGCTAATTTTCTTGTATGTGCAAGGGGAATATGGTAGGTTTTAAGCGATAGTCAAATCTTTTAAGCGTTGGTTGCTATGTGGCGCATTCCATTCCCTTTGTATATCCAGGACATAAAAGAAATGAATAACAAATTTGAGAAAAAGTATAAGTATTGGAAAGTGTCTCGAAAATGGTTCACTCAACAAAAAAAAAAAATTATATGACATAAATTGTGTATTTTAACGCGATCTACATATTTTGTGTAGTAAAATTTTGTCTATCTCTTATGGTTTGCCAGTTATGCAAAAGTCATTCACAATGAAGAATACTTTTGGAGACATTCCCATAAAATTCGAGATATAAATTTCATTTGTCATAAAAATATCTTAAACATATGATATTTTAATCAAAATCGTTAGAGCCATTTTTGTGAAAATTAAAATTTTCGGAAAATGTTACATGTAAAGGGTAGTCCGGGGTGGGGGGATTTTCTTGAAAACCTTCGTGTCGCATCTCTGGAAGGTACTGAACCTAAATACCAAGTTTGGTGTTTATCTGACTGTTCGTTTCTGAGTGATGCTGTTCACAGACACACACACACACGGACATGTTTCCAAAAATGCTTTTTTCGGATTCAGGGGGTCTCAAAACATGTATTTCCGGTGAAATCTCGGTATCGAATTCTTGGGTGGAATACAATACTTCCCCTACTTACTATACGTAGTAGGGAAAGTAATGTGTGTTACAATCACATGACTATCTCTACCTCTATCGCTTATTAGCGGGTATACATGTTACTCTTAAAAGTTCATTTTCCTATCTACTTTATTTTATTCGACAGAAATGCCTGAAATTACACATTTCGTTATAGATACGAATGAAAACAGTGATAGTCAACTTTTTTTTTACAGCTGGACGCTATAGGTCTAAAATTCCGTACTTTTTCCAAGACATCGCGAGAAACAACTGAAAATCCACAGGACTTTAAAACAATGGCTAGGTATTGAACAATTCAAACTATTAATAACGGATATCTTGGAAATACTGATGCTACAAAAAAGTTATTTGAAATAAATTGTGTGGTTTAAAGAGATCTGTATTTTTTGTGTAGTGCGTTTTCGTCTATCACCTAACGTTTACCAGTTATGCAAGATTATACAAATTTCCTAACGAATGAAGAGGACTTCACAGGCTATTCCCAAAAAATTGGAGATATACATTTTGTTTGTCATATAAATATGTTTAATGTGTGTTATTTTCATGAAAATCCTTAGTAATTTTTGAGAAAATTGAAAACGTTGAAAATTACTCCATGTAAAGGGTAGTTTGGTGTGGGAGATTTTCTTGAAAATCCTTGTGTCGCATCTTTGCAAGGTATTGAACTTAAATACCAAGTTTAGTATTTATCAAACGTTTCTTTTTTGTGTTATGCTATTCACAGACACAGACAGAGGCTTCAAACCTCCTAAACTACTAAGGTACAATTAAGTAAATTGAAATACTTGGGAAGTATGGTGACTACAAGTTGATGATTGATGTCCATAAAAGGTTACGATTGGCTGACAGATGTTACTGTGGACTAAGGAAACATCTTAGACCCCACTATATTAATATAATATCCAAACGTACACTGTACAAGCTGCTATATGGGTCACAAACATGGACAGCCATTAAAAGATGACGAAGATATACTGAGCGTAATGAAAGGAAGGTTCCTCAGTTAAGCATATGGATAGCTCAAAGAAGATGGAACGGCAAGTACGATACAATGATGAACTCTAGAAACTATTCAAACATTCAGATGTCCTGAGAGAAATTAAGCCAAGCAGAGTAAGATGACATGTTCACATTTAGACAGAGGAGAAATCTTTTTATAAAAAAATTAACCTTCACCAATCCATTTATAATCCGAAAAGGGAACATCCACCAAATTGAATGGCTTGATTGCGTAAAGAAAAACCAAAAAGAGAGTGTAGTAATAATCCTATAATCCTATAGATATAGATATAATCCTATGGAGAAATCTCATTGAGACTGTCAAGGCGAGAAAAACGCTGTTGTGTCAGTATAAAGACGGATTGATGGTTCGATGGATGGATGGATGGATGGATGGATGGATGGATGGATGGATGGATGGAGCGGCGTCACTGACAGTAGACCGCTGTCAATTACATACGTGTCAGGAGCTTCAATTACTATAGTTTCCGAATTTGAAGCTAATTAAAGAACCCCGAAGCTTTGAGGCGAGGAAGTTGTTTGCTAGAAAGGGGAAGAAGGTGACTGGATCAGAGCAGGAAGAACCAATGAATAAGCAGCTCACCCAACATAAACTTTACTGATGAAGACAACGAAGCAGTGTTCATTCTGTGGCGGTATGCTTTCTGTTTTTAAATAGGCTTTCTTCTTTACATTTTTCCATAGCTCCTGTAATTTTCCCGCTTGTTTACATTTTTTATCTATACACACATACATTTACAGACACACAAACACCCATGCTCGAGACGGGACTTGAACCCGCGATCTCGTTAGAAATGATGAAATTGAGTTTATATATTTCAATGATTGTAGAACTCTCAAACAACCCTTAAACAAAAAAAGTTTCTAGTTGTTTTGTTCTTGCTTAATACTAAATACAAAATGCCTCCAAAATAAAAGGTTTGCGAAAATAACAACTCTTTAAAAACAGAGACTGTTTAATTTCGCACGTGACGTCACAGAGAGGAAATGCTACATTTTCGAAACCGTACCTGACTTATTTGAAGGGGTGCTGTGGAATTTTCCAGACGCGATTCCTGGAATCAGTGGCTTGGATCCTCTAAATGTGTTTCACAGAAAACTGCTCAAGTGGAATATCTGGAAAGCCTGGTTCATTGTTAACAGAAATTATTTTAAAACAAAAAAAATCTAAACACTGAATAGCAAAAAATCAGTGTTACATTCACTTGACTTTCTCTATTCTCTATCGTTTATTATTGGGCATACAAATTATTCTTACCAAACTAATTGTCTATCTATTTCATTTTAATGGAGATAAACCTTTGCAGATATTTACATTTCACATTTCGCTACGGTACAAAGAGAACAGAGATAGTCAAATTATTAAGAACTGGGCGTTATGTGCTAGCCTTAAAACTCCATGGTATTTCCACCTAGTCGTGAGGAACAGGTGAATGTCGACAAGACTTTAAAAGGTCGCAAAAGTATTGACAGTTCTACCATTACTAACGGATACCTCGGATATGGCATTGCCACAAAAAATTTATTTGAAATTAATTATGTTTTAAAGAGATCTACATTTTTTTTTTTTGTGTAGTACGTATGCTTTCGTCAATCGCTAGCATTTGCCAGTTATAAAAGATTATACAAAATTGATTCCGAATAAAGGCGGCACCGTGGTCGAGAGGTTAGACCGCTCGCCTCCCACCGGGTTCAATCCCAGGGACCTGCATGTGGGATTTGTGGTGGACGAAGCGGCGTCTGGGCGGGTTTTCTCCGGGTTCTCCGGTTTCCCCCGCCATTCATTCCACCAACTGCTCCATCATCACTTTTCCTTTCATCCATTTCACCAACATTTTGCTTCATATACTTCCTTCACCCCATACCAGGCATCGGGCTGATCACCCATCCTGGATATTCTGTCTGATCCATGAGTATCTGCTCCTCGACGGGCCTCTGATCCCAGGGACCCGCCTGTAAGTCCTGGGGGGTGTAAGTCCTACATATGAGGAGGGTAAACAGATAATGAATGACTGAATGATTCCGAATAAAAAGGGCTTCACAGGCTATTCCCAGAAAATTAAGATATACGTTTTATTTTCCGTATAGATATTATAATATACGGCATTTTTATACAAATCGTTAGAGCTATTTTTGACAAAATAAGCAATTTAGAAAAATGTTCTATGTAAAGGTTAGTTTGGGGTGGGGGAATTTCTTGAAAATCGTTGTGTCGCATCTTTGGAAGGTACTGAACTTAAATATTAAATTTGGTATTTATTCGACATTTCTTTTTTGAGTTACGCTGTTTCAAAATTAAATTCAGTTTTATTTACTGACGCTCTCTAACTGCTGTGGTCCTTAAGAGTCCCATTCTACGTTGGGCGTATATACCGGTAATTTTGCTCAGAGGCCCCTTTACAAGGCTTGAGGTTCTTTTACGTGCCGTAAATCTACCACACGGGACCACTGGCTTTACTTCCCTTCCGAAGGCAGCCATCCTAAGGATTTTTATGCCTAAAAAAAATCCATCGCCCCCGTCGGGTTTGAACCCACGACCTCGGAAACTGGAAGCTAGTATTGTAACCACTACATCACGGAGGACGACCTCTCTCTCTCTCTCTCCTCTTTCTCCCTGAGTAAATAAAAAGTACAGAGTGCGCAGTATTTGAAATAATGAAAATTCTGAAAGAGATGATCGTAAAAAATCAGAAATTAAGTTGTAAATTTCCTATTAACTTACCCGGATATTACCTATTTAATCCAACCTGAGGCACATTTTCATGCCAAGTAGGTGGAAAATAGAACTTTTTTTTTGTATTTTACCAAAGCTTAGCGGAGGTTTCTCTTAGCATTTCTGTAACGCTGATCTTGTTATTAGATCATATGAAAATTATTAAAATGTTATTAGGTTCTTATTTATGGTTCTTGATGCTGAATATTGCAGAACCGGTTGAAAAACTCACTTCTCAATCTTCATACGCAGAAATCTTTAAACATTGAATCAGGATGAGATTGCAGAATTGCCCTTTTGTAAATTTAACTGTTCAAAGCACCGCTTAAAGCACACGGAAGTTTTAAACTTCAACCTTTCTTACCCTTATTTTCTTATAATTTTGCCACTAAAACTTTCATTATTCAATTTTTGTTCGATTTCTCTCAAATTTTCAGCATACGTTCCTTACTATGAATGCGCAGATTTGAAGAGCCTTTTAGCAAGCATATGTAACATTTTATCCAGGGAATTTAAAAGCTTTACATTAGTAAATTTTCATCATGAATATAAGTTTCATGGAAAGTTAGGTATTTAGGGCCACGAACACTAGTTTAGTAGTAGAATACTACTGACAAAATGTGACAAAAGTTTAAACTAATCTAGTTGAAATTCATAGACATTAAGAGTTTCAGCACTAGTAAGGCGAAAAGCTAATTTTGTAATTTTGTGTTCAATTTCAGTGTACAGAGCCTTACCTGAACATCTGAAATCAAGGTAAAGTAGTGTTAAGATTGCTATGTAATAGCCTGTCCATCAGTCAGCATTTCAGTACACAATTCCTTATACACCATCTTATCTGACGCGGGACTCGCTACGTTTACGGCAATAATACTAACCTATGTATTCTCGCAAAATTAAACCTATAAAGCTACTACATGATCGCTAAACTTAAAGTTATTCAGTTTGCTGCATTACAGTGCGGTCGTTTTATGGTGAGGCCGCGGATCGTGCGCGTGCGTACTCCGCAGACTGTCTATTACGCTGGGGTTTTTTCGTTGCGTAACTCCCGCGTTACTTCCGAGTAATAGTAGCGTGCGCTATAATGAGTGCTAACCTAGTCATAAGTTGTGTTCATCAGCGTGAAGGCATTCCTGGCATTCGGATAAAATTTCCATTCACATTCTTCTTGCGTAATGTTCATAATTTCTGTTTTTATGTTGTTTTATGCTTATTTTTTAGGGTTCCTCAAAAATAGATGCACCAATTTCGTCACACACACGCAGACGCACGCACACGGATATTGTTCAAAAAATGTTTGATGGGATTCAGGGGGCCTGAAAGCTGTGTTTTGACGCAGTATTTTATATCACAACAATGTAAATGCCAGAGTGATTGTAGTGTAAATAAGCATTATTGTATGACATTGATTTGAGATGTTTGTTAATTATAAGCATTGTTAGGAAATAAGTTTACACGGCCTCACTGAAACTGACAATAGGAGCGAGCAACAATGTAGCGAGGGGGTGAGTTGTTTATTAATTAGAAGAGGCAAGCAAATGACGTCAGATTGGCGCGCTTTTCTTAGAAATGAAGGGAATTTCTTCCCTAGAGCATATGTTTTCGTAATTTTTGATTGGATATAAAAAATAGACGCTAATGTTGGCGCGTTTTATTAACCAATAGCAACTCGGTTATAATCTTTAGGCATATCGGGTGAGGGAGTATAAATTCCGTGCCAGATAGAGGTAACGCGTAGTTCATCAGAATCGTTCGCGGGTTACACGTCGCGTAGTTCAACGGAAGCATACTTAAAGTACACGTTACGCAATTCTACAGAATCTCTCGCGTCGTAAAGTTAGTTATAAATGTGAAATACGCGAATTAATAATGTGCAGCAAATAAGTGATTATAGTGATATTAGAAAATATAACAGTTTCAGTCTGGCGTGTATCAAAAGTCAATATGTGAAATTGAATAATGTGTGACGACAATAAAAGTGTAAAAACAAATTCTTTTATCACTGTTATCTTTCAGTAACAAATCCTTTCCATTTACACACCCTGTTCAAGATATGTGCTCGACCGAGAAACAATAGCTAGCCGGAGGACAATAAACTAACATTCAAAGTAGTAAAACAATAACAGGCGCCCAGAAATAAGATAACACGAAGTGACCGCGACAAATTGGCTCCCATACGTGGTGCAGATAAACATGAAGCATCTTCCAACTACCAACAAATATTCTACTACAAATTGGCACCCAAACGTGGGGCTAACATATATACCACTTCAAATTGGCGCCCAACGTGGGGCTAAAAATATTCTACTTCGGTTTCCATGAAATCTAGATATCGATTTTTGGGTGCAATCAATACCTTCTCTACCTACAATGCACACTGTACGTGGCAGAGGAAGTAAACAGGAACACGACTTCTGAGTGTGTCCTCAAAGTTACAAACAGAAGACTGTAGCTAGCAAGTTTTTCACAGACAAGTGCTTTAGCTCATTTTTGCACACATATCCGTAATTACGCGACCTTTGTTATTAATGAAGTAATTATAAACATAACGTAAGCATTGTACAGTTTACCTGAACTTCTAAGCTTGAATGTTCCCCAACAGATTCTGTTTTAATTACACTGTTAAACTGAATTTGGCTTTTCTCTCAAGTTTAGATAGTTTATAGTTCACGTAGTAGTTATGCATTTCTATTAACCTTAAACACGGCGCTTCCTGCTTGTTATTTTGATTTTAGGGACCAATTAGGGAACCTGCCAAACCGAACTAAAGCATTTAATCGACCGCGAATACAAAACCCGCCCTGCTGCGTTGGGCAGAAAACGCTATTTTCAACAGAAATTTGAATTCAGAACGCTACTTCTACCCTGTGCAAGGGCAGCCCTAACGTAGTCGTGGGCGGCGGATTAAGCAAGGCAGGAAGTGCTGAGTGAGGCATGAGGCATAGTGCCCGCTGAAGAAGCTAGGTGGATTTCCTCGACAGTGCGAGCAGCTAATGCGAATTTCTGACTGAGAAAACAACATTACATGTCTGTAGCGAAATGTCAAGGGTCACGGCTACTGAACTTTATAAGAGAAGTTATAACTTCATTGACATCTTTCATATTTTTCCAGAATTTAAGTCATGGAATCATATACTCGAGTTTTATTGACCTTCCATTTGCCATCGCGGAATACATATTGAAGTTGTTGTCTTTACGTTATTTGCACCACGCTTTGGAGTAGGAGTATTGTTTCGTTGTATGAAGGAGTTGTATTATATTTCAACTGTTGTGGAGCCGAACTTGAAGTTCGTTGCAACCGCACGTATAGTACCCGCTTTCCGGTAGCCTTCGCCCCAAATGTACTTTCAGGTGGCCTTGGCCACCAGTTTTTTCTTAAATATTAACTTTGTAATTTGACAGTTTCGTTAAATATTATATATTTATATTTGCCTCGGCTGCGTCAGTATTATTGTTAGAGATATGTTTCTCTTTGTAGGGTTGTGGTGCGACTGAAGAATGTAGGCTTATACAGATTATAATTTCACTTCACTCCTTTTATTAACGCTTGACACGATTTAAATAACACTTCACTGATATAGAGAGAGAGCTGTGAGATTTTTTAAATTAATTACTTGCACTTTTTAACACGTAAACTACTTTTGTCTCACACAAAATACGTGTTAAATTTCTCGAGGACGTGTCTCGCGTTCGGTTAGAAACGCTGTCTACAAACAACGCGTCCAGTTATGAGCACTATCTACAAGAAACTGTCTTGATTTCTACAGCCACATTTGTAAATTTCTGTATTTCAAGTCTCTGATTGGCTATTCCTAATCCAACAGAATACATTTATTTAACTTAAGCCTTTTTTGGTTGTTGATTGGCTATTTTGTAAACTGTCTTAAAATTTACATTATTGTTGCTCCAATAATGACCAGTAGCATTATTAAATATTCTTACTCATTATTGCCTCAAGGTTACCTCATTGTTAGCAACGTTTAACCTATTATTCTCACAGCTCCTACATTATTAAATTACGTAATACATTCACATAACATTATTACATGTATACAACAATATAAACACATACAATGACAGTAATATGCACTTTTTATATATTGTTACATACACATATTGATTTAAGGCGGGTGGTTATTCAATTTACATATTATATAATTAGACTGAAATCATTTAAGCGTTAAAAATACTGCCTCAATATTCATAAATAAGAATTGTTAATCTTGTTACATGTGATGTCCCTGTAACTGCCTTAGCTGAACATTTCAGTAAATAATAGGTTTTAAAGCAAGGCTTTTCACTGAGAGCAAATTTAAGATTTACTAAACTCGTTTTCTGAAAAAAATTCCATGTTAGTTTAATCCATCTCGCTAGAGATACCTAAAAGTAGAACCTGGAAGGGGTATAGATATCGAAAGCTTAAGAGGTGAAGCTATTTGGAATACTGAATGAAATACATTAGGAGGATTAGCATTCAACGCGGAGGGGGATTTAGCACGTCGACCTACATAGATCTTTTGTACAAAGAGCGCCAAAGAAAATCTCACTGCGCCTCGAGTCTACGTCACATCATTTATCATTGTCGGTGGCCTTGCGAAGCCATGACCGTTTCCTTGGTTGCTTTAGGCCACGGTGCAAGTGTGTGCCACTCCTGGTAAATACTTGCATCAATAACCACAACAAAGGTTACAAAATGGCGTAGAAACAAAATATATGTTTACGCTCTCGATCGTATTGGCTAAAACAGAGAGGGTTGGAGTGAGTGCTTTCAGTTTGTCATACAGACCTCTTATCGTGATAGGTAGCCCATACCTTTTCGGCTAGTGCAGGACACGCCTTTCAAAGGGTTAAAAGCTAAGGGGAAACCTTGATGAGCGTCCAGGTTAGCGAAATGTAGAATGTGTAGATTTTCAGCGGGTGCAAACTAAAGCTAGAATGGTATTCATTAAATACATAGTAAGGCAGCACTTAACAACAAAAAATAAACAGAACTGTGTTATCACAGTGGTATCAATGCTTGTTGCTGCATAGAAGCAAATATAGCTAAATATATATAAATAGTATGTAAGTAAATAAAGCAGCATATTTTCCCTATAATTCAAACTGTAATTGGTTATTATACCCTTACTAACATATTGCTGATCATAGGAATACAACAGGATTATAGACAGAAATATAACCCAATTTTATTTCTATAATATGTATGTCATATTCGGTAAATAATATACATATACATATTTACCTCTAGTTTCAAAACATGGTCGGTCAATTATAACAAAAGAGTAATTTGCATTTAGTAAACGAATATCATCATCTGCGGATGTTTTACGGGGAGTGCCCACTTTCTGACGAGAATGTAGACCGTCTTCCCCACTTTTTCTCCAGTAATTTACTATAAAAACACTTTTATGCATTGCCGTTGCAATTGCTGTAACAGTGCGACCAGCCTCCCACATACCCACGATATGTCCACGAGTTATTGTCGTCCTCCGCGTACTAGTGGTACCGTGCTAGCCTCTAGTTCCCAAGGTCGCGGGTTCAAACCCGGCGTAGGGCGATGGATTTTTTCGGGCGTAAAAATCCCTTCTTCGGAAGGGAAGTAAAGCCGGCGGTCCCGTGTCGTAGATTTACGGCACGTAAAAGAAGCTCAAGCCGCCGGCCCTCGTAGCCGTGGTCGCTGGAGTGGTCGCTCCGGCGCTCCGCCAAGATGAGGGTCGCGGGTTCGAGTCCCGCAAGTGCATGGGTGTTTGTGTGTTGTGGAAATAAGCGGTATGAAAACAGTAAAGCACAGTAGCACAAACTGGGTACAACAAGGGAACTGATAAAGAGGCCTGTGAGCAAAATTACCGATCTTTCACGCCCAATATAGAATGGGACGCTAAGGACTATAGTAGTTATAGAGCGTCCATAAATAAAACTCAATTTAATTTAATTTAATTTCACGAGTAATTTCGCTAGTATACCGCATGGCTGGTTCTGAGACAAATAAACATGTTTTTATTTCAATAACACCAAAAAAGCAAAGGAATCAACCTCCCCTCCTTTCCCCCTTATTGCTGTATTATCAAGCCACCACACTTTGGGATAGGTAACGTGAAGAACATGCCTCAAAAGATCCCAGAAAGCTATACAAAATGCGCCGAAAATTTTCCTTGGTGCTCTTTTTACCTATGCCCCGGACTGGGCGCTCCCGTGGCGGAGGAATAAGGGGAGAGGAGACAGAGGACGGTTGGACCAAGGCCATGACAGGAAGAGGGCAGGGTCCCTATCCTTTACAGATTTAAACTCTTCCTCGTAGGGGGAGTGTTCCGACCCCTTCAGCCGCCGAGGTGCGGACGCTGCGGAACCTTAGCACTCGTGGTGCTTCTGACGTCACTAGAAGTACGCCGGGTCGAACATTCGAGCCCCTCCCGGAAGGAAGTTGTTCGCATTGGGTTGGTCTCGGGGGAGATTGGGTAAGCCTGGCTGGATTTCCACCCAGACGGTGTTGTGAGACGCCCCGACGTTCAGGTACCAACACAAGAAAGCTGGTATACAGTAGCTAGGTCCTGACGGTCCCACCGAGGTTCTTCGGTAGTCTTCCCCGTATGGGGTCGACGCGCGTAAGTGGCGTATCCACTTTCGTCCCTGTGTGGCAGGAGACGTGGGGAGGTAGGTGTCCTGCTTCGGTCTCGCTCACGCGGTGGGGGGCACGTATATAAAATAGATACTGGCCTAATGGAAAAGCCTACGAAACTTGCTCCCTGGGCCTTAGGGCTGGACTCTCAATCAGCCTTGGCTCGTTGTGGTCAGGTCCCCTCCCCCCTGTGGACTTACACATCCCTTGGGGGAACCACAACCCGTAAACCGCCCCCATTCCAAGGGGTTGATGAAGGCTTCCACAGAGCATCCTTTTCTCCTGTGATGCACACGCCGTGACCTCCCACCGACACGTATAACCCTGAAAGAGACCAAGCGGATGTGAATGGTGGTGAAACGGAGAGACAGGAAATTCGGGGTCTTAATTATCCTACCTAGCATTCGCCTAGCGTCCCGGGGAAACCCCGAAAAACACTCGTGGAAGACTAAATCGAACCCACTACCTTCTGAATGCGGGCCACAGACATTGCCGCCTGAGCCATCCCGCTCGGTGAATGAATTACATATTAGGATTTTATCTCCAAGCACCAAATTTCGTTTACAGAAATCCCTCGACTCTAGTTTGAATCTTGATGTGAAATTATATAATAAGCTACGTTTAAATGAGACAAATTAGGAATTTAATAGTACACAGGGTGGACCATTTAAGTTAAGACTGTACAATATTTCCAAAACTAAGTGTTGTAGAAAAAAGTGTCTTTAATAAAAGTTGTTTAATTTGTAGGGCGTTGTAATGTTCTTTTAGGGTCAATTTAATTTGACTCTAATTGTAGGATCCCATTAAAAAATTAAATTGGCCCTAAAATGACTATCATAACGTCCTCCAAACAAATACGACTAATGGCATTTACTTTACCCCATAATATGAAGCAACTTTTATTCAAGACATTTCTTTCTACAACGCTTAGTTTTGGAGATATTGTACAGTCTTAACTTAAATGGTCCACCCTGCAAATGGTGGTAATTAAAGCGTGAGTATGTTAATGTAACGTAGATCTCCATTTCCGAGATATGCGTTATTTATGGTTCGAATTCAATACTTGGTTATTCATGTAAATTCCTGTCGGTTTTCAATTGTTTCTCGCAATTTCCTAGAAAGAGTATGCAATTTTAAAGCCAGTATATAACGTTCTAAAGTGTTTTACTATCGTTATTACCTTTGTATCTATAACGAAATGTGAAATGCAGCTATTTTAAAGGTTTATCTCGATTAAGATGAAGTAGTTAGGTAAATAAACTTCCGTAGGAATAATTTGTACAGTTCCTTTACCTACTAGAAAGCCGTGTGAATGTATCACAATATTCTTTTTTTTTTCTTTTCGTAATTTATCTTCGTGGTTTAAGGTGGGTAACTATGAAGCTTTCACTTGTACAAACAAGCAGTTCCAAATAAACTGACAGTATTCAAAGGCTACTCGCCAATTAGCTCCTTACAGCACGAATCACCGTCACACCAAAGTGAAGCACCAGCGAACCATAGGACTATATTGTGCAATTCAAACAATCAACTGGCTGCTATCAGCTGCCACACAACTCATTGCAACAACAAAAAGCCTACCGCTGATTGCAAAGACTCACAGTTAACGAGCTGATTTAGCGTTCAGTCAAATTGAGTATTTCAAGCAATTAACAGTTTCTAACACCCGCGCAACCAAACTGGATAACTGCCAATTTATTTAGTTATTCCAAAATAAATGTGTGTTTGAGGGTTCTCCAATTGCAAAGCATGCTAATAACAAAAGTGCAGTCAGCCTGGGACCTCCAATGTAATGAACAGGGGTCGGATTGTTCTGCGGTTAGAACAGTACAAACAAGCCAGATGGCTCCGCGGTAACGTGTGAGGCTCGCATTTGGGAGGTCCCAGGGTCGATTCCCTGTGTCGCCCACTCTGACCATAGATTTTTCGTGCTTTTCCGTGTTTGGCAAAGGCGAATGCTGGAGTGTTGTATTCTACCACGTATTTCCTCTCTCCCACGTTTCCTCTCCCTCTCGGGACTGTGGTTGGTGTCGGGCAGATGGCGCCGACGCTTGAGAATTGGAATTTATTCTCGGCCCTGCTAGAGGGAAGCCTGTCGAGCCCCCTTCTAGGTCGTGTTTCCCCGGTGCCACTAGAGGGACGTCTCCGACTTTCCCGTGGCCGGGTGATCAAGCCTGGAACTATTAGGGAACTCTGCGCGTCTCTATCGATTTGTGCCTGTAGCCCATACGTCTCCTGGGATTCTCTCACCTCATCCGTTCTTCCTGAGCGCGTATGCACAAAAGATCCATTGCTAGGTGTCGCCTCCGTAAACTTGTCATTGTCATAGAACGGTACAAACAAAATAGCCTAACTTGAGCCTTAGATAGACTGTCTCTCAAAGCTTTCACTGAAATAACTTAAAGATTTAAAACGGGAAAAAAATCAGTTCCAATTTGAAACACAGAATGCTGATCCTAGGTAAGGGATATATAGGGGGAGACGTAATGGCGAAAATTGCCCAAAAAATAACAGTAGTGTTATTAATTGGAATTTCATGTTTAATTTTATACACCATTTTATCACAGGCGCGGGCTTCTTATTCTTCTTCTTCTTCTCCTCCTCCTTCACCTTCCCCTGTTGCCTTTCGGTGTCGGGCCTTTTAACCACAAAGTCGTCCTCCGTGGACTAGTGGTACCGTGCTAGCCTCTAGTTCCCAAGGTAGCGGGTTCAAACCCGGCGGAGTACGATGGATTTTTTCGGGCGTAAAAATACTTAGCACGGCTTCCTTCGGAAGGGAAGTAAAGCCGGTGGTCCCGTGTCGTAGATTTACGGCACGTAAAAGAACCTCAAGCCTAATAAAGGCCTCTGAGCAAAATTACGGCTCTTTCACGCCCAATATGGAATGGGACGCTAAGAACCATAGTAGTTAAAGAGCGTCCATAAATAAAATTTAATTTAATTTAATTTAATTTACCTTTTAACCACTTTCTATACTGTTCTCTATTCTGTGTCATTCTCTTCAACGCATTCGGTTCTATTCCTCTGTCTCTTGCCATGTCTCCGCTGTAATGTTCCCATTCCTTTCTCGGTGTTCCTCGTCTCCTGCTTCCTTCCGGTATTGCTTCAAATACTTGTTTTGTTTTACGCTGATCATACATTCTGATTAAGTAACTATACCATATATCTTTTCTCTATCACTTCCACTAGCGCTTCCATGTTCTGAATTTTCTCTAATGACTATCTTTCCCTTTTGCTCCTCAATTTTTATCAAATATTTCATTTCTGAGGATGTTATTCTAATTTTATGTTTAACGTCACCAACGTTTCTGCTCCATACGATACGGCTGGTAAATATATTGTTTTATATATTTTAATTGATATTTCTTTCTATCCTATTATTGTATTGCATATCTGGTAATATATATTGTTTGCTTTATTTACTCTATTATTTATTCCATTATCTATTGCATTTTTAGTAAAAATTGTTGTAAATATATATTCTATTATGTTTATTTCTTCCAACATTTCGTGTTTCCATTTCATATGTATATCTTCATCTTCTCCAATCTTTATTGCTTTACTTTTATTTATATTTATTTTCATACCTCTCTCCTCAAGTGTACATGCCTATTCTCTTACCCCTAGTTGTAAGTCTTGAGCATTACAACAAGTTAGCAGTATCTCGTCAGTATAGACAAGTGATTGTAAATACACAGCACAGTACTTATACCTTAGATGTATTTTTACTTTCTCTACCACATACAGTCGAGTGCAGAAAAACGTGCCATTGCTTTCGACTAATTTTAGTGTTTTCCATTCTTGAATGTTGGCAGTATCTCATCATTTGTGTTCCGCGCTGCCTCAGGTGAGCTATCCTCTAATTGGTTTTAGCTGAAGACCGATACGCTAGCATTACCCTGTGAAGAAAGGTCAGGCCTAGCTGGGCGATGAAAGGGGTGGAGAATCTGTGTGTGTCACATCAAGCTTGAAACATGTGGCAGCAATTTGCATCACAATAATGTAAATGCCAGAGTGATTGTAGTGTAAATAAGCATTATTGTATGACATTGATTTGAGATGTTTGTTAATTATAAGCACTGTTAGGAAATAAGTTTACACGACCTCACTGAAACTGACAATAGGAGCGGATAACAATGTGCGAGGGGGTGAGTTGAATATTAATTAGAAGAGACAAACAAATGACGTCAGATTGGCGCGTTTGTCTTAGAAATAGCGGGAATATCTTCCCTAGAGCATATGTTTTCGTAATTTTTGATTGGATATAAAAATAGACGCTAATATTGGCGCGTTTTATTAACCAATAGCAGCTCGGTTATAATCTTTAGGCATATCGGGGTGTGGGAGTATAAAAAGCTAAAGTCAGAGGCAGATTTCGTCAGTCCAACAGAAGCATTCACGCGTTATACGTCGCACAGTTAGTTCATCAGAATCGTTCGCGGGTTACACGTCGCGTAGTTCAACGGAGGCATACATAAAGTACACGTCGCAATTCTACAGAATCTCTCGCGTCTTAAAGTTCGTTATAAATGTGAAACGCGAATTAATAATGTGCAGTAAATAAGTGATTATGGTGATATTAGAAAATATAACAGTTTCAGTTTGGCGTATAACACGAATCAATATGTGAACTTAATTGTGACGGTAATAAAAGTGTAAAAACAAATTCTTTTATCAGTGTTATCTTTGAGTAACAAAATCCTTTCCGTTTACACACCTTGTTTAAGAGATTTGCTCGACTGAATAATAATAATAGCTAGCCGGAGCACAATGAACCCAAAATGCAAAATAATAAAACAATAACAGGCGCCCAGCAATAAGATAACACGAAGTGACTGCGACAAATTGGCTTCCATACATGGGGCATATAAACATGAAGCATCTTCCAACTACCAACAAATATACCACTTCTAACAATATGCCTCCCAAAGACTGTCCATACTATTCCCTGAATGAGTCCGGTTCTTATTGGTTTGGCATCCAAGCTTAATCGAGTGAGGGTTGAAAGGCGCGGCAGAGGCGTGTTAATTACTAATTGCCAACTTAAACCGCGGGTCCTCGTATCGGCATGTCTTTCTGCCCCCGACTGTACATATTCTGGTAGACCACGAGGAGCTATAGTATTAAAACATTTCAGATGTGGACCTATTCAGGCAAGGACATTCTTTAGTGATATTTAAACATGGTTAAAAGCATACCAGAATTACAAATTACAATCCCAGTAAAAGAGGAAAGTATACGAGCTGAAAAGAAGGGAGACATGAGAAAATCCTGGAAGAAGACTTTGTTCAAAACTGGAAACAGAATCCAAAATTGCAGTTCTGTGACATAATCCATAAAAGAAAACTTTAAGAGAGTATTGACCACACCTTTGCCACTATTCTAACAGCTTAGAGTTAAATGTGATGCCTAGAAGATGTAGGTCTCCACACTTAAGCCGACATAGTTGTCACTCATTTAATTTTTGATTCTACCTTTTTGCAATATTTATATTATTTACCAAAGTTTGTCTTCATATTGTGAAGGATTTTTGAAAATGCATCCTTATTTACACTGAAGCAAAAATAAGAAGGAAAAACCACAAATGAAAAATTAGTAACATAGACTTTAAAAGCTTTGCTATGGTTTGAACTAAGTGTGTTTGCCTTCTTTAGGATCAACTTGTGTGTTAAAATGACAATAAACAGTCAAAATATCAATTTTTTTGGTCACTCTATTCATTGCTGCTAACCTCACATAAGTCAGGTGTGGAACACAAATGCTTAGGAGATTCTTCCAACATTCAAGAATGAAAAACACTAAAAGTAACCAAAAGCATCAGCACGTTTTTCTGCACTCGGCTTTATATGTTCCAGGAATCCTAGAAGTCTGGCCAAAAGCCCTTTCTCCTATGAATAATGAGATTTAATTTATATTTACACTTGATACGCTTTCACTCAGCATCGTCTAATAGTTAGGGTTCTTGCACCATCTTCAGGAGACTAAGCGCAGATGGAGATAATTCCTTTCTCTTATGTTTCTGGACCATTGACTTTCTGAGGGTGGAATCTTTGAGTCACTTGAGATCAGCAGCCGGAAAAGAACATCTCTTATAGTGTCGTCTCTTGAACATTTTCGAGAATGATGCTTGTGTATCCTCTTGAGCACAAAGTAATTTATTTCTGAGCAAAACACTAGCAAGTTTTGTTTGCTGTTTTAACGCTGAAATACGTTTGGAAAAAATCTCAGCTGCTTATGGTGACGGTGAAGTAAAAACTATATTCTTCTTCTTTCTCTGTTTAACCTCCTCTTATGTAGGACTTACACCCCCCAGGACTTACAGGCGATTGCCTGGGGTCAGAGGCCCGTCGAGGAGCAGACACTCATGGATCAGACAGAATATCCAGGATGGGTGATCAGCCCGATGCCTGGTATGGGAGGAAGGAAGTAGATGAAACGAAATGATGGTGAAATAGGTGAAAGGAGCAATTGGTGGAATGAATGACGGGGAAAACCGGAGAACCCGGAGAAAACCCGCCCAGACGCTGCTTTGTCCACCACAAATCCCACAAGCGGGTCCCTGGGATTGAACCGGTGAGAGGCGAGCGGTCTAACCACTCGGCCACGGCGCCGCCCTTAAAAACTCTATTAAAAATTTAAAAAAAAGTACATGAAAGCTTTTACCCCAGCCTACTTGCATGTAATCAGTTAAACTTCTAGAGCATTAAATTCAAATCAAAGCAATTCAGGGTGTTTAAAAATAAACTACATAATTAATTGCCCTTTCACAATGTCATGTGCAGGTTTAAGTGGGAGAAGGTACACTCAGGCTGATGACAGCCTCAGTGCTGGTTCCCACCTTAGCAACTTCATCTGTTCTCTAATTTCCCCGAATCCTATATGCCTCGGAACCCACCTAAGTTGAATTAAATTATGGGTAGCCAGTATTGTGAGGGACTCGCCAACATTCTAAAATCAACTTGGACTTAAAGTGGTTATCGAGGACCTTTAAGCCTGCCTAGCATTGGGGAGTATAACTACTAATCCTCTTATTCCTATAGCGTCTCGCTACACCCTTCTAATCAGGTTACTATGTTAATTGTTTTATTATACGATGTACAAGAACTTACAGACTTAAAATTCCTTCCAGATTGACGCTTGCGAAGTACAGTTATTCTCCTGGTACCATCGTTAATGTCACATTAATTTATATTTACTTTGGTAACTATCCTTTTCTGAGAAACAAAAATGAACAAAAAAAACTCAAAATTGAGAAACGTGGATGAATTAAGTAGTGGCCAAATGCTGAAAAATTACCCAAGAAAGCAAATAATGCTCCCTTAGAAATTAAAGTGTAAGATTACAACGGGAATTATCAAAAATAGGCTTAAACGATATCTGGCAAAGAGGTACTGAAAATACACACAGTGCCGTGAAAAAAGTCAAAAGACGACTGTGTGATATAAACAAGCAGAAAATAGAGACTGAATGTAGACAAAGATCAACATTGAAGCTACAAAATGAAATAAAAACTACGTGGGGGTAAGGAAACATATTTTGGAATTGGGTATAAAACAGAGGACGAGAATAGCATGGCTTAAGTTGGGAGAGCGGAAAGCTCGCTAGATTGTTGATGACGACAGCAGGAGGATTTGCCCATTATGCGGGAACAAGAAGACTGGACACATATTTTGGCAGCATGCGTACAGACGGAGGGTATTAGGAAAAAATTATTACCGGAAGTATTTTTGGCTTCCAACAGGCGGAGGACAGCATGCTGGGACTTAATTCTAAACAGCCAACACTAGCCAAGCTTTGGCACATACTTAATGGAAGTACGTGTATTGAGACATAAGGTGTTATGTAAATTTTCTTTAAATATATGTATGTGGTGCTAGAGAACGTGTGTGTGTGTGTGTATGCGTGTGTGATTCAGAGTGTTTTTCAATTTTATATATATATATATATATATATATGTATATATAATGGGGTGATTATAAACATAGTTGTTTCTGGTCGATTCTGCAAGTCACGTATACAGTCCAGGTATTTTTCTAGAGAGCATGTACGGTCTTATGACCCATGTGACTGTGCTATGCAATTAATGTAATACTAAGTACTTAATAAACACCACCACCACCACCACCACCACCACCACCACCACCACCACCACCACCACCACCACCACCACCACCACCACTAAAAATTAAATTATAGAAGACATCACAGCAAGCAATACAGCTAAGGAAATAATAACGAGAAAATGTCTGTGTTTGATTCACAACATGTCTCCATAACTATTTGGAATCATCACGTTTTAATACAAAAGAATCCATAAAGCAATATAATAAAGGGAGCACTCAGGTTTTCACATGCACACAATATAAACCCTTTGCCCTTGTATGTACTGGAAATTTTACAGCACTTTTATCGTCTATCGTTTCTTAAGGATACCCATCTCTGAAATTTCTAAAATCCACTATTTCAGTTTGTTTGAAACTTAGAGATGGCAATTCGATGTATAATACGTCTATTAAATGTCATGCATATTATGTTCCATATTATGCATTTATTATATTAAAAATAATACTTTATAATTTAACCCTTTCATAGAGTATTTCAATAATAAATTGTAGATATGAATTTATAATTCTCCTATAGTTTTGGAGAAAATAAATATTAAATATGAGACTTCAACTACCTACTTGAAAATGTATGGAATATAAGTATTATTTTTAAATTATAGCACAAGTAAACATGGTCATGAAACTAATCTCATCATGTATATAGAACATACATGGTATGGAACAATTTGAAAATGAAAATGTGCCAATAAATGAAACCCAAGAAAAGGTAATTTAAAATGTTGTTTCTTATACTATGCTGTTTAAAAGCAATTATTGTATACACAGATCCTCCG
The DNA here is from genome assembly GCA_030765065.1 of Deroplatys truncata. Taxonomy (NCBI): domain Eukaryota; kingdom Metazoa; phylum Arthropoda; class Insecta; order Mantodea; family Mantidae; genus Deroplatys; species Deroplatys truncata. The sequence continues at coordinate 660,390,692 of CM060990.1, forward strand.
TCTTTTTCTGCTTCTCTGCAGCTAATTTAGCATTTGAAGATGCTTGAGGTCTCTCTTAAATGGTTTGTTCACTTTAATGTAGGCAAAACATCGCCTTTTACTACAATTTTATAGGAAATTGGCCTATATACAGGCGCTTAAATTGCTACACGGCATGTTTTAAAAGTTCGTAGGCTTTAAAACTATACAGAAGGAATGTAGAAGGTTTGTAGCGTTTAATAGCACAACAATTTATATTTATACATTTTCGCAACTTTTTGTATTTTTCCCAGATGGTATGGGTAAGAAAAATGTTGTCAACCGGATAAGAATGGCATTTTATATTCGACTCCCAGGATAACAAATCACAAGTGTAATTAACTTTCAGTTTACCCCTTCGTTAGATACAAAGGCATTGATTTGGAAACCCAATCAATGCGCTTACTATATAATTAGCGTGCTATAGAATTATTTGATTTATTCAAAAAGGCTACATTATCGTATTAATTTTCACGTAAATGAGCGGTTTACTATATCTAAAGCTGCTGAAAACACGAGACCCTTAATTTTTATTTTACGGAGGGGGGGAGATGATCGCTTTGTTGCTGGCCTCCACAAATAATGTGGTACACACAGGGAACACATCGGAAGTGCAACAGATGCCGTATACAAACATAGGACCGTATGTTTGTTTTCTCGAAGGGAGGAAGGAAGCCTTGTTATCTTGTGTGGATGTGGTGTTGTGGCGAGTTTCTCATTTTAGGACACGGTAATTCCGGTGGTAACAGTATCAGCATGAAAAGCAGAAGATAAGCATTTCAAATCCCCAATAATTCTTACCTGAATTACTTTTCCAATTTTTGTTTACACACTGCTGCAAATGAACAATGTATACTAATATTATCGAGACAAAACCAGTTTGTATGTGTGTGTGTGTGAGAGAGAGAGAGAGAGAGAGAGAGTGTATGTAGGGTAAACTCCAAAACCATCGAACCGATTTTGGGAATACTTTCCCATCGAAAAGCCCTATTCTTATCGACGGACACAGGCTATAAAATACCTAAATGTAATGCATAAATTACTAAAACACCAAAATTACAAAGCCTTCGTTCAATTGTCATGTGGTAGGAAACAGTTACTGTACTCCACAGAAAATGCAGATCGAAGCGAAACTTGGTTAGCTGCTGTACTCCGCAGAGAATGCAGGAAGAAACGAGACATGGTTAGTTGCTGTACTCTACAAAAACCTGGTTAGTTGCTCTATTGCGTAGGGAATGCATGAAGAAACGAAACCTAGTCAGTTGCTGTACTCCGCAGAGAATGCATGAAGAAACGAAATATGGTTAATTGATATACTCTGCAGGGAATGCGTGTAGAAATGAAACCTGGTTAGTTGCCCTACTCCGCAGAAAATGCTTGTGGAAACGAAACCTGGTTAACTTACTGCACTCCGCAGGGAATGCATGTAGAAACGAAACCTAGTTAGTTGCTGTACTCCACAGGGAGTGTGTGTAAAACAAAAGCTTGTTACATTTCATTCCAAGCAATATACATAGATGAACACGATACAGCACTTAAGCAAACGTAAGACAGAGCTTAGAAAGCGACAACCGAAAGTGTTTATAAAGCTACGTATCGTATGCTATACTAATTTCTTTTATTGCCATTTATCAAGAACTGCAGCTGAATGTATAATGAAACAGTGTCAACATCTCTTAATAACATTTATTCTAATTGTACAGATGTATGCAGTAAATTTTCTGTATTGCGAAGTTCTTTAATAAACCTCATGTAAAACAGTTTTGGTTTATTTTCTTTGTACTTACGTTGTAATCAGGTTCGCAAATAATTGTATAAAGAGTGAAAATTGTTAACATTGAAGATCACTGAACCGATATTTTATAATTAATAACCCAGAAGACTCTTTTTCTCGATGGTCACAGGATGCGTGTCTTTTACAAAGAGGTTAACTTCGTGGGTTGTGACTGAGGAATCTCTATATTCGCCAGCTTCACTTTTGTTTCATTACTTATTTTAAGGGGTCTCTGCATTATATGAAGACTACGTAGCTTTAATGTTATTAAGAGGGACGTCCAGAAAGTGAAGAACGATTTGATATAGCTAAATAATAACGAAAGATATCAACACAAAACTTTATTTACAAAGATACAGTACCTTACTCTATTTCTCAATGTAATCGCCATTGCTGTCAAGGTATTTACTGTAACATGGTACCAGTTTTTCAATGCCAATGTTATACTCCTCTACCGCCAAAGACTGTCACTGCCTCTTGAGAAACGTTAATTTTAGGAGGAGTATTGTATTTCGACTGTTGGGAGCCGAACTTGAGGAGTAGCAACCGCATGTATGGTAAAAAGTTTCCGGTAGCCTTCGCCCCAAGTTTATAAAAAAATTAACTTTGTAATGTTGACTGTTTCTTTAAATATGATATATTTATGTTTGCCTCGGCTGCATCAGTATTATTGTTAGAGACATGTTTCTCTTTGCAGGGTTGTGGTGCTACTGAAGAATGTAGGCTTACACAGATTATAATTTTACTTCACTCCTTTTATTAATGCTTGACACGATTGAAATAACACTTCACTGATATAGAGAGCTGTGATATTCTTTTATTAATTTCTTGCACTTTTTAACACATAAAACTATTTTCGTCTCACACGAATACATATTAAATTTTCTCGAGAACACATCTCGCGTCCGGTTAGAAACACTGTCTACAACCAACACGTTTAGTTATGAGCGCTGTCTATAAGCAACTGACTTCTAGATTTGTAAATTTTGCTGTATTTCAGTTTCTGATTGGCTAATCCTACTCCAATAGAATACCTTCATTTAACTTAAGATTTTTTTCTGGTTGTTGATTGGCTATTTTATAAACTGTCAGAAAAATTACGTTATTGTTGCTACAAGAATGACTAGTAGTATTATTAAACACCCTTACTCATTATTACCTCATTGTTAGCAACTCTTAGCCTATTATTCTCACAGCTCCTACATTATTACATTACGTAATACATTCACATAACATTATTGAACATGTATACAATAATATAAACATTTACAATGACTGTAATATACACTTTTTATATAGTGTTACATACACGTATTGCTTTAAGGCGGGCTGTTATTATTTTTTTATTATATAATTAGACTGAAATCATTTAAGTGTTAAAAATACTGCCTCACTCTTTGAGGTATTCATCAGCTGGAAACTCTTTTCCACATATAAAGTCCTTTAGTTTCGGAAACAAGTGACTATCCTGAATTCTTTCATTAACATTATGCACAATTTCCTCACTGAAGGCTCGTTTGCGTAATGTGCACATGTTTGCACATTACGCAAACATGTGCACAATACATTTTGTGTATTTTTCCAAAATTTTGTGAAGGTTTTTCACAACATTTCTGTAACGTTGATCTCGTTAGCAGATCAATATGAAAATTATTAAAATTTTATTCGGCTACTATTCATGGTTCTCGGTACTAAATATACAGAACCGGTTGAAAAACTCACTTCTTAATCTTCATACACAGAAATCTTCAAACGCTGAATCAGGATGAGATTGCAGATTTGCCCGATTGAAGATTTAAATTTTCAAAGCACCAAAGCGCATAGAAGTTTGAAACGTCATCCTTTCGTCACCTGATTTTCTTATAATTTTGCCGCTTTAAATGTTCAATATTCAATTTTTGTTCGACTTCTTCAAATTTTCGGTATACGTTCCTTACTATGAATGAGGAGATTTAAAGAGCTTTTTATCAAACATATTTTTTTTTATTTCGGAGTTTTAATAATTTAATATATAGCTATTTTATGAGGACATTTAACTGTTACATATATTAACAGCTTTTAATAAGAGTTCATATGTTACATAGAATGTATTATTTTATCCCAAGGAACTATTTTTGAGAAGTAATAGGCAGAATTTAAAAGCTTTAAATTTTCAAATTTTTATCATGAGTATCATTTTCATAGAAAGTTAAGTATTTAGGGCCAGCAACACTAGTTTAGTATTAGAATACTACTGACAAAATGTGACAAAAGTTTAAAATAATTTAGTTAAAATTCACAGACATTAAGAGTTTCAAAACTAGTAACTAATTTTGTAACTTTTTGTTCAATTTCAGTGAACGGACTCCTTTCCTGAGCATCTGAACTCAAGGTAAAGTAATGTTAAGATTGCTATGTAATAGTCTGTCCACCAGCTCATGGTCTCTGGCAGGAATGCCACCAGTCAGCATTTCAATACACAATTCCTTATACACCACGTTATCTGACGCGGGACTAGCTACGTTTGCGGCAATAATACTAACCCTGATGTATGTATTCTCGCAAAATTAAACTAAAAAGTCGCTACATGTTCGTTAAACTTAAAGTTAAGTTATTCAGTTTGATACACTACAGTGCGGTCGTTTTATGGTGAGGCCGTGGATCGTGCGTGTGAGTACTCCGCAAACTATGGACTGACTGGGATTTTTCGTTCCGTAACTCCCGCGTTATTTACTCACGAGTAATAGTAACGTGCATTATAATGAGTACTAACTGGTGTCCATTTAAAATTTCCATTCACATTCTTGTTGCATAATGTTCATAATTTCTATTTTTAGGTTGTCCTTAAGTTGTCTATGGTGTGGGGGTTATACCTATAAACTTTATTTTTTAGGGCTGCTCACAAATAGATGCACCAATTTCGTCATTTTTTTCCTCGTTAGAACATCTCGTTTTTTGCTTCTTAAGTTTAGGGCTTAGAGATCCCGTTGACCTAAACTTCAGACGTCCAACGATTTCTCTATCTGGAACTGCAATACGAGGAAATCCTTTTCAAATCCTGTCTGTGGTATTGAATTTTTCAGTTGACTCTGTATTTAAAAAAAAATTAAGTCTTCGTGTTATCCCTCGGCAGTTGAACTATATTTTGGGAAAGGTAACTTCCCCGCAAAACTACCTCTGCACCTAGAATTGTGCTTGGAGAACAGAGGTAGTTTCGCTGGCAGAGAGTAGGGCTAGATTTGTAAGTATGAACATAAACAATTCCATTTAATTGTGAACCGGATTTTATGCACGTCAGTATACCTCGTCTCTTCCCTTCAATTCCCGGAGATCCTAAGCTGGTGGACATATATTCCGATGTATTTCTTAAGAGCTTTTATTCCGAGGGTACTAAGACATTACTAACTATTCCAGAATGATTTCCATTCTCGTATCGCACGAGTCTGCATTTGGATTAGACATCCTTAACATAATATAACGGGGCTCCTTTATACCAAAATAAACCTCTGCACGAGTGATTTATATTGCTTCACTTGATTTAGGGACTGAGGAGGATGCCAAGATTTGATTTAGTTTCGAGACGGCTGAAATACGTTACTACAGCAACCAAATCTGATGCTATATCTAGAAGACGAAATCAATTTCTACGCTTGACTGGGTGGTTTTCGATTTATACAAGTTTCTCTTGCTGTCACTCTGTCCCGCTTTCCCACTCCGCTCTGTGTAGCTCCAACTCCTATTACGTACTTATTGTAGCCTTTAATTCAACATTTCTAGATATATGAGGGATCTTATTAAATTAGAGTCCGTTATACAACAAGTCGAAACCCGGCGGAGCACGGACTTTTTGGGGGCGTAAAAATCCTTAGCATGACTTCTTTCGGAAGGGAAGTAAAGCCGGTGGTACCGTGTCGTAGATGCGTAAAGAACCTCAAGCCTGGCAAAACAGACCTCTGAGCAAATTTACCGATATTTCACGCCCAATATTAAATGGGATGCTAAGAACCACAGCAGTTAAACAATGTTCATAAATAATACTCAACTTAACTTTTTGTTGTACAACAAAAAGGAAACTACTACCTGACGAAAGAGTGCAGTTTTCGTGGTGTGCCATAGCTAGTTTTGGACAGGAGAGATAACGTCCGAATGAGAGTATAATCGGCGCAACAGTTCTAGACACGTGAGAATCTTAATGAGAGCTATGAAGCGAGTTGCTTACCAGATCAGGTGGTGACCGGTCGTCTGCATGCTGCAGGAGTGCGTGGGACAGTCATTGTCAAATATCCGCACACTGGTTATGCACTACACTGCGCTGATAAACTTAGTTATATACAGTATATTAAAATCCACGCTGTAAAAAGCGCTTAATTTAAAAAAACACTGTCTATCATTGCCTCCAATTCTTCCACACCTAACAACCCTTCCTCTTCAGCGGAATCACTCACATTATTGCTGTCATCACTGCTGTCACTACTTTCTGCACCATTATCCTGAATGAGAATTATTTCTATTTGATTTTCTGCAATTCCGTATTTTTCGAAATAATGATTCTTTATTTATTCAACATGTCGACATACATTTTCCCATTCTGGCCTTCGAATTTCAGCAAATTGCTGGCGTTATAACTGCTACACATATTTTAATTTAAAAGTGATATTTCTGCATGCCACCCATTTTTTGATATCAGCCCAGATTAATTCGATTGGGTTTAGATCTGGTCGATACGATGACAGTCTAAGTACATTATGGCGATGTTGTATTACTATCTGGTCAAGTATGTATGACTTCTGAAGCTGTTTGTTGGCTTTAATTAAGTTATATAGCTTTGTTTTACTCATGCTTTTATCTAAAGCTATTTATGTCTAAGTAACCAAGCTCTCATTTCTTCTTTCAAGGAATTTGAGGTAGGTGGTTTGTCAATTTGAGTGTTGAGGCATTGTGGAGCATGCCGATGACCAGTAAGGCATATTAGGTATCAACATGGCGTTGATTCACTTCATGTAATTTTCTGTATTCATTTCTTGATGAAAATCTCCTATTGTTTGTTGCGACGTGTAAAAGAAGGGCATTTGGAACGAAGCCGATCTTTCCAACAGAACGAACGATAATAAGTATTTGCCCTTTGGCAACAGGTGCCTGCAAACCTAATTCGCTATCGTCACTCCAACGTTTAGATGCTGTATGACTGCTGTGTATGTATGACTCATCTTCATACACTATAGAATTTTTCTGAAATTTGTAGTAACACCTTGAAAATTATGCTGATATAAGTACACACTGATATAAGTACATATAAAATTATAGTCATTTGGAAAGGTACAATCAGACTGAAAAATTAAATAACATAGCCGGGATTTGAACCACGGATCTTAGGCTTTCCGTGCCTTGCTCTAACCGACTAAGCTAACATGGCAACATTTACTTTTTATTTTTATTTTTTTATTTTATTATGTTTTTATTTTATTTTGCTTTTCTGTTAGAACTCTTCTATTTGATTTCGGTTTCTTCCACTTCAACCCTAAATCTTTAATAATTTTTCTGAGATTTGTAGCACCACCTTGAAAGTTTCTGCTGTCTTTCAGCTTGATGAGCAATCTGCTTATTGTTAGCACAGTTTTTTCTTCCACATAGGAATTGTGAATCGTGCGTCGAATGACGCATTCGAAATCGTCTATTTCTGTAATACGTTTAGGGACCATATGTTTCTTCCCAGGTGTGTCAAATGGTACTCTTTCATCAATATGTTTTTTTCTTATCTTTGAGAACTCTGGAATCGGAACTCGGTGAAACACCAGTTGCTTTGACTACTCTTTCTTTCACTCTCTTAAGGCTTTTGTGGAACTCGGATGAACATATATTTTCTTTCTTCATCTCTGCTTCTTGCTTCATGAAGTCGAGGACATTTGCAATTATCTCCCTACTTTGACTACGTAACACCTTACCACTTAACTTTGAAAACATAGGAGCCATGGTTATAAATATAACAAATATAAAATAAGTACTATTTAGATACTGCTCTCTTTAAAATTACAACAAGATGCAGACACTTTCTATGCAAACTGTAGGTATGTGTTACGCACTGTGGGTAAGCAAAGGTATTATATCGCTTTCGTTGATTAAGCTAAACATAAACCATTCCTAGGCTCGGCAGCTGGGGTGGCAATCAAGGTCACGGTTCCAGAAGTTTTGCGCGAGTTATACAGTACAGTCTGACCATCAAAACATCAACATAACGTACGTAAAGGAATAGTTAGAACATTACGTTTCTTTCGCATGTCGCTGTTTGCTTTTTGACTTGTTTACGAACCCGTCCACTCTAACAGACTGAACTGTTGCATTTCCTTACTGTAGACCTGTACATGCTACGCACCGGGAATGGTGACGTAATACGGCCTATCAGTCATGCTTCTGCGCGAGCTTCCTCTGACTCCCGTCTGCACTTTCCTCAGATAGGTAGTACTAAGTATTTTGTATAATTAATTCGTCATAACTTAAGTTTTCTTTCTACACAGTTTTCATAGTTATTTAATTTTTATTTGTATTATAGAATATATTTTAGTGACTCCTTCTCAAAGGAGTTTCCCACCAATACATGAAACTTTCTTGTGCTGTTCCTGACATTTTTTCTGCATTTAAGATGTCATGGCAAAAGAGAATACATTATTGGTATTGTTGGTTTCAGAGGGATTGAAACTGGTGGTGCTGAAGTCCAAAATTCATTACAATTCAGAAAACAATAACATTGTTGATCTGATGTTCGCAAAAACAGGCAGCTCATTATTTATGTCCTTCAAGAAGCTTCTGTACATATACGCGAATATCTCGTAAGAGAATATGAAATCTCATTTTCAATACGTAAAATGTTAAATCCGGAAACTCTTACAGGTTTTTTTAAAAAAGACTGGCAGCGGAAGTCTGCGACTAGGTTATAAAAGGCATTATGCTACGCTAAGAAGGTAGTCCGAAAATATTAATAACTGGTAGGAAAGTAGTGTAAGGCTTGAAGAATTGGCTAAAAATAAACTATCGGCAAACACTCACTACAGGCGTCACAAACTGGTTCCTCTTTGAGTAAAGCAAGAATAACCTTGCTCGTTGCTCCCGCTGAATCACCTACAGGTGCACTGCGTGACCAAGTGTGCGGAAAGTAGGGGCAGATAATTCGTTCAGTGCAGTGCCGGTATATAACATCTTGCGTTTGGAATACGTAACCCACCATTCATATGTTAACATACCTATTGTAGGTTCGTGACCTGGTAGGATAATTGTTCTATTATAATGTCTCTTGTAGTAGTGGTAGTGGTGGTGGTGGTGGTGGTGGTGGTGGTGGTGGTGGTGGTGGTGGTAGTAGTAGTAGTAGTAGTAGTGGTAGGGGTAGCGGTAGCGGTAGCAGTAGTATTTATTAACTACTTAGTATTACATTAAATGCATAACACAGTCGCATGGGTCATAAGACCATGCATGCTCTCTAGAAAAAGACCTGGTCTGTATGCGTGACTTGCAGAATCGACCAGAAACAACTATGTTTATAATCACCACATTATATACATACATATAAAATTGAAAAACACTCTGAATCACACACGCAAACACACACACACACACAAACACACACATACACACAAGTGCTCAAGCAACACATATATTTAAATAAAATTTACATAAACACCTTATCTCTTAGTACACATACTTCCATTAAGTATGTGATCAAGCTTGGCTAGTGTTGGCTGTTCAGAATCAACTCCCAGCATGCTGTCCTCCGTCTGTTGGAAGCCAAAAATACTTCCGGTAATAGTTTTTTCCTAATACTCCCCGTCTGCACGCATGCTGCCAAAATATGCGTCCAGTCTTCTTGTTCCCCGCATAATGGGCAAATCCTCCTGCCATCGTCATCAACAATCTTGCGAGCTTTCCACCCTCCCAACCTAAGCCATGCTATTCCCGTCCTCTGTTTTATACCTAATTCCAAAATATATGTTTCCTTACCCCACCTAGTTTTTGTTTCATTTTGTAGCTCCAATGTTGATCTTTGTCTACATTCAGACTCTATTTTCTGCCTGTTTATATCGCACAGTCGCCTTTTGACTTTTTTCACGGCACTGTGTGTGTTTTCACTACCCCTTTGCCAGATATCGTTTAAGCCTATTTTTGATAACTCCCGTTGTAAACCCGCCGCCCACCATTTTGGATTCTCTATGTTGTTCATTTGATGACGATAACATATTGCTTTCAGAGTTGTTTGATCACCTTTAATTATTCGCAGCCAGCACCTAATTACATTTAGTTTAGCAAATACAGCATCTTCCCAGCATCCTACCTCACGAAGAACTCCGTAGTTTGAAGTACCCCTCCCCAACCCTAGAATGCGCTTCCAAAAATTACATTGTACTTTATTTACATTATCCACACCTCACTATTTATATTTATCATATGAACATATACATATTTTCATAGGTTTGGTAGTCGTAACAGTTGCAAAATCAGTACAATTATTATAGTATTAATTTAGTAAAACAAAAAGCTCCTTAGCTTGGCCAATACCATTCTAATCGCATTGAAACGCTGCAAGTATGAGCCCTAACTTGTGACGAAAAATTTCCACATTTATAATAATGAACATGAAGGGGCCTCTTGGTAATTGATATCTAACACAATTCAAGGAAACATCAAGGTACTGAATAATTGAAGCATTATAAAGGAACGAGAAACCCACCACTGCTGTCAGAAATCCGTCACTGATATTACGTGTTTACCCTGAAGCCGTTCGTGGTGCGACAATTTTAAAGCCATGCCCTTTGCTTCAAATGTTTATGTTGTTTCCTCGAAGTTACATCATTTTAGATAATATTTAATGTTACCTGCTTTTTTGTTGAGTGCTAGCTATTTCTGCGTTGTCTGGTCCGCCAGCTACGAGTTCGTCTCAGGGTAAGTACGAGTGTAGTGTGAAAGAATAACACCAGTTTAGTTAGCTGATCAATTTTAATGTTGACTCAAATACTCTCTTTGAAAAAAGGTGCCGACTGTTGGATTAAAGAATTAAATTATTTTTGTAATATCAAGAAGCGAAGTGTGATTTGCCGCAAGTCGCAGAAATGTTACTCGGTAAGATCCCTCACAATTGCCGCTAAACTTTTCTAATTCAAGCGCGTCACCGGGCGCTACATAACTTAAAAATGAAACACATTCACAAGGGTCGTCATACGAGTAAGTCACAGAATTAAGTAAGATTAAGTCTGGCTTAAAATGTACGCTCTTTTGTTAAATTAAGCTCCGCCTACCTATCGCTACCTCTACCAACGTTCCTACTTATGCGGTGCAGTCTTATAATTCTTACGTATGAACATCTGACACTGTTACTATGAGGTTCCTCGCTCGAATCACAGAATGTTAATCCCTTTCTAATTTACACAATTCCTGTCTACGTGACTTTTCAAACGTACTGAACTCAACCCTAACTGCATTCCAGGAACCTTTGTGCTAACGCGATCGCTACTCGGGTGTTACTAATGACGTTCCTTAATATGACTCGCTAATGACCTTTTTTCTCCGGACAAATCTTTTAACTCGGGCTTATTACGGTATACATTCATTTAATATAAGAAATTATTTATTGCAATTATTTCTCTATCTTACAATCCTTTCTTTATTTAATAGTTTATATCTTCCTGTCAATAATTACGGTATCAACCCACTGCAGTGCACGGAGCAAGCCTGTTTGCTCTAGCACAAAATCAAGCGAGTTGATAACGCCTTACTTAGGAGTTCACACTTTATTGCAAAGCGGATATTCGTATTAACATCTGCAGAATTCTGTTTGAGATGTTGTTTTCTTGTAGGAGTTGTATTATATTTCAACTGTTGGGGAGCCGAAATTGTAGTAGTTGCAACCGCATGTATAGTACCCGCTTTCCGGTAGCCTTCGCCCCAAATATTCTAAAAAAATATATTAACTTTGTAATTTGACTATTTCTTTAAATATTATATACTTATGCTTGCCTCGGCTGCGTCAGTAGCAGGGTTGTGACGCGACAAGAATGTAGGCTTACACAGATTATAATTTTACTTCACTCCTTTTATTAATGCTTGATACGATTTAAATAACACTTCACTGACAGAGAGCTGTGGGATTCTTTCTATTAACTAATTACACCTTTTAACACGTAAACTTATTTTCGTCTCTCACGAATACATATTAAATCTCTCGAGGACACTTTTTGCGTCCGGTTAAGAACACTGTTTGCAGGCAACTGAACTGATTTCAACCTCCTAAACTTGTAAATTTCTGTATTTCAAGTCTCTGATTGGCTATTCTTAATCCATTAGAATACCTTCTCTTAACTAAAGCTTTTTCGTTATTGATTGGCTATTTTATAAACCGTCACTAAAATTACATTATTGTTACTCCAATACTCAGATGTACTATTATTAAACTCTCAAACTCATTATTGCCTCAAGGTTACCTCATTGTTAGCAACGTTTTAACTTATTATTCTCACAGCTCCCGCACTATCAAACCACGTAATGCATTCACATAACATTATTGAACATGTTTACAATAATATAAGCTATGCAATGACTGTTACATACATTTTACAAATTGTTACATACACATATTGCTTCAAGGCGGGCTGTTATTGAGTTTACATATTATATATTTTGACTGAAATCTTTTAAGTGTTAAAAATACTGCCTCATGTTCTTAGTTGGTAGGTGTTTCCTAGAAATATGGATATAAATGTCGGAGTGCATTCATTGAAATTCAGCTGAATTTTCCGCCACAAGTCAGCTTCCATTATAGAGCTTAAATATTTAAAATGTCGCCGCATTATTCACACACACACTTTAAGTCAGGATACTACTTCTACTTCCGAATAAAATACTGTCTGCTTATTGAAACATATCCTGTTATATTTTATTCAATCGCCATGAAGGTTTTAAGCAAAAGGTTTGAATAATCTGAAATTCTCGGTTAAGCTTTAAGCAACGTTATTGTAATATCTGCATTCTGGCAATTTATCACTGCTAAAAACGTTTTGAAAGTATTATGTAGCTGTCGTTCTCTCGAACATAGACTTGTTGGAATGACATGCACACCTCATATTTGAGGGATTTTGGATATGCGTAGGTTTTCCAATACGTATTATGAAACTCGGTGCAGCAGTAACGCACTTATACGAGGGGGAAGCAAAATGATCAAAATCAAAGCCCAAATAGTCACAGGAGTTATTAAACCGGTGTACACACTCAGAGTTTTTAAATCCCTATGGATTACTCATTATTATAGCTAACCAGTAGATTTAGTATATGGCGCCCTAGGCTTCCTGTAAACTCGGAGCTGGACGATAAGTACCATTAGCGTTCGGACAAAATATCTGCAGTATCACTGGTTACGTTTCCAGCTATCGGGGCTGAAAGAACTCATAGATTTAAACCGACGTTTGTTTATTTCATAAAAAAAATATGTGACATTACAGTAAGAAGATTGAAGAATTCACTTTACAGAACTGTTATTTGAATAATAAGATTCTTCATTTTTGTCTTAGTTTACTGGCATTGGTACAAAGGGCACCAAAGAAAATCTCACAGCACCTCCCGTCTATGTCACATTATTTATCGGTATACGTGGCCTTGCGAAGCCATGGCCATTTCATTGGTTGTTTAGGCCACGGTGCAATGGTACGCCACTCCTTCTGCTAAATATTTACACCAATAACCACAAAAAAGGTTACAAAATGACGTAGAAATGAAATATATGAGGTAGAGTGAGTGCATTCAGTTTGTCATACAGGCCTCTTATCATGATTGGTAGCCCATACCTTATCAGCTAGTGCAGGACACGCCTTTGAAAGAGTTTAAAGCTAAGGGGAAAACATGATGAGCGCCCAGGTTAGCGAAATGTAGAATGTGCAGTGTGAGCAGAATTTCAAATTAAAGCTTGAATGGTATTCATTAAATACATAGTAATACTTTATAACAAAAAATATTCAGAACTGTATTCTGTCAGTGGTATCAATGCTTGTTGCTGCATAGAAGGCAAACATAATTAAATAATAAATAAAGCAGCATTTTTCCCTCTAATTCAAACTATAATTGATTAATATATTTTTACTAACTTATTGCTGATCATAGGAATACAACAGGGCTGTAGACATAAATATAACACCATTTTATTGCCATAACGTGTATGTCATATTTGGTAAACCATATACATATACACATTTATCTATAGTTTCTAAACATGATCAGAGGTTGTATTTAGTAAACCAATATAATCATCTGCGGAAGTTTTACGGAGAGTGCCCACTTTCTGATGAGTATTTAGACCGTCTTCCCCAATTTCCTGGAGTATTTTAATCCAGCTTCCCACATACCCACGACACATCTAGGAGTAATTTCACTAGTATACGGCATGACTGGTTCTGAGACAATAAACATGTTTTGGTTTCAGTAATGCCAGAAAAAGCAAAGGCATCAACCTCCGTTCTTTTCTTCCTTATTGGTGTGTTACCAAGTCACCACGCTCTGCGATAGGTAACGTGAAGAACACACCTCAAAAGATCCTAGAAAAGGATACAAAATTCTCCGAAGATTTTGTTTGGCGCTCTGTGTACCAGTGTACACCAAACAACTTCAACTGATTACCCTCTTTGCAAGACTTTCAAGCCAATACTTTTGGCCAGTAACCTGTCGAGAAGCAAGCAAACTATGGATCATAGCATATCCACGTTGGGCGATAAACCCAATGCTAATATGGCGATGAAGAAGAACGAAATGAAATGTAGTGATGAAATGGATGATAGGAAAATTCACGGATAAAATTATCGAACCAAGCATTCACCTACCGAGAAAGCCTTCGGCCAGAATGGTCGGCCCCTGGAGCTTGAATTAGGAACTTCCGAATGCGGGCCGCCTAAGCCATCCCGCACCTTACACTAAGCATTATTATTTTAAATTCTCTTATGCATATTTAATGCTTTAGAAGAAATATTATGATTCCTGCCTTTACAAAACGCTTGGCTTTATGCATTAAGTAATTCTAAATAAACCATCCCTTTTTAGAGGGCATGAGGAATTTAGCCTCAAATTTCTATATAGTATATTATTGATAACTTTTTATTTTCTCTACTAATTACTTATGGTAGGTAGAAAAAGTATTCCATTACACCTAAATATTCAATACCGAAACTTCACCGTAAATGCACGTTTAAATGCCCACTAAATAAATAAAATTACAATAAGTTCCTCGTGCACGTGTGTGTCTGTTGTTTGTGTATCTTTGAAAAGCATAAATACCAAACTTGGTACACCTCCACAAATTACCCTTTACATGGCTAATATTTCGTTACTTTTGTTTTCTCAAAAATTTCTATAACGATTTTAATTAAAATACCATTGTGTTTAAGATTTGTGTATGAAAAACAAAACCTATTTCTTGAATTTGCTGCAAGTAGAGTATGAAGTCCCATTCATTCTAAATGACTTTGGTATAATTGGTAAATTGTAAGAGATAACCTATTAAACTTGCTAAACAACAGTTACTAAAACGAAAAAAGTGCATAAAAATTATGTCAAAATGTTTTTGTAATTACTAAGGGGCAGATCAAAGTGACCAACTTAATGAGATTGACTTATCTTGTACTGCTACGCACTCTGTTTGCGCAGCGAAACATCATGCCTACTATGGTATACGAAAGTAAGTATCCGCACACTATTTTTAATTGTTTGTACGTTGGCTGTATCGGTTTGTACGCGCGCACGTCGACATGTTGCTCCTTTGTCTCCGCTTGTGGAATGTTTGACCGTTATCACTCCAGTGAGTGTTTCATTGTTGAATAATAAGCATGGCTGCACCCCTCACCGTTTTCACCAAAGAAGAACAGAGTGCAGTTATACATTTTTTTTTTGTCGTCTGAAGGTCTACCAGGAGCCGAAATCCATCGAGGACTTTTCGCACAATATGGGGGGCAGTGTTTTACCTTGGTTAAATGTATATGAATGGATTGAACAGTTCAAAATGTGGGACAACTGTGAAGGACGAGGAAAGAACAGGACGTCCATCCATATCCACTAGTGACGCCAACACTGAGCAAGTCTATCCTGATTCAGAGAACCGAAGATTGACTGTCAATGAAGTGGCAGGCAATGTCTTCTTTGGTCCACTTAAGAATGCCTCAAGGGACGGTTACTTCACCACAGACCAAAGAAGTGAAGGAAGCGGTGCATGCATGGTTTACTCAACAGAAAACCTTTTTTTTCTCTCAGGACTTCAGAAACCTTGTACAACAATGTACCATGTATATGGAGAAGCAAAGGGACTACGTTAAAAATGAGGTATTTGTAAGTTTCTATTATTGTTATAACAAACCTAAAAAATGATGTAGGAATATTTATTAACTAACCCTCGTATTTCTTTATCCACCGTCTGTACCCAGGATACACGTGCACTATGCTCTCTACTTCGGTAAGTTGAAATCACTGACCAGGTCACTTAAATGTGCCATTTAATAATTACCACGAATTCTTCCTTATTACTTTGAATTTTTAAATAATTATGTTTTCTTCAAGTTAAGGTAGCTTTCTATTTTTCCTCGTGGCCGTACAAAGATAAAAGAATTTGGAAGTATCTCATGACGAACCGCTTTTTAAAATGTGACTATTGTTTTAGCCAACAGTAAACTCCTTATAACTACAACGAAATGTGGAATTGTGTAACGAAAGGTTTTCTGGATTAACAAGAAGAAGATACAAGAATACGTTTTTTAAGATTATTTTGTGGAACTTGAGTAGAGAAAATCCTGTGAATGCAACACGTCAGATTTTTTCTTTGGGAGTAAAACATTCAATGCAGCTATTAGAAATCTTATAAAAGGAACAGAACCTGGAAGTCAATATAATATTTCATATACAGAGAGCTAATTGAACTTTTTGAAATATTGAAGAAAACCTATAGTTGAGTAACAGTACTGTGACATTTGTTCAGCTTTCGTTTAAAACAAACACCATTATAAAACTATTAAAAAAAGGTACCAAGGTTATCGATTCTTAAAAAGAGTAAAACGTAGCAAATTCTCACCAATTTCACCACTTGAGTGTATACCTCTTAAGTTATGTACTAACTTTTTCTATCATCAATTACTTCATTACAGAAAAAGAAAAATTAATGGATGAAGCAGATTCATATTCTCATAATCATTGTCAAAAGTGCTATTGTAACTTTGCTCATTTTTCTCTCAGTTACTGCAGTTTTTCCTTGCGGGTATTGTTGCAATTCACGATGCGCAAATCATATTCTTCCCTCTTCCGGTCGCTCACTCGTGTGTCGAACACAGGACTTGATTTCTAGCCTCTTCACTCCCTCCGATTACTCAGTGACGCGTTGGACACCGGACTCATCGCGCAGATAGAACTCCCTGAGTGAACAGCAGCACTGAATAACACAATAACTAAGCTCTTGGCGGCGACGCTTCCTTTCATGCCCACACGAGAACGTCTATGAGGTTCGGCACAGGCCGAGAAGGGAGTTATAGAACCTTCTTCCCGCGTACCGACTGAAGTTTCGGCACCCGAAAGTGACTTCTCCATTTATCTCTCTCTCCAACCAGTTACGAGTCGGAATATGCATATAGATAATATGCCTGCTAACCATGGCTGGGAGAGTGGCAAGGTCTCAGTCACACAATTTTAATATTTTCTTGTATAACGGTTTTTATATTGAGTATAGCAGTTATCAGAATTATCAAGCATGTATTCAAACCATCGCATACTGGTACTTAAGAATAGACCAACATCTGCTTTAAAAATTTAATGTGGTCCACTTCTAATTGGATCCAGATAAATGCCGTAATTGCTAAAAGCAAGAGTGAAAACCAAACAGATTATTCCCTTAGATTCGGATTAACTGAAATTCAGATAAAACTTGCAAAGATAATAAGATGCTGTTCGTATTATTTACTGCTAGTAGAAAAAGCGCATTCATGTATATTATGCAGAAAAAATTACTCGCAAAGAAACAGTTTTGGGAGTTTATAATTTAAATTCCTAATTTGTGAAACTTAAATACTAGTGCTTTGGACACAATTCTGGAAAAAAGCGTATTTAAGTCACCAGTATACGAACTTTAATGTAGAAGTTTTAATTTCATGACATTAATGTAAATACATTGTGGTATAAACTGAAAATCAAATGATAAAATCCTTATTTTTCAAATTCAAATGTCCCAACCTGATTTGGACCGACAAACAGCCAAGACATTAGAACAAATGAATGAAACACTTAATAAATATTTGATGCAGTTTCAGATACAAGCAGAATGATACAGGGTTTTCAACTGAAATATATATATATATATATATATATATATATTTCATGTTGTTATTTCTACTGAATTCATGCATGATACTACACCCAACTTTATTAAATAATTGCAGCAGAGGAATTGCATTAAATACAAATTTAATTACGTAGGATTGCTTTACAGTACTAAATTTAAACTGAGTATTTCAATGTAAGAAACAGTTTGTGAGAGTTTTCGTATAGAATAGAAAACAACTCAGCTTGGGTGCTGTAATGGGTTTCAGTGATGAATTTGTTAGTTTTTGGGAAGCAACGTGGAATGTTAAGAGGTCCTTAAAAGCCACAGGAGGTGTGTGAGAAACGTTCCATTATTCATGTCTATGTAGATTTGGCTACCTATACACAGCATAAAGAACTTCGAAGTCAACTGTGGTCGAATAGGTTCGCTTAATAGGCTGCTTGCATATTAAAATCATCAGCCGGTAACGATGTATAGGGAGGCAATTAATTGCAATCCTCCATTAGCATCCACTAATTCAGTTCATCATATGACAATGGACCCCTCAGGCCACGGAGATAAAATGAGCTACACCGGCTGCAAAAAACTGGTGCACAACAGAGTAAGCCCATCCCATTCCCTTAGGTTTTGAAATGCAATTATAAATGTAGAACAACTACTGGGGAAATTATCAAAGGCCAAGGAATTACTTCAGAGATGCCAGGCTGAGCGCTGATTTTGTAGGCTTTGTTACCGTTATTAATGACAGAAGATATAGATAATTAAATAAAGAAATGATAGTAAGATAAAGAAATCTTTGCAATTAATTTTCGTATACTAGATCAATGTTTAATTCAACAAGCTTGAGTTGAAAATATTTTTCAGGAGAAAAGATTATTAGTGAGTTATGTTAGCAAACGTCAGTAGCAACAGCCGAGGTTGCGAACGCGTAAAGCACAAGGATTCTGGGAATGCAGTTTAGAATTAAATTCGGTATGTTTGCACGGTCGCGTAGGCAGATATTCTGAAAAAGAGAAAGTAACTTAAATTCTGAGAGTCGCGGAGGCCCATTAGAGCAACAAGATAAGAAATTGCACGTAGGCCACTTCGGAAAATGCGAGAGAGAAAGAATCCTTAGAATATGGTCGAGTAAAATTTGTTTCAAATGCGTGAGATTTGGTAATGTATAATGTAGAATTTTGGTGGGGTAGTTCTAAAGTAGACGGGACTAAAGTTTATATAAAGGCTTGCATTTTTAATATTCGCATTCGTGGACACAACATTTTGTGCACGCAGTCGTGCACTCATTCGTGCATACTTATGATGACTCGTGTGCTATTTTAAGCGCCCAGTGACGCGCTTGTACAGACAAATTAAACGACATCAAAACTGTCGCATCATCGCGGAATAAACAAAGATGACTTCAGTTTTCAGCACTAGATTTGAAAATACGTAAATGTATAAATCAACTGTAAGTTGCATATAGCCAGGAACACAGTGACACACAAATTTTTCGAGGTACCTGAACTGATGCTTAGCACTATCTGGATCTTTTGGTCAGTATTTAAATACAGTCAGTATCAATAATTAATACGCAAATTATACCATCATACAGCTGTGATTAAAATGATGAGTTATAGGTCCTGGGAACTAAGTTTTGGCAAAACTACATCCAAATTATGAAATTGTAAATTTATATACACTTAAAATCATGTACACATCATGTGGTATTACAGTTTTATTTATGTTCTGCCGTTTCTATAAGTGTGAATGCTTTAAATTTGGCATAGTGGCTTTTTGAGTTTGCCTTTCAGCAAAGTGATTAGGTGTTTAAGAGTTATGCGAGTATCCAGCTAAGTTTAATCGTAAGCCAAGGTAACTATATTTCTTCTCACCCACAAATGCCAAAGATCAAGCTCAAATAACATACTTTAGGGTACAGTCGGGTGCAAAAAATGTGCCGATATGAGGAATCCCGCTTTAAGTTCGCAATTAATAATTAACACGCCTCTGCCGCGCCTTCCATCCCTCATTCGGTTACAGAGGTTAATGCTTGAATGCCGAACCAATAAGAGCCGGACTCATTCGGGGGCTAGTACGGACAGTCTTTGGGAGGCATATTGTTTCAAGCATGCACGTGACACACACCGATTCTCCACACCCTTCATCGCCCAGCTTTAGCTTCTAGTTCCCGAGGTCGCGGGTTCAAACCCGGCGGAGAACGATGGATTTTTTCAGGCGTAAAAATCCTTAGCATGTCTTCCTTCGGAAGTTGCTAAGGTGGTCCCGTGTCGTAGATTTACAGCACGTAAAAGAACCTTAAGCCTGATAAAGAGACCTCTGATTAAAATTATCGGTATTTCACTCCTAATATAGAATGGGAAGCTAAGGAGCACAGCAGTTAAAGAGCGTCCATAAATAAAACTCAATTTAATTTAATTTATCGCCCAGTTAGGCCTGAGCTTTCTTAACAGGATAATGCTAGCGTATAGGACTTCAGCTAAAACCAATTAGAGGACAGGTCACCTAAGGCAGGCGCGGAACACAAATGATGAGGAAATTCTGCCTAACATTCAAGAATAGAAAACACTAAAAGTACCCAAAAGCATCGCCACGTTTTGCACTCGACTGTACAAACAATTAAAGGTCTTCCAAAGTTGTATCCCACGTTTATCACAGCTTATATCAATGGGGAGGGCAACGAATACGATTAGATGTATTTGGATCGCTGTGTGCCACCTATCGCCAAAATGCAGTTAGAATGTTATGTTTTTCTTCTTCTTTTTGTTCTTCTTCAATGGATTACACTCTTCTCTGGAGGACTTACAAACCAATGCCTTGGATCAGTAGCCTGTCGAGGAGCAAACAAATTCTGGATCATGGCATATCCAGGATGGGTAATCAGTCAAATGCCTGGTGTGGCCGTGGAGAAAAAGGAATTGATATGTCGTGATGAAAGGGATGAGATAAAAATCGCGAAAAAGCCTCGGTTAGACTGGCCGGACCGGGGGTTTGAACTCAGGACCTCCCGAATGTTATGTTTGTTACAAAAGTATTTTTCACAGTCAACTGTTTCTTTACTATGCGATTGATATCGAAGACTAATGAACTGAGATACCGAGCAAGTAACGTGCCAGACTTGCATTCGGGAGATGCTGACTTTGATTCCTGCAAACGGTCTCTCTGAACAGGGGTTTTTCGTGGTTTTCCGTGGCTGGCCAGGCGAATACTGGGCGTTTTTTCTACTACATTTCGCTTTCCCTTTAAAGTTTCAGCTAGGCTGAATGGCTCGGTAGTTTTTGGACGGATGGTGCAGATGCATATTCGTTGGAAAGTTCTACTGGGCCGTGTCATATGGCAACCTTCTCTGAGCCGCCTCCGATAGGTCGAGTTGTCCCAGTTCCGCCAGAAGGAAGCCTTCTCTGAGCAGCCTACCGGCATGACTGACTCATTAACCTCAGGATCTTTATAGTTTCCTTTGGTTCCTTCAACTCATCCATTTCTCCTGGGGATGGTGAGGACCAGAGACACACAAGTACGAGGTGTCCATCCGTTCCCTGGTCATTTACTCATCAATAGACTGAATCAGAAGATTAGGGAGGCTGTCTCAGAACATCCTATTGGATTGCTAAGCGGAGCGGATTCGGCACCAATCCAGGAATGTGGATATTGCATACCGACGCCCCACGAGGGGGTGTACAGGGAAGAAGGGGCAAATAAAATGAATTGAGTTTTATTTATTGACGCTCTTTAGCTGCTATGATCCTTTGCGTTCCATTCTATATTAGGTGTGAAAGAACGGTAATTTTGCTCAAAGGCCTCTTTGTCAGGCTTGGGGTTCTTTTACGTGCCGAAAATCTACGACACAAAACCACCGGCTTTAGTTCCCTTCCGAAGGAAGGCTTGCTAAAGTGTTTTATTCCCGAAAAAAAGCCATCGCCGTCCGCCGGGTTTGAGCCCGTGACCTCGGGAACCATGGTCCCCTAGACCACGGACAACGATGGGAGGAAGAGGTGAGTTGGAGACACCAGGGGGCCAGAATCAGTAATGACGGTACAGCAATGACAGAGTCCTACAGTTTCCAGATATAGTCGAAGTAAACTGGCGAATCCGCCCCAGATATGGTCCAATGACACCCCCCCCCCCTTCGGGCGGTAATTATATCCCAGGAACGAGCCGAATGCCGAAGTATGGAGAAAGTTCACAGAGAGTAAACTTTTTCCCTGCCACGCTGCACCGAAACACCATCGCCGACACTTCCAATCCTAAAACAGACCAAACGCGGTGAGGGAGGAATGAAATGATTAATGGAACGAAATGGAGGGACAGGAAATTTGGGGACTAAAAGAAACCACTCCAGCATCTCTGATGCTTTTGGTTACCTTTAGTGTTTTCTATTCTTGAATATTGACAGAATTTCCTCATCATTTGTGTTCCGCGCCTGCCTTAGCTGACCTATCCTCTAATTAGTTTTAGCTGAAGTCCGATATGCTATCATTACCCTATGAAGAAGGGTCAGGCCTAGCTGGGCGATAAATTAAATTGAGTTTTATTTATGGAATCTGTTTAACTGCTGTGGTCCTTAGCGTCCTATTCTATACTGGGACGACCTGGGAAAACCCCGAAAAAACCCGTGGGTCAGAATGGGCGATCGCTCCGGGACCTCCCGATTGCTGTCCACAGGTGTTACGGTTTAGTTAAGTTACAGACAGTTGTCAAATAACCGATATTGTGAGCGCAACCATCCCTGTGCGTTGTATTGATATCAACATTAAGAAGTGCATGTAACGAACTTTCAAACCGACTTGAGTTTTGGCACAGCTATGCGTGGAAAAAGTTTACCATGACTTATGAATCAACCCTGATTCTCTACTACGAACTAAGAAGAAAACAGGTTTCATTTATCTCACGTTCCGTATTTAGTAGTGTTACAGAGATGATTTGTTGTGGCTTTTATCACTCTGGCTAATAAGGCAGCTCTACACGTTGCATCTCGAGATAATCAACCTGTTGAATCTGTCGGTTGTCTTATACAGTAATCTCTAAACCAGCATAACCCTTGTATAAACATCACTTCTACCCCTATCATCTTGCTGAGATATTAATGTAATTATCTGCACGGCGCTTCCGCTTTCTGCTTGACACAGCAATTCGTGCTCGTTAACGGCTCAGCTCCAACGAAACGTGGTACTTGAGCATCATTAGGGTCACAATGAAAACAGTAATAAAGCTAATATGTGGTTCAACAACCAGAAATAAAATAAACAACAAACGCAAATGGAGGCGAACGTTGAAAGTGAATGAACTTAACTATTGAAGGAAGAAATTAAGTTTGGCTGTCAAGTTTTGTGCCATAAGCTACGCTACCATAACCTAAAGTAATAAATTTAGCTGTTACTTAATGGGAAAACTTAGCACTGCTGGTATAATACGTTTCATCGTTCACTCTTCTTGCATCCCAAAGCAGCACAAGACCTCTTATACTGAAGCTAAAGCTTGTGTCTGGTCGTGATTGATCGATATATTGTTACATGTTCCGGTGAAGGCCGAAAAGGTTACCAGAAAATGATTAATTTAGGTCACCCCAACATGCACATGGGGGACACAACTTGCTGGCAGCAGAAAGTTCGAGTGGGTTCTTATATTACATTGAAATATTGCATAACACACATTACCTGGGATTTATTCACAAAAACATTAGGCTTCTCTATATAGTTAACAAAGGAAACAGGATGGGGGGAGATGCCACGGACCGTAGACCGGCCACACACGACTGGTTCCAACGACCACTTCCACTCGAGTGATACTATCTTGCCCCCACCAACCGTACCTAGCCAAAACCAGACAGACTGATGTCATACCAGATAATTTCAAACAGATCTTTCCCCTTGGCGTGGTCCGCGCCAAAATGAAAGACCGTCATGCCGAAATATAACCAAGGAGACCCAATAATGCTACGTCTGGTAGTAACAATACAGCACAACAGTGCGTCTGGTAATGACAATAAAATTAATATGGGCCGGGTGTCGATCCCGGGGCCGTTCACATTATCAGCTGCCATAATGTATTTTTTTGGTCGACCACACTATAATACGCTGTTTACACGGCACGTAACAGAATTATAATGGCGTCCATTATAATTCAGCGACTCATGATTAAACTTGCGGCCCGCACAGCCCATACCTTTTAACGCCTTAAAAGCAGCAGCCCACTGGGATCCAATCCCCAGATAAACAATGGAATATGTGTATTTGCATTAAAAAAGGCTCTCTCACTGTGATTTTATTGTTATAACAAATTGAGTACATTTCCTTTGCTTTAATCTATCATTATTTCACATAATCTGCAAAAATCAATCAATATGGCCTAGAATCAAGAGTAAAAAACAAAGGTAAAGGTACGTATCACGGAGGGGGTCCCGGAATCGGGCAGAGCACCGCACGCAGACCAGTCCGGCCCTTTCTGCTACCAACGTGATTGCTAGGAGGGAAGGATGAGGGAAGAGACCGTAAGCGCGACCAGATTCGGATGCCGACGGTCGCATGCACGAACGGGGTCCCTAACGTTTCCAGATAGAACGCATCCGACGCGCACGGTCCCCGCCCACAAGCCACTAACCTTCAGGGTCCGCGGACCGGTTTCCCACGTTTAGGAGAGTCCTAACTAACCTCTACCGCAGCGACGCCGGGGAAGAAACCTTTAGTGCAAGTCACCGTCCAGCCGCAACGCGCCGAACACCGTCACCTGGTCCTACAACTCTGAAACAGATGACGGGTACAGGAAATGAAACGAAGGTGAGTCGGGGTAGAACATGAACCACTCCAGCATTCGCCTGGCGACCCGGGGAAACCACGAAGAACAAGATTGGGCGGTCGCCGAGGATCGATTCTGGGACCTCCCGAATTCAGGCCACAGGCGTAACCGCTTGAGCCATTCCGCTCGATGGACTCAACAGTACTGCCATCAAATAAACATTTAATTACACATAGTTAATAAGGCAGGATCTTTTAGTAAAAACTCAAAGTATTGAAATTATAGTGTGTTCAACCAAAAACAGTTGACTATAATGGTAATTAAGACGCTTGTATGAAAATTATGAAACTCGTGTCTTAATTACTACTATTATAGTCTTGTTGCATAATATACCATTACAAACTTATACAACACAAAGAAAACAACGCACACAGCTTCTTCCTTCCCCTCATATGCACTACACGAATTTCATTTGAAATGGCCGCCATGCGCAATTTTTGCCATTTTAAGACATGCGTGCTAGATGAATGCATGTATTCAAAAAGGCTGTAAACTGACTGCTACCCTTACTCCTGTCTAACAAAGGAAGGAGAGATTGCCTCTTATATGCCAACGAAATTCTCAGTGTGAATGATATTAGACGCCCATGTTTTGCTTCCCAAATTCCACAAACGTTTGGACTTGTCATTTCCCTAGCGAGTTCCAGAGGCTGCAAGTGCCCGGACATACGCAACCCAACATTCACTAGTACTCGTGAATTGAAGCGGCTTTGAACTTTCGGGGCAGGAATGCTCTAGTGTAGGTCTGGAGTATATATAAACGACTGCGTAACTTATCTACAGCAGTATTGAAAACTAGGATTTGACAAATGTATTGCAAATCGGATTAGCTAAAAAAATTAATTGAGTTTTGTTTATGGACGCTCTTTAACTGCTGTGGTCCTTAGCGTTCCATTCCATATTGGACGTGAAGGACCGGAAATTTTGCTCAGAGGCCTCCTTTATCAGGCTTGAGGTTCTTTTATGTGCCATAAATCTACGACACGGGACCACCGGCTTTGCTTCCCTTCTGAAGGAAGCCATGCTAAGGATTTTTACGCCCGAAAATATCCATCGCCCGCCGCCAGGTTTGAACCTGCGACCTCGAGAATTAGCATGGTAATCACTACACCATGGAGAACGACGCCCCCCGTTAGCTAAACTGCACCATCTTACACTGATAACATTGTAGCAATGGTAAAATGTCAACGAATCCTTACATTGTATGCAATAGGAAGGGTCCTGAAACAAGAATTGCATGAAAAATTCCTGTTTTTTCTTGATTTGTGGTCGGGTCAAACTGATGTCACATTACCTTAAACAGTAGCTTCTTAATTACATTATATGTCAGAAGAACTTTTTAGCAATTATCTCTAGGTTTTTCAAAATTTGCTGTTTAGTAACTGGGATACTGTTTCCGATTCTTTTTTTATCTGTACATGCTTATGAATTTGAACTATGTGTCAATATAAATTCATAAGGTTACTGAGCCTGTATATTATGGAATATGCGAAACTAAACATTACATAACAATGCTTATACAACGCCAATTATGTGTCGTCCTTGTGGTACACTCGTGGTGGGAGAGCATAACTCGCAGTATGTCCGATATATTAATATATGAATTATATATGAACTATGGTGATACTGATAATTATCTTGTGTTTTAGTTGTTACTCTTAAAGGGTTATTTTTATTTCTTGCCACGGCTACTGTTATTTGGGTTTTTGGTAGAGCTTGTTTAACTTTTTAGGGTGTGATACAGGAAGGAAGGTAAGAACTAATAACTCTAACAATAGATTAAGTTAATGAAGCACACTACGCTTTAATGGCACACGCATTTACTGTTTTAGTAAGAAGCTACACAGTTACTTTAATTAGTTGGAGCTGTAGAACGGTCTATCCCCACCAAACTTGCGGTCGCTGAGTAATCAAGTATTTTATAAGTGCTCTAGAAATACTGGTAGTATTTATCACACGTTCCTATGGACTTTTAAATTGATAACATTTCAACGTTCCTACTACATTATGTGAAGTAACTAATAGCGCCTGCTTCGGAGCTTACATGTATGTTATTCACATCGCAGCACTTTATAAGCAACCGTCTTGGCTGATGGGAACGCTACAACTAACTTTGCTGCACTTAAACATTTAAAAATATTCTTCCTTAACATTTCATTGTCTGTCTTCATTCAGCTTGGAACCTTCTAGAAGACTTACAAGGCTACTGTTTGTTGTTTGCAAACATGTGACCTCTCTATAAAAATATGTTGTGTTCGCTTGTCGCCTTTTCTATTTCACAAAGACTCAAGGTATGGCTTTTATGACTTTCCCGTACTAGTCCTTTTTGCCTGGGCCCTAATTTTAACACAAAGATATGTTTGTCGACTTTTAACAAGGGTTCCACAGCTCCAGCTACACTTGCACATACATAAAACTTATGCCTTAACTTCTATTTATATAACCAGTATTTTGCTTATTAATATGATTTTACATTATAATTTACATTATTATATACATGGTATATATAACCATAGTTACTGTCTCATCCTCCGTGGACTAGGGGTATCATGCTAGCCTCTAGTACCCGAGGTCGCGAATTCAAACCCGGCGGAGGTCGATGGATTTATTTCGGGCGTATAAGTGCTTAGCATGGCTTCCTTCAGAAGGGAAATAAAGCCGGTGGTCCCGTGTTGCAGATTTATGGTACGTAAAAGAACCTCAAGCCTGATACTCGTAAAGAGACCTCTGAGCAAAATTTCCGATCTTTCACGCCCAATATAGAGTGGGACGGTAAGTACCAAAGAAATTAAAGGTCGTCCATTAACAAAACTCAATTTAATTTAACGCCAATGAAAGTTTTACAAAAGTACAGGTCAGGTGCATAATCTATGGCTAACGTAAGCTCCTTACTGGTACCCCGAGTGAAGTTATAATTGGAATAAACGCATTTAAAAGCTTTGTAGGTTGGTATCTCATTGAAACTACATAATCCATCCAAAATTACATATAGTTCCGTTAGTCGTATAGGCATTCTTTGCTAGGAAAGAAGAGATAGAATTCATAACGCTGGAGAGCACATCACCGTGACCCCTGCCCTACGCTGTTACATCCCATCACTCCCTTGAAAATTCCCGTGGCTACTTTAAGGTAAAATTTGGAAAATACACAGTATTTAAGATACCTTGGTGAAATTTGCGCCAATTATAACACAAAATAGCAGTAATTTAACGTCTTTCAAAATTCTGATTTGCATGGCTATTGAAATATTAATTTTTAATGTGTAATTTCATTTTTCTACTAAGAATAATATGTACTACATATTTTTAGAAATATTCACATAAAAATTCAGGTTTTATCTCAGGTGAATTTAAAAACATATTATGTTATCTTTATATTCTCCCCAAATTATTGTAGAAAGTAGAAATATTATTACATTTTTTGTTCTCCAAAATTTTTGATTTTTCAAAAGTCACTAATTTATTTCTCAAAATTGAAGCCTTATTTTGAAAAAGCATATAGTAATTTTCTTTATTGTGCTTTTAAGAAGCAGTAAACAACTTTTGAAACAAATTAGTAAAAAACTGCATGCTTTGGAGCATTTTGAGTACGGAAAAATGCTGAAAAAGTTTTGAGAGAAAACAAGGTTTATAGTTTAACGTGCCTATTAATAAGCATATGCCTGTCCATTTATAACTTCAGTTAATTAGTAGTTTGAATGCATCAATTGGAAAAAACGATGTGTTTTCTTAAATTTTATTATGAAAAATTTAATGTTTTAATTTTTCACAATTTTAGAACAAATTTCACATATGCATTACCTTAATTCTAAACCCTTACTACGCGTTGCATGTTGTATGGGATCTCAAAGTGACCCTTTTTGAAAAGGGTAGCTGTGTCGATATAAACGTAATATTGCGGTGGGATTTTGAAGCTGTGGCTCCGGGTTAGGGTTAAATGATGTGTTTCCTTTCTCTATTTTGTTAAGAAACCACCACCAAATCAACAACAGCATCAAACTGTGCATTAAATTACAAGAGGGGTTGGAATTGTCAACTGTAGTGCCATTAATGACGTTACTGTACAAACACATACCGCAAACTATCTAATCAGGACGCGAACTAACACTGTGGTCTGATATTCATGCATAGGGAATGCTATCAGGGACAGTATGCTCATCCACCTTACGCTGATGACTAGAGGGCGGATTAGAGTGATCTGGTCCGTGATTTCAAGTTACCGATGCAGAGAGCATAATATCTTGGCACGTGTCCCCTGCAGTCATGTATAGCATACTATAAGCATTCTTTTGATGTATATGTACGAGAACAACAGGTACGCACCCGTTGTTTACGTCTGGTATCACGCTCTTTCCTTCAACATAAACAGACTACAGTACAAGGTGAGATAACCTTATAAAAACTGTCACTCTGATCCGCACCTTACTGATGACAAGGGCCCGGATTTTTAGGTGGAATAAACCTTCATTTTAGGTTTCTTATATGTTTAAAACAGGTCTTTTTAAAGGTTTTTCTTGATTAAAATAGGTTTTTTATGTTATGCTTCGTGGATCAATACAGGTATCAATAACTTTGTTTTTCTGGCTTTTTTTTTGGTGTTAACGATTTTCTATTATCACGTAACACATTGTATTTAGAAAAGGTTCTTTTAACGGAACATGACGTCATTGCAGCGTAGAACATCGATGCCAGTTCAGCAGGTTCTAGGGGTAGTTTTTCTGTATACGTTCCTCCCTGCAATACTGAATTGATGATTTTCATATCTTCAAAACCAGGGTTTTGTTGAAGAATCTTCTGCAACTTCGAAGAACATGCAACTCCCACTGGTCCAGGTATTTCTTTACTGGAAACATTGCCAATAGTATCTAGAGCATCTTTCAGTGGCAAAATTGTACTTTCCAGCTGGAAAATTGCTTCTGGTATAAAACAAATATGTGTCTTAATATATGTAAGGGAAGCATCAAGAGTGGGATACACGAGTGATTTCTTAGCCTTGGCAATGCAGGGAGCTTCTGCTTCATTCAATTCATTGACGATATTTTTAATGTTTTTAAAGTGCTCAGCATAGTAAATGGCAGCAGACAGCCAAGATCCCCAACGGGTAAGTATCGGCTCAGGTGGAAGAGGGGTTACTTTCTGTTTGAACAATTGTATACGTGTTGGGGCTTTTAAGAAAACCTTCTTGACCAAAGAAGCTGTTCGCGTCATCGAAGTGGCTTCTAATCTTCTTCGCAAGGCGGTACAGCCATAGGCCAAGCACGTAACATGTGGCATGGTCAGGTGGAAGGACGGTAGAACACCCTCTCCGGCCTTTAACATGTAGACAGCACTGTCTGTCACTAACAAAAGTGAAGTGTGGGTCTGCAGCAATCCACTTTTTCAATAAATGTGATTTAGGCATTGTTTCACTATACAACAATTACATTAGAAAAGTACTCTCGGCGTACTCTGTTGTACTCTTGGTGAACGATTGGAGGCGATCCCGTTACGCAGGTTATGCTCCTCCTGATCTTCTAACAGCTGCATCCAGGTGTCACCACGTCACGTGTGTTGCGTTTAACTCTAGTAACTTGAACTATCTACTGGCTATAAGTGCTGGAAATAATTTTACTATGAGTTTCAATCCGAAAATAACATTCTTCATTTCAAAAAGGGAAAACAGCTATTTAGGTTATTTTAGGTGTCAATCTCTCATTTAGGTATTTTTAGGTGTAATGAAATTCACATATTTTGCTCCAGGAAGTGTGAAACGAATATATATCTTGAAATGTGTTAATTAAATAGCTAGGAAAAATATAGGTTAAACCTAAAACTCCGGGCCCTACTGATGATTAATTATTTGTTGCGTATATATTACGACACGGAAACAATACTGAGGGCAAAACGTGTCTAAACCATGCATTTATGGACATGGATTCACTTTAAAACAGTGATTAGTTTGCTGTTCTCTACAACATGCTGAGCGTTGTTATGAATCATACGATATACATGCTGGCTTGTTCATGCGGACACAGTTCTTATTCGTATACGAGACAGAATTTTCACGGTTCCATGAAACTTTTAGGAAATTGCGGTAAACTTAGCAATAATAGACAGAAAAACCAGAACCTTTTTTTTTTCAACATAACTCACAAATGCTCAATCTGCCCTTCCCTGTCCTCTCTTCCTCCGTGGTCTAGTAGTATCATGCTGGCGTCTGGTTCCCGTGGTCTTTCACGCCCATAATAGAATGGGACGCTAAGGATTATAGCAGTTAAAGAGCATCCATAAATAAACCTCAATTTAATTCTTCTCTTTTTCGTTCTTCCTTGTATATGCAGCAGACAGTAAATGAAAATCCAGTTCATCCCACACACGTATCAGTACACGACGATCAACCGCAGCAGTAATATGGTAATGAAGATTCTGAAGATTATTGGGGAACAGAAATAGAATAAGTGTCCTTTTCCAATCCCCTGAAGAATAAGTTGCAAGGTGTTAAAATTCGATGGTCCGGACGACCACCGCACTAAGACATCACTAAGTCCACGACGTTCTATCCAACGTTGTGATAAATTTGTTTGAGATAAAATATAACCGAAGCCGTCCTCATTCATCTATGACATTACTTAGTTTTCTAACTTGTCTAAGTACGTTCTCCCAGTGAAAATGCATCCATACCTTCACCTTAGAAACAGTTTAAGAAATTCATCTTAGACGAGTCGTACATGCTCAATTCTGTGTTGAGGCTTTCGGTTCTCCAGATCTGAACACTGTGCCAATTCACCTTAAGGATTCATGAAATCTTGCTTCGTCGGAAAAGCAACTTTAAACCTCTCCTGCTTTTTTGTGCATAAAATGAAACGGGCATTTCAGTCATAAATGCTCAGAACCTGATGCAACTGAAGCTTGTGGTTATCAACAGTGGAGGATTTTGGAACTTACTCAGGGTCGCCTATGAAATCTCCAGCAGAAGGGGCTGAAGCGAAGGAAGCCAAATTCTACTCCTGTAAGTTTAAGGACTTATAGGGGCTACTCTGATTATCCTTTCTGACGCGACCCACTGTTTCTTCATTTAGTTTTGGACGTATGGACAGAAGATTGATGTATAGACGGCATTCATTCCGGAATTTCTCTTATCATTTCAATATTACTGTTGTAAACATGCCACTCCTTGATGAATAGTGCTGGAAATTGTCACTCGCGGTCACAATAGACTATCTTGCGTATTCTAACAGACAAAATGACCACTCGCGTTCATTTAACTCCATCTTGAAGGTTATTTAATGCATCTTAGCAACTAAACAATTGACTAAGACTCCCCCTAGCCGCAAACCACAGTAATTGTGTGTTAAGGGGCCAGGAAATGTCTTATCATACCAAACTTAAAATTAGAATATTCTTATTCCATTTTACATTGATTACAGTTTACTGACGGTTTTATGTTATATTCATAACCTTAATAGTTAACTAGACACAGCGATATTATATGTTAAGTTTTAACCCTGAAATTTTGGGTTTAATTTTTTGCTAATTTTAACACAAATTGACCAAAATTGCAGTGCGAAAATCTCTACCAATTAATTTAGAAAAATAATCTTGTGTTGTTGGTCCAATTTTCATCGCCCTAAGTTCAACAGTTCGTGAAAAAATTTAAGACATTTGCAGAGTAATTCTTAGGTACACCGAGCGAGGTGGCTCAGGCAGTAACATCTGTGGTCTGCATTCGGGAGGTTCTGGTCGCCCACGGACCGACAAAACTGACCATAGTTTTTTTTTGCGCTTTTTCTCGATAGCTAGGAGAATGCCGGGTTAGATAATGTGATCCGCGAATTTT
This sequence comes from Deroplatys truncata, assembly GCA_030765065.1. NCBI lineage: Eukaryota > Metazoa > Arthropoda > Insecta > Mantodea > Mantidae > Deroplatys > Deroplatys truncata. The sequence goes on from CM060990.1 coordinate 660,423,381, forward strand.
CTTATCATCTTTCATCACTGCACTTCATTTCCTTCTTCTTCAGCATTGGGCTGATCACCCATCCTGGATGTGTTATGATCCACAGTTTGCTTACTCCTCGACAGATTACTGATCCAAGACATTGGGCTGATCACCCATCCTGGACATACTATGCACCAGATTTTGCTTGCTCCTCGACAGATTACTGATCCAAGGCATTGGGCGGAGTAACTATCTGAATATGCTATGATCTAGAGTCAGCTTGCTCGTCGACAGATTACTGACCCAAGGCATTGTGCTGATCACCCGTCCTGGATGTCCTACGATCCAGAGTTTGCTTTCCCCTCGACAGGCTACTAACCCAAAACATTGGGCTGATCATCCATCCTGAATATGCTATGATCCAGAGTTTGCTTACTCCTCGACAGGCTACTGACCCAAGACATTGGGCTGATCACCCATTCTGAATATGCTATGATCCAGAGTTTGCTTACTCCTCGACAGGCTACTGACCAAAGCCATTGGGCTGATCAACCAATCATGGATATGTTATGATCCAGAGTTTGCTTGCCCCTCGATAGGCTACTAACCCGAGGCATTAGGTTGATCGCCCATCCTGGATATGATATGATCCAGAGTTGGCTTGCTCTTTGAGAGGCTACTGACCCAAGGCATTGGGCTGATCACCCATCCTGGATGTGCTATGATCCAAAGTTTGCTTGCTCCTCGACATACTACTGACCCAAGACATTAGCTTATAAGTCCTACAACGAGAAGAGTAATCAGTTAAAGCAGAAGAGGAATCCTAGATCGCAAATATATACATAAATAAACAATGCATACATTATAGCTCACCAAAATGTTTAGCAGAACATATCTATGCGTTTAAGTGTGAAGTTCACATTCAGGGTTCACCGGGTTCGATTCCTGTCGACCGCCCGCTCTGACCTTCCGTTTTCGTGGTTTTTCCTGATCGGTGGGCGAAGACTATGTAGTTTCTCATCTACCACGATTTTCTTTCGTTCATTTCCCTTCTATCCCGCTTCCTTTTCATCTTTCAAGTGTGCTTATAGGTTTGGTGACTTATGGCGATGTCGGACAGTTGGCATGGATGCTTTCTCAACAGAAGTAGTACTCCTTGTGGACACTAGAGAGCTGCTTGTTCGACAGATTGTTCTTCGCCCTTTAGAGGCATCTCCAGCAGTGGTGCGCACGTCTTCATCCCTTCATCCTGGGGGGCGATAGCCACGACAGATCTATGTAGGTCGCACTGCGCTAGGTGTCCCCCTCTACTGTATATCCTATAAACTATACTTGCTGTAAGTATAGGCAATAACATGAGCTATACAAAGATAAGGGGAAAGTATCTCTAACAAAAAAGGTCGTATTGTTATAATTTAGTTTAGAAATAGTTTATTCAGCATTGAACTTTAAACATCTTTTCATATTTCATATATTCTTATTAAGAGGGGATTAAAATCCCTATCCCGCCAATGTTGTATAGGCTAAATTCATGACAAATTATCTCGGAAGTTATTTAAGATATCAGACCGATGTTTACAGGATATGGATGCATGCCTTCTAAGCTCACTGATGTGCATTTATACTATAAGTTTGTTTATTAAGGAGGATAGGATTATTTTCTTTTTGGTAGACTACACCATTTATGATTACGCGTGACGTAACAGTACTGTTATGGCATCTATAGTACTTCAGCGTTTCATTATGATCTTACTCGGCGGCGCGCGTAGTTCCCTTATCGCCCATACGTTTTAACACCTTCAAAGCATGATTACACTGGTATCCATTTCCCGGAAATATTATGAAGTATGTGTATTTAAAATGAAACAAATCCTGTTCATTGTAATTTTAATATTCTAATAAATCGAGTCCATCACATTTGCTTCAATAACTATTGCTTACACGTTACCTGCAAAAAATCAATAAACACGACATGGAGTCAACAGTACTGCCATCTGTTGTACTTGCAAACACGCTGAGGGTTCTGCCATCAATGTTGCCATCCGATCAGATATTAGGAAGCTTGTATGAATATTATGGAGCGAGCGGCAGTTCATAAACATACTCGCGTCTTAATTACTGCCTGTTGCATAACATACTATAATCATTTCATGTTTTGAATAAACTGCAACAGTAATTATTTTACTTTCTCTACTACGTATAGTAAGTAGGGGAAGTATTGTATTCCAACCAAAAATTCGATAGCGAGATTTCACCGGAAATACATGTTTTGAGAACCCCTGAATCCAAAAAAAGCATTTTTGGAAACATGTACGTGTGTGTGTCTGTCTGTGAACAGCATAACTCAGAAACGAACAGTCGGATAAACACCAAACTTGGTATTTAGGTTCAGTATCTTCCAAGGATGCGACACGAAGGTTTTTAAGAAAATCCCACTCCCCAGATTACCCTTTACATGGAAGATTTTTCGAATATTTTAATTTTCTCAAAAATGGCTCTAACGATTTTGATTAAAATATCATATGTTTAAGATACTTTTATGACAAATAAAATGTATATCTTGAATTTCCTGGGAATGTCTCCAAAAGTATTCTTCATTGTGAACGACTTTTGCATAACTGGTAAACCATAAGAGATAGACAAAATTTTACTACACAAAAAATGTAGATTGCGTTAAAATACACAATTTATGTCATATACATTTTTTTTTGTTGAGTGAACCATTTTCGAGATATTACTTACTATTCCCTTAGGTTTTTCAATACTTATTTTCTCAAATGGGAATTCCTTATTCATTTTTTTGTCTTGGATATGCAAAGAGTATTAATCTGTAGGAAAGAGAATGGTGCTGCACCTAGCAACCAGCTATTAAGAGATATGCATGTGCTTAAAGGCTACTGTATTTCCAAATTCCCCTTGTATATATATTCCCCTTACATCTACAAGAAAATTAGCAATAAGATAGACTCTGCAAGTGTTTATCTTGATTAACATGAAGTAGATGGAGAATAAGCGTTTGTAAAAGTAGTTTGTACAAGAGTAGGGAAAGTCATGTGAGTGTAACACATCAGATTTTTTCTTATAAGAACCATTTCATTAAAAGCAAGGTAGATCCAAAGTAGAACATATCGTTTGTTTTTAATCATCCTAAAATTTAATTCGGCTATCTTCAATAGTTTGTGAGAAAAAGGGACAATTGTACCAGAAAATGTCATTTACAGAAGACGCCGTTGAAGGAAATAACTGAGAAACGAACCTCGCATACATTTATAAACAAAATATGTTATATCACACTCACACTCTACTCTTGTACAAATTATTTTTACAGACGTTTATTCTCCATCTACTACATGTTAATTGAGATATCGATATGTTAATGTTATTGCTAATTTTCTTGTAGGTGCAAGGGGAATATAGTAGGCTTTAAGAAGCGATAGTCAAATCTTTTAAGAGCTGGTTGCTATGTGGAACTTTCCATTCTCTTTGCATGTCCAGGGCATAAAAAAAGAATAAACAATTCCATTTGAGAAAAGGTATTGGAAAATTCAAACAAATAACATGGGATATCTCGGAAATGGTTCACTGTACAAAAAGATGTATACGACATAAATTCTGTGTTTTAAGGAGATCTACAGTTTTTGTGCAGAAAAATTTTGTCTATCTCTTACAGTTTACCAGTTATGCAAAAGCCATTTAGAAAGAGGAGGGCTTTTGGGGACATTCCCAGAAAACTAGAGATATACCTTTTATTGGCCATGAAAATATCTTAAATATATGATATTTTAATCAAAATCGTTAGAGCCATTTTTGAGTAAATCAAAATTTTCGAAAAATGTTCCATGTAAAGGACAGTCTGGGGTTTTGAGGATTTTCTTGAAAAACTTTGTGTCGCATCTTTAAAAGATACTGAACCTAAATGCCAAGTTTAGTATTTCTCCGGCTTTTCATTCCGACTGTTCATGGACACACAGACATACACACGGACCTTTTTCTAAAAATACGTTTTTGTATTCCGGCGGAGGGCGATGGATTTTTTTTTTTTTGGCGTAAAAATGCTTAGCATGGCTTCTTTCGGAAGGGAAGCCGGTGGTCCCGTGTTGCAGATTTATGGCACGTAAAGAAACCTCAAGCCTGATAAAGAGGCCTCTGAGAATGGGACGGTAAGGACCATAGTAGTTAAAGATAATTTAAGTTTTTCGATTAAAATTTAGTACTTAAAACAATCTTTCATATGAAAGGTTTGTATTCCCACTAATAAACGGTGGAGAAAGCTATGTGAATGTAATACATCGGATTTTATTGCAGTAAACTTCTAAAATGTTTCACGGAATTTTAAGACCCTGTATTATTTCTGGGATTGCCAAGCGCTTGATAATCAACACCACATCAGATAATAACTATCCCCAAACGGTGGCTCAGGTGCCCAGAGGGGCTGGCCTCCTTTCCTGCAAAATATCTGCTGCAGAAAGAGAGTTGGAGGCGATATTTTAGCAAAATAGACTACAGCCTGGGGGCTGTATCTCAGTAATATTCAGCCCTCCCATACCGTTTGTGTTTTCCTGCGTCCCTTGCCATCTCATACACAGATAGCCTTGGGCCGGCACAATTCACATTCCCTTTGCCAACACAGGAGCAGTCACTGAACTTTGCCACCGTAAATATATCTCAAGCAAAACAGAAAGGTGGAACATTCTTTTCCCGGGAACACATTCAACAGAGGTATTCAAAGCAATAACACGCTGAAAAGTTAAATAAAAGCAAGACTTGGGATAACGAAATGCAGAACATTATTTAAATGAAAGCTTTCATTATTACACCACTTTCAGAATAGGGATATTCGGATTTTAAACTAATATTACATTAATGAGTACACCGAGTGAGATGGCTCCGTGGTAACGTGTGAGACTTGCATTCGGGATGCGCGGGTTACATTCCGGCAGAGGGCGATGAATTTTTTCGGGCGTAAAAATCCTTAGCATGACTTCCTTCGGAAAGGAAATAAAGCCGGTGGTCGTAAGTTTGCGGCACGTAAAAGAACCTCAAGCCTGATAAATAGGCCTCTGAGCAAACTTTCCGGTCTTTCATGCCCAATATAGAATGGGAACGCTAAGGACCACTACAGTTAAACAGCGTCCATAAATAGGAATAAACTTTTTGGGAGTTACCATCCCGTCAATCGTCCACTCTGAGTTTTTCGTGGTTTTTCCCGGTCGGTAGGAGAATGGTGGGGTTGTTTTTCAACTAAAACGATTTACTTTCCGTCATTTACCTTTAACTTCGTTTCCTTTTCATCTTTCAGACGTGCTTTTAGATTTTGGAGCCGGACAGGCAGCACGGATCCTTGCTCCAAGGAAAGAAAACTCCCCGTGGACACTAGAGGGCTGGTTGGTTAAATAGGTTGCTCATCGACCTCTCTGGGGAGCTGCACTAATGGGACGGGTCTTGAGCTGTGAATGTTAGAGGCTTTCACGCGTCTCTTGTGCCTGTAGCCTGGTTCCTTCACTTCAGGTGTCATCCCCCGTGGTGTAGGGGTACCATTCCTGCCTGTAGTTCCCGAGGTCGCGGGGTTCAAACGCGGTGGAGGGCGATGGATATCTTTCGGGTGTAAAACTCCTTAGCATGACTTTTTGGAAGGGAAGTAAAGTCGGAGGTCATATGTCGTAGATTTACGGCACGTAAAAGAACCTCAAGCCTGATAGAGGCCTCTGAGCAAAATTACCGTCTTTCACGCCCAACGCTAAGGACCATAGCAATTAAAGAGCGTCCATAAATAAAACTCAATTTAATTTTTAATTCCTTTGTATATTGTATACCGTATACAACCACATGACCACTATCGTTTCTTTTTATATAGGGTCTTAGACAGCTTAATTTTTACCTACTTCATGTTAATCGAGATAAGCATTTGAAAAATCAGTTCCATTACACATTTCGTTGTAGTTACAAGTGTGATAGGGGAAACCGATTCGACAGTCAGTTATTCAAAAGCGAGTAACTATATGTTGGGCTTGAAATTCTTTCCATGATATCGTGAGAAGCAACTGAACATTAACAGAACTTTAAAAATGACAAGAGTGTTGATGGTCTCAAGTCAATAATAACGGATGTCTCGGAAATGGATGATACCAATAAAATAAATTGTGTATTTTAAAGAGATCTACAGTTGTAGTATTTTTATCAGTATCTTAACGTTTACCAGTCATACAAAATTGCTTCCTAATGAAGAGAACTTTACAGGCCATCCCTAAAGAATAATATAACGCCTTTATTATGGATATAAATATGTTAAATGTATGGTTATTCAATCAAAATACTTAGAGGAGTTTTGAGAAAATGAAAAGCACCGAAAATTTTTCACATAAAAGGTATTTTGGGATGGGGGTTTTCTTGAAAATCTTCGTGCCGATAGCAAGGTAGGTAGGCACAAACGGACCTTTTTCTCGAAATGTTTTGTTACAATCAAGGATCTCAAAACATGCATTTCCCTTGAAATATCCATATCGATTTTTTGGATGAAATGCTTTACCTTCTCTACCTACTACAGCTGTTTTTCTTCACACACGGCTGTTCCCGAGCCGGCCGACGCAACTTGTAATCCCGCCGAAACAGTTACAATAATCCCGCAACCGCCTCACGTTCTCATATTTACGATAATAAGTACATACTTTATCATAAGAGACGTTGGAAATGTCCTGAATCCAAACATTTCTGGCATCTTCTCACGAAATTTTCATTCGCAGTCGAGAGTTCAGTATTCTAAATTGAGTGAATTTAGGCCGCCTGATGTTTTCCTTTAGTTCTTATAATTTAAGGGGTGTGGGTGTCACCTCCTCCTGTCCGTTGCTCGCGGCTTACCTTGCTGCATCCTCCATGTTGGCTCCAGATGTTCGCAGTGTGCTGGTTCTCTGCAATTTTGTCCTCGGCTAGCTGCAGTAATTTTCTTTAAAACTAGGTGGGAGCATGGACTTATCCTTGGTAAAGGAAGTGTAGACCTCGGGTCGTGGTAAAAAGGAGAAATAGACGTGCTTTGGTTACGAAAAGATGACACTGCAATTTCTTTTATTTAACTACTCCACGTAGTACCCAACACTGATATTACCGCCGTTAAAATACTGTCCACCGCTGTTAAAACGTGGCGCGGATATGACACGAAGTTTAAATATGCTTATTATCTCTTTACGAGTAGCGGTTCTTAGGTGTGTTTCGAAAACTGTCTTTATTCCCTTTTGGCGCGATATCTCTCACACATCCTGCAGCATCTCTCCATGCCAAAATGCCAAAATGAAATGCCTCGAATTTGTTCCTAGCAGATCCATTTATAGTCGCAGGCTTCTGGGGCTGCTTCCTTTCCTATTGGTCCATTTTTAGCACCACTCGTCGCGTCTCACTATTTCGTATAAACTTACAGGGATCTCAATGGTCCAAGTTTAACATAAATTGCGGCTTTTCCTAAATTTACCGTTAAGCTAGCTGTCTCTCTCACTTGGTCACGGCGAATTATCGAATAAAAGGACAAAGACTTTACACCCTCGCTGTATGAACAATGGCCCTGCGACCAGAGAGACATCGTAAAACTAGATTTTCTGCCTTCGAAGACACTGTTCCTGTAGCTAAAACATTTCGTCGAGGACAGTATTTTAACATTACGCTTAAATTATTTACATTAAACCGTTTATAACTCTTCTAATATTAGTAACCTAGATACATACATAACGTTAAATCACCCTTCTTAAACTATACAAGCAGTATAAGAAAAAGATATGTACATAGTATGATTTAACATCAATAAAAATTAATTAATAAATTATCTATAATTACAGTTCTCGGGCTCGGCCTAGAGTTGCCGTTTCAGGGGGTTTATTGCAGACACCTTTTTCACTTGATCATCGGAGTCGGGTAAATTTAAGTAATTGGATTTTGCAAAATGTCAATGAGAGAGTAATTGACCTAGACCTAATATTCTTCTCTGACGAAGCACGATTCCATTTATATGGTTACGTTTCGTCGCATAGTAACAGAAATTGGAGTGCAGAGAAACCCGAGTTTACACACGAGGTTTCCTTGCATGGCGCGAAAATGATTGTACAGTAAATGCGTACACCCTGACAAAAATTCAGGAGCTGGAAGGAGTCGAACTGCTACCCACACCCAGCATACAGCCCTGATCTTGTGCCTTCAGATTACCATGTGTTTCGATCCATGGCCCATTTCTTGCGTGGAAAAAAATTCTAAAACATTAAAGCTGTGGAAGTGGGTTTCACCGAATTCTTCGCATCAAAAACCAGAGACTGGTACCATCGCGGGGTAATGAACCTCGCTAAAAGATGGCTAAAGACCATAGAATATAATGGTCTCTACTTTAAAGAGTAGTTTAATTTATTGTCAGAAAACGTTCCAAATAAAGTTTTGTTTAAAAACTTATGACACTATCTATATTTCGACAAAGGTTTATTTAGATCAAGATGAAGTAGGTAAAAAATAAGCTTTCGTACAAAAATAAACGATAGCAGGTATAGAAAGTAATGTGAATGTAACACATCTTATTTATACAATGGTTATGCCGGTGTTTTTCTAGAAGAAGACTAAATTTAAAACCAGCAGTACAGATATAGAGGACGTGTTTCCTTAGCATAACTCCCTAAGGACATAATGAGACTCGCCACTATGCACGGAATAAATTACGTACCCCCCTGGTCCTTTGAATATGAAACAGTGTTCTTTGCAATAAATGAAAGCTGCATTACTCTGTCCCATTCCCCCTTTTTGTGATAAATCAGATTCTTGGGTTACAGCACATCGGGTTGCCCTCAACCTGCCATCTGACGCACAGCACAGCAAGTTGCTTTGTTTTATTATGTAAGCATCTACATTTGCATTATGCCTGATAGTTTCATTGGAAGCTTGGTTTTGCAGCTCTCCAATTTTCGAGGAACAAAAGGAAATAAATTCTTGTTTGAAAGGTGAGCTTAATATGATAGCTCCACTTCCTCCGCCTCTCTTGTTACTACCTGCTTTTCTGTCCACTCTCGGGGATTCCTTTATTTCGTTTGGAGAAACTTGAGAACTTGAAATGGAATGTGCAGGTGCTTAGAAGTGTGGAGATCCAGATGTTGACGGTTCGCGAAATAGTTCAGTGCCAAAGGCATCCTTAAGATGGGCGTACTACACTGACGCATTTCTTCCCTAAATAAGTGGCTTATATACAAGCTATTAGAAGGATTATTATTATTTTCAATATACTCTTTATTTAGTTGTACGTACTTACATTCTCTACAGACTCCTTAGAATACGTTTTTCTGGAATGTGGCATGGACTCTTACTTCCAGGTTTTCAAACTGAGAAATTAGGTCCTCGCAGGTGTTTTTAAATCCCAGAAAAGATGATAATAAGACAGTTTAAAACTGGAAGCATAAGGTATTTGACAGTATCCAAACTTGTAGATCACAGTACCGTCTCCTCCCGGAATTGGCCTCCTCCGCTGTTGATGTGAAGACTTTCATTTCCGCCTTTCACGCGGTTTGCGGTTTTGATCTGTATGGTACATTTTAACTTTCCCCAAAAATAAAAGTCAAGTTGGTGAGAACTTAGGAAAGAGCTGGCCATGCGTAGGCTATAACACCTCCATCGTTATAAGGTACAAACAAAAATTCCTTAATTTCACACGACGTAAGATCCAATGTTGGTCACGAAACTTCATTTATTTCTGAAAACAAACTATTCATACTCAATGGAAATTTCTTCCGCAGATGTCAGTAGTGCATACAAGCTTGAGAAATAATAAAGGCTTATTCAAACAGAAGGAACAAATTTTAAATATTCATTTTAATGAATGACAATAGATAGCGAAACATAGACACATCATTGAATAGAGGAAAGTTCAAAGTTTTAAACTCCACCTATCAGTTCCATTCAGTGCCTGTAGCGGCGTTGTGTTTGTTTACGAGAAAATGGCGACGCCACAGGAAAACTCGTTTTGTAAGTTCAACAACGAGCCGCCTCGTCATAACACATTTACAATTCATACAATTAATTCGTAGAAGATGGTTGGGTATGCAAAAGGAAAAGCACTGGTCGTCCTCGCATAACAAAGGGTGCTCATTTTGAACACATAAAATAAAATGTTGAACTTTTCTCTATTCAGTGATGCATCGCACCTATTGTCGTTCATTAGAAATAAATATTTAAAGCATGTTCCTTATTTTTGAATAACCCTGTACCTTCAGCACTTGATGTAAGGGATAATTATGGTACATTTCAAAATATACTTTCGCGTCGGCGCATTCGTTAAATGTAGGCCACGCTTGTCAAGCAGCAGGAATACAGCAAGACTGCGGGTAGGAACCTCTGAAATGTTCAGACTTCTTGCCAGAATTTGGCCTGTAGAGTCTAAGGAAACCAATACTCAAAAGACGTATCCTTGAACGTCACCAAATTTGCAAAGCAGACCTTCTAATCGCTTTTATTTGTTTGTAGTACATCGAGTGCTTGAAAGTGGAACATCAACATGGGCAGTATAATTCGTGCTAATTTTTGCATCGATATTCCCACTTCATTGCATGCGTGGTTGTTCCGTGATAATGTGTGGAGCTCGCATTTGGGAAGTGCCGGATTCACATCGGGCCGGTCACTTTTACTGTAGGCTTTTTTGTGGTTTCTCCATGTCGGGAGGCGAAATCGGGGATGCTTTCCCTTCTACCACAAATTCCCTGTACATCATTTTCTGTCCCCATCATTACCTTTCATCTGTTTCAGGGTTGAAGGACTAGGAGTCTGCGAATGGTGTGTTGGACAGGACGATGGAATTTGCGCTTCGAAAAACATTTGTCCCTGGCCTTTTATGAGCCAGCTGGAGCACTCTTCTAGCTGTAACACCAGGGAAACGGGGATTAGGCAGTGCTAGCCGGTGTCAGGATGCACTTTATAAGGAATGGTTACGGACTCCATCCTTGCAAACGCATACCGTCGTCCAGATATAGTCGCCCTTCGGAACTCACCCTCATCTCTCAAGGGCCATATTGGAAGCAAAAAGGGCCCACTGTGGTATACTTGCAGTGCTGTGCTTCAGTTACTGGAGGCTCTGTCTTCTCCGAACTCCTAACTTCGTTGCATGTCGACGTGTTTAGTTCCTTGCAAATTTTTTATCTAATACAAGGTGCGTTTTATGTGCTTTTTTATGGGGTAGGCCTTACACTGTGGCAGTATTTTATATCACAACATTGTAAATGCAAGAGTGATTGTAGTGTAAATTAACATTATTGTATGAAAGTGATTTGGGATGTTTGTTAATTATAAGCATTGTTAGGAAATAAGTCTACACGGCCTCACTGAAACTGACAATAGGAGCGGGTAACAATGTAACGAGGGGGTGAGTTGTTTATTAATTAGATGAGACAAACAAATGACGTCAGAGTAGCGCGCCTTTCTGCAGAAATGGAGGGAATATCTTCCCTAGAGCATATGTGTTCGTAATTTTGATTGGATATAAAAATAGACGCTAATGTTGGCGCGCTTTATTAACCAATAGCAGCTCTATTATAATCTTTAGGCATATCGGGGTGAGGGAGTATAAATTCCGTGCCAGAGACGGGTAACGTGCAGTTTAACAGAATCATTCAAGGGTTACACGTCGCACAGTTCAACAGAATCATTCACGGGTTACACGTCGCGCAGTTCTACAGAATCTATCGCGTCGTAAAGTTAGTTACAAAATGTGAAATACTAGAATTGATAATGAGCGGCAAATAAGCTATTATAGTTACATTCGAAAATATAACAGTTTCAGTCGGGCGTGTATCAAAGAGTAATTATGTTAAATTAGTAAAGTGTGGCGGCAATAAAAGTGTAAAAACAAATTCTTTTATCAGTGTTATCTTTTAGTAACAAGTCCTTTCCGTTAACACACCCTGTTCAAGAGATTTGCTCGACTGAATGATAATAGCTAGCCGGAGGACAATGAACTCAAAATTAAAAATAATAAAACAATAACAGGCGCTCAGCAAATAAGATAACACGAAGTTACCGCGACAACACCTCACCTTTATCCCGCCATTTAGCAGAAATTTGCACGGCTAACCGTTTCCACTACAGCAAAGAGGTCGTTTTTTCAATATTCCTGTATATTAAGGTAAAGAAATATAAAATAGAATTCTACAAGAAGCATTACCTTTTTCCGTTTGACTTTTAAGTCAAATTTGCGATGGAGACAAACTACTGAAGTAGTATATGTGATGGTCGGCATTTTTGAAGCCGTTTACTTTAACTGCTTCGTTGTTTATTCTGCTGCCGTGATCTCGTAGTTTGTTCTGTTGTCTCGTGCGCTACCTGCTCCAGTGGTAAGCTATAGGACCTTTCTCTCGAGGTATGCGTGGGCGTATTGATAAAGCATAACATCAGTTTAAATTGACTGAGAAATTTAATGCGATCCCATACTACATCGATTTAAGAAAAAGAGTGAAACTCATTATGAATCGTGGCACTCGAAATTGTAGCAGCTGAATTATCATACCTGCTAACTTCTGCAGCACAAAAGTTACTGTTGGAAACAATTGTTTCCGCAATAAAATAAATTAGAAGCGTAACTTGCCGTGAGTCGCTAAAATGCTTATCGGCGAGACCTCTTGTAATAGCCGGAAATATTACTCACACAAGCGCATCACTAGGCGCTTAAAATATCACAGGAGCAGTACGTACCGGTGATAGTACCAGAGTCAGAGCAATGCATGCAAATCTGTGTGCACGAGCGACTATGAGTACCACTGCCGGTATCAAAAGTAAAGTGCACGAATTTATCACTTTTAGCTCCGCCTACTTCATTAATCTCCATCAACGTTACACGTATTTCACGCAAAACTAATACTTAACTCCTACGTGTGCTCTGTTACTTTGTTACCACGGAGCTTGGCTAAAAACTTGTAATCTAAGTGCCTTTCTCTTTATCAGAATTATAATTACATGACCCTGCAAACGTACTGAGCTTATAACCTAACTGCATTCCCAAAACCTTTAAGCTAGTGCGTGCTGTCGCAAATGATTTTCGCTAACCTGAACTGTTCGCCTTTCCGAACAAAATCTTTCAACTCAACATTGATTTAGTATGCGGAAATTATTTATTGCAATTGTTTCTTTATCTTACTGTCATTCCTTTAGTTAATTATTTATATCTTCCCGTCAATAATTACGGTAGCACTACTACTCGCTAATATTTGATGCAGGTATATTTCAAAATCAAAGGAATTTATTTAACTTCGAGTGATAAGCTGTCAAATTCGTTTCAATTCTCGTTAGAAAGTTACGTGCAGTGCATATCACAGCCTACATAATATATTTAAAGTGCTAATTTCCCGTCATGCTTAGGTTTTCAGTGGTTTTGAAAACGTTGCATTTTATTTCATTACATACGTATTAGTTTCGTTATTGGAATCATTTTGCTGTCGCCAGTTAACTGTTTAATATAAAGATAAAACCTAAAGAAATAAGTTTTCATCATAGTTTTTAGATTTTAAGAGGCGTTAATACTCACCAAAGCAAGAGCAAAGCCTGATAACCATTATGTCCTATATGAATATCTTACGAGATATTAAGTCAAGAACTCCTAGCAGAAGTGAGTTCGATTTGTGTAACACAGTTAACTCAAAGTCACCATCTACATATCAGCTTTCCAAAACCGAACGAGTCAACAATCCAAACAATCCAACAGTAATTTTTGCGGATGTTTCTACATGGATTTAAAGTACGCTTTTCGTAGCATAGTTAACTTTTATTCACTTGGTAGTTTACCTGCTTTTTAGGAAGTTTTATTAAATGGATTATAACTCAATTTCGCTCGCAAACCAATAAAGTTTGCAGCAATCATTCTAATTGTTTATTCTCCTCTTACCTTGGCGTCTCAATTGCATACGTTTTTCGACATATGAATAATGTATCATAGCTGCACAACTCTTGCAGTGTATTGTGAGGCAGCCATGGTCCGACTTAATGAATGGAAGTCGATCGATCGACTGGCCGGTTGAAGAGATAAGGAGACGGAAGAGCGCTATCATCCAACAAATTCAATAGGCGCTATCGACAGATAACTGGATTTTTCTGGAGCTATTGACAAACGTGCTCAAAACAGTCAGTAAATGAGATAAAGAGTTGTTATGCGGCATGAAGTGTTGTTTACCGAGAGGTTGTGATGACAGTTGTGACGTATAGTGAGTGTTGCTACTACGAGAGATTAGAGAGGTCTTGTGTTTGACGCCCCAGCGGGTGAAGCGGAAGAAAGAAGCAACTGCTTCGCGCGTACTTCATTCCAACGCTACGGCGAGGAAAAGTGAACTGACAGTGAAAATTGAACCAAACCATCACATTAATGAAGTGACAATGAAAACCGAACAAATCACACTAGTGTCAGGAGATGGATTTGAACGTCACGATGGAGAAAATACTTCAAAAATAGCTATTAAGTGAAATAAACATAATGAAATCTGGAAAGGAGAAGATAGGAATAGAAATGAAGAAACTGAAATCCGAACTCGGTTGTGACATTTTCTGTGCAAAAGTTTATATAAATTACACGGTGAAAAACTTAAAAAGCCACATCTTAAGAGAGTAAGAGGAAATAAAATATGGTATGCAAGAAACAATTAATGCGGTGGAGGAGTGTCTTGATCAACAAGAAAAGTCCCGTTATCTCTTGATAGCGCTTCTGGAATTCCCATTGGGTGTAGGCGGTCTTCCGTCTCCTTATCTCTTCAATCGGCTAGTCGGTCGGTCGCCTTCCATGCAATAAGTCGGGCCATAGCTGCGACAAAATATTTACCACGAAAGCTATTAGGTATTTTAATATTAGGCATTTTAACGCCCTGTATATGTAAGCAATTTCAATTTAATTGTATCTGTTGGGAGCAGTTTAAGAGAGGAGACATGATTCTCTCTAAACTTCTCTAAATGTGTAGTAGGTTTTCCACAAAGAACTGTTACCTTTAGGACCTATCCTGAACGTAATATTTTTATTATTTTTACTAAACACCAGCACATCAAAACCCCTCAAAACATTATGTACTTCATAACTGCCTGTATATACATCTACTTTCCGCCGTATTGTATTTACTAAGTGTAGTTTAAGAAAGGAGACATAAGTTTTTATAACCGCTGCTTATAATGAACTTTTTGACTATTTAATAAATGAAAATGTAAGAATAAGCAACACCAGTGAAGGGTTAGAGATGCTTAAGATGTGAGAAAATGCGCAACTGATCTCCTCATGTCTGTGGATGTGACTTAAATTTCTATCTCCGATAGGGAAACTCTTATAGAACCCTATTTCCGCGTACCTTGAAGTGCTGTGTATACTGTTTCCACAACAAAGCTCCTTCCTTTCATCATGAAAAATCTACATGAAGCTGTCTGCCGGAGGTAATTTACATTACAGAGGGAGTTACTGTAACCTCAGCAAGAAAGGCTTTGGGTTCATGTCAACAACAGGATGTCTCGTCTAACATACGACAGAATAGGTGTACGTTCACAATGTTGACATTACTATTCTACTGTGAAACAACAGTAGGAGCCTTGTGACAAATTGCATATGACGGTATCTCTGAATTTCACTAACAAGCTATTAGAAAACACTTTCAGTTAACGAATCTATGCACCGTAATGTTTGCTTACATTCCAGTAGAACATTTTCAGAAAATACCCGTGCTAACTACAACAAGCGTTATAATTTATTTTTAAAGGATTTAAGAATCTTGAACTAACCAGTATTGACGTCACCAAAGTAAACAGAAAAATTTACTGTGTTACAATCTACATATTAGCATTACTTTTATGGCTGTTCCCCAAATTAATCACAGAGAATCTTATTTTTAAATAATTACACTTAGATCATATTTATGAGGTCCATAGTTTGAAGCGGGAACCCTGTTGTTACATTTGGAACAGTTAAATTACAATTAAATCGAGTTTTATTTACGGACGGTCTTTCGCTGCTGTGGTCCTTAGCGTCCCATTCTATATTTGGCGTGAAAGACCGGTAATTTTTCTCCGAGGTCTCTTTGTAGGCTTGAGGTTCTTTTATGTGCTGTAAATCTACGACATATGGTAAGGATTTTTACGCCCGAAAAAATCCATCGCCCTCCGTCACGTTTGAACCGGCGACATCGGGAAGTAGAGGCTAGCATGGTAACCACTACACCACGGAGGACGACCCCTTTGGAAAGGGATGGCTCGGCACGTCGCAGTCTCCGGTTCGCTGCCCGCTGTTCTCGAAATAGTCAGGGGGAAGTGGCTTCTACTTCTGCAGCCAATCCACGTCGTGTTATTGTGTTATCATTAAATCACGGTTTGTCTAGACTAAGTTGGCATAAATCTTTGCTAGCAGTAACAAAGATCTACGATCGTGGAAAGGTGTCACTGTATCACTTTATAAGGTAACACAAACAGGTATAAGACTTGAATTTGAACTGTAATTGAATAGTAGCACACTGAATAAATCCTTATATAGTACCTTCAGTTACACTTTCACAAACACGTTCTTATTTCTTGGTTCAGCACTCCCTCTCTCACTGTCATTCCCAATATTTGTCTTTGCGTTTTCCTTTGGCAGAAGTATATGTCTCCAATTGAAAAAGTTCCAGTCAAATTACGGCAGGGAGAGTTCTCAGTTTTAATACGCAAGTAAGGCTAAGACCTGCTAGTTTGTGTTTTCTGGCGCTTTTTCTAGTTTTTATTTGAATAATTTAATATTTAAGCACAAATTTCTAAACTTTTTCATGTGCGGTGCTTATAAATCTGTATATATGTATTTAGTGAAATACTTTTACATACGTCTGACAATATTGGCATACGATTTAAACTGATAGAGAAATAAAATTAATGATGTAATTTCAGCTATTATATCAAAGTGTTTTCGCTACTAAATATATGCATGACAAATGAGTTTGTAACCACTAAAGACGAAAAGGTTGTAAACTCGGTGAAATTTGAAAACAAAGCTATAAAGTAAAACAGCGATAGTTCTTGAAAAACGTCTGAACACAAGCTGTAATAACCTTCACTCCTTCTTCATATTCAGAATTAGAGCCTTCTCTGCGTTAATTTGACTTTAGGATATTGGGGTCGCTATGTATCGAACATTGTTATGTTATATTAAGCCCTAGTTTTTTTTAAAAGGAGCTATTTGTTATCATAAACAATTTAGATGCATGGGATAGCGATGAAGTAATTGCTAACAAAGTAGTACAGTAGGAAGATGCACACTGCTGCATGTCAGGGAAGGGGAACTATGAGGGTGAAAGTTAAACAACGATATGGACTCGGACAAACTTGTGCTAAAATTAAGATCGAGGATAAAATATGGGAGGAAATTGGAGATGGTAGATTCAAAACCGGGCCATACTCATTCAACAAGACCTCTTTTATAAGCAGAGGCATGCAAAAGTGGTGTTCTGTATAAGGTCTGCTTTTATTGCTAAGACACCGTAGGCGATGAACGGGATGAATGGTTATTGAACGTGCAAACAATTGTGGTCTATTGGAGGAATGATTACATGTGGGTAAATCATGTACAGTGGAACGGATGCTTCAGAATTCACGTATAATAAAAGCCCACCTTAAGAAGAAAACGAAAATGATTAATACGGAAGGAGAACACAATAAAGGAAGAAAATACGATGGTGTTCTGAACTTATATATACTTTTAAATTAAACCGACCAAGACCAAGCAAGTGGCGCCGCGGTGAAGTGTGTGACTCGCATTCGGAAGGTCCCGGGTATGGTTTTTCGTGGCTTTCCCGGGTAGGTAGGCTAATGCTGCGGTGGTTCCTTTTCTACCACTGTACCCTCACCTCCTTGCTAGTCATTGTTTCAGGGCTGTAAGACCGGACGACGGTGTTCGTCGGGTTGCTACTGGGCGCTGGATGTGCGCTTTATAGCGGTTTCTTAGCTAGCGTCGCTGCAGGACTGCTCGGCTAGGACTCAACTCCAAGTGGGCCCCACCACGGTGGCCGTCGGGGATTTGAGGCTTGTGGGTGGAAACAGGCGGCGTCGGATCTCGTCGATCTGGAAACGTTAGGAACCCCATCCATGTTTGCTCCGTCATCTTCCGGATTTTGTCTCCCTTCCGGTCTCTCCCCCTCTCACCCCACGTTGCGGCCTACTTGCGGTTCTCTGCCCCGGTAGCGGGGCCCCCCCTTTCATCCCTACCTTTACCTTAAACCCACCAATTTTAAGGACACCAAACTGTGGAAATTCTCGGAAATTCTAAAAACGCAGTTTTGTCCATCAGTGTATTTGTAACATGGACAGATATACATAATGGAGCAAACATTGAAATCATTGATGTGCCATAACGACTATTGTAGCCGATGTCGTTAAGGTAGGTACTCATGAACGGGAGCATTGCGGTTCAAATCCCGCGAGGACGGGTAACCCTGACTTAGATTTTTCCAGCTTTTTCTTAGTCTTTCTGATTGTAAATGCCCGAGAGGTACCCTAAAATTAGTTCTGTAGCGTTTCTTTTCAGTTTTCTTTCCCAGTTATTATTTAATTCACGTATCACCAGTGTCACCACCAGCAGTGCCATAAAAAAGGAAATAATTTATAGTTTTGAAGTCTAAAAGTCACTTCTCTATCCTAAAAAGTACAGATATGGTCAAATTCTCATTAACGTAATCCCCGAAAATAATTGTTCACGCAAAATAAGTTGTTAATTATAAGGTGAAGGGAGACACCGGTCTGCCGGAACCAGGAGTGACGGCACAACAATGCCAGGGTCTCTAAACTTTCCAGATATAGACGCCCCGGCAGTCGGACAGGCAGACCTGGGACCCCGCCCCACACAGGATCAAACGCTCCCTCCAGGGGGGGGGGCGGTCCTTATTCTCCGGCAACCACCCGAAGGCCGAGGGACGGAGAAAGTGCACTGTGAGCACCCTTTTCCCCTACCACGCTGCACCGAAATACCATCGCCGACACTGAAATAGACCAAACGAGGTGAAAGATGAATAAAATAATCAATAGAACGAAATGGAGTGACAGGAAAATCAGGGTTGAAAGAAATCACTCCAGCATTCGCCTGACGGCACCCTAGAAACACATGGTTCAGAGTGGGCGATCGCCGGGATCAAACCTGCGACCTCCCGAATTCGGTCCAAGGACGTTACCCATCCCGCTTTGTAATTAGGTAATACGATACAATTAATTAAGTAATACAGGAAATACTGAACAAACTGAAATGAAAATCCGAAAGTCTTGTTATAAAACTTATCACAATTATCTATCAAAAATCAAACTTGTTGCTTAAGAAATTCATAATTTCCAAATTTCAACAAGGGGGTGGCGTTTTGACCCGGAGCTTATTCTCTGTTAGGAATCCATATTTCAATCTTCTGAAAGATAAAAACATTTCTTTCATTCACAAATGCAAGGGAAAGCTTGCCTTTTTTCTGAACTTGCATTTAAGCAAGCTTTATATTATGCAAATAAGATTCTCTCTGGGCTAAAAGGAGAACGTTACGCTTTTAACATATGCCTTTAAAATGTTTTTGTCTAAAAGTTTGTATTTAAAAATTATCACTCTAATGGTGAGCTATATATGAAGTACCTACCAATGGTGTATTTTGCGTTCCCTACTATGTAACTCGGAGCGGTACTCTTAAAATTCTTCCAGTATTTCTCCAAATTTGTTCAACACACTCAGCTTGTACACTGTGGTTGGAAAGAACCATTAGCAGATATAGCGAGAGCCAATTAGGGACTAGCCACCCCTTTCAGAAATTCCTTATACAATAAGAAAAAAATCTGATGTGTTACACTCACACGACTTTCTCTACTCTTGTACAAACTATTTTTACAAACGCTTATTCTCCATCTACTTCATGTTAATCGAGATAAACATTTGCAGACTCTATCTTATTGCTAATTTTCATGTAGATGTAAGGGGAATATATATTTACAAGGGCAATATAGAAATACAGTAGCCTTTAAGCATATGCATATCTCTTAATAGCTGGTTGCTAGGTGCAGCACTATTCCCTTTGCCACAGATTAATACTCTTTGCATGTCCCAGACAAAAAAATGAATAACGAATTCCCATTTGAGAAAATAAGTATTGAAAAATTTAAGGGAATAACAAGCAATATCTCGAAAATGGTTCACTCAACAACAAAAATGTATATGACATAAATTGTGTATTTTAACGCGATCTACATCTTTTGTGTAGTAAAATTTTGTGTATCTCTTATGGTTTACCAGTTTACCAAAAGTTGTTCACAATGAAGAATCCTTTTGGAGACATTCCCAGAAAATTCAAGATATACATTTTATTTGTAATGAAAATATCTTAAACATATGATATTTTAATCAAAATCGTTAGAGCCATTTTTGAGAAAATTAAAATTTTCGAAAAATGTACCATGTAAAGGATAATCTGGGGTGGGGGGATTTTCTTGAAAACCTTCGTGTCGCATCACTGGAAGATACTGAACCTAAATACCAAGTTTGGTGTTTATCCGACTGTTCGTTTCTGAGTTATGCTGTTCACAGACAGACACACAGACACACACACGAACATGTTTCCAAAAATGCTTTTTTTGGATTCAGGAGATCTCAAAACCTGTATTTCCGGTGAAATCTCGGTATCGAATTTTTGGGTGGAGTACAATACTTGCCCTACTTACTATACGTAGTAGAGAAAGTAAAAAGCAACACAGCAAACAAATACCGGTGATACTGTGTGTTGAGATGGTATACGGGTGGTATGACGGAAGTTAACAGGTGACACGGACTACTGTCCATTCCAAACCAGAGTGCCTCTCACAGTAAACAACTCTTTGTATTATCCGCGAGAAAGTAGTTCGCAATCCCCGCCCCTAGTGGCTGCTTTTTCCCCTCTCAATGTGCTTGAACATCGTTTCAATCTGTAAAAAGGCGCCCTGCGCGAGAATCATAGCTCAAAATTCAACCTGAGGTAACAATCGATTTTATAAGTATGCGGAAATGAAGATGTTACTTAAGTTAATCACAATCCTCGGGTAAAAGTGAAACGCCGAAATCCGAACCCTCCGATGATGACTCAGCTGCCATATCGAAATCCGAACTACTCTCCAAAATAATGACAAGCTTATCCACAATTCCACAGCACTGTCGCACACAAAACAGGTTCCTACATTTGATTCTCCTCTTCTATGTTCTATTATGTCTGTTTGTATTCTCTGCGCGCTTTGGTTACAGTTCTCACTAATAAAATCTGATATTAGTTTTGTAATTTTTCTAATAGTGAGTTGAATATATTAAGTATTGTTTGTTTTTTGCCACATTTTAACTGCTTGCCGCTTTTTTGTTTGAACAGTTTTTATCGCACCACACGCACCTTCGTCTGCCATGAGAATTCAAATACCAACTGACTAAAACACAAGATTTGACCTGAGCTCAGCATAAGTGTGCTAGCGTACTATGAATGCCTGTTCGCTTATCATATTTCCTGTGTTACGCAAAGTGTTTATTCGGTACTCAGATAGCACCTCTGGGAATTCATTGTTGCATTTCTTGTATATGCAAGAGAATGGCAGTCATGCATACAGTTGGTATTAACAAGCAAGATACTCTCAGCGTTAGCGCAACAGCAGACGAAAATCATATTTTGTAATCTCTTAACAGTTGGTATATATCCATTACCTTTAGCAATGTGTTCTTATGATAACTGCAATAAAACGTGCAGTTTTATACCTTTCCTGCCCTAATATTTCACGATACAATACATGTATTAAGGAACTATTTACGTTGGCGTAAGAGTGTTCTTGGGTTCGTTACAAGCAAAAGCACGTGCTTTTGTATACATCAGAGGGAACTCTGGTTTGGCAAAGACAGTAGGTCAGTTCTAGCAAATGTTTTGGACAGTGTGGCGGGAGTTCTCGTTTGCTCATGTATCTCTTGGATCTCCGTTGTTTTCTGGATGTTCTTGCCGGTGCCAGCCGAAGAGCTGAGGAAAGAATTCCTATCCTATCTAGTTGGAGAATAACTCTGGGATTTTATGGGTGAAGGTCAAACAATAATTTATTTTCCCATAACCTTGATTTATTGAAGAATTACGTCTTTAAGGTGCCTGGCAATTTTCCGTTATGAAGTGATTATTAAATCTTATAGCTTAAACCTTCCCGCTATCATTATATGTTATTCTGTGGAACTAGCTAATTTGTCACACGATCTTCCCAACCACATACGCAGCATCTTCCACCTGGTTGCACAATTTAATTCCATCACTAATTCTAATATCGTTTGCTACGGTCTAGCACGCAAACTAACGCCAAAAGAGTATCCGAGACACTCCTCTAAATTCGGGGCTTCCTTCTCTATTCTGCTTCCCTATGACGCTACAATTCGCACCTTTATTTGTTACAACAATTTCCATTGGTTCTTGAGTAGCCTTACATAGCATGCTATGACAATAAAATGTGCTGACTTATCCGGTAAAACTCAATGTGTCTGTGCTTCTCTTAAGTACATGTTGCCTTTTTTATTTTACCAACTCCCTCGAGATCCGGGAAATGGACCACTGTTTATGTCTCTTTCTTTTCTCTACTCTATCTTTCGATTTTCTGACGTTTAAGCTTGGAACCTGCGCATATTAGCACGCGTTTTTATGGACTTTTACCCCTCGTTTGCTAGTTCGCCTGTTATAATTATAGCTGTTACAAGTTGGATTCACATTTTAAATTATTCCCAATATTCTAAAATCGATTGTTAATCCTATTTCCAAAATTGTATATGCTGCTATTTCCTATGCTTATTTGTAATCGGGAATGTCCCCTTAAAATGGTAATTGGTTGAGGTCTTTGGTAGGGTGGTATGTTGTTTATATATGTGAGAATGGATCTTTCTCTAAGGTAGTAAGAAAGAAGTTCACTGTTGCCTTTCGCAGTTGTTTATTTACCCATCACCGCTGTTCTTGCATTTTTTCCGTCTAACACACAGGCACCGCACTAAACATCTATAAATTATAGACTACGTAAGCTTCAGCACATCCAGCTAAACACTTTCTCCATGTATTTGGCTGATCGATACTCTTTTGGAGTGCCCAACGAAGTAGATTATTTTCTCCTCAAAATTTGCATTTCCAATACGCCCACTGTCATAACACCTGACCTTTAACTCTGATATATAAGTTCCCTTTAATTGGACACTGCTTCGCTTATTTCCTATTTTAAATGTGTATTCTCAACGTAGATTTTATAGTTGTAAAGGAGCACTGAAATTTTATTTTTAAATCGTCCAATATTACCTAGCAGGTAAACGGTCCTGGTCGCTCTGAATCTTGGACTACAGTGATAACAGGGAACACGTATTATTATTATTATTATTATTATTATTATTATTATTATTGCGGCCGCGCGCACGAGGTTACCTATGGGACGTGGGTGCTGGTGCATCCCGAGTGCCTACCTAGCCGGCTTGCTGCGCCTAAAGACCGATCCCTTCAGAACAACAGTCACGTAACGAATTAAGTGCCGCTTCCCCGCAGTTTTTACTGCTCCAGAGCATTTCTTTCGGCATGTTCTAGTAGCCTCCATTTCTAGAACATTCCGCTTTGTATGGGGATCCTATATAAGAGGCTGCTCTCGCTCGGACAAGAGAGTTCAGTTGAGCGTGGTTAGTTAAGAAGTTACGAAGTGAAAAGCAGACATTGAAAACGGATAGTAACAGTGCAGTTCAGTTGTGATTCGACGGATCAAGCTGTGTTGTGTTCCGAGTGCATACCAAAAGTGACTTAAGTGTAACGCTTGTGCTACGCCGAGTGTTTAGTGCATAAATAAGGTGCGTTTCGTAATAAATAGTTTTCTAAGTTTTTACATTTTAATATATTATTATTACCTTTATTTACGCCTTTCTTTACCTAATGATATCAGATAATTAGATAAATAGTGTAAATCCAATGCCGAAATGTTCTTCACGGTTTGTGCGTGACATTTGCGTTTTTCATATTCAAAGTCGAACATGGACGTGCATTAGAAACGGAAGAGAGTTTCAGCACTACGGCCAAGGCTACTGTATTTCCGAGAGTAAGATACTAGGTGATAAAGAGCACAAACGATTGCTAGATCTGATAGCGACAGGCGCAACGCGGCGGTGTCCCTAACTTTACCAGATTGAAACTCTCCGGTCGTCCCTCTGTTGCCCCCAATCCTCACGGACAGGTTCGGCTAGAACTTTTCTCTTCTCACATTACATCCACCGCACACGCCGTTCTCAGTCCTCTGCCCCTAACACTGCTATCCTGCTCGACGAAATGAGACCAAATGAGAGGAAAATCCCTCTTAATATATAATCCACAACAGCAGTCACTACCTACACAAGGTTAGAGTGGACAATCCAACGAGAATCAAACCGAAGAGATCCCGAATGCGAGGCTCAGATACTCCCACCTGAGCTATCCCGTCAACGAACTCCGTTGAGTAGAAAGTAAATGCTATATAACGAATTTCTAAGAAACTGCCAGCTGCAACAAGGGAGTGTTACTCCACACTTCCAAGAAGTGAAGTGTTCGTTTCAAACGATTTATATTCTTTCTAGGTGGCATCACCCAGAACTTTCTACTCTATTGGAACGTATGCTGTAGATTACCGTCCTTTGCTTACCATGACGCACTGATTCCTTTCTCCTGCATCTGAAACAAGGCATTCTACTGGCATTCGCAGGTGAGGATGTATAGTAAGGGCCCTAGGCGCATGTATCTGTTTACCTTTTCGCGCATGCAGCGAGTCCTGTTTTACGTGCACAGTTCTAGACTATTCACATCTGAATATATAACTTTGAGGAATAGCTTTACTTTTCATCACTTATAATAACCATGTTAAATAATATATAGCTAAATAAAACCAACTTTTGCACAATATCTCCACTTATAAATACTTTTAGTGAAACAAACACATTATACATTTTACTCTCAAAGATTATACATTTACTGCACTTTAATGTACTATATTATTGGAATCATCTGTCCAGTCTAAATACACAACTAAATAAAACATTGTTTTGCACAATTTTTCCATGAAAAGGTATTTTTAATGGCAACATAGTGTAAAACTGAAGTATATTATACTGTCTTACTCTCAAAGAGGACAAATCTGGACATTCCTTTAATAATCTATACACTCTCCGTTCTTGTCTAATATCTGATTTAACCGGCTAGGTACCTAATCGTAGAAGTGTTGGAAAATCTCTTGACTCTAAACGCACATATAGCCACCCGCATTTCATGACAGTTTTCCAGAGGGCGACGAATGATTCATTTTATTTAGTTATATATTTAAACATGCTATATACAGGATATATCTTTATTGGTGTCATATATTAGAGGGACGTGTTCCTGACATCAAAACAATAAAGAAAGTTCGTATGAACATGGGTCTGAAAATCATTTATTTCAGAGTTACAACACAAAATAGAAAGTTGCATAAATTGCTCTAAGTGGCTTCCTCTTGCTTCGATGCATGCAGTAAGCCTGCGTTCCATGCTCTGGCGTACTCTGTTGAAAATTCCTGCTGTGTTTCGTATTTAGTCAAATACAGTTTGCATACGTCCTCTCAAAATGTCAACATCAGGTACAGGAGTCGCATAAACCAAGAAGATCAAATGTCCCCAGACGAAGAAATCCATTGGATTCAAACAGGCGATCGAACAGGCCATTCAATGGGTCCCCTTCGACCAATCCATCTTTGCGGAAATCTATCACTCAAAAGCGTATGAACTATCATATGGAAATGAGCTGGAGCGCCATCGTGTAAAAACCACATTCATTGGATGATGTCCAGAGGCACATTATCGGTTAAGTGATGCAACTCATTTCTGAGAAACTGGAGATCGGTTTGTCCATTCAGACGCGGGAAGAAGTAGGGACCAATAAGCTGATCATGAATGATTCCACCCCAAACATTGAGAGAGAAGCTCTGTTGATGATTGTCCTGTCATACTTCATTAGAATTTTCAAATGCCCAGTTATGAGTGTTGTGACAATTGAAGATGCCATCGCGAGTAAACCCATTTTCAACCGTGAATAAGATACAGGCTAGGAAATTGATGAACACAGCGCACTGCTGTATCATGCGTTGACAGAAACGCCTTCTTGGCTCAAAGTCCGTCTCATTTAATCCTTGCACACGTTGAAGGTGATACGGGTACAGAAGATTTCCATGCAGAATTCTCCAGATAGTCCTCTGACTAACTCTTTCCCTTACAACCATACGTCTTGTGCTTTGTGATGGGTCTGCATCCACAGCACGAAGAACTCGTTCTTCAAGCTCAATACTTCGTACCGCTCTTGGTCTCCCAACATCCCTAGTACTCCTCAAATGCACCATTCTCTCTCAAGCGTTGATGAATTCGTGCAAATGTTCTTGCACACAGTAACGGCCTGTCAGGGTACCTTTCTGCATAAAGTTCACGTGCTCGTGCTGCATTGCCGTCTGCACAGCCATACATGCAGTGCATATCCGTCTGTTCACTCATAGAATACATCTTCTTTGACCTATAACAACGAAACGGTTGATTTTCAGACCCATGTAGATATGAACTTTTTTTTTACTGTTTTGATGTCAGGAAGACGTCCCCCAAATATATGACACCAATAAAGATACAGCCTGTATAAGTGAAGAGTAAAATTATTGCTCAAAGTTGTATATTCATATGTGAATAATCTACAATTGTGCACAGGACATTACTGTATACGCGAAAAGGCAAACAGATACACACGCCTCCTCCTTGCTACACACACACACACACACACACACACACACACACACACACACACACACACACACACATACGAGAAGATCATTAGAATGGCTCCCAAAGCTGCGGTGACGGCATAAATGGAAGCGAGTGTACTCTGATAGGGAAAACAGATTCTGTGCACTTCATATTGGCAGTACAGGTAGATGTAACTTAGGGTTGCCGCTGGAGACTACTAGGTTAACACATCCCCTGTATTGTTCTTTGGTTTTCCTAGACAAATTGGTGTGAGAAAAAAGGTAAACGACACCGAGTATTACAAAATAGCGTGGCTGATATGAAAATATTTTAAAATTTAAAGCTTCACTTTATATACGTCTCCAAAGCAAGAAAATAAATTTAAATCCTAAGATCCATTATAAGATGTTTTGCGACAGCATGGATACATTTTACATTTTGAAGCGGGAACTACACAGAACCTGTGAAGTGCTTCCTTCACCTTCACTAAGTAAATTCAAGAGTCCCACCATGTTTGTTTACACAGCAATTTAATGAAATCCTGTGGGAATGAGGGTGGAAGAAACGTGAAAGTAAACGACTACTCCCTCATTTGCCTTACTTTGTTCTTCCAAATGAAGTTAAATTTAGCAACTGGCGCTGCGTTGAAACAAGTAAAGCTATCTGTAAGGGTTATTCGCCTCGTCGCGCTAGTCAAAACAAGTGTAACGGCCCTTGAATGCATTAGTCATCTGCCCTCTGCTGCCTGATGTAACGCGGTTTAAACAAGCAATTTTCGCAGCTGTTATTCGTCGTATCCAAAATCCTCAAATTGAGGTTCGCCCAATTATCCTCCCCTTCTTGCTGCCCAAGGCGATTACAGGTTAAAGTTAAATACATAACTGAATTCGTTATCTAAACCTACCGAGCGGGATGGCTCAGGCGGTAACGTCTGTGGCTCGTATCCGGGAGGTCGCGGGTTGGATTTCCGCGGCCGACCTTCCTGACCCATGGGTTTCTCAGGAGTTTCTCCGGGTCGCTATGTGAATGCTGAGAAAGTTCATTACATCCCAGGAATTTCCTGTCCCTCCATTTAATTTCACCTTTCATCTGCTAGGTCTGTTTCAGGGTTGAAGGTGTCGGCGTTGTATGGCAAGGGAAAAGGATGCTCTATGTAACACTTCGTCCACGGAATGGAGGCGATCTCCGACTCCCGCGTCCCCCAGGGGATGGTAAACCAGCAGGGGGAGAAGGGAGTTTCAATCTGTGAAACGTAGGGACCCTGCCCTCTGCCCTGTCGTGTCTCCTGAACTGGCCGCTCTGTCTCCTCACACGTCACCCCTCCCTCCTGGGGGCACCACGTCAGTGGCTTAGACAAAAGATTTTGTAGGTCGAGGCGCTAGTTCCCCCTCCACAATTAGTCCAAGTACTGTCTTAAAACGTCAAACTTACGAATTCTCAATACCCTCCATTGCTTATAAGTAAAAGCAAATGCGTGAACACATTGGAAAAATATTTTTATTTTAGGATACAAGTGGGAAATACAGGTAAAAGGCCGATTTTTAAAACAAAATCATTCCCAATTTTAACTTTTAAAATATGTAGCTTATTACGAATAAGGAAACACATGATTTAACACTTATCTGTGAAATTTTTAACTTCTTTAGAGCATTTAAAATGTTCGACGTAATCTTCGAGGCTTCCCTCCTCAATGTTAGCTTCCCGAATAAATACATGGATAAATTTCTTAACGTGTCAGGTCTAGCAGATGTCTTTATAAAACAAAATTAATGCAGCAGGTTCCAGTTACCTTCCGCACAACACTCTCCCTTTCGCATCTTAGAGATTTGTGGGGATGAGTAGAGTAGATTCTACTATAGGCCGTCTGGATTTAACTGAAATACTTGTTAGTTATCGCTAGAAAAGAGAGCCTTCCGCTGCAGTATCAAGGCATTGTTATAAAAACCTGGTCACAAATCTTATAAGATATTTGGTGCATGCAGCAATACATTCCATTCCCTCTAAAAATTCCCTCATTTCTGCATTGTTGAACGTTAGTACTCATTGGTAAAATTAACGCTACAACTTTAATATAATTTCACAGTCCGCTCACAAATATGACGTAATTACGATTCTATCATTGCGTAGACAAGAGCTACTTGCCCGCACGCTGTAAGAACTCGCTGAGAAATTCACGAAACATAACTGCATCCAACTCAAGAGTCAGCGGTCAACCGCATGTTCTGTATCTTCTGGAAGTTTACACGAGGCCAGAAGAGGAGGGATTTTGAAGATTTCTGCTTGTGTCCTGTCAGAGATCCGGACAGCTCTATACAGATATGCTAACGTTTGCTGTCGCATTAGATGGGAATGTAGAATGTAAAAGCAGGTTAAATTAAGTGAACCATGTGTTCACTGAAGTGTGAAACTGCTTTACCAGAGAATGTCGGTATCTATCAATGAATAGTTAATTATTTTCCTCTCCAGTGAAGCTGAAATTTACAATAGTGACGAAATAAGCGGAGTTATTAAAGTACATTAAAACTAAACCATAGAACCCGTATTAGATTTGCATACCACACAACCTGCTCAAACACTTTCCTGTGATTATGAACTACGGCATCTGCGGACAAAGCAAACAAGTGCGAAAACCGGTCTCTGTCATTATATAAAAACCAATCAGCCCAAAGTTCGACTTTCACAACATTTTCCCTGTAATAGATGAAGTATTCCTGTATAAGTTAGAAAGCTAAAAGTTTCCACACTCAGTGCTAACACAATAATTTAAAAGGTAACGAAAAACTGTATTATTAATCAATCAGTTTATTTGTCCAAGATCATAGTTATATAAGAAAAGGACATTGTCAAAGAACAACCATACATAACTTAATATTCAATTACAGAATATTGATTAAAATCACTAATTGAATAAAATGGCCCTTCCACTAGCTAATTAAAAAAGCATTATTTTAAAAACGCCTATGGTCAATGATCCAAACTTAATATCTAACTTATTATAGAATTCTACACTCTTAACATAATAAGTCTTCGTCATAACGAGTCTATAATTAAGTATATTTAATTTATATTTGTTTCTAGTATCAATATTATGAGTGTCTAGTCTTAAATTATAGAGATGCAGATGGGAATGTACATATACCAAAATATAAAATATAAATAAATTAAAAACAGTAAGTAATTGAAAAAATAATGGTTTACAATGTTCATCTGGTTTCTTACTTAATATAATACTAATAACTCTTTTTGACACAACAATATTTCTTTAACATGGGGACTAATTCCCCCATAAATGTATCCCATATATAATATGACTTTGAAACAGTGTAAATTACACATTTTTTAATCCTTCCAGTGATATACAAGATTTTAATTTTCTAATTTAGTAAGTGGCTCTTGACAACTTATCACATACATTATGTACATGCGCTTTCCATGAAAGCTTCGAGTCAAGTACAAATCTTAACAGATTTACCGTTTTAATCTCATCACCTGTAGTCTTTAATTCCAACTTCATTATTTGGGTTTTCTCTTGATTCAACATAAAACCATTTACATGAAACCAGTCCTTAGCAGCTGTAAAATTGGCCTGAGTTAAATTATTCAATTCATCAACATTTTCATTTATAGTCCTCAAAGTAGTGTCATCCGCATACAAACTTGGCACGCTTTGTAGAGTATAAACAAGATCATTAATAATAATTATAAACTATAGTGGACCTAATATCGAGCCTTTTTTCCTGAAAAAAAAGTTTATTGCAAGACTTGTTGAATGACTTAAAACATATCACAAATTTTCACTCTTGGAAGTGAAGGCAGAAATTCTGCTCCATACGTTCTACTTATTTTACTGTGGTAATAATTTGGCAAAAATGCGTTTTCATAATAAAAACAGAAACTGTACCAAGTAAATCACCTTCACCTACATTTTTACTTTCTCTACTACGTATAGCAAGTAGCGGAAGTACTGCATTCCACCCAAAAATTCGATACCGAGATTTCATCGGAAATACATGTTTTGAGGTCTGAATAAACAACATTTTTAGTAAATAGTCCGTGTGTGTCTGTGTGTGTTTTGAACAACATAACTCAAATACAAAATTTGGATAAATACCAAACTTGGCATTTAGGTTCAGTATCTTTCAGAGATGAAAGACAAATATTTTCAAGAAAATCCCCCATCCCAGACTACCCTTTACATGGAAAAGTTTTCGAAAACTTTGATTTTCTCAAAAATGGCTAACGATTTTGGTTAAAGTATCATATATTTAAGATATTTATATGACAAATGAAATGTATATCTTGAATTTCCTGGGAATGTTCCCAAAAGTCCTCTTCATTGTGAATGGCTTTTGCATAACTGGTAAACCGTAAGACATAGATACAATTTTTGGGTACAAAAAATGTAGATCTGATTAAAATACACAATTTATGTTATATAGTTTTTTTGTTGAGTGAACCATTTCCGAGATATTCCTTGTTATTTGTCTAACTTTTCCAATACGTATACTTTTTCTCAAATGGGAATTCGTTATTAGTTGTTTCATGTCCTGGGCATGCAAAGAGAATAGAATGCTCCACATAGCGACCAGCTCTTAAAAGATTTGACTATCGCTTAAAGCCTTTTTATTCCCCGTGCACTTATAAGAAAATTAGCAATAAGATTAACATCTCGATATCTCGATTAACATGAAGTAGATGGAGAATAAGCATTTGTAAAAATAGTTTGTACAAGAGTAGAGAAAGTCATGTGAGTGCAAGATATCACACTTTTATTTTTATTTATGTAAAATATTAAGCGGCAGATAGATGTAGGTCTGTCTTTGTCGTAGGCTTTACAGCTTATTTGCATGTTTCGATATACCAATGTCCCTCACTCAGAGAAACATAGTTTAAGTTACTCTGGGGTGAGGCCGGTCTCAAAAACATAGTCCCATCTACTGGATATAAACCAGTTGTTTAATGTTTGAGCATAGGAATGACCAGCAGACGGAAAGGTCACCTCGCACCTCGACATAAAACAGATTTTGTATGCTTACCTCCGCCAGGAGGAAAGGATGAGGTGAAGAAACCCTATAGGTCGCAGGCAGGCAGAGGTTCCTAACGATTACAAGCTTGACACGGCCAAGCGACGGGCTGCTCCCTCTTGTGAAACCGGAGAGAATTCAACCCACCTGAGGTGTCCCGGAGAAGTAAAAAGGTTTTATTTATGGACTGTCTTTAACTGTTGTGGTCCATAGCGTCCCATTTTATTGGACGTGACAGACCGGTAATTTTGCTCAGAGGCCTCTTTATCAGGCTTGAGGTTCTTTTACGTGCCGTAAATATACGACACGGGACCACCGGCTTTACTTTCCTTCCGAAGGAAGCCATGATAAGGATTTTTACGCCCAAAAAATCCATCGCCCTCCGTATCTGCCGAGTTTGAACCCGCGACCTCGGGAAAGAGGCTAGCATGGTAACCACTACACCACGGAGTACAACATCTCGAAGAAGGCTGCCATCATTCAGGTCCGGGAAGAAATTTGCAACGCGCAGGCATCGGCGCCATGTGCCCGACACGGACCGACACTACACAGCCCCTACGCCTACCTGAATCATGGTAGAAGAGAAACCATCCAAGATTTTATTTTGTCGACCAGGGAAAACAAGGGAACCTATGTTCAGATTGCCCGGCCTTAAGAATCGATCCCAGAACCTCCCGAATGCAAGCCTCACAGGATACCACGTAGCCATCTCCCTAGTTGGTTTAGAGTTTTCTATACAGGATACTTTTATATCTACCTCCTAACACTTATTGAGTGAAACACCCTTCACTATCAGTACAGCAATCCACATGCTTCTATAAAAAAAGGTCTTGGAGAAAAATTATGTAGAGAGAAGTACTGTTGTAACCTGCAGCGTTATCCCGAGTTGTGAATGAGAGTTCAGCCCCATTTTAGATAAAAAATTAAGCGCAGAAGCAGCTTAAACGCAAGATTTCGCATCCATGTATATTTAATGAAAAATTTCACATTACAGTTGTGTAACACGATACGTAACTCAAAAAGGCCAACTACAAACCTTAGATCGTATTGCATGCACAAATGAAGAATCCTGCATTTCTTTCTCCATGCATTACCAGTTTCTGAAAAACACAAGATGACGATGAGAAATTTTACGTCGTCTACTATATAATCATGGTGCTCTTCCATTTGGCCGTGCCACGCCATTTTAAATGCTCACGCTAGACGTGGCTCTGTTATTTGCTTGGTATAGTGGTGGAAAAATATGATATGGCGCACTCTGAGAGCAGGACTTACTCCATCTACACTTTGGTTTTAAGCGGGGTTCACAAGAGTCCATTTCCAAGTGTTTCGTGGCAAAAACAATGTCCATGGTATTCCTTATCGTCTGTCTAGCCCATAAATAGCAGGCGCCCTAAAACACCCTGCTGTTCCATGACAATGAAAGAGGGATGGTGGAGGAGGTTAACTCACTTCCCATCTTTAATCGAAGGCAATGTGTCACTAGAACGCAAACATATACCTACGTGATGCTATGCTCATTGGTTGTTACATAGATAAAAGCAGTAGCCGAAACTCAATTGACAATGGACTGAACCTTTGTAAGCCACCGAGTACCCGTAAAACGAGAAATGGCCTAGCAAGAAATCTGTGGCCATTTTAATTGAGGTGGAAACAGAACCTTTAAAAGTCCAAAACAAATAGCTCAGAGGTAAAGCATGCGTTTCGTGCAATGCAAAGCGTGTTCAAATCTCGGCGATTGCCAATTTCTTCCCCGTTTTATATTTTCCTTCTTTTCATCTTCACAACATATCACCTTCTCACATTAAACCTACATATAACGTCCATAAAATTATGTTATAAAATGTGTAACCTTGCAGTTGGATATCACAGGCAATGCTTCTAACCACATAATGCCCAGTAGTTTTGTTATGCGTTCATGAAAATCTCAACGGTGAAACGTATATTGAAATACTCCAATATGCTCCCCTCCTGTCTGACGAGAGCGTTATCCTGGAGGAATTATAATATTCCTTCAGGATAATAATTCGGCCAGTAGGTCGGCCAGAGTCAATAGTAGCTTTTGGAGCACACTAAAGTTTTTGAGCAGATGCCATGGCCTCCGAAGTTACCAGATTTATATCCACATGTTTGGTCGAAAATAAAGAAGAGGCTTTCTGAGTACCCTGTATCCACTACACAGCTATAGTATGCCATGGAAGACACTTAAGAATTTTTAGCAGAGAATGTCAATTATTTCAGGAACTTCGTGGGCTCCGAGCCCCAAAGATTGAAGGTAGTGTTAGAAATTACTTCTGCCCCCTTTTTTGTTTTGTTTACATTTTAATGCGACCTTTTTCAGATCGCTATGAATAAAGACCTAAAACATAATGTGCATAAATATACAAACGAGTATATGAAAGGTGCTTGAATAAAGAATACATTTATTTTGCCAGTTTCGAATCATCTTTTGAGACAGTACCCTGAACTGTAAACCTAGAACGCTGGTACTGAGCCACTTCTAGATACGATGGAAAGTGCTAACTTCTTTAAAATGTCACGTAACAATAAGTTGAAATCGAAAGGTTTGGGCTTGCCTTCTTTCAGTATTTACCTGTACATTTTTGCGAACAGTCATTCTTTGAGATACTTCCCCGGTGATTATTTTAAATAATCACTTGATACATTTTATCTTAGCTGGAGTTTCACGCAAGTTGATTTGCAATGAAATGATTTGCACATCTGAACAAAGCTCTGTTAATTCCGTGTATTTCCGTGAGGCTATAGCGATACTTCGAGGTTTTGCAGCGATCAATGTTTTCTTTTTCCAGCACTGTTCAGCACTTTTTATGTCTTATTTGTTTATGAAGACTGAGCGAGACTTCATATTGGATATTATTATGTTATTTAATTTGTAACTCGCGGTTCGCTCGGAAGACTTTCCCATGCAAATTATGGATCTACAAATCCATTGCGAATTCTTACGTTAGGCCTACGGTTGCATCGTGAATGGTCTTACTTCACGCCTGCCCTCATGCTTTGCTACGTACTCATTGTGAATGACACCTCAAGGCACATATCATTTTTCCAGTCTTTGCAACAACGCGAACAGGGCTTGTGGGTTCTGTTAATAATCTAATAAATTTTGTACAAGTTTTAAGTGATAAGATTCAATTCTGACAGAAAGGCTTGATAATTGTTATGCTGTCCATTAATTTTTAGCCGCGTTTAACGCCGGTTATTACTGCATACGGCAACACAGGCGGTGGATACTGATGATATATGGAATAAAATGTTAATTTGGGAAGGAATTGTTCCAGGCCTAAGTAATCTCAATAATGGAGGACGGTCCCGACAGATATTGAACCGCTGAGCTCTCATTTAGGGTCCATGTTTTAACGACCACTGCTACCGTGTGGGTGGTCGCTTAAATAATATTGAAATCACATGGATATTAGTAATGCGTTCTGCAATGAAAATTTCGTTATTTGGGACCATTGTTGTCAGCGATCACTACAAATTTCGTTGATTCTAAACCATTGTGAGACTCCCCTCATGAAACTGGCGACTGAGGCAGTCCGCAAGACCGACTTCGCTGTAACAGAGAATGTGCGGGCTTGTGGAATTAGAGTAGGAATGTAATTGTAAAGTAAAGGGTTGGCGTGTGCTTTGTTCTCATCGTGGTAATGAAGACTACCAAAAATTCGTTTCATCCAAGCTGTGTTTATAGAGCTTGTTATAAAACAATAAAAAGCTCTAATTATAGCGAAACACTCACTTAATTTTTGCATTTTCGACAATGCTGCAAATCAATATGGCACACACAAAACAATTAAGAAGTTATACATACACTGCCGTGCATAAAAAGTGGACCATTCCCCTAGATCGCCATAGTGCTTTTCTCTCCGTAAGCTTTCCACCTTGAGGTAACCAGCGTTTGATTCCGCCCAGCCGGTAATAGTTCTCTATGTAACTGGCTTTAAAAAAGTCATGGACATACAAAATAACCAACGAATAATGTTTATAATCTATATGGAATGAGGGGGTGGATCGGATACCATCTCTATGAAAGTGTTTCGCTACGATTGGTACACAAGGAAAGGCTAAATTATTTGCATGCGAGGTTAAACTGAATGACAGCTACATTTACATATATGAGAGCTTTCATCAGTGACATGGAGACGGAGGTTAAGTTATTGCTGCTACTAAACGGTAATAGGAAAGCCGGCATTAAGGAAACGGTAGTATAGCATGAAAATATAAGGTTTAAGTTGTAATGCTACCCTTCGGTAATTCGCCCATACTTTGGGAGAAGTAAACTACCCTGCCAATCCAGTGGCTAGAATTATGTTTGAAAAACAGAGGTGGTCACGCTGGTAGGGGTTGGGCTAGATTTTATCAGTACCAACATAAACAGCTTCGTTCCATTAAGGACCAAAATTTATGCAAGCCAGTATACAGTCGCGTCGTATAGTAAGTAGGGGAAGTATTGTATTCCACGCAAAAATTCGATACCGAGATTTCACTGGAAATATATGTTTTGAGACCCCCTGAATCCAAAAAAAACATTTTTGGAAACATGTCAATGTGTGTGTCTGTGTGTGTGTGTGTGTGTGTGTGTGTCTGTGAACAGCATAACTCAGACACGAACAGTCGGATAAACACCAAACTTGGTGTTTAGGTTCAGTATCTTCCAGAGATGCGACACGAAGGTTTTCAAGAAAGTTCCCCAACCCAGATTACCCTTTACATGGAAGATTTTCCGAAAATTTTAATTTTGTTAAAAATGGCTGACGATTTGGATTAAAATATCATATGTTTAAGATATTTTAATGAAAAATAAAATGTATATCTTGAATTTTCTGGAAATGTCTCCAAAAGTATTCTTCATTGTGAACGACTTTTGCATAACTGGTAAACCATAAGAGATAGACAAAATTTTACTACACAAAAAATGTAGATCGCGCTAAAATACACACTTTATGTCATATACATTTTTTTGTTGAGTGAACCATTTTCGAGATATTGCTTGTTATTCCCTTAAATTTTCCAATACTTATTATCTCAAATGTGAATTCGTTATTCATTTTTTTGTCTTGGATATGCAAAGAGTATTAGTATGTGGCAAAGAAAATGGTGCTGCACATAGCAACCAGCTATTAAGAGTAATGTCTATACTTAAAGGCAACTGTATTTCTATATTGCCCTTGTAAATATATATTCCCCTTATATCTACAAGACAATTAGCAATAAGATAGAGTCTGCAAATGTTTATCTCGATTAACACGAAGTAGATGGAGAATAACCGTTTGTAAAAATAGTTTGTACAAGAGTAGAGAAAGTCATGCGAGTGTAACACATCAGATTTTTTTTAATGTAGCCAGAAAATTCTTATCACCTGTGTTCCACACCAGCTCAGGGCGAGCCAGTGTCTTATTGG
Source organism: Deroplatys truncata (assembly GCA_030765065.1). Classification (NCBI taxonomy): domain Eukaryota; kingdom Metazoa; phylum Arthropoda; class Insecta; order Mantodea; family Mantidae; genus Deroplatys; species Deroplatys truncata. Next base: position 660,460,507 of record CM060990.1, read on the forward strand.
TTTCAATTCAAGCCCAACACGCACGTATTAGCTTATGAGCGCGAAAGGGAAGGAGTATGGAAACATTTCACCTAAGTGACTGGAAGGCATTCTTCGCCACGCCGGTCCACACCAGCCTCTCGAGTCCATCTCCTATTGGTGTGATGTCAGAAGTGTGGCACTAAAACATTAACATATGGATACAGGTTTCAAGATCAGGAACAAAGGAATAAGGGGAGCAAGACGAATATTAAGTGGAGTGCTAGAACCAGGTAAGGGGCGTAGCAGAGGCTGTTTACTATTTCCTTACCAACATTAACCACTGTGCGCTATATCTGCACGAAACCATGCACTCAACTGTACAAAAGGCTTATACCACTAAAACGTTTTCAGAAATTGTATACGTAAATTTTCATGTGGTTCGATATTTATGTTTGATAATGTATTTCTTTTAAAAATAAATAATAGGTATAACAACAGCACATATAAATAATAAAATGAAATACTTATAATAGTTGTTAATATTGTATTAACAATGACAAATACGTTCCTACGAATAACTTTATAAGCCCTTATTACTACTTATTCAACGTACAATATGTTTTCGCAATAAAATGATAAGTAATTCTTAATATTATCATTTTACTATTTATTATTTATTGACCTGCATTTTTCTAAATTCTGCATTAACCTGGTAAATGTAGCGAAAATATATTGGCACATTCCAATTGTGTTTTCTTTTCCTACTAGTGAAATAGTATTAAATTTATCACATTTGTGTTTAGCTACAGGTTTTTATTTACCTCCTAACACCAAGTGTCGTCCTTTGTGGTGTAGTGGTTACCATGCTAGCCTCTAGTTCCCAAGTCGCGGGTTCAAACCCGGCGGAGGCGAATAGATTTTTTTCGGGCGTACAAATCTTAGCATGGCTTCCTCCGGAAGGGAGGTAAATCCGATGGCCCCATGTCGTAGATTTATGGATCTTAAAAGAACTTCAAGCCTGATAAAGAGGTCTCTAAGCAAAATTATCGGTCTTTCACACCCAATACAGAATGGGACGCTAAGGACCACGGCAGCTAAAGAGCGTCCATAAATAAAACTAAATTTAATTTAATTTAATTTAATTTAACACAAATAATCAAGTTTTATGGTTACTGTCGTAAGCTGCTGTCTTCAAGCTGATTAGGAAGTAAATACAGAAAATGGTGCTGGAACTATATATTTCGAGATTATCGCAGTTCTCTGGCAAGTGTTATCTTTTTGTTAGGCGCCTCTTGTTTTATTATTTTAAATTTGGGTTATTTGTCCTCCGGCTAGCTATTATAACTCAGTCGAGCAAGTATCTCTAAGCAGGGTGTGTAAACGGAAAGGAGTTGGAAAGGTAGAATCAATTGACTGTAAAAGTCAAATCCCGGCTATGGCATTGAATTTTTCAGTCATCTGATTATGCCTTTCCAACCCTGTCCAACACACGGCTTGTGCGAAAGAACAATTAATTCCATTAATTGGAAAGGAGTTGTTACTAAAAGATAACACTGATAAAACAAATTTGTTTCTACAGTTTTATTGCCGTCACACTTAATTAATAATTCACATATTTAATCTTTATACACGCCTGACTGAAACTGTGATATTTACGAATGTAACTACAGTCGTATTAGTTGCCGCGCACCAATTACTTCGCGTACTTCACATTTTTGTAACTAACTCTGCGACGTGTACCTCGCGAGAGATTCTTCAGGACTGCGTGACGTGCACCTCGTGAGAGACTCTTCAAGGCTGCGGTATTTCGTTATGGCTCGAGAATATATACTCCACCTCGAAATGCCTAAACATTATAATATAGCTCCTATTTGTTACCAAATCGCGCCCACTTTAGCGTCTGTTTTGGTCAGCCAATCACTACTGCTAACATATATGCTCCAGGGAAGATATTCCCTCCATTTCTAAAAATTGCACGCTACCCTGACGTCATTTGTTTGTGTCTTCTTAGTAATAAACAACTCACCCCCTCGGTTTATTGTTACCTACTTCTATTGTCAGCTTCAGTTAGGCCGTGTAAACATATTTCCTAACGATACTTATAGCTAACAAACATTTAAAATCATGTACATACAATAATGTTCATTTACACTACAATCACTCTGACATTCACAGCATGTTATGATATAAAATATTGCCTCAAGATATCGAAACGACAATTTGCAGCATGGCCAAAACGACTTCGCGGAATAAGAATATGCATTATAACTAACCGTTTTTAATGGTCTTTAACATCTGGTTTTATTGCATGCTGCTACAAAGAGATGGACGCTAATGATATACCAAATTAAATGATAATTGGAAAACAAAATTTTGGAAATGAAGCGTTCCAGGCCTAAGTTTAGGGTACCTCCCCGGCACTTGCCAATCATGAGGATGGAGGAAAACCTGGAGAAAAGCATTCAGGAAGGTGACTTGGCTATCCGTGCCGATGCATTATAATTAAAAGTGCAGGTATATGCCTGTTTTATATATAACTGCTGAATTACAATTTATGTTATTTGGAAGCGACATCTATTTCTTATAATACACCTCTAGTTACATTTTTTGAAAATGTGAGGATCAAACGTATTTTCTAAGCGGAAACGGACTGTAGCTCCTATTGCATATATTCAGTTATCTATGCACGGTAAAAACTGCAATAATGTCTCTTTGAATGTCACCAGTAACAGCAGAAAACTATTACGATTATTTGTATTATTGCCATTTTATTTTTCACAAACTTATATTATAGATTTTGTTCCAAATTTCATGGGTTTGATGTAGTAGTCGGCCACGATACGAGTGCTGTTTGATGAAGTCGCCAGTGTTTTATTGACAATGCCAGGCTTGGGATCAGAGGGAACTGAGGGACAAGGCGATAGGAAATGTACAGTTGCACGAGAAAACTACCATATTTTGTAGGCCTCAGCCTCACTTGTAAATGCAACATAAAACTGCGGATGTTTTATTTACCCAAGGGTACTTCTGATGCCCGCCCACCTATTCCGTAGCTGTTTAGTTTTTCTTCCCAACGCACCCACTCGTATCGTGGCCGACTAGTAACTATCGTTTATATCAACCCACTGAAACGGCAAGTCGCCATGACATGCAAGGCTACGCCTTGAAAACACAGATTTACACGTCACATACACAGTACCAGTAAAGCCCTGCCTCATTCCAAAATTAATGCTCTTTTCTGAGGAAGAAGTAAGATTATAATACATGTTTATTGAAGGATGTTAATTACAGGCATACTAAATTAAGAATTGAGGCAGTATTTTTAACATTTAAATAATTTCAGTCTAATTATATAATATGTAAATTCAATAACAGCCCGCCTTAAAGCAATATGTGTATGTAACAAGATATAAAAAGTGTATATCACAGTCATTGTATATGTTTATATTAATATATACATGTTCAATAATGTTATGTGAATGTATTATGTAATTTAATAATGTGGGGGCTGTGAGGATAATAGTTTAAAAGTTGCTAACAATGAGGTAACCTTGAGGAAATAATGAGTAAGCAAGTGTAATAGTCATTCTTGGAGCAACAATAATGTAATTTTTGTGACAGTTTATAAAATAGCCAATCAACAACCAGAAAAACTTTAGTTAAGTGAAGGTATTCTGTTGGAGTAAGATTAGCCAATCAGAAACTTAAATATAGCAAAATTTTCAAATTCAGAGTTCAGTTGCTTGTAGACAGCGCTCATAACTGGACGCGTTGGTTATAGACCGTGTTCCTAACCGGACGCGAGATGCGGCCTCGAGAAATTTAATACGTATTCGTGTGAAACGAATATAGTTTACGTCTTAAAAAGTGCAAGTAATTAATAAAAGTATCTCACAGCTCTCTATATCAGTGAAGTGTTATTTAAATTGTGTCAAGAATTAATAAATGTAGTGAATAAAAATTATAATCTGTGAAAGCCTACATTCTTAGCCACAATACTCCCTGCAAAGAAATCCATGTCTCTAACAATAATACTGACGCAGCCGAGGCAAACAAATATAATATTTAAAGAAACAGTCAAATTACAAAGTTGATATTTTTAAATTTGGGACGAAGGCTACCGGGTACCATACGTGAGGTTGCAATTACTTCAAGTTTGGCTCCCCAACAGTCGAAATATAATACATCTTCAAACTGACTTTCCATACGTTAAGCAACAAACACTTTTCTTAGAATGGGTTATACTAGACTTTTGTTTAGTATGCTGGAAATACATTTTCTATGAAAGGAGTGTACCCTGACACCGTCTACACTAGATTGTCCAAATTACACTGCATTCTTGTGACCTTTAGTGATATGTTAATGAGACACAAAATCATCTTGAACTATACATTCCGTTTGTAAGTATTATATTCTATGTAATAAGCATACATTTCGTTTTTAACCTGAGAAAGGCATACCCTTTTATATGTGGTAAGAAACGGCGGTATGATAAACCGTTGTCACCGTCGGTTGCTATTGGAAAAACCATTTGGTGAGGTGAAGCAGAAGTCCAAAGAAAGCTAGCAAATCCTTAAAGATTCTGGAATCGTAATGGAGAAACTCGAAACAAACTTTTTGGAACCAATGACTGCATAAATTCTTGCAGCGTTATAGAGGTAGCTGAAGCGCGTCGATCGCTCGATCGCGCTGAGAAGCGATTCGAGACGTCGACAGGAGGAGCTGACGAGGATGCATTTGAATAGTCAGCTAGGCATGAAGCTACGGGAAGAAGCGACGATTGTTACACATCTTATGCACCTTCAGAGCGATTCGTAAGCAAACCAGCGAGATTTCGCTTCCTGTACCTCAGAGGAAAGCAAAAAAAGGGCCTTGTGAGCTGGTCAGGAATCACGAAACGTATAACAACCCTGGAAGGTGTAATCTAAACGGACTGAAGGCAGGATTTATATACCTGTAGCTCGCGGGATCCATTAGATAAATTATTCCACAGTGTCTACTCTTCGAAAACCCACAGTTAATTCCTCAAACATCCCCTCATCAGTAGCTACATATTTTGTGAAATATCCTTTATTTTGGTGTATTCAAATGCAATTTTGATCGACATTAATTAGGTCAGAGATACCAAATTTACAAAAACCCAATTATGACGTTTGATTGCGTGTGGTATAGCTGCGAATAGAGAAACTAGAACCTTTTAATCCTTTTCATAGTGTCCTTTGTTTACTACATTATATACCCCCAATAACACATGGAAATTAAACTAAAAAGTTTTGCGATTCAAGTCTCTCAATGCTGTCAAAGGCAGTATTTCAAACAAATGCTCCAATATAAAATTATTCTGTCACGCAGTCAATTTGACGTACATTGAACATGATGACAATTATAGAATTATTTTACATTCAGTCCATGGCATTGCTCTCAAGCCGTCATTCTTTTACATAATTTCAATTTTATCAACCAGAGAACGTTTGAAAATATTTAAACCTTACTCTAAAGGAAATTAAAGCAAAAATTGACAAAGGATAACATCCTTAGGTTTTGTGTAGTCTTTCAAATTGGAATTTTATCTTATATATATCAGGTAGTCCACGCAAGCCGTCCTTAGTTGAAGTTAATTATACTGGATAGTATAACTGCATTCGGGAGGTCCCGGGATCGATCAAAGGCGACCGCCTACTCTGTCCCATTGCTTTTTCGAGGTTTCTTCAGGTCGTCTGGCAAATGCTGGGGTGGTTCATCTTCTACCACGACTCTCCTTCCTCTCATTTCCTGTATCCATCATCTTCCTTGTCATCTGTTTCAGGGTTGTAAGACCAGGCTACGGTGTTCGGTCAGTTGCGGCTGGGCGCTGGCATGCGTTCTGTAAATGTTTCTTCCCTGGCGTTGCTGCGGTACCGCTAAGTTAGGTCTCTCCTCAGGTGGGCCTTCGCTACGGGGGAGCCTGGAGGTTGGTGGCTTGTGGGCAGGGACCATGCGGCGTCGGATGCGTTTTATCTGGAAACGTTAGGAACCCCTTACATGCTTACGCCCGTTGACATCCGGATCTGGCCGTCCCTTTACGTCTTTCCCCACATCCTTCCCTCCCAGGTCTCAAGTTGGAAGCATAAAGGGCGATTGGCCTGTGTGCAGTGCGCTGCCCCGGTTCCGGGGGGGGGGGGTCCTCTGTGATACGCACCCTTTTATCCGTGTTTTCTCTGAATGTTATTTTCTGACACGAATAACGTTTTCTCGGGAACTACTAAAGATATCTAGATAACATTTTTATTTCATAAAAGCAATGCCACAATGGAGTTAATAAGTTTGTCAGTTACGTTTTAAAAATTCATTACTGATACATTTTAATAAAAATTTGTTTAAGAAAAATCATATCTTCCTTAATATTTTTGTATTTTATTTCCATAATGCTATACAAAATTCTTACAAATTTTAATACATCACTTTGAGTTGCCATATTTTCTTTCTTTGATCCATCATGCATTTTAACACCGTGGTTATTTATACATGGTGGGTCATAACAAATTCATATTGCTTTTTTTTTCTAAACCATTTTTCTCTTACTCTCTCCATATATTCTCCTATTCTTTTTATATCCCATTCGTTTTGTATTTTCACTTTCCTAACTTTTAATACTTCTTTGTTAACATTCTCCCATTCTTTAGGTAAAAACTGATCTCTCCACAACTTAGTTTCTTCACATTCAATTATATAATGCAAATCATTATCTGCCTCTCCACAAAGAGGACACCTATTCAAATTCGCTCCCTTCCTATCTCCCCTTAGCCTATGTGCACTTAATCTGGACCAGGCCCACCCTTCTCTCACTAACCTATTACCTACATCCACATACTTCTCCCTTCCCTAGTCCACCTTTAATTGTCTATATAGTTCCAAACTTTTCTTTCCTTCCAGACTTTGAAATAATTCTTGTTTCTCTATATCTTCTACTCTGTTCCTCACTTCTTTCCAGAAAACTTTAACTAACCCCTCTCTCTCCTCCCATAAGTTACCTATTATTATTTCTTGTAAAATTCTCCTTATTCCTTGAGCCCAGTTCATCCCATCATTGGATTTTTCTTGTATTATTAAACATTGCTTCAATATATTATGCTCGTCCAATGATTTCAATCTATGCCAATATTTAAGTATCCTTTCTACTAACATGGCCTTGCTATCTACTCTTCCCAACTCCAACATTGCTGCTCCATTAGGTGATGAAATAGATAAACCTAACATACATTTACAGAACGATCTATATACTTTATCAATCATCTCCCATCCTTTGTCACTTCCCCAAATCTCTGATCCATAGACCATTTTTGCTTCATCTACAGCTTTGTAAACCCTTTCCAACCATTTAATTTGCATATCTGGTATTTTATTTAAGCATATTTTTATAGCTGTCATTGCTAATCTTCCCTTAGCTAAGACACTTATCCTGTGATAATTCCATCTCTCATTACTACTTATTCTCACTCCCAAATAATCAAACTTGTTTACTATTTGCAACTCTTCCCCTTCCACATACCACTTTTCCTCTTTCTTTAATTTATGGCTCTTTTTAAATACTATTATCTTTGATTTTTTAAAATTTATTCTTAAACCACATTTATTACAAAACGAATATATTATGTGCAACACTTTTGTTAGACCTCCTACTGAAATAGAACCTACCACTAAATAATCTGCAACAAGTAATCCTGGAATTTCTCTATTATTTACTGCAGTAAATATAAGTTATCCTTATTCAACTCTTCTAAGATATCGTCTAACATTATTATATGAATGTATATCTATGAAGTTAGAAGGCAAACAACTGCATCCTGTAAAATGTTCAGTCTGATATCCTAAATATTTTCTGAGATAATGGGTCATGAAGTTGATACATTAAAGACTATGGATAGTACATGATAAAGAGGTTCTGCTAATATTAGATATGTGGAAGCATTAGATACATCGACAACTTTCCGTACATTCGAGTATACTGTTTCAGACAAAGAGATAATAAAATGAATTATAGCATCAGCTGATGATGCGAAGGAAAGTATCATTATTTATAATTCGATAATTTTAGCACTACAGTATTTTCCCAAGTAATGCAGTATATGTTTATATCAATAGCAGTCTTCTTTTCAAGCTTTTCGGAGCTCCAGATTTTCCAGTAATGGACCTTTTAGGGCATTTCAGTTTATTCTAAACCTAACAAGAACACTGATGCTTACACTCACTTGCTATTTTGTATCACATCAATCACATTAATTTGCAGACTACAAAGGACCTGCTGATTGAAATCCGCTCTTCCTGCCTTTTCCATCAATGAAATCGATTCTGAAACTCCCACATTTCCCTGATTGGTCTCACTCAGGGCCCGCACTGCAGGGGCGGAAGTGTTTAATTAATTACTGCTTAAGATCTTCTATCCCATTTTGTTCACTTCCTTATTTACGCAGTAGGCGTGGTAAGCCAGGAGTCGAATGCTGAAAACGGTACCCACTTTCGTGGTATAATGAGTGGCACACATGCATTGCAATTCCGTTTGGGGCCGAGCTGCATTGATAAAAGGTTTTCCTGGGCTACCCTTAACCTTCAAAGCAAAATCTGATGTGTCACATTCACATGACTTTCTCTACTCTCTATATCTTATTAATGGGTATACAAGGATTACACATTTCGTTATAGATACAAAGGGAACAGCGATATTCAAACATTTTAGAACTGGACGCTATACGAATGCTAAGCTTTTCATTGTAACTCATGTTTATTAAATTCAGCAGTTGTGTTTTAAGCTACAGTTACAATTGAAAGTATATGAACATCAATTTAAGCATTTCTACGAGTCAAATTATTGGATGAAGAATTCTGATTTTGGAACTCTATAAAAAATTTATATGATTTACTGGTTCACAATACTTTTAATTTAATGAGTTTTTACAAAGATTTCGAAATCATTTCTCTCTCTTTCATAAAAATTTGATGTGTTACACTCACATGACTTTCTCTACTCTTGTACAAACTATTTTTATAAATGTTCATTCTCCATATGCTTCATGTTAATGGAGATGTTAATCTTATTTCTAATTTTCTTGTAGATGCAGGGGGAATTGGTAGGCTTTAAGCTATAGTCAAACATTTTAAGAGCTGGTTTCTATGTGGAGTATTCCATTCTCTTTGCATTACCAGGACAAAAAAAATGAATAACGAATTTCTATTTGAGAAAAAGTGTAAGTATTGGAAAATTTAAGGGAATAACAAGCAATATCTCGAAAATGGTTCCCTCAACAAAAAAATCATGTCATAAATTGTGTATTTTAACGCGATCTACATTTTTTGTGTAGTAAAATTTTGTCTATCTCTTATGGTTTTCCAGTTATGCAAAAGTCGTTCACAATGAATAATACTTTTGGGGACATTCCCAGAAAATTCGAGATACTTCATTTGTCATGAAAATATTTTAAACATATGATATTTTAATCCAAATCGTTAGAGCCATTTGAGAAAATTAAAATTTTAGAAAAATGTTCCATGTAAAGCGTAATCTGGGGTGGGGGGATTTTCTTGAAAACCTTCGTGTTATATCTCTGGAAGATACTGAACCTAAATACCAAGTTTGGTGTTTATCCGACTGTTCCTTTCTGAGTTATGCTGTTCACAGACAGATACACACACAGACACACACACGGACATGTTTCCAAAAATGCTTTTTTTTTTATTCAGGGGATCTCAAAACTGTATTTCCGGTGAAATCTCGGTATCGAATTTTTGGGTGGAATACAATACTTCCCCTACTTACTATACGTAGTAGAGAAAGTAAAAATTACTTTTATGTGGCATAGGAAGCATTTTGAAGTCGTGAATAAACGTTAGCTACAATATCTCGAATATGTGTTTGTATCTCTTCGTCAATTTCAATTATATTTCAATGATATTTCAAGGAATTACACAAGTTTGCTCTACTAATTGCATGTAAAATAGTATAGTTTTCCAAAAAGTATAAAACACATAATATGTAAAATATTGAACATTATCGGAGCACAAATGTTAACTAACGCTCGGTCTTTTTAGATGTTAAAGGTGAAGGCTCTCTCTCCACTAGTTTTTCTGTTAGAATTTTTTTGAAGTGGTGTCAAAATATTTTCTGCTTTTACTGTAACAAATTGTTTTCTTCGGAAATTTCCTTTTCTGAGGTTTTATGCAGCCTTAGGCGGCGCTAATCACCATAGCTATTATATTTAGAATGTTTTTCTTAAGTATTAAGCAATAATGTACAATGTAAGAGCCAATGTCATTTGGCATACCTTGTATTTTATGTACTACAGTCGTTCAATTTTTCAGTAACACACGACATACATATATACCTATTATATTTGAAGCTTAGCAGTTAAGCATGCCATTTTGTGGCACTCGGTGTCATTCTCCTTCTTTCTCCCTCCAACTTCCTGTTTTTGGTGCGGTCGGAATATTAGGTCAGGAGAATTACTTTTCCTGTGCTACAATTAAATTTAAATTGAGTTTTATTTATGGACTCTCTTTAACTACTATGGTTCTTAGCGTCCCGTTCCATATTGGGCGTGAAAGACCGGTAATTTTGCTCAGAGGCCTTTTATCAGGCTTGAGGTTCTTTTACGTGCCGTAAATCTACGACACGGGACCACCGGCTTTACTTCCCTTCCGAAGGAAGCCATGTTAAGGATTTTTACGCCCGAAAAATCCATCGCCCTCCGCCAGGTTGGAATCCGCGACCTTGAGATCTAGAAGCTATATAAATAGTGCAGAAGCATGGTATCCAAGAATGTTCTACCAAAAACTGTACCATTGAAAGTTTGGCATTGCTACTATTTCTGCAATAAATATTAATAATAATAATAATAATAATAATAATAATAATAATAATAATAATATATTCTAAACTATCGTACTGAGCCACCAGTCATTTTAAACAACAAAATATAAGCCAAATACCTTTCCTTATGAGACCTGAAAAGTTGACCTACACAGAAGCTGCAACCTGCTGGACATAAGGGACATTGGACTGGACTGACTGGTGAACGGGGAAAGCACCTCGCACTGTGACCCTAAAGGGTTCTGTTGTGCGTACACCCCTGGGAGAAACGGATGAAGTAAGGGAACTGCAGGAGACGCACGGGTTGCAGAGCAAAGCCGGCGCAAGTGGACAGAGACGCACAGTGTTTCCTAACAGTTCCAAGCTTGACCACCCGGCCTAAGAGGGTGGCTCGGTGACGTCCTCCAGTGGAACCGCGGAAAAATTTCCAAAGCGCAAGCTTCTGCGTCATCTGCCCGAAACGACCGAACCATAGCCCTGGAGTTAACCAGAAACATGAAAGGAAAATTAAATAAGAGGAATTTGGGGAGAGGGGAGAGCCGTAGTAGAATGCAACACTCCATCATTCGCCTTTGTCTACCAGGGAAAACCACGAAAAACCCATGTTCCGTTAGGCGGCCACCGGGAATCAAACCCTCGGGCCAAAACTGATAATATTGGCATTTTACTTTCTTGCTTTGTCTGTTATATATCTATTCATTTATTATATATTTAATTTCTGCCTTCTCTTTTTTTTTGCGACCTAGTAACTAAATAGGGACAAAGACCAACGCACTTCCTGTCATACTGTTTTGAAACCATCCCATGGGTACATTGTTGTGACGTATAATTTTGCTACTCCATTAACTTCAAAGTGGAGAGAAAAAAGGTGAAATGTATGCATGGACCACTTACCTTTTTCATATCATATGTCGATATTGCTTTTAGGGTCGAAAGCTGCTTTTGTGATGCACCGTTGTTCGTCAAGTCAAAATCAAATATGCAAATCCCGCTAGTTTTCCATAAACCGAGTCTAGCGCACACCACTGTTCTAAAGTAAAGAGCTAAAATTTGTCATCAACATTCACCGGGGATGAATACAAGGAGGCCAGCAAATATTTCAGTTTAAGAAAGTTGAGAAATTTTATATAGAATTCCACAGTTTAACAAATGATTACATATGTTGCAAAGAACGAAATATTATATTGATGTTTTTCTTTTATATTTCCTTTGAGCACTAGGCTAGACATAACATTGGCTTCTATAAGACATTTACCATGGTATTCGGCTCTGATACGTTTTAAAATAAATCATGTTTAAGCTTATAAAAAACCCAAAATAAATTGAAAAGTTTGTTTATTTACAATTTTTTGTATGACCATCGTATTTCGCACAATTCTACATTTACTTTACCGCAGAATCGTAATTTTCTTGGCGTACTACATCTGTCAAGGTTGAAGAGAGGGATAAGAGGGGAATGAGGGGCTAGGCGATAGGAGAATGCACAGTTGCATAATGAAAAGAATACTATATTTGCAGGTCTCAGCCTCGCTAGTAAATTTAACTCGGAACGGCGGATGTTTGGTTTACCTCACTGTCATTTCGATGCCCCGCTCACTTGTTCCGTAGCTGTTTGGTTCCTCCTCCCATCACACGCACTCATATCGTGGCCAACTAGTACCTGCTATACGCGACTCAACCATAACCTCCGTCATCCTGCTTGATTTGGGTTCCAATTAATAACAGCGGTTTTGCTTTACACCGTGCTGAAAATAATCCAGAGCGCGGCGTAAAAACTTCCAACTACGAAGCACTTCGTATTTTGGTAATGCTTAGAAATTATGCTGTAGGACTGAGACAAGCATGGAATACATATGCGTTTAAATTGTACATCAGTACATTCTCTAGGCCATCTCTTCGTGTTCAACGCATAAAGGGGAATGCGAACTTCTGCACCAGAAGAGAGGGACGTAAACACAATCCAAACATTGTTCATTGAAAAAAAAGTCCTGAGCTGGTAAATTTTGGAGAAGAATAACACCTTGGTTACTTCAATATGCTAGCATTACCCTATGAAGAAAGGCCAGGCAGCTGGGTGACGAAAAGGATGGAGAATCGGTATACGTCACCTGAATGGTTGAAACTATATGCCTCCCAAAGACTGTCCATACTAGCCCCTGAATGAGTCCGGCTCTTATTGGTTCGGCATTCAAGCATTAACCTCTGTAACCGAATGAGGAATGGAAGGCGCGAAGAGGCGTGTTAATTATCGATTGCCAACTTAAACGCGGTTCTTGATATCGGCACGTTTTTCCGCACCCGGCTGTACATAGTTGTTTTGATGTTGACTGTTGCTGAAGAATTTACCACACCAAAATATTTGTTATTATTATTAGTATTATATTATTAAATTGTTATTATTATCACCATCATTGTATTTCGTGTTAATGTTTCACGCACACAGTTTATTCACGCTTACAAAAATGCACCTTATAAAAGTAAAAAACAACACTATATGAACCTCGCCTCTCTCAATTGTTCTCACCCAGCTAAAAGCGTGATGCTTCGTTTGCACTTGGCAGAGCAGCATGTATTGTCAGGAAATAGTAATGCAAACATCCCTTCCCAAAGTTTTTGCTACGATTATACAAGAACGGCGGAGGTCTGGTATTTATCATGTAACAAGAGGTTTGGTCGATTCCAAATTCACAGTATGAAAAGTATAAGCATCTCTTACCTCCTCTCATCCTCTCAATTCTCCACAGTAGCCATTTTTCTAGCCTCGTGTATCCACAGTAAATCATGGTAACAAGCCAGTGTCAGAACTGTTCAGTGATGAGCCATAGTTTAGTTTGCAAATTCATTATGAACAAATTTTTGTTTAAATAGGCTTATCTAATGCTACAGCTCATAATGAAGTTGTCTAAATCGACAAAGCTTGCAGCTCGCTTTTGGGTGCACGTGGATTCAAATTATTTCAAGCCGGGCAACCTCGCCGAAGATTTCTTTCACGATTTTTATTGGTCACTAGGTGTATTTGGGTTGGTGAATTTACTTTCACTACTTTTCTGTGATTCAGTTTTACTTTCTCACTACGTATATTAAGTTGGGGAAGTATTACATTCCACCCTAAAATTTAATGCCGAAATCTCACCTGAAATATACTTTTTGAGGCACCGTGAACCGTAAAAATAGAATTTTTAGAAAAAAAGTTCGTGTGTGTGTCTGTGAACAGCACAACTCAGAAACCGAAATGTTGGATAAATACCAAACTTGGTATATAAGTTCAATACCTTCCAAATTTGCGACACGAAGATCCATCTACCCCAAACTACCCTTTATATGCATCATCTTTATAATTCTTTTAATTTACAAAAAATGGCTAAAATTTTATTTTATTAAAATACCACATTCTTGAGATATTTACATGACAAATAAAATGTACAGCTTGATTTTCTGGGAAATGACTGCGAGTCTTCAGCTGGTAAGCGTTAAGCAATACACGAAAATGTACTAAACAATAAATGTATATCTCTTTAAAGCGCACAATTTATTTTAAATAAGTTTTTGTGGTATCGGACATTTTCGAGACATCCGTTATTAATTTTGGAATTGTTCAATACTTAGTCCTTCTTTTAAAGTCCAGTGGACTTTCAGCTGTTTGTCGCGATTGCATGGAAAGAGTATGGAATTTTAATGCCAGTATACTGCGTCAAGTTCTAAAACATGACTATTACTATTCCCTTTGCATCTATAACGAAATGTTTAATGTAGCTATTTCCGGAAAGGTTTATTTCGATTAAAATGAAGTACATAGTAAAATAAACCTTCGTAAGAATACTTTCTATACCCACAAGTAAGCAATAGAGGGTAGAGAAACTTATGTTAATATAATACAGATTTTTTCATGTCATTTTCTTCTTAACCATCGTCTCCGCCACAAAGATGAAGGCATTAGTTATAAAGTCGTATTGTTTCCAGGGGTATCAGCAGATACTACTGGACAAACTGAACAAGGGTATCGGACAGTAGGAATTATACTTTCAATGTTTACTTGGTCGCTTCATCAAGAAAGACATGAAAGCATCACCTTGAGCCTTGAGTTGAAGACGTCGCTTCTTATGCAAAAGAATGATAGCATCTTGTAGTGCATTTTAATCCTTCCTTTGCCTAATCAAGTTTATAGTTAAGCAACTTAGAAAAAATCCCTTGGGAGGGGTGACTCACCTGGTCGTATATTCTCCCTCTCTATCTGCCTTGGGCGGGCATGCCTCTTATACTGTCTGAGTTGCTGCCATACGCCATAATTTTGCCTAGCCCGTGTTTTATTTTATTCTCACAAAATCGTTAATCGCTTGTTGTATCTATCCAACTGTAGAGGTAGGACTTAAGACTCAAGAGCATTGCAACAAATATGCTGTGTTTGTAGATTGCTGTGACACGCGTCGTAAAGAGCAAGGTGCAGCGGTTGTGAAAACAAGTGTTTGCACATAACCAGCGATAGCATTTCACATTATGCGGTATTATCATGGGATATTTTGCAAAAGTTAATTCACACATTTAGGGTATTTCATAGCCTTCACTCCCCATCTCTCCCTTCAAGGAAAAAGGTGATTTATTTTCATATTGCAAATAATTTCAATTGAAGTTTCAGAAAGCAAACTAGCGGCTTTCGTGTTTTATAGGGAGACCAATCAAACATAATCATCATCTTGAAGCTGCACTCTTATAATACCTCTTACAGAACTAAAATATTCATTTTACTTTTCAAGATACCACGATCCAAACAATATCCTATTAACTGTTTCTACGTTATAAAATTGCTGCGTTCACAATAGTGACATGACACTTGTTTCCCGCGTATCAGCCCAATTCCTCTTTAAGACACCTCATTGCATAACTCAGTAGATAAAGGCAACAAACAAGTAGAATGAGGGCGATTTATTCCCTCTGAATACTCGCGCAATCCGTAAACCGAGGGATTTCACTAAGTTGTGCTATAATTACAAATGCTGCACAACTTCAAAGAGCCTGTGGAAATCTTAAACGCCCAATTTGCATAAATCTCTAAGCGAGGTGATAGAAAAAAAAATCTGATGTGTTACACTCACATGACTTTCTCTACTCTTGTACAAACTATTTACACAAACGCTTATTCCCCATCTACTTCATGTTAATCGAGATAAACATTTGCAGAGTATCTTATTGCTAATTTTCTTGTAGATGTAAGGGGAATATATATTTACAAGGTCAATTTGGAAATACAGTAGCCTTTAAGCACATACATATCTCTTAATAGCTGGTTGCTAGGTGCAGCACCATTCCCTTTCCCACAGATTAATACTCTTTGCATATCCAAGACAAAAAAATGAATAACGAGTTCCCATTTGAGAAAATAAGTATTAAAAAATTAAGGGAATAACAAGTAATATCTCGAAAATGGTTCACTCAACAAAAAAAATGTATATGACATGAATTGTGTATTTTAACGCGATCTACATTTTTTGTGTAGTAACATTTTGTCTATCTCTTATGGTTTACCAGTTATGCAAAAGTCGTTCACAATGAAGAATACTTTTGGAGACATTTCCAGGAAATTCAAGATAAACATTTTATTTGTCATAAAAATATCTTAAACACGTGATATTTTAATCAAAATCGTTGGAGCCATTTTTGAGAAAATTAAAATTTTCGAAAAATTTTCCATGTAAAGGGTAATCTGGGGTGGGGGTATTTTCTTGAAAACCTTCGTGTCGCATCCTTGGAAGATACTGAACCTAAATACCAAGTTTGGTGTTTATCCGACTGTTCGTTTCTGAGTTATGCTGTTCACTGACAGACACACACACAGACACACACACAGACAGACACACACACGGACATGTTTCCAAAAATGCTTTTTTTGGATTCAGGGGGTCTCAAAACATGTATTTCCGGTGAAATCTCGGTACCGAATTTTTGGGTGGAATACAATACTTCCCCTACTTACTATACGTAGCAGAGAAAGTAATATTCTTTGTGAAAAAGCTCTAACCTAAATTCTTCCTGGTGGATGGATTATTTGTCTATATTAAGATGGATTCGATGGTTCAAATCTGGTGCTAGGCATCCATCACTTCAAACTAACAAATAATACTAATAATCATGGCATAATTATATTTTACTGTATAAAAGTATACGGTATACCATTCTTTCCATGGAGCAACTATCCACCGCATCTGTCTGGCACCGCTACACATCACAAAGCCCAGCAGCACATCTGAAAGATGAGAAGAAAACGGAATGGAAGGGAAATGAGGGGATGAAAATCATGGTAGATGAGAAGTCACTCCAGCATTCATATAGCGATCAGAAAAAACCACGAGAAGCCCAAGGTCAGTGGATGCGCGGTCGACAGAAATCGGACCGGGACTTCCCAAGTGCGAGCCTCACACCTTACCGCAAAGCCAAGCAACTGCCTGCGGTAATATATGATCATGGTTCTTTTTTCACGCGAAGTGTGCCAAACGATATTAGTTCGTGTTCTTTTCAACCAGTGTTAAATTGTTTTTTCTGAAGATCTGAAGGAAGTCGGCAGTGCATCAATGAGGATATTGTACCTATGCCCCCATAAGGGGGCGCCCCCGGGGGGAGGACGAGGTGAGAGGAGACACCGGGCGGCCGAAACCAGGAGCGACGGTACAGCAATGACGGGGTCCCTACAGTTTCAAGGTTGAGACACCCCGATTATCGGGGGACACTGGGGACCCCGCGCCACACACAGGAACCAACAACCCACTTCCGTTTACCCCGGCAACCAGCCGAAAGCCGAGGGATGGAGAAAGCTCCACAGAGAACATCCGTTTTCCCAACCACGCCGCACCGAAATACCGTGACGTCACTTCCAACTCTGGAACAAACCATATGGGGTGAAGGATAAATGAAATGACGAGTGGAACGAAATGGAAGGACAGGGAATTCGGGGCTGAAAGAAACCTTCCAGCATTCGCCTGGCGACCCGAGAAAACCCCGAAAAACCAATGGGTCAGAGGATACGGTTGCCGGGAATCAAAACCGGGACCTTCCGATTGCAAGTAGCACGCTTTACCACGACGCCTACTCGCTCTCAGAAATTTGCTTTTAAGTTAATATAATTACAATCTTTGAACACTTTTGTCTGCATTGTACATTACATAGCACGGTATTTTCTAAGGTATTCCACGAATCAAACTCTTGATTAGCGTAATTGAGACAAACCTTATCGTCATCTTGACGTTATGCTGCATTGGTAGAATAGAGAGAGAAGGCAGTTACGTGTACAATCTAATCTGCGACAATTCAAAGCGTAGTCGTTATGACTACAGTAAATGAGAGGAGTTTTTTGTTTACGCGCGAACCCGGGACTTCGCGTATGTGAGTCACATGCGTTACCGTGGCGCCACCTCGCTCGGTACGCCGATAGTAATGTTTAGTTGCAGCCAGGGCCATCAACTCTCGCTCGATGGTGCACAGGGAAGATGCCTGTTTACCCAGGCCTGTCCTTGTAATAGCATGTGCAGAAAATAAGGGGAAAATAGTTAAGGAACAACGGTTGACCTTGCTGTACGGTTAATCTTCAGACTGCTATGCGGGGTCCAGCTGAACCCCAGTGTTAAATTTTTTAGTTTTTATGAGAGAAATGTCTCATTTAGAATTCTGAAATTTTAGTAATGTGTTACAAAGTTAAGCAGTTTTATTACCGTAAAATAGTTCCCTAAAATGTTCATAAATACAGGTGTAAAAACATAAAATACAAACTTGGAATCCACTTGGATCCCTCATAACAGTTCTTTTCTCCTAAAATGTGCTGTAATTTGATAGTTTTATGTTGGCTCCCTGGTGTTTTTCAGTTATTCTAGCATGCAATGTTGGTTTGAAATTGTATGGAAACAGTTAAGTACTCTACTAATGTCCATTGTGAGGTGTAGTCATGTCGAAACGGAAAGCTGAAACTTTTAAAAGGTCGATGTCAGTTATCTTCAAGAAAAAATTATAGAAAAAGTAAAAAAAAGTACGAGAGTTGCAAGAAATTCATTTGCGATACCCATTGTAAGAAAATCAGAGAGCAGTGTGTTTTGGATGTTACACTTAGAACTCCATGTAAAAAACTTAAACAATACTGTACATACTGAGGCTTTCACGGCCGGCGTCATAACTAATACATGAATTACAACTATTCTGGCTTGTAGACCGTGGTCTAGAAGGCAAGCTGGATACCTGAATTACAACCATCCGGTTTGTAGGTCGTGGTCTAGAAGGCATCGTGGATACCTGAATTACAACTATCCGGGCTTGTAGGCCGTGGTCTAGAAGGCATCGTGGATACCTGAATTACAACTATCCGGGCTTGTAGACCGTGGTCTAGAAGGCATCGTGGATACCTGAATTACAACCATCCGGGCTTGTAGGCCGTGGTGTAGAAGGCATCGTGGATACCTGAATCACAACTATCCGGGATTGTAGGCCGTGGTGTAGAAGGCATCGTGGATACCTGAATTACAACTATCCGGGCTTGTAGACCGTGGTCTAGAAGGCAAGGTGGATACCTGAATTACAACTATCCGGGCTTGTAGGCCGTGGTCTAGAAGGCATCGTGGATACCTGAATTACAACTATCCGGGCTTGTAGACCATGGTCTAGAAGACATCGTGGATACCCGAATTACAAGTATACGGGCTTGTAGGTCGTGGTCTAGAAGGCATCGTGGATACCCGAATTACAAATATACGGGCTTGTAGGCCGTGGTCTAGAAGGCATCGTGGATACCTGAATTACAACTATCCGGGCTTGTAGACCGTGGTCTAGAAGGCAAGGTGGATACCTGAATTACAACCATCCGGGTTTGTAGGTCGTGGTCTAGAAGGCATCGTGGATACCCGAATTACAAATATACGGGCTTGTAGACCGTGGTCTAGAAGGCATCGTGGATATCTGAATTACAACTATCCGGGCTTGTAGACCGTGGTCTAGAAGGCAAGGTGGATACCTGAATTACAACTATCCGGGCTTGTAGACCGTGGTCTAGAAGGCAAGGTGGATACCTGTATTACAACCATCCGGGTTTGAAGGCCGTGGTCTAGAAGGCATCGTGGATACCCGAATTACAACTATCCGGGCTTGTAGGCCGTGGTCTAGAAGGCATCGTGGATACCTGAATTACAACTATCCGGGCTTGTAGGCCGTGATCTAGAAGGCATCGTGGGTACCTGAATTACAACTATCCGGGTTTGTAGGCCGTGTCTAGAAGGCATCGTGGATACCTGAATTACAACTATCCGGGCTTGTAGGCCGTGATCTAGAAGGCATCGTGGGTACCTGAATTACAACCATCCGGTTTGTAGGTCGTGGTCTAGAAGGCATCGTGGATACCTGAATTACAACCATCCGGGTTTGAAGGCCGTGGTCTAGAAGGCATCGTGGATACCCGAATTACAACTATCCGGGCTTGTAGGCCGTGGTCTAGAAGGCATCGTGGATACCTGAATTACAACTATGCGGGCTTGTAGGCCGTGATCTAGAAGGCATCGTGGGTACCTGAATTACAACTATCCGGGTTTGTAGGCCGTGTCTAGAAGGCATCGTGGATACCTGAATTACAACTATCCGGGCTTGTAGGCCGTGATCTAGAAGGCATCGTGGATACCTGAATTACAACTATCCGGGTTTGTAGGCCGTGTCTAGAAGGCATCGTTAAACAATACTGGTAGTACATTATACAAATGTTAAAATGCAGTTGTGAATCCCAGCGAAAACAAAACATAAAATAAAGTGAAAAATAAAAAATAAAACAAACTGTTTCATCTGATGGAATAGTACTGGAAAATAAAAATAATATTGTGATTTGTAATTCCCTTGTTTGTTTAACAATACTAACTTTGAGGTACACTGTTGGTAAAACAAATGTTGGGACATCAGAAAGGATTTTATTTGTTCTAAGTAGAATATAAGATAATTATATTGTGTTAATTCGAATTCTTTGCTTGGAGTCCACTTGGACTCCTCTCAGTAGTTTAAGGAGGTACAAAGCATAGGCGTCTGAAAGTTAACTGAATCCATATCGTGATCAGTTTAACGGATTTTACGAGTCTGTAAGTAAAAAATTGTTACTCTGGTTGTCACTGAAAGAATAATACTCGTAGCATTGTGTTTTTATTCTTATTGAAACAAATTCGAAAGAAGAAACCGGTTTGAAGCAGTAAATATGAAATCAAGTTCATGTGGTAGATATTAAACAAAACTAGGCCACATTTTTATGCTATACATATAATAAAACTTTGCAATCATTAATTATCAAATTTTATATATAACACTACGAGGGCAGTTCCAAAAGTACCCGACCTGACGAATAGATAGCGGTTGTTGTTTCAAACAAATGACTATGGTAGAAAGTACCACCCCTACAAAGCTTAAGTTTGAAGTTAGACGATGTTACGTTGTTTAGTAATTGTTTGGCAGCCATCAATAGTGAACTCACTCCGCGAATTGGTAAACATGGATAAAACTGATCATCGTTATGTGATACAGTACTTTCATTTGTAAGGTCTTAGTCTAACTAATATTAAAGCTGAGCTAGATTCTACACTGGGAGAGTCTGCTCCTTCGTTTACAACAGTAAAATATTGGGTGGCAGAGTTTAAGCTAGGCTGTACGAGCTGCCAAGACGAACATCGCAGTAGTGCACCAAATGAGGTGACCACGCCAGAAATTGTGAAGAAAATCCACAAAATGGTATTGGATGACCGTCGACTGAAAGTGCGCGAGCTAGCAGACATCGTAGGCATTTCAAAAGATGCTGTACATCGTACAGTAACTGAAAATTTAGACAAGAGAAAGCTGTGCGCAAGATGGGTGCCGCGTTTTCTCACAATGGAACAAAAGCAGCGTCGTCGTGAGGATGTTTCAGTCGAGTGTTTGGCGATGTTTCGCTGCAATAAAGACAGTTTTTGCTCGATTCGTAGCTATGGATGAAACATGGGTCAATCACTTCACACCTGAGACGAAGGAACAGTCAAAACAGTGGATTGAAAAGGGAGAATCGGCTCCAAAGAAGGCCAAGACAGTTCTATCTGCAGGCAAGGTCATGGCGTCTGTTTTTTTTGGGATGCGCGTGGGATAATTATCATTGATTATCTTCAAAAAGAAAAAACAATCAATGGTGAGTATTATGTAAACTTATTGCAGCATTTAAATGATGAAATACAGCAAAAATACGCGCATTTAGCGAAAAAGGAAGTTCTGTTTCATCAAGACAATGCACCAGTTCACACATTCCTAATCGTCATGGCCAAAATCAATGAGTTAAAGTTCGAATTGCTTCCTCATGCACCCTATTCCCCAGATTTAGCCCCCTCTGATTATTTTCTGTTTCCAAAGTTGAAGAAATGGCCTGGTGGTAAAAGATTTGCCAACATTGAAGAGGCGGAGTTGGGTACTTCTGGGACGGTCCTCGTACACTAATCATTTTTTTCTTGGCTTTATTATCTGTATATAAAATGAATGATATATTGTTTATTTTAATTATTAAGAATTAAATATTTTACTAAAATACACAAAACAAAAACCGTGGAGATGGTATGCTGAAATTAATCACATTTTTGTTTCAGTAATAAAGTAACGCTTTGCTTTATTTGTTATAAGCAAAGTCAGTAAATTTCCATTTTGATTTTTAATAATTTCTCATTGATACAATTTCCAAAAACGGCCACAACAACAATAATAGCAACTATTATTATTATACGTAAACTTATCAACAAATATCTTTGTATCATAATTTGTAACACACGTTCGAGTAAATTAGCTGTTTTTCAAAACCACCCAAGTATTATCTTCATTCCGCACAGTTGTTAGCCAGTCCAACATTGCACAGCAATGAGATAACTGCACCCGTGTACCCGTTCAACTCAAAACTGAACTATCGGCCAGTTGATAGAACGTTTTTAGGTTATGTTTACCATTTGTAGGCCTTACACTTGATGAAGATTGTCATCGTTCTTGTAGCAAACTTATATTACCTTATTTCGATAACAATCAGGAAGTCTAAAGCTGAATACATTTTTAAATGTTGCCAATTTTACCTTTTGTGATTTAAGAGAGAAGGCTGCCTAAAACTGCAGAATTTTTTGTCAAAATTAAATTTTTTAATTTCCTGTTAAAATACATGTAATCTAACGGAATGGCTCAGGCGGCGTCTTTGGCCCGCATTGGGGAGGTCCCGAGTTCGATCCGCGGGGATCGCCCACTCTAATTTGGCTTTTTCTTGGTTTTCCCTTATCACCAAGGGAATTCTGGGGTGGTTTTTCTGATACCACGAAAGTTTCCGATCCCTGATTCCCCATCATTTTATTTTCCATCACCTTTCGGGCCACAGGGCTTGACTGGTATTTTGGTGGTGTGTGGTGGCCGGTGGATATGTACTCAAGTGACTGTTTCTTCCCCTCTGGTATGAAAACCAGAGCAGTTTGGACGTGTTCATCAGCAGTTGCGCTGGGAGGGTGCCTGCAGGATTGTTTCCATTTGTGAACTTCAGGGACACGGCAATATCTGTACCTACCGCTACTTGTTCCGGGCAACCGCCTTTAAGATCTTTCATCTCATCCCGGAGGTTGCATACCGCTCAATAGTTCTCAACGGATGTCAAGATTAAACAAGTGACTATCGAAAGAGTACTTTCACAAATTCTCTCAGAAAAATATAATTATTCCTGTAAGAACATTTAATGTTATGACATTTCATAATGTACTGGAGTTTTTTTAACAAAAGTTGAAGGAAATGTATAACTATTTGTCTGATTCTTAGGTAGTTAGTGTTATTTCTGTTTAATAAGTTACTCACTTTCCTATGCAATTTTATGCTTAGGTAATATACTGTACATTTTTATTAGTGTTCTGTAGTATTCATAAAATGTATCATAGCAAGGACTCAAAAGGTAGTAGCAAACAAAGCAGGTACACGAAAAGGGTCAGGAACTTTAAAAATGCACTCCCTCAGAATTGAAATCTGTACAGTCGGTTGCAAAAAGTCTTGCAGATATTGTCACGCCTTAGATTTGAAGGGGGTTGAGGACGTGCATTTGGGAGCGTAGCAGGATTAAGGGTTGGTGAGCAACTCCGAATAGCAAGACACAATTAACAGAAAGGATAGCAGATTTAATATAATAAACGAGTAGACACACAGACAGTGAGCAAGCAAGCCATTTTTAGGATTAAGTATTTAAGACAGAACAGTTTCTAGTTACCTAGTGCCATTGAGCAGATGTTACGCTGGTTGCCATACCCAAAGGGTAAATGTTGATCTGGGCAGCGCCTCCGGCTGCACCTGGGTTGTTCCTATCAAGACTGCCATGCCCATAGACTTAAGAAAGGGGTTTTATATCATAGATAGACGCCTCCACACAGGACATGGCCATATATGGAGAGCTAACCTCTACTCTATGAGTTGGCATCACCCACATAATATCACAAGGATATGACTGGCACTGAACGTCCAGCTCATGCATCCTGTGTTGCACCATGTGAAGTAACCATGCAAGAAATAAGCTTTACATGAACCAAATTCTAAAGAAAAGTAATTTTTAGGAAAATAATTTAACCTAACTTGTCCCATACGTTACAACATGAGGAACCGCGGTTTAAGTTGGCAATCAATAATTAACACGCCTCTACCGCGCCTTCCATCCCTCATTCGGTTACAGAGGTTAATGCTTGAATGCCGAACCAATAAGAGCCGGACTCATTCAGGGGCTAGTATGAACAGTCTTTGGGAGGCATATTGTTTCAACCATTCAGGTGACATATATCGGTTCTCCAACCCTTTCTTCACTCAGCTAGGCCTGACCTTTCTTCATAGGATAATGCGTTTATCGGATAACTAAAACCAATTAGAGGAAAGCTCACCTAAAGCAGGCGCGAAACACAAATGATGAGATTCTGCCAACATTTAAGAATGGAAAACACTAAAGGTGCCCAAAAGCATTGGCGCGGTGTTTTGCATTCGACAGTACACTTTCAGTAACTGCTCAACAAATTTCTCAAAACCCATTTCATATGAAAGCTTCAAACTTTCCACATTAATTCTACAGTATGCCTTCTACAAATCTACATATGTTCGCTTCTATGGACATTTTGGAATTTTAAGTTTGGGTTTTCGGTTTGAAAATATTTATTATAGGCAACTTTTCTTTCGTTAGAAAGCTAATACACAGACAAAATAATAATACATATGTTCCAAGAGAAGGATATTATCTGTATTTTAAGTATAAAATAATTCTTGTATCTTTAGGAAGTCTAGCAATATGGTTTAAAAACGTATATTTCAAACCATGACATTTCTTGTATTCATTGTTTATCATCTTTAATTGAAACTTGGGTCATACATGTGTCACTTTAGCACTATAGTGCAGTAAAATTGGATAAATTCATGTAGTATTGAAACATTTGGAAATTTCACCAGTGCCTCCCTTAAGAGTTTGTCTAGAAGGCCATGAATGTTTGAGCAAATGAAAATGAAGCGATGAAATCGATAACAAATACTTCGGTAGAGTAGACGTTTCTTAATCCAGTTCATTCAATTTCCGAAGCGTTCCCAGGGCTTAATGTTCAAAACGGTGAATAAAAGCACTTCCTGTTTATTGGCCAGTTTTGGTTATTCCCTTCCAGCATCGGATGCACAACTGCAAAATTCTTCTCTGAAGTAAGTTTATGGTGGCTTGTAGAATGCTCTAGTGCTATAAAGTCGACCACCACACATCCTTCAAAGCTTTCCTCACACATACACACACTCATTTTCTATCCATTCTGACTTAGGCTGCTTTTACGTCGTTCACCGTAATTCGCCAGTTATTTGCAGATAAATAATAGATCGCAACGTTGTTCCGAAAGGGGTCAGTTTTGTTTTCTGAATTATGGAGATAAGTCCTCATACATACGAAGTTTCATATTTTTAGTGTTACGGAATCCAAGCTCGTTCATTTTGCCTTTCATTCGCGATAATAAATCGAAAGAATTAGGTTTATATGTGTATACATTGAGGCAGTATTTCATATCACAACACTGTGAATGCCAGAGTGATTGTAGTGTAAATTAGCATTATTGTATGACAATGATTTGAGATGTTTGTTAATTAGAAGCATTGTTAGGAAATAAGTTTACACGACCTCACTGAAACTGACATTAGGAGCGGGTAACAATGAAACGAGGGGGTGAGTTGTTTATCAATTAGAACAAACAAATGACGTCAGAGTAGCGCGCTAATGTTGGCGCGTTTTATTAACCAATAGCAGCTCTGTTATAATTTTTAGGCATATCGGCGTGAGGGAGTATAAATTATGATGCCAGAGACAAGTATTGCTCAGTTCTACAGAATAATTCACAAGGCAAACGTCGCGCAGTTCAACAGAATCATTCACGGGTTACACGTCGCGCAGTTCTACAAAATCTCTCGCGTCGTAACTACAAAATGTGAAATACTAGAATTAATAATGAGCGGCAAATAAGTGATTATATTTACATTAGAAAATATAACAGTTTCAGTCGGGCTTGTATCAACAGTAATTATGTGAAATGAATTAAGTGTGACCTCAATAAAAGTGTAAAAACAAATTCTTTTATCAGTGTTATCTTTTAGTAACAACTCCTTTCCGTTTACACACTCTGTTCAAGAGATTTGCTCGACTGAGTAATAATAGCTAGCCGGAGGACAAAGAACCCAAAATTCAAAATAGTAAAACAATAACAGGCGCTCAGCAAATAAGATAACACGAACAGGTACGGCGACAATATACTAATTTTTACTTTATCACGTATATGGTAGGTAGAGAAGTTATTGCATGCTACCAAAAATTCAATACCGGGATTCCACAGGAAATTGATGCTTTGAGGCTCCTGAATGCCAAAAAGGCATTTTAAATAAATATCACGCATGTGCGTGTGTATTATGTATTTATTTGTCTGCTAAGTGCTTAGGTAGTGATCAGGGGTTCAAAGCTTCTTGAGGGCAAAGTAGTTGAAGTTTCAGATGTTCCTATTGTAGTCTGAACTTCACGATCACACACACACACACGTTGCATTTATGTCCTGTTACCGAGCTAGGTCGCGTCGGGGTAACGCGTGTGACTCGCATTCGGAAGGCGACCCCCTACTCTGGCCCATGGGTTTTTTCCGAATTTTCTCGGACCGTCAGGCAAATGCCAGAGTGGTTTCTTTCAGCCGCCTTATTTCTTGTCCCTCCACTTCGTTCCACTGATCATTTCCTTCATCCTTTAATTCGTTAGGTTTACTTTGAGGGTTGGAAGTGTCGGTGATGATGTTTCGGTGCGGCGTGGTAGGGAAAAAGAGGATCTCTATGGACCTTTCTCCATTCCTCGGCATTAGGTTGGTTGCCGGGGACCCTCTGTGTGGAGCGTTGTATCAGTCTGCCTATCCGACTGTCGCGTCGTCTCAATCTGGGACCCTGTCATTACTGTGTCGTACTCTTGGTTCCATCCCCCCGGTGTCTCGTCTCCTCCTCGCTCCCGGGGGGCGCCCCGTTGAGGGACATATGTACAATATCCTCCCTGGATCGGTGCCGAGTTCCCTCCGATACTAAGAGTAATGCACTATCAATGCTCCTTCGGTGTTGGCTTTTAAGAACTTTGACCTGGTGACATCGGAATTTCAAAATGTTCACTGTACAGTGGTCCTTTTCTCACCACTGTAGCGGAGTTAAATAAGGTTTTCTAGGTATCGGGTTTCTGACTGAAAGAATTTGTTTTGCCGGCTGCTCAGGTAGAGGGTTAATGGTTGGGTATGGACTCTTATCTCAGGGAGTGTGGATAGGAGGTTAATGACACTCGCATTTCTCCTTCACTGGCCCGTTTATTGTGAAGATCCACACTGCGTTCTTCTTACCGAATCCCGTCACACAAGATTTGATTCCGCCTATCAGCCCTAGTTATTATTTACTGTTTCCCCCTTTCTATTTCTCTTCCCACATCGCAAAGTATAACGTTGTAAATTTTGTTGACCGGAATTTAGTCATTTCTACCCGCCTTTCCGCACATTAACTTGACACTAATTTTTACACATATTCTGTCTCGACGCTTGACATGAAGTCTTTCCCACAGTTCGACACGTAGTTCCCGATGCTCAACATGTAATCTGCTCCCCTGTACGAAACGAAGTGATCCATCTTACACACGTCTCAAGCTCCTCTGCATCCTGAATAATTTGTCTATTCTCCGCCTCTTTTCTAGTTTCATTCCTCCTTTTTACTATTCGCGTGACTTGTATAGTTTCTCATTGGTCATTTTTCTAAGTTTTATGCCGTTTCTCATTGGTTCGTTATATTTTCAAGTTGACCTCAACCGCGTCCAACATCACCGTCTTATTTCCGCCTGATTACCTTTTCTGTGCGGTTGATTGTATCTGACTTCCCGTCTATTATCTTCGTTTCCTGTGGGTTTCACAAAATTCTATGTAACTTAACTGCTAGCTAATGTCCCCACCTGTTTGTTCGTGAAACCTTTCTCATTTTTACCGTTTTTGCTCGTCTCTCTTCACTCTGAAATACGCAGTTTCCTACATTTTCTTTCCATCTATTTTATTTTTATTCACGTTCATTTCATTTATTCGTATTTGTTCTTTACTTAATCTCCGTCGCTTTGATTTTATTCCCACATTTTCCAATCCTTCGTATTATCTTTATTATTCTTTCTTATTATTATTCCCATCCTTATTATTATTATCGCTATTATTATTATCATTATTATTATTCTTTCTCTTCTGGCGGAGCTTATCACCTCACCACAAATTGAGGAACACTCTTTCCAATGTCAGAATTGTATGTAATGCACTAATTATCTCACGTTTTTGACAGTTCATCTAACTTACTACGCCATTCTTTCCTCGTTATGATATGACCTCCTTCGGTTCGTAAATTAGTTGCAGGCCTGCTCTATCATAGTTGAAGATGCTAAGGTGTGTTCCGCAAGCTATACCTGCCTATATATGTACTGTTATATCTACACTAGAACATCGACATGCCGGAATATTCGTTTGTCTCTACAGCGACATGTTTGGATGCCCAATACTACATGTACAGTCGAGCGCAATAAACAAAAACGTGCCGGAATGAACCGGGTTTAAGTTGGCGATCAAGAATTAACACGCCTCTGCCGCGCCTTCCATCCCTCATTCGGTTACAGAGTTTAATGCTCGAATGCTTAACCAATAAGAACCGGACTCATCCAGAGGCTAGTATGGACAGTCTTTTGGAGGTATATTGTTTCAACCATGCAGGTGACATAAACCGATTCTCCAGCCTACATCGCCCAGCTAGGCCTGAGCTTTCTTCATAGGGTAATGCTAGCGTATCGAACTTCAGCTAAAGCCAATTGGAGGATAGGTCACCTAAGTGAAGCAGTACGTTTTGAGTACCTGAATAAAATTATAATCACAGGGGGAATAAATATCAATAACAGTAAGGATAGTGTTAAATAAAACTGGAAAGCGAGTGTGACTGTAAATTTGTCGAAGGGTTGAGTTAGAGACAGTGCCATCAGCGGCCGGAAACGGGTGGTTTTTCCCTCTATTGTTAAGTGTCCCGTTAGGTTGCTGGAACGCAGATGTGTAGAAAAGGGTCAATGTTCGCCAAAAGCCAGATAGCCTTAGGCCTCCAATGGAAGAAGCTAGAAATAATGTGATAGTGGAATGGGGAGATATAGAGCGTTTGAAACAGAGTCAGAAAAGTTTAGAATACACACTTGGCTGTGGTGCTTCCTTGGAGATGTTTGTCAGAAAATGTGTAGGAAAGTTTAGAAGACACACTTGGCCGTGTTAGTTCCTGGGAGATGCTTGTCAGAAAAGTGTCGGCGGATAGGCGCGATGATATGAAGTGTTACAAATAGGAAATGCGTGTGTGTATGTGTGTGTGTGTGTGTGTGTGTTGAAGTAATAGCAGGAATCAAATGTTAAAACGGTGACGGTAAATAAACGAGCAGGAAAACAAACAGTCGTATTCACCACTAACCCGAGATCCAAGATCCATGCAAAGAACCCTGAGCTAGCACCGAACCCAGGACCATTCCTACAAATCCTGTACCGTAAAATAGTCACATACCACCGCAAATTGGCCGCCCAGCGTGGTTCTAGAACCGACGTACTATCGCAAATTGGCGCCCTAACGTGCGGCCCACAATCAACAACTAGAAATACTACAGCATAAGTCAGGCGCGGAACGCAAATGAGGAGATTCTGCCAACATTCAAGAATGTAAAACACTAGAAGTAACCAAAAGCATCGGCAGTTTTTTTTTTTTTTTTTTTTTGCACTCCACTGTGCTTATTTAATGTTTTCCATCAGCTTATAGAGGTTCCTGATTGTAGAGAGTCTAGCATTGTGTCAGAGATACCATTGCTATGCATTCTAAGGCTACGCGGATTTTAGAAGACTTTGGTGTCAGTAAAATCATTACGAACAATTAGATGTTTTTATACCTACATGAGTGTGTACACGAATTAGAGCTACCTGTAACGAGTTTTTAGATGTCTTCCATGCATTCTTGAAGATTTCACAGGATAGCTACACAAAACCAGAGCAACATTTACCCTCAAACAGCGTATTGTTGCCAACTTTCGAAGCGGAACTACATCAAAGAACTGTCCGTTAACCCCCATGTCCTTTTGCTCCGACTTTCGCGAACTTGATTTATATTAGAGCTAAAAGGTGCAGGACTTTGGTTTCGTTTTACAGCTTCAGAAAAACGCTAATGGCATACTCAATAATAAATTCGTAGCTTCCACGAAACATATGAAAGAAAAAATATTACTTACTCTATCGATAACCATTTGACAGACATCATCACTAATATATAATAATCTTCACATAAATAGTGACTCTTGTTTCTACTTTACCTCAATATATGTTTGTATGCTTAGAGATGGTTTCAAAATAGGCACATAGTCATTCCTGCATGTTACATAGAAGGTGTATTCTTTTTATGGACGCTCTTTAACTGTGTGGTCCTCAGCGTCTCATTCTATATTGGGTGTGAAAGACCGGTAATTTTGCTCAGAGGCCTCTTTATCAGGCCTGAGGTATTTTTACGTGCCGTAAATCTACGACACGGGACCACCGGCTTTACTGCCCTTCCGAAGAAAGCCATGTTAAGAATTTTTACTCGGAAATAAGGACTTTTACTCGGAAAAAATCCATCGCCCTGTAGCGGAAAATTGCCGATCCTTGGGTTGATGTGGTCTTCGGCAATGTTCTTCCTCGGCCATTGATGCTCGTCGGTTGTTGCGTATTCCATTCCTAACTATATCTAATTATTAATTCTCAGGTTATAGTGGGAGAGGCAAGTTTAAGAAATACACTGCAATTCTCCCTTAATAAATGAAGTTTATTCACTATTGAAATAATTATGGGCAGTTAGCTTTTCCCATTATTATAATCCCACCAATTTAAATTAGTCAGGAGCCTAGCTATCTGCACCATTCCCACTCTTTTATGTACCCACGTGCATTCGTAGCACCTCGTGTCGACGTGAGGCCTTGCCTGCCCTTATATACGGGAGCCTAGTGACGCTCACCTCTGCGTTTAAAAATGTAACGACGTTCCCTATTGGTCCTCAGACCGCGATACCTTAACATGTATGAGAATGTGGTTCTTCAAGTCCGTGCGCATACGCGTCATCTTGGAGCGTTGTGAAGGAAGTTCCATATCTTCATCTCTTTCTTTTCTCTATCTATCTTTATTTCTCCCTATCGTTACCGGTTCCCTGCCTGTTGGCTTGGTGAAAGGTACGCTCTTTATACTTTCTTGGAATTTTGCTAGCTCGCCCGTTTCTTACAATCAGCTCTGTACAAATGTTAGATGTTGAATATTTTAACATGTTAGTGAATTAAATTATTACTGTACAATTCTTATACGTATGGTTCCCCTTTCATATGAACAATTCCTATATATGTGTAATATATCCCCTTTCAGCCCCCGCCGGGTTTGAACCCGCGACCTCGGGAACTAGAGGTAACCAATACACCACAGAGAATGTCATAGTAACATCAGCTATCAGTTTTGCCTTAGACTTATGTTGAAAAAATAAAGGGAGAATCGCTTAGGTTCAAAAGTTCATACATGGTAACTAATCTAGACGTCAGCATGCCAAGTTCAAAACACAAAACAACGAATACTTTGATAACGTTTTGGGGGATTCGTTCTGAGGTCAATTTAGAGCTGAGAATTATCTATTTCAGGGAGTCATAACAATGTGGAGGATCACAAAGAATGGGAAATTTGCTTGGATAATGTTTAAATGTTCGTAACTTCCATTCTTCACGTCTATTTGCAGTGAATAAATGAACACCACTCTATTATATAGTCGAGAGACAAACTAGGGATAGGATCTCAATACCATCGATACCTGATACTCTCGATTTTGCATTATTGAAAGTTTTTGGGTTTAACTTAACGATAGATAAGGAATTTAAGGAGTCGATAATTCACATTATTGCCTCGCACGTGTCCTCAAAGAGTTACTGGGCTATAGTTCTTGATAAACCTTTACTGTGTTTCCCGTAGGTAAATCAATGCTAGTTTCCATCTACTTTTATGCCTAATGAAAACGTACAAAACAATGGAGAAAGAAGTAGAAGTACCCATATAACATGCATCAAATAGAACTTGAGTTTTATTTATGGACGCTCTTTAACTGCTGTGGTCCTTAGCGTCCCATTCTATATTGGGCGTGAAAGACTGGTAATTTTGCTCAGAGGTGTAGCGGGGTTTGGGAATGTAAAAAGGTTGTAATAGTGCGGTTCATGGTGGTTGGGTTGCTAATTCGGGAGGATCGTTGTTGCTGCCGGCTACTCAGGTAGAGGAATTTGGGTTCAGGAGTCTCTTTATCTCAGGGAGTGTGGATGGGAGATAAATTAAGTTCACTTTCTCCTCTCAGATGGCCCGTTTATTGATGATTCACACTGATGTCCTCCTACGAATTTCCTTTCCACACAAGACGCGATTTTTCCTGTCACTCCTGCTACTGTTTCCGTGCTCTTACCCTTTCTTAATTACTTTGCGAAGTTGAAGTATGTGACAATATTACGCTAATGACTTTTCCTTTTGTCATTCCCTAGCTACCCTGTTACTCACGTTCGCCTTAAACTGGTTTTCAATACATAAATATTTACTCAAAACCGCTGCACTGTTTTCCTCTTTAATATAAGATATTTTGAATTTCTAGATCTATCTTACTTTCCCAGACGTCTTCTCTCCCCGACGTTTCGACACAAGAGTACAACGATCCTCCCGAATTAACAACCCAACCACCAAGAACTGCACCATTACAACCTGTTTCCATTCCCAAACCCCACTACAGAGGCCTCTGTCAGGCTTGAGGTTCTTTTACGTGCCGTAAATCTACGACACGGGACCACCGGCTTTATATCCCTTCTGAAGCAAGAATGCTAAGGATTTTTACGCCTGAAAAATCAGTGCTGAAGTGAGGTATGGCATGCGACTCCACAGCAACCTGTATAGATGAGCGTTTATTGCCTACTGATAATTTTTTAGTTTGCCATTAGTTGGCCGATACTGTTTTATCAATAGCGGCATTACTTATAAATTATGTAGCTATGGGATAAACAGTTCGGTTATTTAAAGCTAATAAATGCATTGCAATAATAAGTATCGCAACGCAGCGGCTATAGTCCAAGGTTATCGGAAGGTCACCGCCAGGTAGTCGAGATAAACAAAGATAAGTCGCGCTCTCGTCCGGCGTAAACACCAGAAGTACTATCGACAGATAACCAGAATCTTCTGGAAGTTTCTTTCCTCCGCCTCCATAACATGTGTCAATATAGTTCTAGATTGTTCTATGGAAGATTCCATTGGCTATATAAGCCAGCGTTCTCGCGAGAGGAGTCACTGAATTGAGTCGGTCAGTGAGTAAACGAGTAGGTGAGTAGATTTCTGCTGCGAAATCAAGTGCTGAGACGTGCAGCGAGTGCTACTGCGGAGCGAGAGGTTGTAGACGTCTTGTGCTCGACTCCCCAGCGAGTGAACCGTCCGTTAAAAGAGGCTACGTCACGATGAAAGTGAAGTGGCGGGAAAATTGAACTATTTCACATTTGTGAAGTGACAGTGTGAACTAAGTGAAGTCCCAGTGAAGGTTGAACCAGCTCAAAAGTGACAGTGAGAACTGAGAGCTGAAAATTTGGACAAAAATTATTCAACGTCATAATATACAGCACAAATAATTTCAGAAATTAAGTAGGTTATGATTATAGGCTGCTGAATTACTTATAACCTTTGATTCTGTGATAACAAATGCGTTCTCCATAATTTAGCGTTAGCAATTAGCCTAAAAATTCTGCTTCAGCGTCTATCCTTTAAAAGTTACTTGTAAATTCAACGTTTCAATGTGCTCTAAAACATTTCCTAAGTAAGGTTTTGCCTATATCGTATCGCTTCCCAGGTAATGTGTACACAGTTTAATATGAATAAACATAACGTTATGAAAAAACTAAAATTATACGTATCCCAAACAATACTACGAATGAGTTCATGTTATAGAATATAGTCACGTATAATAAATGGTTAGTTAAACCAAATATCACTTCAGCAGATTGGATGGAGTATTTTAAAATGTTATTCGAGGAGGAGGGTTTTAGTAAGATGAAACCAGTGGCGGATTTTGGAGTGGGATATATTAGATAGTGAAGTAAGAGATGAGGAGGTAGTGAAACAAGTGAAGGCAATGAAAAATAATAACGCAACGGGTATTGATGGAATTCCTCCTGAGTTTATCAAAGAATGATGTAGCGATGAGACTAGAGTAAAGATGTTTAGTGATTTGTTTAATGTAATAAAAACCAAGGGGTATGTACCGAAGTATAGGCTGGGTACGAGCAGGTGTATGGAGACTAATAGGAATAAGAAATGGGTTCCCACAGAACCAGTGTCCAATATGTGGGGAAAGAGAAGATTTAGAACATATCGCTTTTTATTGTAAAGGTACACAGCATTGGAGAAAGCGAGCTATAAATGGGAAATGGTTAAAACTGGACAGGAAAGTAGCCTTAAGCAAGATTTTTAACAAGGATAGTAAAAAGGTAGGAGAGCCTGTCCAAAGTAAAAAAGAAATGGTTATGGACAATAAAAAGAGATGTGAATTAGTTTCATCACGTGATGTTAAGTTATGTAATTATATTATCATTATTATAATATTAGTATTACAAGATTATTATTTTGATATCATTACTATTATTATTATCATTTTATGTTATAATTAAAAAGTGAAATATGGGTAGAATATGGCAAGATAACAGCTTGGGCTGAGGTATAGCCATATTCTAAGGAAGATTGCTAGCACAAATAAATAAATAAATAAATAAATAAATAAATGGAATATAGAATATATTCAATACAGAATTCACGATGAAATTGCTAATAATATTTACTGAATGAAGTGTTTAACAAACAGTATTGGTAAAACGAAAATACATAGTTATTTTATATAGTCTTACTTAACTGAGTGTATTGCATATTGATATAATGTATCAGGGCCCGCTATGTCGTTTAAAAAGTTTTCTTCGTTTCTTTAGCTTACATGTGACAAGCAAGTGCGAATCAGCTGCGACTGTTTGGGAACCATTGCTAATCAAGGCGACAATCACATTTCGACAACATTTCGTGATAGTCTACGGGATTGGTTTGATTGGATCAAACTGACACGGGCTGTGAATTGGATTAGTCAATATTGAATGCCTAGCTAATGAAGCAAGCAGTCATGCAAATATCTCTAACATATGGCATCTTAATACGAGTATTGAGTCTATTTCCAGAAAATAAAAAACAAACTTATTTTTATGTAAAAGTAGTTTAGGAGGCGGTGCCGTTGCCGAGAGCATTCACCTCTAACCAAGACGGTCTGGGTTCAATCCGAGGGAATCGCATAGGGATTTGTGGTGGAGAAAGCGGCCTCTGGGGGGTCTTCTACAGTTTCCCCCGCCATTCATTCCACCAATTGTTCCATCATCACCTTTCCTCTCATTCATCTCACTGTCATTTCATATCACCTCCTTCCTCGCTCTCATATCTGGCTTCAGGCTGATCACCCACCCAATGTTCACTCTATCCATAGTCTGTGCTCCCAGACAGGCGTCTAACCCTCAGGTACCCGCTTGTAAGTCCTAAGGGGTGTAAGTCCTAACAACAGGGAGGGTAAACAGAGAAAGAAGAAGAAGGTAGTTTAAAACGAGAAGAATTTCTTGTGTCCTTGAAAAATGTTGAGTTAAATAAGAAGGTTGTATTTAACAGAGTTTTAGTTATTCACCTCCCTATCTCTCTCACTCACACACACATACACACACTTCCAAAAATGCTCTACTTGTGTTCCTTGAATCCGAATTTAAATTCTAAGTTTTCAGTGGAATGCAAAACTTTACTTAAAAAGAGCGCCAAAGAAAATCTCACTGCATCTCGCGTCTACGTCTCATTCTTTATCGTTGTACGTGGCCTTTAGTTGCACCAATAACCACAACAAAGGATACAAAATGGCGTAGAAACGAAATATGTTTACGCTCTCGATCGTATTGGCTAAAAAAAGAAAGAGATAGAGTGAGTGGATTCAATTTGTCATACAGGCCTCTTATCATGACAGGTAGTCCATACCTTATCCCAAGTGCAGGACACGCATTTGAAAGGGTTAGAAGCTAAGGGGAAAACTTTATGAGCGCCCAGGTTAGCGAAATGTAGAATGTGCAGTGTGAGAAGATTTTCAAATTAAAGCTTGAATGGTATTCATTAAATACATACGAATACTTTTATAACACAAAAATAAACAGAACTGTATTCTCACAGTGGTATCAATGATTATTGCTGCATAGAAGCAAACAT
The DNA here is from genome assembly GCA_030765065.1 of Deroplatys truncata. Classification (NCBI taxonomy): domain Eukaryota; kingdom Metazoa; phylum Arthropoda; class Insecta; order Mantodea; family Mantidae; genus Deroplatys; species Deroplatys truncata. Next base: position 660,497,173 of record CM060990.1, read on the forward strand.
AACTAAATAATAAATATATAAAGCAGCGTGTTTTCCCTCTAATTCAAACTATAGTTGGTTAATATACATTTACTAACATATTGCTGATCATAGGGATACAACAGGATTATAGACAAAAATATAATCCAATTTTATTGCCATAATATGTATGTCATGTAAGGTAAATCATATAAATATGCATATTTATCTCTAGTTTCTAAACATGAACAGTCAGTTACAACAAAAGAGTAATTTGCATTTAGTAAACGGATATCATCATCTGAGGATGTTTTATGGGGAGTGCCCACTTTCTGACGAGTAGGTAGACCGTCTTTCCCACTTTCCTGGAATGTTTTTATCCAGTAATTTAATATAAAACACTTTTGTGCACTGCCGTTGCAATTGCTGTAACAGTGCGACCAGCCTCCCACATACCCACGATACGTCCACGAGTAATTTCGCTAGTATACGGCATGACAGTTTCTGAGACAATAAACATGTTTTGGTTTCAGTAACACCAGAAAAAGTAAAGGCATCAACCTCCTCTCTTTTCCCCCTTATTGCTGTGTTATCAAGTCACCACGCTCCGCGATAGGTAAAGTGAAGGACACGCATCAAAGGACCACAGAAAACGATACAAAATCCGCCGAAGGTTTTCTTTGGTGCCGTTTGTACCATGAGTAAACGGTAGAGAAAGTAAAATCGAAAACACCAGTTTTAGAAAGAGAGTCGATAGCTCAATTATAATTCTCTGTCTTTGGATCGAGTTCTTCAAAAGTTTGTCAAATAATGTGATGAGGAACCACTCCAACAGTTTCTGCCATTTAATCACCATCATTTCTGCTCTAACTTCCTCCAACATCTCTCCAATCAAAGCGGAAATCCACAGTCCGAAATGTTTCAATGGAAAGTTGAACTGTGAGCTTGGAAATTATTTCCCCGCCTTCTTTCAGAATTTTTATGTGGGTTACGTGATAGTATTGCCAAGCTTCATCTCTCAAGCAACACGTAAAATGTATATTATAGCAGGTGAATCAGCGGCCACGTGTTCCCATAACTACGTAACTCGCAGAGTATTAAATGTAAGGGTACGTATCTGGGAGGGGCCTCGGAACCGGGGCATGGCACCGCAAGTAGGTCAGTCGGCCCTTTATGCTTCCAACGTGACCCCTGGGAGGGAAAGATGAGAGGAGAGACCCGAAGGGCGACCAGACGGGAGCAAGCATGGACAGAGTCTCTAACGTTTCCAAATAGAAGGCATCCAACACCGTGCGGTCCCTGGGACCGGCACTGTGCGTCATGTGCAATTGTTCTTTACTTCCTGAATGCCCCTTGTAGCTTTTTCTTGCAGTGTAAGGGTTTCAATGATAGTTAATTGCAAAAAAAATATTACGATGTGTTGTATTCCATTTGGTATAGTATTATTAGTGCGAACGAGAAGGACTTATGTAAAAATAATTATATAAATTCTCCCTAATCGGTCTAAGGACAAAGATTTGTGTCGCCAAAATATCCAATTTTATTCAGATCCTTAATCACTTCATATTTTACCGGAATCAGCGTCATACTAACTTAAATTCTTCATATAGTGTGTCTCTCTTAAGTAATTGCTGCTGTCTCTCAATGCGTATCTTATATTTCAGAAGAGAGCTATTTAATAAGTTTTCTTCTTCATTATAATGTGACGCTGGATTTATATAGCTATACCCTGCAATTCATTTCTAGTAAACGCAATAACAAAGGAAACGCAGAGGAATGTTTTTCTTTCCACAGGCAGCAGGCCTACGGCTTGGAATGAGAGTAGCTTAATTTCAAAAATATGTAGATTCCTCTCGTTCTCTCTGCCTGCAGGAATAATGAGAAGATGGAAACCAAGATCAAATGCGTACAAAAGCAAATGCAAATTGTGTGTAAGCAGCGCGAATCACGTGGGCTTCAATGGAACGCAATAAAATAGGATCTACACATTGCAGCTATTCGTTTGATAGTCGACTCTCAAGCCTATTATGTAACGTTCAATAAATTGACCCGAGTAAGGATTTCTCAAGAATTCTTTTGCAGTCTTTAACGCCCGTTCTTATTGAAGAGGGCATCACAGGCTGTGGTTACTGCTAACACATAAATGATTAATGGAAACGTAAATTTCCTAATTGTTTTTCCACACAAGCCATGTGTAGGACAAGGTTAGGAAGGTAGAAGCAGACGACTGAACAAATCAATGCCATCGCCGGGAATTGAACCACGGATCTTCCGCTTGCTCTAACTGACTGAGCTACCATGGCAACATGCCGGTACGACATTAAATTCCCCAACTGCCTGGAATTTTCCCCGGTAAAGCACAAGGAGATATCACATAATTTTGAGATGACATACCCCCGAGCTTCACAGTTTAACCAATTATTGGAATTAAATTCTTGTCCACGCAAGCCGTGTGTCGGACAAGGTTAGAAAGGTAGAATCAGACGGACTGAAAAATTCAATGCCATAGCCGGGATATGAACCATGGATCTTCCGGTTGCTCCAGGCCTAAGTTTAAGGTACCTCCTCTGCATTTGCCGGTTATGAGGGTTAAGGAAAGCCTGGAAAAAGCCTCAGCCAAGGAGCACCATCCTGGCTAGATTTGATCCGCGGACATCCAGCTCACGAGTCCGTGTTGGCGATTTCTTAAGATGCCTGATCTTAATTAGGTATACAGAAATAAATAGAAGTGTAGGCGAATTCTTTTCTGACTGTTCAGTTCATACGCTACATATTTGATACTGCCTGGGATATTGACCAATCACGGTCCTTTATCTTATAACATGCTTGCGAGGGTGCGATTTTATCGCACTGTGTCCACGCGCGCTAGACTACCTGCTGGCCGTAGTTAAGCCCATCCCGGCCCGGCACCTAGTTGGGGCCTTTGACCGGCCCATCCGAATAGTAGCCGCGCAGCAAACACATTATGTGCCGCTTCCCGCAGTTTTTACTGCTCCAGAACTTTCCTTTTGGTATGTTCTCGTAACCTACCCTTCCAGAACGTTCTTTTTTGTATCCGGGTTCTACATAAGGGACTGCTCTGCCCACTGAGGGAAGTTCAGTTGTGATTCGATTCGACGGCTGAGTTGTGTTCTGTTCTGCGTTTATGTCAACAGCGCCTCAAGTGAAAAGATTGTGCTATGCTGAACGCCTAAGTGATAAATAAAGTGTATTTAGCAGCAACTAGTGTTTTCATTTGTTACAGTAAAAAAGTTCAACTAGTCACTGAACCGTAATAGTATCAGTATGTACTGACTGAAACACTACTTCAGCTATCTCGACAGCAGTATCAAACGTGATCCAGACTGGGATACAGCAGCAAGCCTTAATAAAAATAGCAGGTTACGCCAACGCGTCTTCATTGATAATTCCGATAAGTCAACAACACCATCCACCAGTTCTGAAGAAACCACGAAATCCTACTACCTCAACATCCACTTTAGGTTCCATTTCAGAAAATCCGCTGAGTCCATTAACTTTAAACTTCGAAAACTGTGCTTTTAATCAATGCATATTAAAATGTTGTCAACTTCCAAATAAATTATGCTTTTTAAAAAAGTGTGCTTATATAATCTAATTTGAGCTTATCCTAATTTTGGGTTAAACATTTTTTTAATTTCCACCGTTGGCAGCATTATTTATTACTTTAGGATATTGTGATCTTACTGATGTCAAATTGGTGATTTGATTTTAAACAACACAAACAGGAAAGTAATTATCATTTACATAAGCTGTTACATTTTATTAACGGAATAGCCTTAATATACCCCATTCCAGATTACGAATTTCATTAGATAAATTCGCTCGTGTTTCGTGCTCGCGCATCTTCGATAAACTCGTAATGTGTCGTAGGATTACCTATAATATTCGACTAATATGAATAACAGTTGTCGTTTCTAACGCTCCCCACATGGCCTCTGACTTCCGAGGAATACCTCATTCCACCAAGCGATGACCAGATTCATTTCTGGGGTGGAGGCACCTAGCGGGCGGAATCCGTTGCCTCCGATGATAGGGTGATAATGAGAATGGCGGTGGAATGAGCGGACCTACAGCTTTCACCGTGGACTCCGAACCACATTGGTCTTTGGGGATACTTCTCATGTGTAAGTCAAAGCTGAACGCGTGGATAGAGCGACTTAAAATTGCCATCCTCAGTAAGAGAGCCGAGAGCCAGATACGAAACCACTGTGCTACCCCGGCGCTCTGAATAAGTAGTGTTAAAGTGTATAATGGGCTAAACTGAAACTAAAAAGTCTATATTTTAAAACTTGTGTTTGCATGTAAATTACATTTTCAGCCACAACTGGCCAAACGTATTATTACAAAACTTTGTATACGCGGTATTCATTTTCTTTTAAAAAAGTTGCAAAACAAAACCATATAACAATAATTTTTGTTAAGCTATGTTATTTATAAAAAGGTGATAGCCTTAGTACTATGAAACCTTGTACTTGTAACCTTTAACTTCTCTAACGTTTACCTAAGGTAGTTACAGGAGATTTAATAGAGCCTACATTCGATATTCAGATTTCACAGGTAACACATAATTTCTGTTCTTCTGAAACTAAACAAAGCAGAATACAAGAAAGTCCGTGAGTGAGTGAGTGAGTGAGTGAGTGAGTGAGTGAAATAGCTCGAAAATGCGCTACAGAAGGATTTTCAAAAAATTATCCTACTCCAAATTACCCTTTGTGTAAAAGCCTTTATTTTTTTTTATTTTCTACATATAACCGTTCTTACGACTTTTATTAAAATGCCTATTTCACACTTTTACACTAGGAATAAAGTGTACAGGATCTTAAATCTTTTGTTAGCAGCCTATAAAGCCTCCTTCAATCTGAATGTATCTTGTATATTTAGTAAACCATAAGATGTAAACAAATACTTAAGAAAAATGTAAATATCATTAAAATGTACAGTATCGGCTAAATATTATTTCGTATCCTTACCCGTTTTCTAAACATTATTTCTCGTTTAACAACGCTTTTGCAAATACCAAACATTTGACGGCTGATGCCTAAAAGTTTGAAATTCTTATTTTTCTTGTCCTTTGCAATAACTGGTTATTATAACGTGCTTCCAACAAAAATTTGAACGCTATTTCCGCATGTTTTACGACGGTAAGTATTTGTTCCGTAGGTTCAAATAACTTCTCTGAAAAATTGTATCCTGAATAGTGTAACGTAAACCCAAGCATTGATTTTAATGAATGCTATTATTTATAACCTGGGCCTTGTCTTTAAGAAAGTTTAAAATCCTATATACCTAATTTTAATCGAGATAAACCTTTACAGAAATAACTGCAATACACATTTCCTTATAGATAGAAAGGTAATAGCGCTTTTTAAAATTCCATACTCTTTCCGTGCAATTTCGAGACACAACTAAATATCGACAAAGAATTTAAGAATGTGTTGAAAAATTCGAACCATTAATAACAGATAACTGAAAATGGCTGATGCTAGGAAAAAAGGTTATTTGAAATAAATTGTGTTTTCAAAAGATGTACTTATTTGTGCAATACGTTTTCGTCTATCGGTTAACGTTTACCAGTTATACAGGATTATAAAAAAAATCCTTCCGAATGATACCGTAATTATTGGTGGGAATATAATAATTAAAGGAATGATAAAAAAATATAAAAATATTAGCAATAAACAGTTTCCGTATATTAAATAAATGTATAACGTAATAAGTATGAGTTGAAATGTGGTCCGGAAAGACGAAGGTGGTTAGAAAGTCAGGTTAAAGAAAGTCATTAGCGACAGCAGCGAATACAGAACGTATTAGGGTGGAAGATTCTGTTAATGCAATTAGGTTATAACGTCATACGTTTTCAGTCACGCAGACCAATTCTGTAAATTAGAGAGGCAAAAGAAATTCTGAGGAAAGTGAAGGGCTCAATTAAGAACAAAGTAAGAAACGTGCATGACTTGGGTTAAGCATTGACCCGGCAAAGATGTAAAGTTGGAAGAGGAATAGAATGTAGGCGGAGCGAAAAGTATTAAGAGGCGCGCAATTGTAAATCAATTGATTTAATTCAATTTTAAATTTTAAGCGCCTAGGGACGCGCTTGTGTAAGATTTCGCAGGTATTGCGGGAGATCTCGCCGATAAGCATTTTAGCGACTCACGGCAAGTTACGCTACTTGATTATTTTATTGCAGAAACAGTTATTTCAAACCGTAATTTTGGTAACGCAGAAGTTAGCAGGTATAACAATTCAGTTATTACAATTCTGAAGTGCTGCAATTCAGAGCCAGTCTATTTCATCATCTCAAACGGTCGGCAACTCACATCAATAACTCAAATATTAGTTCACAATAAATTTCTCAGTCAATACTCTGCGAGTAAAATCTCATAGCTTAACACTGAGGCAGCTAGCGTTCGAGACAACACAACAAGCTACGAGATAACAACGAAGCAAGTAAAGTAAACGGCTTCATAAGTGACGATCATCGTTCCTGTACCTGAATGAAGAGGGCTTCACAACCTATTCTCAGAAATTTTAAGATATACGTTTTATTTGTCACATAAATAAATTTAATATATGATATTTTAATCAAAATCTTTATAGCCATTCTTTATAAAATCAAAAATGTTCCATGTAAAGTGTAGTCTGGGTTGGGGGAGTGTCTTGAAAATCATCGTGTCGCATCTTTGGAAGATACTCAACTTAAATACCAAGTTTTACAAATACCGACATTTCGTTTTTTGTTTCATGCTGTTCACACACACACACACACACACACACACACACAGTCGTCCTCCGTGGTGTGGTGGTTACCATGCTAACCTCTAGTTCCCGAGTTGCAGGTTCAAACCTGGCGGAGGGCGATGGATTTTTTCGGGCGTAAAAATCCTTAGCATGGCTTCCTTCAGAAGGGAAGTAAAGCTGGTGGTCCCATGTCGTAAATTTATGGCACGTAAAAGAACCTCTATCTTGATAAACGAGGCCTCTGAGAAAAATTACGGGTCTTTCAGGCCCAATATAAAATGGGACGTTAAGAAACATGGCAGTTTTTTTTCTGAAAGTCTTTTTCTGGATTCCGGGGGCCTCAATACGTGTATTTCCGGTGAAATCTCACGTTTTTAAGATTCCCAATGCAGCATTCAATTAAGGTATTCTCCATTGGGTGGTGTTCTAAGTAATTTAAGGCGTTTAATATTAGAATTTATCTAATCGTTTGTTCAAAGAGTATAAAAATCGTGCATGTAACTTAAAATAAAGCTAAAATTATGAACTGTGGTTCTTAGAGGGTCGAAAAGTTGTTCCACTCTTCTCTAAACAAAACATATATTTACGAAATATGGAAACTAAAGGAAATTGAAAGGCATAAATAGTACCTGGGGCAGTCATGCAATTTGTTCCCACATCACAAAAGGGTGAATATATCAACGATTTTATTTTGATATTTTCTTTACCGAGAAACTTTTAGGCGACAAAGGTGGTAGATATACACTGCGTTTAGCCATCCAATGCGAGAGAATGCGTAAGGACCTCATGATTACACTGCAAAGTTTCTGGCGTCCTCCCCACAAATCCCCAATGCTTGAGGAGATAATCTCATTTAAATGGTATGCTTCGAATACTCGGAACACAAGAGAGGAATGAACTCCTTGTTTGGAAGAAAAATCGTGCAAAGGTTGTGCTGTTTAAGGCTTTGTTTAAGTTAGGCGCTGGCCTTAAACCTTTCTGTGTGTCATTTATTTATCTATATGCCTGTTTACTTAACGCTTACTGGGCTGCACTGCCAGAAATACAGAAACAACAATAAAAAGGGTAACAGAATAAAAATAAATTTCATGGTTATATTCTCATTACTTTCTCTGAATGAATGAATGAATGAATGAATCAATGAATCAATGAATGAATGAATGAACTTTATTTGTACATCTTTTATACACAATCCTTTTTACAATATTCCACTTGTAAACTAACTTAACCTATGTATACAAGTTTTTCTTCCCAGCTATGTTCTACCTATACAGCTCATTTTGCCTGGCACCCTGGCCTTATGGATGAGCTGAGCAGCCCTTACTACCCTTAATCACCTATGATCCATCCTCTCCCTCCTCCGTTTGCCCTTCTTCCTTTCTTATCTCCTACTTTTCTAATCCATTTTTCTTTTACCTCCTTTAAGAACTCCCCATATTGTGATTTTTATTTTCTTCTTTTCATGTTAACATTTCAATTGCTACTATTTTACCATACATTTTCCCCCGATACTTTTTGGCTCCATTCTGCTAATTCTTTGTATTCCGTCGTATAATGTTCTGTACTTTCACTAGCCCCGCATAGTTCACAAATTCCTCTTTTTCTGCCGCTTAGCCCTCTCAGGTACGTTGATCCTGTTCTCATCCATGCAAACGCTTCTTTTTCAGCTCTATTACAATAATCCAAATAACCTACTCTTCCCCATTTCCTTTTTACTAATCTATAGAACCCTAGTGATGTTTTTATTCTCTAAGCTTTCCCAAATCTCTTGTCTTTTGTATGTCCTCCACTCTGTTTGTTACTGTTATCCAGACGTCGTTGCTATTTCTTTCTCCTGCTCTCCAAATATCTCCTATTCCTATCTTCTCCAAAATTTTCTCTACCCCTATTTTTATGTTTCATACTCTTTTGTTGTTTCATACATATCTTTAAGATTTTCCTTCACACATGCCGATATGAGGAACCGAGGTTTAAGTTGGAAATCCATAATTAACACGCCTCTGCCGCGCCTTCCATTCCTCATTCGGCTACAGAGGTTAATGCTTGAATGCCGAACCAATAAGAGCCGGGCTCATTCAGGGGCTAGTATGGACAGTCTTTGGGAGGCATATTGTTGCAACATTCAGGTGACATATACCGATTCTACACCCACTTTATCGCTCGGCTAGGCCTGGCCTATCTTTATAGGGTAATGCTAGCGTATCGGACTTCTGCTAAAAGCAACCAGAGAATAGCTCATCTACGGCAAGTGCGGAACAAATGATGAAATTCTGCCAACTTCAAGAATGGAAAACGCTAAAAGTACCAAAAGTATCGACACGTTTTTATGCACTCGACTGTACATGGTGGATAGGAACCCGAAGTGACAGTAAAATTTTTAAAAGCGGATCCCTGTATGCTGGCCTTGAAGCTCCATACTCTTTCCGCAAGACGCAAATGAATGCTGACAGTGCTTCAAAAATTATAAAATATGAGGTGTGTTTTTAAAGCAGGTACCAATAATTTTCTTAAAAAATAACATAACGTTCCAAATACTTCATCATTCATTACCTTACACTGCTTCCCTACATTGTCACCGCCGTTACTCAGACACTTATCATAACGGAAACCAGTTTTTGCATGCATTCATCAAAGAATGATGCCGTCTGTGATGAAATCAAATTTGCACTTTCTGTTTCACATTTTCAATGTAGTTGAGATGTTTTTCATCAAGGAAATTCTTCAGATGAAAGTCGCTTGGTGCCAAATCCTGGTTGTAGGGAGAGAGGTCGAATTGTTCTCAACCAAATCATGCGATCAAATCTCGAGTTATTCTGAATATTTTGAAAAGCTCTAATAACAGGAAAACACAAAGTGACGATCGCTCACAGCTGCGCCTGGCTTCCCAATGAATGTAGGAAGTGATTGCGCATGCTGAAAATCGCGACTGCCGCGGCAAAATATTAAAACGGCACTTACTTAAAAAACACACTTCGTTTGAAAAATTCAAACCAACAACTATATATTGGAAATGGCTAATGTCACGGAAAAGATTATTTTAAATAAGTTTTTTATTTTTAAGGGATGTGCATTTTTTTATCGCATGTTTTTGTCCATCTTACCAGTTATACAACATTCTATAAAATTCCTTTCAAATGAAGATATTTCAAGTGTTATTCGTACAAAAAATGTATATATTAAGTTAGTAATGTAAGAATATACCAAAACCGTTGTGACCTTTTAAGAAAAAGGAAACAAAGTACTATTTTTTCCATTTAAAGGCTGATTTTCCTAGAAAATCTGCTTCTCGAATTTTTGGAAGATTGGTATACGAAATTTGGCACTTATTCGACTTTTCGTTTCGAGTTATGTCTACCACACACAAACACCGAGAATTTTGAAGCAAATGAAATTGTCATGATTTTTAGGACCAATGTTTTCGGTAAAACCTCAATATAGATTTTTTGGGAGGAATGTAAAGCTTTCTCCATCATAAAGGTTATACGTGGTTGAAAAAGTAAAAAAAAAAATCTTGTGTGTCACATTCTCATATCTTTCTTACCCTGTATTATTTATTAATGGTATAAAAGTTTATCTTACGAAAGCTTATTTATCTATCTCTTTCGAGATAAACCTCTGCAGAAATACTTACATTACCCATTTCCTTATACTCGTAGATACAAACGGAACAGCAACAGTCAAACGCTGACCTTAAAATTCCATACTGTTCTCACGCAATCGCGAAAAAAAAACAGCTGATAATCGACGGGACTTTAAAAGAATGACGAAGTGTTGAACAATTGAACCATTAATAACGAATGTTTTGGAAACGGCTTATAGCACATAAAAGGTTATTTGAAATAAATTATGAGCTTTAAAGAGATCTACATTTATTTATTTATTTATTTATTTATTTATTTTTGCAGTACGTTTTTGTCTATCAGTTATACAATAATATACAACATTCCTTCCGAGTGAAGTAAATTTCACACGTTACTCCCAGAAAATTCAAGATACACATTTTATTAACCATGTAAATATCTTTAATATGCGATATTTTTAGGGATGGGACCTCGATACTGTCGATACTTTGATAATCTCTGGTATTGAAGTAGCTCTAATACTTTGAGATAAACCTGATACTTTTTTGATGCTTCTAAATTTTTAAGTTTTGCATTATTGAAAGTTGTTGGGTTTAACTTTATGCTAGATAAGGAATGAAAGGAGTCGAGATTTCACGTTATTGCCTCGTACGCATCCCCAAAGAGTTTCTGGACTATAGTTCTTGGTAGACCTTGACTGCGATGAATGCAACATTTCATAGATTGTTGTGTCCAAATGAAAGCATGAAAAACAATGGGGAGGGAGTGGAGGTACTCAGTAACATGCAGCGTTAACTGAGTTGTGAATGACGCACTAAATCACGTTTCTGCAACAGCCTGGTTTGGTGACTCGCTCTCAGATTTACATTCACCTACTCCGGTCACCAATATCTGTGAATCCAGCAGAAACAACTCAGAACTTATGATGTGAGATAATACAGAATATGCAAATATTTGTTTTTTTTTTTCAAGAATATTCATATTCTTAAACAAACATCTTTGATCCCTTATATCTGTGCATTCCTTGATTTTTTTCTTCAAAATCTTCATTGTGTCTAATATGCCTTTGTATTAAACATGTATATGCTAATATATGAGGGTGGGTAGTAGAGAGGTTTAATTCATAAACTTACTAAATTTCCCAGTGTTATATGACTAATTACTTATTGCTGGATAAACAAATACATATGTGGCATTAACAAGAAAAGTATTGTTGCCAATTAGAGAATGTCAAACAGAAACAATTTCGGAATTATTGTAAAATAAAAATGTGTTACATGGGTTTTTACACAGAAAACTACTAATAAGAACATAATTCAGTGAACAAGCTATAGCTTTTATAAACAAAGTAATTGGAGCAATAGAGAGTTTTTGTAATAAGTGGAGTCTTAGGGTTAATACAAGCAAAACAAAAATAATGGTACTTAAAAAGGGTAATAAGTTGAGAAAGGATGAAAAATGGAGTTGGAAAGGTAAGGAAATTGAGGTTGTCAGAAATTTAATTATTTGGGAGTAAGACTAATTAGAAACGGTAGATGGCGAGAACAAAAGAAACAGGTTTTAGCAAAAGGAAAAGTGGCAATGAAAGTTATTAGAGCATGTTTAGATAAAATACCTGGGATGCACGTAAAATGGATAGAAAGAGTATATGGAGCAGTAATGAGGCAAAAATGCTGTATGGTGCAGAGATTTGGGGTATCGAGAAGGGGTGGGAACAGGTAAATAAAGTGCATAGGAGCTTTTGTAAAATAATTCTGGCTCTACCAAGAGCCTCACCTAATGGGGTTGCACAAATGGAATTAGGGAGATTTGGTAGCAAGGCTAAAATTATTGAAAGAATAGTGAAATATTGGTTAAGAATTAAGGAAACAGAGAATAATAACATTTTAAAACAATGCTTGGAGGTTCAGCGAAAGCTAAATAAAGAGGATACTTGGTACAAGCCCCTAGAAGCAATTCTCAATGAAATAGGGTGTGGGGATATTTGGAGATATCGACAATCACGTGAGAAGGGATGTTGGAAAAGAGTTAGATTGAGGAATGAAGATATAGAAAGACAGGAAATATTTGGTAGTTTTAATTCAAAAAGATCATTATATGTATATACAGAGATTAAAAGGACATGGGAAAGAGAAAACTATGTTGATGTTTGTAATAAGATAGCAAGAGAGGGCTTTGCATGGGCTAGGTCAGGGTTGGTGAGGTTAAAAGGCATAGGAGAAGGAGAAAATAAAGGCAAATGCCCATTATGTAATAGCAAATTTAATAATTATTGGCATTTAATGTTAGAATGTGAAGGAACAATGAATATGAGGAAAAATTGCAAATGAATAATTGGTATAGATTACCAAATGAAATTATAGGTAAAAGGATGTTAAGTTAAATTCAAGGAAAGTTTATTTGAAATAGGAAAATATTTAGGTGTAGTGAGAAATAAATGGCTGAAAAAAATTAGAAATAGCGAATAGAAAGAAAATGTGGATTGTTCAATCATAAAATTAAATAGGACCCAATAACTCGACAATCATGGTGTTGGATGTTTACGGGCCCTTAGTGAAAGAGAAAATGATATGTAAAAGGTAATGTTTAGGGATAAAATCATGTATTATAGAACTTATATGAGAATTAATTTATGTAACAAACGAAATAAAATACCTACCTACCTTTTATATCGAGTATCGAATATCAGTGCTAAAAAATAATCAGTATTGGCATCGAGAATCGAGAAATAGTGGTTTAGTCCCATTACTAGATATTTAAATCTAAAGAATTCTAAAAAGGTACCATGTAAAGTGTAGTTTGAGGTGGAAGGATTTTTTGAAAATCCTCGTTTCGCACATTTGGAAGATACTGAACTTGAATACCAAGTTTGGTTTTTATCAGACATTTCGTTTTTTTTAGTTATGCTGTTCACAGGTGCACACGGACATTTTTCTAAAAATTACGTTTGGATTCATGGTACTCGAAACATGTATTTCCGATGAAATCTGGAAGTCGCATGGTAGAGAAGATATTACTACAGTGAAATTCTAAAATATAAGAAAGCTACAATACATCTAAGAAATATTAGCACAAGAAATATAATGAACAACTGTTAACTAAAACGAAACACTTATGGTGAAGACCATCTGATTAAACATATTAATTACAAATCTCACTTTTAACTTGCACATTAGCAATATATGAAACTGCGATGCCTGTGCATTTCTTTCGGATGTTTCACATTAAAACATCTTTAGCTATAGCAGAGAAACAGGGTGCTAAAACGTGACTAGGTTACAATATGTCCAAACCCTCCGGCCTGGGGCCGCAGATGAGAATTTTATTGAAGTTAGAGACATGCCCTTTTTTCAAGAATTGTGTCCCTTTGCTGGACTTCTGCTCGGTATCAATATCACACATGGAAGGAGCATTATTATTGCATTCATTGGATTAAAAAGAAGTGCTTACTGTTATATGGCAAGAGTAAGGTCTGTAATGTTATTTAAATAGGAATTTTCGTAGTTACCCCATGATACCAATAAAAGTAAAATTACTATTCTGCAAAAAAAAATGCTCGACGTCAGATATGTCTGGGTTCTTACGGAACTTTTTATATCTCTAACACGTCGGTGTTCTTTGAATTATGTTTCTAATATACTCACGGTTAGCTGCGCGGTAGTCGACAATTTGAATAGGTTACATCGAAAAGTGCATATTTCTTGTTGTGTGATTAAAATGTGGCCCGTAATGGAACGGAACCGTTTAGTGAGAAAATCTATCCACACATCCTACCAGCGTGATGACCTGTGTTTTTCGAGCGTAATTCTAGCCACTGGATTGGCACCGCACTTTACCTCCCCAAAGTATGGCAGAAATGTCGAAGGGTAATACTAAAACTTAAACCATATATTTCCAGGCTACACTGCAGTTTTCTTAATGCCGGTCTCCTTATTGCTGCTGGTGAAAACTCTCAAATATACAAATGTCGTAGCTGGCTTTCAGTTTGTCGTCCTCCGTGGTGTAGTGGTTACCATGCTAGCCTCTAGTTCGAGGTCGCGGGTTCAAACCCGGCGGAGGGCTGATTTTTTCGGGCGTAAAAATCCTTGACATGGTTTCCTTCGGAAGGGAAGCAAAGCCGATGGTTCCGTGTCGTAGATTTACGCCACGTAAATGAACTTCAAGCCTGATTACCGGTCTTTCACGCCCGATATAGAAAGGGACGCTATGGACCATAGTAGTCAAAGAGCGTTCATAAATAAAACTTTATTTTTCGTTCAGTTTAACACAACCAAATATTTTTTCACGCCTTCCTCTAGAAGCCGGAATTGTTTGTAATTTAGCCTTTCCTTGTGTACTAATCGTAGTGAAACTCTTTCATAGAGTTGCTATCCGAATCACCCCTTCATTCCACATAGATATAAACATCGTTCATTAGTTTTTATATCCCTGAATTGTTTTACAGGCCAGCCACATAGAGAACTGATACCGGCTGGCTAGAGTCAAAAGTTGGATACCTGAAGGTCGAAAACTTATGGAGAGAAAAACACTATGGCGATACGGGGGAATGCAATATTTGTATGCATGATAGCATACTTCTTCTGTAAGCAACTCCTAATATCACCACAATTTTCACGAATTGTGATGGGTTCAAACTTAATCTCAACAAATCCCAAATAAGCTTGATAATCGGGCTCAGGGCGAACTCTTCACATTATGGAAACATCTACATGCAATGGTGATCTTCAAAGAAGAGCCAGTATGCAGGTTACGTAATGAAGATGGTAAACTACCTATGATATAATTTTCTAATGCGAAGCACTGTCTAGGAAAATGTATGAACTACTGGTGTTGAGAAACCCAGATGACCATCTTCCTGAGAGTAATTTAGTTAATAACCTACTGTACCTTATTAAAGGGATAGGGCTATTTAACCAAAATGATAAGAGATATGAGGTAATACTAAAAGCCTTGTAGGTTTCAGTGTTATCGGCAATCACAACCCGAATCCATCTTTACATAAATCAAGTCATAACTATTTCACTAGTTTCCGTTTCTGTTTAGAATATTTTTTGACACTGCTATTAATAATACAACGGTTTACTTCACAGAAATTCTTATTACCTAAGAATTGAACTGTTGCCATAATGACTGAACCTTCTGTATTAAATAAATGATTTTGTTTTTGTTACTAAGAAAGTTCCCTTACAGAAAACAATAAAAAAGGATGTTACTATTTGTAACTTTCCCCCAACGTCACATAGCGTAGAATAATGGCTAAAAATATGGCTTGTCATCTTTTGTAAAATATCGCTCTGAGGCAGTGTTTTTAACACTAAAACGATTTCAGTCTAATTGTATAATATATATAATTCAATAACAGCTCTCCTTAAAGCAATATGTGTATGTAACAATAATTTGTAAAATGTATGTAACAGCCATTGTATATGTTTATATTATAGTATCCATGTGTAATAAGGTTATATGAATGTATTACGTAATTTAATAATGTAGGAGCTGTAAATTAACTAACAATGAGGTAACCTTGAGGCAATAATGAATTTGAAAGTTTAACAATACTACTTGTGATTCTTGGAAGCAATAATGTAATTTTAGAGACAGTTTAAAAATAGCCAATCAACAACCAGAAAAAGCTTTAGTGAAATGAAAGTATTCTATTGGATTAGGAATAGCAAATCAGAGACTTGAAATACAGAAATTTACAAGTTTAGGCGCTAGAAATCTTGTCAGTTTCCTGCAGACAGTGTTTGTAACCAGACGCAAAAAGTGTCCTCGAGAAATTTAATACGTATTCGTGTGAGACGAAAAATAAGTTTACGTGTTAAAAAAAAGTGTAATTAATTATTAAAAAGAATCTCACAGCCTCTCTATCAGTGAAGTGTTAATTAAATCGTATCAAGCATTAATAAAAGAAGTGAAGTAAAATTATAATCTGTGAAAGCCTACATTTTTAGTTGCACCACAACCCTGCTAAGAGAAACGTGTTTCTAACAATAATACTGACGCAGCCGAGGCAAACATAAATATTTAAAGAAAAAGTCAAATTACAAAGTTAATAATATTTTTAAAAAAATTGGGGCAAAGGCTATCGGGTACAATATGTGCGGTTGCAACTACTTCAAGTGTTCGGCTCCCCAACAGTTGAACTATAATACAACTCCTTCAATATTACCATCTTCAAATTGACGCCCAAAGCGTGGTGCAAACAACGTAAAAACAATAAACTACTTCAGTTCTCAAAGTTGTAAATTTTGTCTCGGTGCATTATTTAAAGTGCTTAAATATTGCGTTTCTTATGAAACACCTTCCTACACTTGCACTCGATTTACGTGTTGGTACATACTCCTTATCACCTTTGACTTGCATACGTAGGCGTGAGGCCGGCAGTGTTGTTGGCAGGTATCTAGCCCTCCATGGGCTGTAGCGCCACGGGAATAAAATAATAGTATACTCGTATCGCATATGTCTTGTGTTCTGTTATATACCAGCGTACGTAAAGTTTTTCTACATATATTACACATCACTTCATTAATTGCGTGCGCTTTAAAAAACTTGGACGCACATTTAATGATGCTAAGAGAGTTAAATAAATTTGTGTATGATATACAGCTTGGCTACACGCACTCGTGAACGGGAGGCCCGTAGTTCAAATCTCACCAGGACCGTCCTCCCTGACATACACTAAGTGATCAAAAGTTTCCGGACACCCCCACAAACATACGTTTTTCAACTTAGGTGCATTGTGCTGCCACCGACTGTCTGGTACTCATTATCCGCGACCTTAGTAGTCATTACACATCGTGTACAAACAGATGGGACGCTCCGTGGAACTCACGGACTTCGCACGTGGTCAGGTGATTGGGTGTCACTTGTGTCATATGTCTGTACGCGAGATTTCCACACTCCTAAACATCCCTAGGTTCACTGTTTGTGATGCGATAGTGAAGTGGAAACGTGAAGGGACATGTACAGCACAAAAGCGTACAGGCCGACCTCGTCTGTTGACTGACAGAGACCGCCGATATTTGAAGAGGGTCGTAAAGAGTAATAGGCAGACATCTATCCAGACCATCACACAGGAATTCCAAACTGCATCAGGATCCACTCCAAGTACTATGACAGTTAGGCGTGAGGTGAGAAACCTTGGATTCCATGGTCGAGCGGCTGCTCATAAGCCACACATCCCGCAGGAAAATGCCAAACGACGTCTCGCTTGGTGAACGTCAACATTACACGATTGAACAGTGGCAAAACGTTGTTTGGAGTGACGAATTACGGTACACAATGTGGCGATCCGATGGCGGGGTGTGGGTATGGCGAATGCCCGGTGAACGTCATCTGCCAGCGTATGTAGTGCCAACAGTGAAATTCGGAGGTGGTGGTCTATTGGTGTGGTCGTGTTTTTCCTGGAGGGGGCTTGCACCCCTTGTTGTTTTGTGTGGCACCATCACAGCGCAGACCTACATTGATATTTTAAGCACCTTCTTGCTTCCCACTGTTGAAGAGCAATTCCAGGATGGCGATTGTATCTTTCAGCACGATCGAGCACCTGTTCATACTGCACGGGCTGTGGCGGAGTGGTTACACGACAATAACATCCCTGTAATGGACTGGCCTGCACAGAGTTCTGACTTGAATCCTATAGAACACCTTTGGGATGTTTTGGAACGCCGAATTCGTGCCAGGCCTCACCGATTTACATCGATACCTCTACTCAGTTCCGCACTCCGTGAAGAATGGTCTGCCATTTCCCAAGAAACCTTCCAGCACCTGATTGAAGGTATGCCTGCGAGAGTGAACGCTGTCATCAAGGCTAAGGTTGGGCCAACACCATATTGACTTCCAGCATTACCGATGGAGGGCGCCACGAACTTGTACGTTATTTTCAGCCAGGTGTCTGGATACTTTTGATCACGTAGTTTATGTACTTTGTTTTACGTTTTTCTTAGCCCTTTTAACTGGAAAATTCCGGGGAGGTACCCTAAACATAGGCCTGGGTCGTTTCATTCCCAAATTTTCTTTCCCAATTATTATTTCATTTCATACATTATCTGTGCGCACCGTCTGTGGTGTCGTACTTAGTAAAAATAATCGTAAAACACTACTAAAAAGGTGTGGTCTACGCTCACGAAGAGAGTGAGACTTGATTGTGATTAAGTAGATAAAAGTAGACTGAAGGAAGAATATACAGTTTCAGCGTTATGTACCTGACGTCTACAGTTCGGATTCTTTTCCGCTCTATTTAGGGATTTTGACCACCAGATTAGGTAAGCGATTGGATGAGATCAAGTCTAATTACGTGAGTGGAGAAACAATGCGATGTGGTGCGTCAGCTACATCGGCTTCGTTCACAACCCATCCACCTAAGCATTGCTCTGTGATGTAATTGCCTTTCATATGAATTACGAGTCAGGTACTAATACTTATATTTAAATTCATTAGAATACTTCGCCAAATTTTCAGAAAACCTTTGGGTGAATGAACCTAACCTTCCAGGATTTAATACTGATCCCACCATTAAATACGAACCTTATAAAGTACATTAATTCCTTTCAAACATAATGATTTTAAATGAAAAATGTTTATGTATGAAATTATTCACTGGGATAATGCTTTTACACGTGCACATTAAACATGTCTTCGTTTTATTAAGGTGGAGTTTTGTGCACTTCAATTCTTCAGTATGTTTTAATTTTAATTTTATATTTAATTTTTATATTTTGCTACATAATTACCAAATCTTGAGAGAAGATATAGAATTAATGAGTTATAAACTTCATGAGAAATTGGTTTACTTACGTTTGTTTATTATTTATTTATTTATTGTGGCAGAGCTAAGGACATTTGGCCTACTCTTCCGCTCAACCACATATAAAAATCCTAAATACAATATCCTGAAGACATTGACGGTACACGTAAAAATATTTACAGCAATACAAAACAGAAATACCACAAATATTAGAGGAGGAGTAAACTTAAGTTAATTGAAAACACAGAAACAAAGTGAAAAGTAATGAATATCTTAGAATATATCTATACAATATATACACAGGACCATTTAAGTTGTGGCTGTACAATATCTTCAAAAGTAAGCGTTGTAGAAAGAAATGGCTTGAAAAAAAAAGCTGCTTGATATTATGGGGGAGAGTAAATTCCGGTAGTCGTGTTATTTTTTAGGACGTCGTGAGGGCCATTTTAAGGACAATTTGTTTTTTTTTTAAATGGGAACCTACTTTTTATGTTGTTTTCTTACTCCTCATAAAAAACTAAACAACATTTGTATAAAGCGTTTTGCAACCGTTCTTACACCAACGTAAATAACAGAAAAGATTCTGAATGGCTGTTTACGAAGAGAGCAATGAATCGTCGGACCATCCATGGATAGGAGAAAGTTACGTTTCGTAATTTGGAACGAACATTTTTACTCTCTGCTCCGTATAGTAAGTAGGGGAAGTATTGTATTCCACCCAAAAATTCGATACCGAGATTTCACCGGAAATACATGTTTGCAGACCCCGTGAATCCAAAAAAAGCATTTTTGGAAACATGTCTGTGTGTGTGTGTGTGAACAGCATAACTCAGAAACGAACAGTCGGATAAACACCAAACTTGGTATTTAGGTTCAGTATCTTCCAGAGATGCGACACGAAGGTTTTCAAGAAAATCCCCCCACCCCAGATTACCCTTTACATGGTACATTTTTCGAAAATTTTAATTTTCTCAAAAATGGCTCTAACGATTTTGATTAAAATATCATATGTTTAAGATATTTTCATAACAAATGAAATATATATCTCGAATTTTCTGGGAATGTCTCCAAAACTATTCTTCATTATGAACGACTTTTGCATAGCTGGTAAACCATAAGAGATAGACAAACTTTTACTGCACAAAAAATGTAGATCGCGTTAAAATACACAATTTATGTCATATACATTTTTTTTTGTTGGGTGAACCATTTTCGAGATATTGCTTATTATTCCCTTAAATTTTCCAATACTTATACTGTTTCTCAAATTCGTTATTCATTTTGTTTGCCCTGGTAATGCAAGGAGAATGGATTACTCTAGATAGCAACCACCTCTTAAAATATTTGACTATCGCTTAAAGCCTAGCAATTCCCCTTGCATCCACAAGAAAATTAGCAATAAGATTAACATCTCGATATCTCAATTAACATGGAGCATATGGAGAATAAGCGTTTGTAAAAATAGCTTGTACAAGAGTAGAGAAAGTCATTTGAGTGGAACACATCAGATTTTTTATTTTATTTCCTTATTTATCACAAAATAAACGGGTTTTTAGAAACATTTTTCTTATGAGAAAACATACAAAATGTAGGTTCCCATTTAAAACAATGTAATTGATCCTAAAATGACCATCATAACGTCCTCCAAACAAAACACGACTAAAGACATTTACTTTCCCCCATAATATCAAGCAACTTTATTCTACAATGCTTGTAGTTTTGGAGATATTGTACAGTCTCAAGTTAAATGGTCCAGTCCATATATATATCTGCAACCCATGCCGAAAAGCATATTAAGTTTGACAGCCCCCGACATCCTGTGAATTCCAGAGGTAGCAACCTTCACAGTAAAATATGAGTATAGAGGTGTTCGGTGAAGTGATATTAAAAGTATGTGACGATTTTACGAGAGTGTGCGAAGGTTGTGAGATGAGCACAAACTGTTAAAGCGAAAAGGTATGTAGGGGAAGAAGCGTGAATAAATTTAAAGGGGAGTAGTTTAGAAAAAGAAATTTGCTTTATAAAATACGTCCAAGAGCTAAACTAACATTCCTCAGGATAATTCTCGCCAATATACTACGGAGTTGAAGTGCTTGTTAAATTAGATCCTCCGATTTGTCATTCTAAAGAGTTAAAAAATCCTTTCTGATTTTGTATGGAGGCCAGAGTCGTTGCTGTGTAAATGCATTATTGTACGAAGTGACGTTTAGGTGTAGGAAGCTTTCTTTTGTGATAAATTAGTCCCCGATATTATGGTTACCAGACACACACCCACGAATTTCTAAGTAATTCATATTTAAAGAAAGTTATTGTTTGTTAACTAAGGGTCATATCGCTAATCCAAAGTGGCCAGTGCCGATTTATCACACTTAGGGGTAGGATACTAACACTAAAATCCAAAATACCATTTACACACCCACACTTTATCGGTTTTATATGTCTAGGGACCACTATAAACATTACAGCTTTAATACAACTACAATCATGACGTAATTACATACCTGTATGATAGCATCTTGTGGAATGTTTAAGAGAATAAAGTAAATAAGTAAAAGTGCATATATAGCTTTAAATCTCGGTCAAAAAAGCACTCGGACACATTTAAGGCTCAATCGTAAACATTGTTTTCCCTTAAAGTGTTTGATTTTAAAACCTAATGAAGTAAACAATTATGGCTTCAAATAATTCACAATTTTCCAAATCTCATTTAGGTTACTCACAATTGAAATTAAGCTTTTGTATGAATGCTCGCTATATCCAACGACCTTCGGGGAAATCTCTTTCCACCAAGGGATGGCTTGACCCACTTATTAGCTGGAGGCACCCAGTGATTGCTATCTGTTACCTCCGATGGTAAGGTGGGCTCCGAAACAAACCTTGGGAATTCTTCACACGAGCTTGTGGAGCCGGGAAACGAACCACGAACCCGTAGCAAGTAGGTCTCAAACGATAGCACTGGGCTACTCCAGCGGTCTGAATTACCTTAGAGGTGCCAGCTTGTACGAGACATTAACACACAACATATTTTCAGTTCTTCGAAAAACTTTAAAGGTAGTTGCTTACAAAAAACAAATATCGTGAATTTTCAACATATTATTTAACTGCAAATTAATTTAGTATCTCAAAAAAATTCTGCAGCTTTATCGTTCGTACGTAAGCTAAGAAGGAAAATTGAAATATTTTATATTTGCAAATCTCTGGAAGTGAAGATTATTTTTTCTGTATTTTCTAACACATCCTAACGCCTCATAAAACACATAGGGATGCTGCCGTCAAAGTATATCCACTGAATTCTGAATATCGCCTCAAATCATTTTAATAAATGATTTCGTTGAGCCAGTATTTTATATCACAACACTGTGAATGCCAGAGTGATTGTAGTGTAAATTAACATTATTGTATGACATTGATTTGAGATGTTTGTTAATTATAAGCATCGTTATGAAATAAGTTTACACGGCCTCACTGAAACTGACAATAGGAGCGGGTAACAATGAAACGAGGGGGTGAGTTGTTTATCAATTAGAAGAGACAAACAAATGACGTCAGAGTAGCGCACTTTTCTTTAGAAATGGAGGGAATATCTTCCCTAGAGCATATGTGTTCGTAATTTTGATTGGATATAGAAATAGACGCTAATGTTGGCGCGCTTTATTAACCAATAGCAGCTCTGTTATAATCTTTAGGCATATCGGGGTGAGGGAGTATAAATCCTAAAGCTAGAGACAGGTATCGCACAGTTTAAGAAAATCATTCACGGGTTACACGTCACACAGTTCTACAGAATCATTCACGAGTTACACGTCGCGCTGTTCAACAGAAGCATTCACAAAGTATACATTACGAAATTCTACAGAATATCTCGCGTCGTAAAGTTAGTTACAAAAATGTGAAATACGCGAATTAATAATGAGCGGCAATAAGTGATTATAGTTACATATGAAAATATAACAGTTTCAGTCAGGCGTGTATCAAGATTAAATATATAAACTTAATACTGTGTGACGGCAATAAAAGTGTAAAAACACTGTGCAAGAGATTTGCTCGACTGAGTAATAATGGCTAGCCGGATGACAAAGAACCCAAAATTCAAAAATAGTAAAACAATAACAGGCGCTCAGCAAATAAGATAACACGAAAGTTACCACGACATCGTTAAGCGAAAAACGTTGAAATATGGTCGCGATACTAATCGTCATGCATTTTCTTCAAAGATGGATACAGCATTTATTCCGTCAAGCAACCGCGTTGTGCAAATATTCTTGGTATATCTTCCCTAAATATGATACAGAGACTAAACTGCTGTTATCCCAGCGGCACGTGATGTTCCGTAAACTCACCTTGAGGCACGTGACAGACACAGTCTAATCGATTCCATTCCGCATTCATGGGAAGGGGAATAGAGAGACCGTGGTACAGATAGGATGTCCCCGACATACCTCTCAAGACAACTTCTTTCGGGCCTTTTCATCGTTCTTCCGCCTTGCTATTCAATAGAGGTGCTCAAACAGAATGACGACTTTTACGTGCTAAACGATGTTACATAACACATCAAGGCACATGTAAAAGCTGTCAGAAGTTCACTCATTCAAATTTTGGCGTTTACTTAACACTAACCCTTTTCTATAGTGTTAGAAACCATTACGGGTGTTAAACCGTATACATATTCAATTAATCTGTCTGAAGTAGAAAACCTAGAGGACTTTTAAAAGTTCCTTCAAGTCCTCATATACTCAAGGAATTATATTTTTCATAAGCTCAAGCAAGAAATACGTACATTTGACTGCACGGAAACGTGCCGATTTTTCAGGTTCCTTAGTATTTTGTTCTTTATTTATTTAATGCGAGCAAAAACTCCTTATTTGTGTTCACACCAGCCTGAGTGAGCCAATATCCCATTCGTTTGAATTTAAGTCCGACACACACGCATTATCCTGAGAACAAATGTCAGGTGAGCGGCGAATGGGGAAGAGTACGGAAGAATTTCACCTGAGTGGCTGAAAATTATGCTTCGCAACGACAGTCTACACCAGCCCCTGGATAAATCCATTTCGTATTAGTTTTTGTCAAAGGTCTGGCACTCAAGCATTACCCTATAAACAAAGGTGGGTTTTGGATCAGTAGCGAAGGAAAAGGCGGAGTAAGACAAACATTAAGCAGAGACGGTTTACCATTTCGTTAGGAATATAAACCATTGTGCATTGAATCGGCACGATTTTATGCACTGGATTATGCACTGTTGTGCATAAAAGATATTCTCAATACCCTAGATCGCCATAGTGTCTTTCCTTCTTAAAGGTTTGCACCTTCAGGTAACCAAATGTTGACTCCATCCAGCCAGTATAAATTCTCTATGTGACTGGCCCGTAAAGCAATTCAGGGGCACACAAACAAACTGCTTAATATCTGAACCTTTCTCAATAATTTCAAGGGTGGACCATTTAAGTTGGGACTGTACAATATTTCCAAAACTAGGTGCTGTAGAAACATACGTCCTTAATAAAAGTTGCTGGACATTATTTGGGAAAGTAAATGCCATTAGTCGTGTTTTGTTTGGAGGACGTTACGATGGTCACTTTAGGGTCAATTTAATTATTTTTAATGGGAACCTACAATTAGTGTAAAAGTCTAAAAAGTGAGTTTATTCCCTCGAAAATAAAGGCTGTGTAACCGAGGTGGAAAATATTCTAAGATCTTTTCGGAACAGTTTTGTCTATCATCACGGAGAGTACATTCTAATGTGAGCCTGGGAAGTGCCTCTCAATGAGCCTGATCCGCTCATCGTCTTTGCTGATAAGTAAGAAGGGTAGTATTAGGCTCAGCTGGTCTCGTAGCTCAAACGGTGGGAAACATACCTGCTGTGCGAGGGGTCCTGGCTTTGATTCCCGGCTACGGGATGGGAATTTTTTCTAGCCAAGATTACTGCCTATCAATAATACGTTCCAAAGGAAAGGCCACCGATAATACCATTGTAGCTAAAGGCGGGATATAAATGTGACTTGGAAAAAAAAAAGAAAACGAAGCTCGCTCACGCTAATTTGCCATTTCCTCTATGACCTGTGTTTACTTGGACTTGCCCCGTCGAGTTCTGCAACTCTTTTAATGAACGAAGGGATATCCACACACAAAATACGGCGCGATTGGGTCACCTGGTACATAAATCTAATTCTCGTGAAAACCCTTGTAAAGAGATCAAAGACGGTCATCATCATATTGTCTAATGAAAGTAATACTGAGGAGACTTTATAATACCCTCTGATTTGCAAGATTTTCAAAGAGTCCTCGATTAGACCATATACGAAGAGGATTCCCGGAAACCTTTGAACATGTTTGTCCGTGATTCCTCTGAAAAACAGATCAAATGAAAGGGAATTGATTGAACCTTTGGAGTGCTATTGAAAGCTTGCTCGTAAAGTCTTTCAGAAAACTCACTCCTATTCTCGTCCAACCCTGCTCGTTTCTCTCGCAGTAAGTGATAAACACGGTGAGTGATTCTAACAATATAGTGTAGTCAGCCTGCTATTTTAGACAAGAACTACTTGAGTGTCGCCATAGACAGCAAGGAGAATTTAGCAAGCGCTAAGGATTGAGATCTATATCGTATAACTATAAATTTTATAAAATTCAAATTTATACACTTATTTTTAAGAATAACAGTATATTCTTAACCTACATAAATCTATCAATGAATAAATGTATAACAGTTTTCTGCCCCATTACGTGTTTATCCTCCCCCATTGTTTTTCTTTTTCATCCTGTGTGAACAATTTATTCTAGTGTTGTCTATAATCTGATATCTTCTTCTACCCACATCTGCTTGCACTTCACTATTTTTTCAGCCTTTTGGAAGTTTGTTATTGCCCAAAGCCCAGATGGTTTAATCCTTATGATCAGTATCGGCGTTGTATTTCCTTAAAGAATGTTCTATATCTTGTTAATTTTACACCTTAAATTCTTCCTCATATTCACATTTTAATGTTTTTGTCACAAAGGAAGGGTTTTGGCTTGAACAGGAATCTTAGGCTAAAATTTGTAGTGACTTACTTCGCATTGGAAGCCCCGCATAGCCGCGGTCACTGGAGCGTTTAACTTCGGCACTCTGTGGCGCAAAGGGTCGCGGGTTCAAATCCCATCATGGGCGTGTGTATTTGTACCTGCGAGTTCCCATGGTGGGTATAAGGAACAAACAAAATACTTCCAATGGTCGAGGTGCGAGGGTCTCTGAATCCTCCAACGCCCCTCAAACTACACTAGACAACCACCTCCCAAGCGTGATGGCTAAGGCTCAGAAGCTGGGACTTTGTATGCCTAAGCGACCGGTAGTCAATGTCAACAAACGCCTCCTAGCACTACACAGAGCTGTCGCTGAGTACAAATTGTTTTAGCTTTGTTTATGTTATATATGTGGCCCAGCTAACCTCAGGGCACACCGGGTTCCAAGCTCACAGTCTTAGCGATGACCCAAAAATTAATTATTTGTGTAACTTTTTGGTCAACATACTTCAAACATATATTTAAGAATTTTCCATAGAAGTCATGATGCAGGATGGAGCAGAGCGATAAACGTTAACACAAAAAGCAAATCAGAACAATCTTCTGAATTGCACTCACAGATAAAAATCAAATGCCACCCGAATTGAAGCTCAGGCCTTGTACAGTATCCCTAAAAGTCAACATTTCAGAACCAGTTCTGATAACATAGGGAAGAGGGGCGGAGAATATTTGTGTTTCGCTTACAAAGATGTTTGTACAGTGACCATGAATGGTAAACGTGATAAAATATAGTGTCTATATTGCCCGATGTCAACAAACTGAAGTGGTTCAATTCGACGTTTTTTGCTAGTGGCCTTACTAATATTCTCTCACCCCTTTCCACAATTCTCTATCTTATCAGAAATGTTTCTGGAATATTGACATCGGCTAAGGCGTATGTCTCCGTGTGCACCATTCTCGTTAAACAAACCATTCAGGGACCTTCAGCCTACCGCGATAAGAATTTGCCAGGAGTAATCACCACACAGTGGTGCATCTATGTTCGTCACAGTTTAGGTGACCGTGGTTAGCTGGCAGGCGCTCACCTTGGTCGAGTGCACCGTTCATTGCAGGTAAACTCTACTGAACCCACCCGGATGTCTCTTTTTGTCTCTTACTCACTTCACTTTGCTGAAGCGCATGCATGACGTATTTGTTCAGCGTGCAATGGAGGAAAGCAAAAGCAGACCCAGGTTTCTGTAATATGTTATTAAATGTAACATGCAACTCTTAAGAAAATGTAGAAAGTACAGAGACAGAAGCAAACACTTTAAGATGGACACTGAAACGGCAACTCTAGGCCGAGCCCGAGCTATGGAAGTATTAATAATTAGGGTAATTACTTTTCAGTGAAATTAAATTATGTTATGTACAACTATTTTTATTTTTACTGCCTGTGTAGCTTTAGAAGGGTGATTTAATGATATGTTTGTATTTATGTTACTAATATTAGAGGAGTAATAAATTGTTTAATGTAAATAATTTAAGCGCTATGTTAAAATACTGTCCACGACGAGATATTTCAGATGCAGGAAAAGTGTCTCCGAAGGCACCAAGTGAGTTTTACGATGTCTCTCTGCTAGCAAAAGTATTGTTCGTACAGCGAGGGTGTAGAGCCATTGTCCTTTTGTACGGTAATTCGCCGTGACCGGAGTGAGTGAGACAACAAGCTTAACGGTAAAATTAGGGAAAGCCGCGTTTTTCATGTTAAAATTGAGCAAGAGGGGTTGGAATAGAACCAATGAGATCCATGTAAATCGGTATGAAATAGCGAGACGCGTTGAGTGGCGCTAAAAATGCACCAATAGGAAATTAAGTAGCCTAAGAAGCCCGCGACTATAAATAGATCTGCTAAGACCAATGATCGAGGAGTTACTCCGAAACTACAGGCAGAGAATGATGCTGCCGGATACTTAAGACATGTCACGCCAAAAGTTAGTGAATTAAGACAGGTTTCGCTACACACATAAGAATCGCTACAAGTAAAGAGATCTGTTCAGTATATAAACTTCGTGTCATATCAGTGCCGTATTTCAACAGCAGTGGACAGTGTTTTAACGGCGACAATATCAGTGTTATGAACTACCAGAAGTAACAAAATAAACAAAACAGTGGTGTCGTCTTTTTGTAACTGAAGCACGTCTGTTTCTCTCCGTTACCACGCCCGAGATCTACGTTTCATTTACCGAGGAAAAGTCCCTGCTCTCACATATTTCAGTAATTACTTCAGCTAGCCGAGGAAAGAGACGCAGAGAATCATCCCACGTCGAACATCCGGAGTTTACGCGGAGGCTGCAGAAAGGTAAGCCGCGAGCAACGGACATTACGAACTAGAACAACTTCGAACAGAAGGTAGTACTGCCGCAACACGTGGGAAAAGCCAGCCTTACAATTGATTAGAAAAAACATGCTGAACTGTTATAGATATTTTTTCTTTATTTTCGCACTCAATAAGTTGCATTTAGCTTAACCGATATTCAACTACTAAACGAGAGGCAGAAAAAAGAAAGAAAAAAATATATTAACTACAGACAAGGTTTGAACCAGATCCTCTGGAACAAGAGGCGCACACGCTACCCCTACACCACGATAACCTCCTGTACTACACTTCAACTAATATGTTATGTTACGTAATGGTTGTGTGAATTTTCAATACGTCTTGCCTGTCAGAATATTTAAGGCGCCTGTCGCCGAAGAAACCTTAAGGCATTAAAAATTACAAAGTAAATTTAAGTAACTTCATCGGGTTGCACTCATTGGCAAAATTGGAGTGTTTGGGAATTCCAACCTACCGCCATTTTAACATTTCAACACAAATGAAGTTGGAGATAATCAACGAAAACCGGCCGGTCAGGCTTAACCGCGATAAAATTCTTGATAAACTTTTACTGTTGTCGAGGCACCACAAATGACCATTCATCGCAGTAAAGTCCATATTTTACCATGGTAAAATCTTGATCGAGAATGGTGCACAAGGTCATGAACTACACAACACGTCATTTTTCTGCTTTTATCTTTTGAGGCCACTGTACTGAGCTGTAGCCTCAACCACCGACGACTTGCTACCTACCGCTTCTTGACGCCAAACCGGCGTCAAGTCTAGCTGTCGGCGACTACGTTTTTCCATTTCTACCTTTTTGTTTGACTGCGCAAAATTGACATAACCAGCTAACTACCTGGAGTACTGAAGAATGGCACGATATACTAGGACAAACAACTGTCTATGAATAACAGAGTGAACTTTTATTATAAATACTCGATTTCAGCGTTTCAGTTCTACATTATTATTTAGAGTTCTGATGTAATGTATTACCCTCAGGCATATATGTTGTACCTATAAAGAAATAAGACATCCGGAGAATGAATATGTAAAGATACTTTACGTGAAATTATCACACAGTTTAGGTTCTTCATTGAAGTAATTCACTTATGAAGGTTGTATCCTTGTGTTCATATACAAGAGAATGACTTTTTGATGTCCTCCGTGGTCTAGGGTTACCATGCTAGCCTCTGGTTCCCAAGGTCCCGGGTTCAAACCCGGTGGAGATTAATGAATTATTTTTGGGCGTAAAAATCCTTAGCATGGCTTCGTTCGGAAGGGAAGTAAAGCAGCTGGTCCCATGTCGTAAATTTACGGCACGTAAAAGAACCTCAAGCCTAATAAAAATGTCCGGTCTTTCACGCCCAATACAGAATGGGACGGTAAGGACAATAGTAGTTAAAGATCGTCCATAAACTCAATTTAATTGTTATACACTTTTAATTACCATCAAGATATTCTAAAATGTTCTTTAGAGATAAAATCACTCGCCCTATCTTCTTACATATGTATGGGAGAAGTTTCCTTCAATGTGGCTCATCAGTTTTGGGCCAAAATATTTTTCTTAGTAACAAATGTATAATTTTTGTTAACTGACTATAATTGTAAGTCCTACATATATCGTGATAACGTTAATCAGTTAAAATAGTGAAGCTCTGATTGTTCTCGTTTTCTGGACAACTTTCAATCGCGGGGCGTTAGTTCTTAATAGAATTCGCTTTGACTACAATTCCAAAATACACTGTCGGTGCAAGGTCCCCACTTTTCATCAATGCTTACGGTGCTAAATCAAACAAACAAAACATGATATCAAATGCTTTCGAGAGCTTTGCAGAGATACAAGGATATGCCTGTATACAAATTTTGGATACAAAATTCCTTTCTCAGCCGAACCCTTCCCTCGTTAGTCACAACGTCCAACTTTCTACAATATACAACGTAACACCCCAGATAAGGCACGTCACTAATCCCCCTCTTAATTCTTTAACGCTCTAAATATGAGTTAACTGTTGTATTAAAATCTACTTTAATACACCTTTCCTCTGATTAGCTTCTTGACAAAGGCTCACGCTACTAGCAGATTCCCTGCAAGCCTCTCGGTGTAAATAATTTAAAATTATGTGTGAAATAAGAATTATCACATGTGCTTTAAACTGTCAAAAAGATACATAATTTGGCAATTCAGCACGATTTTCAGTGCTTTCTATGAGCTCCATTGTTACTGTACGTTCCGAAATACGTTTATGGAAACTCTACAACAAAATCAATAGTGGTTACTTGGTCAATATATGCCCATTCTTCCTTGACCCTCTGAATGAGTTGTTCCCTGGAGCGTGGTCTATTAAACACACTGTCGTTCAGTTTAGCCCGCAAATTTTAATGACATTAAGGCTTGGAGAGCTTCCAGCCCAAGTCTAATTGAATATATCACATTCACACACTACAGTGTCGCAAATGATAACAATTTTGACATGTTCTATGACAAGTTTTGTTAAAGTTTATTTATTACAACAACACGAAAGCATGTATTATACACTAATTATACATTTCATTCGTAAGATGTGCCACTTCTTTAAAGTCACTCAATAGTCAAATACTCCTAGCGCCTTCTACATCACCCAGTTTTGGTCTCCTTGGTCATCACCGTGCCTGTCTTTCTGGGGGAATTCCAAATGTAGAGTCCAAAAACGTATAGCGAATAATTTTAACAGTACATACTTTGATACCCCTTATAATATTTTGGGCTATGCAGATGAGATAATTGTTAACTAATGCTAGAATGAGATCTAATGGTCGAGGAATACTCGACATTTATGTAGATTACTAGTAGAAAAGAGCCAGTTACAATGCATCGACTGTGCAGAAGCCTCGGGCTGGGAGACAGTTACCGCACGTTACCTCATTGTAGACGGCACAAACATTTTATCAGTGGAGTTCTGGAAGTTGTGCCAGGCGGAAGTTTGTCGCTGGTGAACAAAAAAGTTGTGCTGTGAATTGGAACAAGTTATTCATTACGTTCAAATGTACCTTGCAAAGGCGGATTTGTCTACGACTCTATGTAAAAACGCATATTTTAAACTAATAATACAACTCGCAAAGTTTCCATTGGGGTGAGAAACCTTTGGATCATTCTGTATTATGATATTTACCAACTACCTGGAGCTGTCTTCTTTCTCTGTCTCTTCGTTTCAAAGTTATAAATGTATTTTCTTTGCGTTTCTTTAAATAGCCCCTCAATACAAGAGGACGGGCTTATGTAATTAGCCGGAGATAAATGTTTTATGGGTTAAAAGTTTCACGTTCATCCTCATTTTAGGACTCGGGATCCACCATTTTAATTGAATAGTCAGGACGATGCTAGGCTAAGGGCACTCCCTCGAGGTACCCTAGTTCATGACTGGGATTTCACGTCCGGTAGAATCTCTTCCTCGTCTGTTTGTGTCTCAGATACCCTCTGCTAAATTCAAAGTTGTGGCTTAGTTTTTGGTTAATTATATCCTATAGCCTATACATATAGAGTCTTTCAACAAGAGTGTCCTATCTTTAACATGTGATAGCTGCCGTTGTTATTGAGTTACAGCAGTCATTTCATGTGGTTACAGTTGTTATTGACAAATAGTCATGGAACGTTACAGCATTCAGCAACGCGTAGAAATTGTGAAAATTTATTATCAAAACCAATCATCTGTTCGCCAAACCTTCCGTGTATTGCGTGAAGTTTACGGTGTGTATAATCGTCCCTGCGAGAGAACGATTCGAAGTTTGATCGATAAATTTAAAGAAGTGGCTCTGTTAGCGATCAAAGAACGCCTATACGTAATCGACGTAAGTGCTCCAACGAAAACATAGGCGTCGTTCGTGAGAGTGTACGCGAGAACGGAAACAAATCAATTGCTCGTCGAGCGCAAGAATTGGGGCTTTCGCCGACCACAACTTGGCGAATTCTGCATCTGTACTTGAAGTTTAACGCTTACAAAATGGTGTTAACTCAAGAACTAAAGCCCAACGCCTATGGGTTTTGCCGTGTATTCGCTGACTGGGCTATGGAGCAATTGGAAGCTGGCCCGGATTTTTGTCGAAAAATCATCTTCAGCGAAGAAGCCCACTTTTGAATGAATGGTTGTGTTAACAAACCAAATTGCTGCTATTAGAGCAATCGCAATCCGATGCAGATTCAAGAACGACCACTTCATCCCCAAAAGGTTATTGTGTGGTGTGGAATCATTGGTCCATATTTTTTTCAAGATGAAGATGGAGAAGCTTTAACTTTCAATGGAGAAAGATACAGGGCTCTTATAAGAGACTATTTTTGGCCTCAATTGGATGGTATGGATCTCAGAAACACCTGGTTGCAGCAAGATGGTTCCACATGTCATAATGCTCTCGAAACAATCTATCTTTTGAAGGAGAACTTCAGAGGTTTCATCATTTCCTGTGGTGGTGATGTTAACTGGCCTCCGAGATCATGTGATTTAATGCCGTTGGATTACTTCTTGTGGGTTATGTTAAATCTCGAGTTTGTCAACAAGCCAGAAACAGTAAACGATCTTATGAATAACATCACGCGTGATATTCGTGAAGTTGGACCTATTTACGTTCTTCTGTCATTGAAAATTGGGTCAACCGTATACGCGCAACCCAACGAAGTCGCGGCGGTCACTTAACTGATGTTCTCTTCCACTCGTGATGACATTAATTATGTTCCAAAATAAAAAAAGAAATAAACCTCTATCATTCATAGAACGTGTTTTATTTAAGTTCAAAGATAGGACACTCTTGTTGAAAGACCCTTTATAATTAAACTACAATCGAAAAAATTTAACTAATTTCTTATTTTAGATGAGCAATAGGATTCTTTGAAGATAAAAATCACTTTAATAAAAACTTTATTTGTATCTGTATGTGTTTGTTACCTTTCCACACATGAATGACCTACCGATTTTATAAAACTTGGTCCCACTTGTAAAATTGCCCCCAAAAGGGCACAAAATAAAACAAAAATGATTTATCTCGCTTTTATACATGTTTCTACAGAATGTTACACAAAACATTTTTGACCCTACTTTCTAACAATTCTGTTGTTTACAAAATTTCTATAACGTGAATATTTCATAAGTTATTACTATTTTTTTGTATTATTAGTGTACGTAAACCGATTACCGTAAAAAGGAGATATGATTGTTTTCCAAGAAAGAGGTATAATTTGTTTACTGTATAACCTACTGCTCGTGCTTGAATGTTTATTAAAAAAGGAGAAAAATCAGCCAAACTAACCCTACTCAAAACATTACATGTCATACATGTCGCACACAGAGTTACGAGGGCGATGAAGGAGAGTGAGAATGAGAGAGGGAGAGAAAGAGATATAGAGAAGAATCTCCATATATAATGCAACAATCGCAGCACAGCTGCGAATTCTGCTTGTACTGAATAAAATACATTCCATTCCTACCTCTATAGATGGAAATGATCTAAGGGCTGCCATTCAGAATTTCGGTCTTCCTTGCAGGCCAGCATATAGGCATCAGCTTTCTAAAAGCTTCATTGTAGTTCCAGTCTTCTATATGCTACTGTACTGGTACAATCAATTGAGGCGCTTAGAATAATAACGGCAGATCCCAACTGACATCGAATTTTGAGATAGAGGCATGACCGTGCAGAGCTGCCATCTACCTTTCATGTGATGAAGTATCAAACGAATTGGGGTATGCCAAAGCTCTCATTTTCCATCTTTAACATTTGTCCGTAGTGAAAACGAACACATTCTCAGTGTAAAAATGACAATCCCAACTAAGAGTGCTTTACTTTATGGCCGCTACACGTTCATGGCATTGTAGTGAACGGTAGTGAATATGGCGCCGTCTGCAGATGTTATTCCTGAATCTCCAAAAAAAAAAGGAAAGAAACGTGTGAGAAAGGCAACTGAGTGGGTAAGAACCAGAAGAAAGTTGTGCAGAAATAGTGGTCAACCGTTTGTAGCAAAAAAGTCCATCGATGTTGAAGGTCCCTTTGCTTTTACGTAAGGTTACATCCATTATTGTAGATAATGATAATCCTGATATTGTTAAATTTGGTTTATGTTATTCTAACTCTGAAGTGTATCAAGAGGCTTCGACATGCTGGTGTTAACATGACAAAAAAATGTGAAGATTTGGAAATAGAGCTGGATTAGCTATTTCAAGATGTTAAATGAAAAAAAAAAGTCAATTTTATACCATTTTTTCTGTTTTGTATATTTTTTTTTCTAATAAACAACACAAAATCAGGCACCCAGAAAATATCAAGTCATAATATTAACTACTTTCCACAATTTGGAAAACTACAGAAAATGACATTTATCTCAAAATGAATTTTGGTTGGGATCTGCCGTTATTATTCTAAGCGCCTCAATTGTGAAATTAAATCCTTTTGGTCAATAACAACCAAATCTAATAGAAAGTGGAGAGAAAAACATATTCTATTGTAGTGCTAACGTTTTTTCACTCTAACTTCTGTTAGATTTGATTGTTATCGGTTGTCCTGTAGGCCTCGAGTCGTTTTGACTGTTAACATGACTAATACCAGGAGTTAATAATTTAACAGTTTGTGATCCGCCATTTTTAACAGCCCAGCGACATGTTTAAATCTCCGTGTGCTATTTAAAGCATATAAATGTATAGGGTATCCTACGGAGGGGATCCGCATAGATCCATTGTGGCTACTACCGCAAGAAAGGGATAAAGGAATGAGGTGAAGGAACCACAGGAGGCTATAGGCCGTAGGAAGATATGAGACAGAGACGCTTGGAAGTCCCTAATATTTCCAAAATCGAATACCCGTTCCACTGTAAGAGTACGCTTTCCATTAAACATGCATCCGCGGCATCTATCTGGCACTGCCATACCCCACGAAACCTAGAAGCACGCCTAAAGATGAGAAGGAAATGTAATGAACGGGAAATGATGGAAAAGAAATCGTGGTAGAGTATAAACCACTCCAATATTTGCATGCCGACCCGGTGAAACCACGAAAAACACATGGGTCAGAGTGGGTGGTCGTGGGGATCATACCTAGGACCTCCCGAATGTATTTGCGCATGTCACTGCGACGCCACCTCGCTCGGTAATTGAATTGTATTATCTGAGAGACTATTTAAGCTAGAGCTTTGGGCTTTAGTATAGTAATTTGTTTACTTGCTCGTTATAAGTGTGTTAATTTAAGCAAATGCCTTTAAAATTGAGTAAGTCAGAAAATTCAGTCCCATTGCTAATTAAAGAGTGGTGGAATTAATAAAGCTAAAGTTATAGTTGGAGGAGAGAGTCATATGATTGCAACATATCCCCAAATATAATGTTTTTTAGGATTAATATGTGTAACATCTTTTGAGTATGAGAATTGCAGATGTTACGATCGTAGTTCAGTTGAAACTGTATGCAAACCTTCGATTTCTCACTCATACCCGATTACAGGAATTCATCCAGCTAGAAAACTAGACACCATACACAGCTTTATTCCACGCCAGCTTCTGTGTTTCTTTGTGTATCATTCACAATCAAGCATGAAAGGAAATGAACCACTTTATTCTGTGAGAATGATTCTCATTTATTTCGGCTTTCGAGAGCAAACGTAAAGCAAGGACTACGACAGAACTGTTCCATCAGCTATGGGAGGGCTCCCTGTTTAGTCCCGATACAAACAATTGTTCAACAGAGCTGTTGGTGACAGCGGTTTGATGTTATGAAGGAAAATGAGGTGGATGTGATGATGCTTGGCTGTCCATTGTTCAACCTCGAGCGACCAGTGTGAATACCTCCATTAGCCAGATATGGACTCTCCGATCAAGGGTTGCATCACACCTACGTGATGTCATCAAATCCCAGTTAAGGAGCAATGTTTCATCTCCCCTACATTTTAAAAGCAGTGATAACCTTTAGCAGGAAACCAAGACAATTATTGAAACAGATTCATACAAATGTTACTTCCTTTGAAAAGGCACAGTATGTTTTAAGGTAACCATTGGTGAAATTTGGCTGAAATCTAAAAACCAAATAACTAAAAATTAGTTTTTATCTCCAAAAAATACTTTGAACCCTTGGCTTCAATTACATACTATGGATTTTGCTAGCAGAGCTGTCTAAAGCTTCATCACGACACAATTTAAATGCCCAGGAGCACATGATCTAGTGGCTTGTATTCAATTGCAATACCTTTTACTCGATTTTGATTTTCTTTCACTTTTGCACATGAAAAATATTCCACACGATGTAGTTTGTAGTCAATCTTGTTCAAATTTTCAGCACAAACTCGGAGAGAATGAACTTAATAAACTTGAATATGGTTTTGCTACACTTTTAAAATGCTCCAGATATGACATAATTAGTTCGATCACAGAGCACAAATAATTTTAAAAAATGTAGAGATTTGACCTTGAGGCAGTATTTTTATCGCTTAATTGATATCAGTATAATTATACAGTATAAAAATAACAGCCCACCTATAAGCAATCCTTGTATATTATAGTATGTAAAGTGTATATTATAACCATTGTATTATGTTTATTTTATTATATATGTATAAAATGTTATGTGAATGTATTTCTTAGTTTAATAATGTAGGAGCTGTGAGGATAGAAGCAAGCTGCTTTTTGTAGCAAACAGAGTACTTGGAGTGGATCCTGATGCAGTTTGGAATTCCTGTGTGATGGTCTGGATAGATGTCTGCCTATTACTCTTTACGACCCTCTTCAAATGTCAGCGGTTTCTGTCAGTCAACAGACGAGGTTGACCTGTGCGCTTTTGTGCTGTACATATCCCTTTACGTTTCCACTTCACTATCACATCAGAAACAGTGGACCTAGGGATGTTCAGAAGTGTGGAAATCTCGCGTACAGACTTCTGACACAAGTGACACCCAATCACCTGACCACGTTCGAAGTCCGTGAGTTCCACGAGCGTCCCATTCTGCTGTTTCACGATGTCTAATGACTACTGAGGTCGCGGATAATGAGTACCAGGCAGTAGTGGCAGCACACTGCACCTAAGATTAAAAACGTATGTTTGTGGGGATGTCCGGATACTTTTGATCACATAGTGTAAATCTGATAATTCTACAGCATAACTTGAATATTCTGCAAGTCCAAGGACGCAAATTCAACGGTTGAGAAGACCTGCATAGGTTGACAAAAGATACAGCAGGCTCATGTTTTGCTAGTGCTACACGATTCCACGATGTTCAACAGTTTTTAGGGGTTGGTCCTGCTACTTATATCCTTATGTGACTAGCATAGCACTTGTCTGATATCGGACCTGATAGTGTATAACATATTCCAAATTAACTATCCTCATTGATTTATAAAATTCAGCCAGAATTTCATATAACTGTCTGAGTCACAACAAAGCTAACTCACAGTAGGTTTTGGGAAATTAAATTTTAATGTAAGATTAGTTAAAGAGTTTAGACTAGAAACACGAATTTGTAGTGATAGTTTTGTTATAAATACACACCTAATTAAGATAGTGAATAAAAGGCATTTACTTTAAAACCTAACTGGTTGCAATGAACTCCTATCACTATAAAATTGTTTTAAGGATTCAAAACCTACTCATCTATTCTTTTAAGCCAAGCATGTTAAAAGAAACCATTAGTACTAGAGCACATTTTAGTTCTTATTTGGAGAAGGGCGCATATATACGATATGGTTGGTGATGTTTCTGGACAGGCTTGTACAAAGAGCTGGACAAAGTGTGCACAACGGA
Organism: Deroplatys truncata; assembly: GCA_030765065.1. NCBI lineage: Eukaryota > Metazoa > Arthropoda > Insecta > Mantodea > Mantidae > Deroplatys > Deroplatys truncata. The sequence goes on from CM060990.1 coordinate 660,535,306, forward strand.
AGGAGAACTTTTTAATAATTTCATTATCACTGATGTGGTATTATACTTAGCAATCAATTGTGGTAGTACCCAATATAAAAACAGAGTATAATTCGATCTAGGTTCTAACTTTATTCAGATTTTATAAATAACAGGAATGGAATATATGCAGTACATTGATTATTCAGTAAGATTTTGAGGACGAATAGGGAATTGTACCATACTTTTGTGCAAAAATATACATCAGTTATTTAAGTAATGATAGAAAAAGCCAACATAACATTTTAAAAACCTTAAGAAACCCATAAGACCCAGTATCAAAGTATTTGAGATGGCAGGTCGTTATTGAGATTGTCATCTCTAGTGAGATGCCTTAGTGGTCTATCTGGGAAACAACTTCAGTCAACTGGAAATTCAATGTCCCACCGGCATGTTACCACAGTAACTCAATGGTTAGAGCAACCGCACGGAGAGCGGGAGAACTGTGTTCAAATCACGGCTGAGGCATTGAATTCTCAGTTGACTCTATAATAAAAACTTGCCAAGAGCAGAATAAAGTCTCTAAAAAGTGCAATTAATTATATACTGAGGCAAAATTTTATATCATAACATGCTGTGAATGCCACAGTGATTGTAGTGTAAATTAATAATATTGTATATACAGGATTTTAGATGTTTGTTAGCCATAAGTATTGTTAGGAAATAAGTTTACACGGCCTGACTGAAACTGACAATAGAAGTGGGTAACAATAAGCTGAGGGGGTGAGTTGTTTATCACTAGGAAGACACAAACAAATGACGTCAGGGTAGCGTGCCTCTTCTTTTAGAAATGGAGGGAATATCTTCCCTAAAGTATATATGTTAGTAGTAGTGATTGGCTGACCAAAACAGACGTTAAAGTGGGCGCAATTTGGTAACCAATAGCAGCTCTATTATAATGTTTAGGCAATTTGAGGTGAAGGAGTATATATTCTTGAGCCATAAGCAAGTTTCGCACAGTTCGGAAGAATCTCTCACGAGGTGCACGTCGCAGAATTAGTTACAAAAATGTAAAGTACACGAAGTAATTGCTGCGCGGCATCTATAACGACTGTAGTTACATTCAAATATCACAGTTTCAGTCAGGCGTGTATAAAGATTAAATATGTGAATTATGAATTAAGTGTGACGGCAATAAAAGTGTAGAACAAATTTTTTTATCAGTGTTATTTTTAGCAGCAACTCCTTTCGTTCTGCTTAGAGATACTTGCTCGACTGAGTTATAACAGCTAGCCGGAGGACAATGAACCCAAATTTAAAATAATAAAACAAGAGGCGCCCAGTAAATAAGATAACACGAGCCATGAGAATTGCGACAATACGTAATAATTAATTAACATTATGATTTATGCTACATCCAATAAAGACTTTCCACGTCATGTTTTGCTTTCCACGCGCAGTTCAGAAATGGTTTAAGTTAACATATGTTCAATGAAAGCATTTATAGGCAACAAAAGCTATGTTGTGAAATTTGCTCGTCCAGACATTATGCTTTAAAAAGTGTAGATGCAAACACATTTAGTTTCTCATTCTTTTGAATTTTATTGAGATGTAATCTTTATAAGGGAATACACCACTTAAGAGAAGTACTTCTGGTTTACACAAGGCGATTTAGCTTACGACTGGCCAGTATTTGTTTTCCCTAAGGGTTATTTCACCCCAGGGAGAAATTAACAGACACAGTAAGGTGAGCGTGGCTGATCTAGCCTCTCGAAATTCCAACGGAAGGAGATTACTAGAGTAAAAAGTGAAGCCATTAATCATTTTCATTCATCAGAGGACAGGTCCAACGACATTCCTAACCCCACTAACCTATAGAAAAAATATACATTACCCAGAAGAGGGTTATTAATCTTATGGCTCTACTGAATAGGGATGAGCAACACGTTGTTAGATTAAATGATTAATTTATATCACTTCTGTAAGTTTATGAATGGAAGCGAAACTATCATACACCCGGCTCATTATGCAACACAATCTACTTATTCTTGCTACAATGGATCATGGAGAACAATGATTCTTGAATTTTGTTACTATCAAGAGCAAGAATGTATTTAATTTGGAATTTATATTCTCTAATTTATGGTACAGTTTAATGAAGAAACAAAACAAAGAATTTTTTGTCGCCACCAGCAGACTGCAGCGAGACAAAAAAGGGGGAAGTAGGAGCCGACATGAACTACGCTATTCCTTCAGCAACGGAAACAACCAGAGAGCTTGAATCCTCTGCAATGACTAACCTGAGACCCGGACATTCACATAATAAAAATAAATATCCAACTGTGAGAGATATTTTGAACCAGCGGTAACGGTAATTTTACTTTTGTTTAAAGAGAACTCAAATCTCAGTGGAAGTGAGATAATATTGATTTAGTTTGACGCATTGAAAAATTCTGATGTCACATTCGAATGACTTTCTCTACCCTTTAATTTTTATTAGTGGGCACGCAAAATATTCCAAAGAAATATTTTTCTACCTACTTCATTATAATCGAGATAAAGTTTTGCAGAAGTAGCTACATTACACATTTTTCTATATATAGAAAGGGAACAGCGAGAGTCAAATGTTTAACTGGACCTATATGCTGCCCTTAAAATTCCATGCTCTTTCCATGCATTCACGAGAAACAACTTAATGTCGACAGAACTTGTAAAGTATGACAAAATATTGAACAATTTCAATCAAACGGCCCTGGTGCCACAAAAAGCTTTTTCAAATAAATTGTGTTTTTAAAGAGATCTACATTTTTATAGTGCGTTTTCGTCTATGGCTTAACGTTTACCAATTATACAAGATTATACGAAATTATTGCTTTGGAATGAAATAGCCTATTCTCAGAAAATTCAAAATATATATTTTATTTAGCATATAAATATCTTTTAATATACGGTAGTTTAATAAAAACCATTAGAGCCATTTTGTAGAAAAACAAAACTTTAGGAAAATGAACCGTGTAAAGGATATTTTGAGGTGGGAGGCGTTTCTTGAAAATCTTCTTGTTACCTCCTTGTAAGGTACTGAACTTAAATACCAAGTTCGGTGTTGATCCGAGTTTTCGTTTTTGAGTTATACTGTTCACACAAACACATATATACGGACCTTTTTCTAAAAGCAGTTTTTCGGACTCGAGGTACCTCAAAACATGTATTTCCGGTGAAATCTCGGTATCGAATTTTTGGATGGAATACAATACCTTCTCTACTTACTAGGTACGTGGTAAAAGTAATTAGGTAACGGAAGTAAGCCTCAACTATATGAGACACTTTGCTACTCTTCATCTTTCTCTCCCTTTCTCCCTTAGTAGGATTTAGTATACCTATTTACATTATGTGGAATTGCGTGCGTAAAAGTGCTTTGATAATATTTGTATCATTTTTAGGGCGACAGAAATGTTTCAACTGTCCCTTCTGTTTCTATGGTAATTGTAGACAGGAGAAGGAAATGCTTCAAGGACACTAATAAAAATTAACCCAATTGTACTTTAATTTCTGCGATTTATATGTAAGTATTCGATTTTCCTTTAAAAGCTTCCAAATGGGACCGCTAAAAGTATTATTACTGATAAAGCTAATCTGGAATTTACTTTTGCATTTTAAACAATGATCTATGTCAGCTTTATATTTCAGTGGGCACACTTATTTCGTTGTAACCTTTTTAAGGGGAGATTAAAAACCTCCAATGTTAAATTCCCTAAATTAATGACCAATTATCTCGGAAGGCATTTAAGAATTCCTCTGAAATGTTTACAGGGTCTAGGTACTTGTATTATAAGTTCAAAGATCTACTTTTATCCTACAAGTTTGTTTACTAAGGAACAAAGGATACTTTTCTCTCAGTTATACCACCTTTTGATTAAAAATTTTCCGCAATTATTGTTTTAAACCTAACCAAACATCTCATTAATGTAGATAAACAATAATACTTAGAAGTTTTTTCATCTTAAAATTTTAAGCCAGCTGTAGCCTTGTGCTCTGATTTTCGGCCACGGAACGCTCCCGGGTTAGATTCCACCCATAAGAAGGGTGATTTTCGGTTCTGGGTATAGGACCGGTGCCCATTATAATTGCGAGGAAAGTGAGGCGCTACGATAGGCAGTGGTTCTGGCCTCCTGAGCCAACTTTCCATCTTGGGGATGCGTGATGCCGGCCACATCACCTTCCCGTATAGGTTGCATGATCGCCCAACTCTGCTGTGTGCACGTGGGCGTGAGGCCAGCAGTCGGGTTGGCAGACTAAGGCCCTTCGCGGGCTGTAGTGCCACAGGATTTATTCATCCTCAATAATTTCTAAGAAAACGGATAATTTATACCAGAAAATGTCATTCACAGATAAAACTATTCAAGGCAAAATTGGAGAAAACAATCTCGCATATATTTCCAAAAAAAGCAACTACACGGCTTGAGCATACAGCAGTTGGCATATTTAAGTGTTACCAAGTTGTAGACAAAAACCTTCCCTAAAAGTTGAATTGAAGTTTACCTCTCTACTTCAAAGTGTGTAAGAGTTATGAATTATTTTCTGTGAAGTGTTGAAGAATTCACAATACTACACTTAAAACATATTTAAAATATATGTATTCTGCCTAGGGTAATAATACATATCAAATTAAATAGGGAATTCCATTTTATAGGGTTGTATAAAGTCTGAAAATGCCATTTCTTTGCCATTAAAACTTTTGCCTTAACAATGTAGTACTTTTTCACGATTCTAATCACACAGAAGATTACCATGTGCTGAAGCTGACAGTGTAATTGCTTTATTTGAAACTTTTGTAGTGCTTTTTCTGTTTCATTCCATATTTAAAATGCGTTTGCATTTCCAAACTTTAGACCACTGAAAACATTTATAGTTGCCATTTCTTCTTGTTTGTGTCCGGAACATGAGATATAAGTGAATCAGGACCTAAGAAAAACCTGAAAGTAGAAAAATAAAATACTGGTTCATTCTGGATACAACCTCGTCAAGTTAAAAATACATTTACTTCTGGTAATAAAATTCGCAGAGTTTCAAGCAGAAGGCATAAACTTGATTGTGAGTTTTACTGCATGGCTTTTAGTCATCCGGACGAAAGCGTACTCCCGAGATTGAGAAATGCTGTGCTCTGGAAAGCTAATGCAATAATCATTTTTAGGTAAGAGGGAAAATAACATACATCGGAGACAGGTATGGGGTACCTTTTACTGATACTGCTTGATATCGTATACCAGGACAAACCGAGCGAAATGTCTCCGCGGTAACGTGCGAGGCTTGCATTCTGAAGGTTCCGGGTTCCATTCCTGGGGCTGGTCACTCTGACCATGGGCTTTTTGTCGTTTTCCCTGGTTGGCTAGGTGAATGCTGGGGTGATCTCTTCTACCAAACATTTATTTTTCCTCATTTTCACAGAGTGGGATGGCACAGGCGGTTATGTCTTTGGCCCCCATTCGAGGTCCCGGGATTGATCCCCGGTGACCGCCCACTCTGGCCGATGGGTTTTTCGTGGTTTCCCCGGGTTGCTAGGCGAAAGCTTAGGTGGTTCATCCTCTACCGCGACTCTCCTTCCTCTCATTACATGTACCCATTATCTTCCTTGTCAATACTGTTTCTGCAATCCTAACCTCAAAATATTTATTTGGGACAGCATTTCTGCTTCCCAATTTTCGCCACATTTTCCGCAGTTAGAGAAAATCTGATTCCACACAATATAACGCCAATGTACGCGCGCTTTTTGTAACATTTCTACATTTCTTGAAACATCTTTATGCATCTTTATTATTTGTTCATATACTCCAACGCTGAACTATTGTGTTGTGTCACTGCCTGTATAAAATCTGATGTCTTATTCAGAAATCCCAGCACTCACAGCCCATCTCGGTCTTTTAATAATTTCCACTTTCCTTTTTACCCGCTTGATATTTCCTTCACGTGACGTGCACAGAGCGGGTAAAGCGAATTTTCTCATCTTCCTGTCTACCTTAGTTTCACCTTATTTCAGCGTTGGAATTAAATCCAACGTATTACATTTAATATAATACTTGTCTGCATTATTATATAATGTACGATAAAATTAATCAGCCTTGTTATATTTATTTATTCTAAGCTATACAGATAAATATGAAGAGGTATTCAGACCAGGCTGTTGGCTAGTGACATTAGAATATACATAATAAACTTTTCTGACAATTTGTAAATCCCTCTTAAATTAAAAAACTATTACCAAAAATATACCATGCAGTTACGTTTCTGCTGCCACTCTTTTGACATACACATCTCAATTTTTCTCACTTTAATTAAGAACTATCCTGTGTGTTTATATGTTCTAAATGTTTCTACCTAGTTGAAACCATTTCTGATTTATTAGCTTCTTTTTCCATAAATAAGTCCCTTTACATTCAAATATTATAAGTTCAATATCGTCACTCCTGTCCATATATATACAGGAGTGACGTATTCTCGTTTCCATGTGTTTACTGAAGTATAAAAAACCTGAACTTCTTTGGTTAATTCCCTAAACAGGTTTTTAATTTCTATATCCTGAAATCTCTTCCTTACTATTTCCAAAAAACCAGGATGTTTTTTTTCCCCGTTACCACATTTCTCCTAACCCAGTATTCTCAAAATTATTAATTCATTCACGATTTAAGCTCTTCTCTTAATATTTTAAACATTGTCTTAGCATGTTATTTACTTGTTATAATAGAATCTACTGTCCTTCAACGACGTTTTAGCTAGTGATTTGGGGTGACTTATCTATTAAATAAGGCTTTATCTGGTGGGAGGAGTACACAGTATGCTGAACTCGTGCCGCACGTGGCGCGTTCAGTGAAAAACAGCCAACAATCTTTCACTATCGCGCGTCTTTACCCCTCACTTGCCTCATACTAACTAAACACTACCTACTTCCAGTAGCTAAACCCCTAGCTGTATAAAGAGTTGCCACACCCACAAACTAAAGCGTCGCTGAACAGACAGCACATGTCTACACGATTATTCTTAACCGAGGATACTATATTTTCTCTGTAATATGTGACTTATAACTCTTTTTGAGAGTAATTCAGACCCCCATATGCTATTTTCTAAATAGGACCCAAAGAATAATAATGTATAACGTTTCATACTTATCCTTTCTGTTCGACTTGAGGCACCATTGCTAGCGGTAACAACCACAAAAATAAGTTTTAATACTTCAACCAAAAATTGTGAAAAACTAAAAACGTAATTTTCTTCGTAATAAAATGTTTCTAAACTTTAAGAAAACACATAGTTTTTTCCACGTCACGCATTTAAACTATATAATAACTGAAGCAATAAACCGACAGGTGCGTGCTTATTCATAGACACGTCCACCTTTAAACCTTGTTTTCTCGTAAACCTTTTTCAGCATTTTTCCATACTTAAAATGCTTCACACGATGCAGTATTTAGTAATTTTTTGTGCTGCCTTCAGAAGTACTTTAAAGAAAATAACCATACATTGTTTTTAAATAACGCTCCAAATTAGAGAAATGAATTAACTTTTGAAAGTTCAAGAATTTTGAAAACTAAAAAACTAGTAACTTATACCTATGCAATAATTAGAGGTTAATGTAAAAGGTTTGATGTAATAGATCTATTTTCAAACTCATATTCCATCAAATTTACACAATAAAAATTAATATTTGAATAAGCATTCAAGCTAGAATTTTGGAAGCATAGCAGAAAATTAGTGTTCTTGCGTGTAAAAACTGACAGTTTCAAAACTATATACTGAAGATTTTATAAATTTCACCTTAACGCAAAGTAGCTACGAAAGTTACACTAGAGTAACAGGTTGTCACACCCCCACTTCAAGGCAGTTGACCTAGATATCGATGCCATTGCTCAGTGATCTATGCTTCATTTAGAGTGGACGCCATGTCCAAGCTTACCTTCATAATCACCTTAGCGTTCAGCATGACGTGAAGATTAGCTTCGAAACTATCGCCGTAGGGAAAAAAATAAAACATAAAAACTCCTGAAATCCATTACTTTGCAAATGAAGTTATCGCCGAGTTGGTGCTATAAGAACGGTAGACCTTACTGGCCAAGGGATCAGCGGCGCTTGGAAGAATGTATGCAGGGATAAAATAAGGGTATGTCTGCCCCAAAATGGGTACTAGAAATAAAACATGTAATTGGGCAAGGAATTTAAACAGTTGAAAGTAAAACAGACACCAAGTCTAACTGATTAAAGAAGTGCTTTATGTGAAGCGTGATATTGTGTAGTGCGGAAACTAACATGTTCTGTGTCGACGTGACGAAATTATTAAACGCACAACAAATATGTAGCTATACAGAACTGGAGCATGTAAAATATACAGGAAATACTAAAATCGACCGGAAAAGGAAGCGGAATTGGCGTTGACATTGAATGATATCTCTTTTTTAAGTGTTTAACGCCGTTCTTATTACAGACGACACGAATACAAAATTCAACTTCTTCATGTGTGACCGGGACAGTTGCGCGAGGCACAAACACTATAGGAATTGTGAAAAATTGGCCACCCCGAGAAGAATACATTCTATGCCAAAAAATGACACATGAAGCGGTAGACGACAGGGAAAAAATTACATTGTCTCATCTTCACATTAAGATTGGCTTAATAAAACCATTTGTGAAGGCAATGAATAAAGAAGATTCAGGATTCGCTTACTTGAAGAAAAAGTTTCCACGAATTAGCGAGGCCAAAATAAAATAATTCATCTTCGTTGAACCTCAAATAAAGCAATTATTTTAGGGTGCCGTATTCAAAGATAAATTAAATTTAATCGACGGAAGAGCCGGGAATGCGTTTGAAAATACACGTGACAAATTTCTGGGAAACCAGAAATCTAAAAATTATTGTGGAGTGTCTACTGGCCTCATTTTATAACATGGACTGTAATATGTCTCTGAAGTTGCATTTTTCAAGTTCTCATTTGGCCTCTTTCCCCGCAAACATGGGTGAAAAATTGAATTGAGTTTTATTTATGGACGCTCCTTACATGCTTTGGTCCTTAACGTCTAATTCTATATTGGGCGTGAAAGGCCGGTAATGTTGCTCAGAGGCCTCTCCATCAGGCTTGAGGTTCTTTTACGTGCTGTAAATCCAGGACTTTACTTCCCTTCCGAAGGAAGTCATGCTAAGGATTTCTACGCCCGAAAAAGTCCGTCGTCCTCCGCCGGGTTTGAACTAGAAGCTAGCATATTAACCATTACATCACGGAGGACGACTAAAAAGTATGCGAAACGTTTCTGATGAGCACGGTAAAGAATTTCACCAAGATATATCTGAAATGTAAAGGAGATACAGCAGGAAATGGAACGAAAACGTGTTAACCGACTACTTTTTTGGACACTTGTGCAAAAAATAAAATTGAGTTTTATTTAAGGACGCTATTTAACTGCTGAGGTCCTTAGGGTCCCATTTTATTGGGCGTGAAAGACGGGTAATTTTGCCCAGAGGCCCCTTTATCAGGCTTGAGGTTATTTTACGTGCCGTAAATCTACGACACAGGACCACCGGCTTTACTTCCCTTCCATGGGAAGCCATTCTAAGGACATTTACGCCCGAAAAAATCCATCGTCCACCTCCGGGTTTGAATCCGCAACCTTGGGAACTAGAGTGGTAACACACATGGTAACCACTACACCACAGAGGACGACACTCTTGTGCCAGAGACACTTGAAGTATATAAAAGAAAAAGGACAATAAAAAAGTAGTCCGCTAAAGTGGAAACTTTCCTGGGTTGTAACAGTGTTATTGTGATAAATTACAATTACGGTTTAAAACAAAAACACACGAAAGTACAGTAAGTATTAAGTGTTACTAAATTTATGGAGCAGTTTTCAAGTGTACAACATACTACATTTTAACCACAACATACATAACTGAAATAGTTCAGCTCAGCTTCTCATCATTGCTTCCAGTATTGTGAGTGCTATATAACTATTTCACTAAATTTATTTGTAACACTATTGATAGATTTTGCACATCAGTAGTAGTTTCTTTCCGCATGCACGTAACGTAATTTTATTTTTAGCTACAAAAGTGAAATTAGCTCTATTTATGTACATTTAAAGTACATTGATTTTTTTACGGTTGGAGCAACTAATCAAAATGTATAAATTTTTCAGTTGAAGTGAAAAGTGATAACTATAAAAGTAAATTTGGAAAATTTTTACTGTTTGCACATACTGCTTCATTTTAAAATGCCGGTTGATGAACTGTATTAATTTAGATATTTGTGTTAAAATAAAACCTAAATTTAATGCTTTAATTTGGACTTAATACGATTTTGTTTGACTCAATGGACATTGTGGTTTTATGTGTACATTTTGAACTTAGAGTATGCTTATTAATGAAAAATGAACTTTTTATTACATATTATTACATACATACTTCAATTTAATATCGTACCTCAGGAAATATAATAATTTTATATAAGAATATTGAAGGTTTCCGTAGTTTGGCTGTTAGATTCTTAAACAATTTGACAATTCTGTTTTCTGATAATGTCTCTTTTCTGAATGCTCACAAAATAAAAACTTCTATTCTTTCTTTGCATAGAAATGTTACACATTGTTACTAATACCAGGTTCGTCCTCTAAACAGTCACATTCACAAGAATCATAGTTAAGGCATTTATGAAGAATCTTAGCCCATCCATTTCTTTCTAATTATCTCCAAATATTAATGTCAACAACTTTTTTTAAATCTCCTTTTTTCTCGTCTTTAATTTGACCTCATAAAGGTAGTACAGCTCTTTTCTTTGCATCTCTTTGGAACCTTGACACAGTTTGACCAAAGGTGAAAAATTCTCTGAGGGGTCATTAGGAAAATAGAAGAGTTCTGTTTTAAATTTCACATCTATTTCATTACTGCTGACTATTTTATTTCTTTAAAATACTTCAAATATTCCTTCAATATTCTCTAAAATTATTGTCAATTCCTTGTAATTCTTCAGCTGCCAATGCGTTCCTAGTATCCTTGTTCCTCCAACTTCTGAGTAGATTTCCCGATACTTCGCAGGTGTCAGTATTTCAGATATTTTACGTACAGCTAGTGTAAAATGTCGTGACAGTCCCCCACTCCTGAAACATAGATGCGCAATAGCACTGACCAGCCCAATTCCATAATAAAAGAGGTGGGGATCAGCGACCGCGTCCGAGTTCTGATATACTTCTATTCCCTTGTTCCCCCACCACTCTCGACACTTCTACTCATTTCTTCTCTCTTGCGCATATGGTGTGTCACGACGTTTTACATGTCTGTACCTTATTCTCAATGTGCCCAAAAACTATCTGCAGGCAGAAAGGAATGTCCACGAACTGGTAAAAAGAAACATATTTCTCTCACATGTGATAGGGATTGTTTCAGAAGCCAAAATTCGGCTGCATATATTACATAATGGTTCTTATTTTGTCCACCGCAATCATCAGAAAAAAGTTGTATGGTTGTAATGGATTCATTAAGCTCTGCTTACTCAAGAAAACAGTAAGAGCAGAACAAATTTCTAGTGCTTCTCTACCAGCCTGGGTTTCATTCCGCACAGAGAATGTAGGTTTTGTGGCATCTATGTTTGTTACACAAAGTGTAATTTCAAATTTGGCGAGCATAGTAAACCTCGCTGATATATAATTTCGGAAGAGGCTGCACCTGCTGCATATCAAAAGCACAACATTTAATTCCATAGGGCTTTTGATTGATTAACTTATGAAAGACCTTTGTTTTTAATCTATGTGCACCTAGTTCTAGCAGCAATTGTTTTTAACAATTTCTGTAACATGTTGGATTTCATGGCGTACCCTTAGGCAGTAGTTGCATGTATTCGTTGCAGGTGCACGAAATCCCAAATTAAACTTAGTATTAAAAACATTAACAAAGAAAGACTTCTTTACATTAACGTTTGGAGTTAGATGTATTATACATTTAACTCCGCTTTTTATGTTCAATTCGCAAGGAAGGTAAAGTCTTCTACTTTTATTTCTGTTATGACTTGCTTTGGCTTCTAATCTTGATATAAAATGTATTGTGTTTCCTTTTTTCTCTCCGTATTTTTCAAATTGATGATCACCTCCTCGTTTGTCAATCACAGCGTTTCTTGATACTATCCCATTCGCAATTGTATTTGCTCTTGTTTGAGTGATAACAAACAGTATTCTGAAAAATGCTGCACATACAGAAAGCTTTTCAGTACCTGATTTTATCTGCAAAGAAAACAGAAGTATTTTAAGTTACTTGAAAAAAAAAGATATATATAAAATACAGCATTGAAAAAACTACTCGTAAAGTATTAAATTACTTGCATGATATTTTACTGAGAAGGCATTTGGTTTTACTTTGGCATCGTTTCCACGCATGCGTCTATGCTGACATCCATAAGAAACGACAATTTCATATCCTGCAGAGTTTAGAAATACTGCAATTTTGGATTTGTAAAGAGCATTTATTGGTATGGAACAGCATCGAAAACGACCACCCTTGTGCTGGCAAGGAGGCCGAGAAGTCATTAGTAAAAGGCTATGCTTGAATAAATTTCTCTGACCTTACGTTATTTTATATTCAAATTCTCTTTTTGTATTCTTTTTCATTCTTTTTCTGGCACCTCTATCTATTATATCCTCCTTACTGTAATGTTACTTTCCCGTTCTAGCTCCATTTTCAGCAGCACCACACTAAGAACGAACTTTTGCCAACAAGCTGTATGACGATATTGAGACCAACAAACAATAATGGGGACTTCGTGGTACGTCAACACACGTCAACAGTAATTGTCAGCAACTAATTCACGCTTCATTTGTAATCTTCATTAATACCAACATAAAAAGTACATAATTTAAACAGAGGCTTGGTTATCACAGCACCGGTGATGAAATTTATACTCTTTAATTCACTTACACTGATGGACATTATACAATTTGATGTTTCAATTCATCTTTAAAGCAATGATTGAATGAGAAATTATACGTTTTAAAGCATTTTGAGCATAGGCCATACGAAAAAGTATACGAAAACATATAACTTAAAGATCTATTGCGCATCCCCCCTTTCATCAGTTAAGTAGTCTGTTGCTCGTTATGAACTTAACCAGACTGCTAACTGAGGCTTTCGATAGTTCATCTATCTATGGAAAATGATTGCCAAAATACTTGCTCCTTGATTCGAAAGAGCAGGACAATCACATAGTAACAGTCTCATCTCCTTCTAGGCATCTATTACAGATAGGGTTGTTAAACAATCCCATTCTGTATAGATTAAACTTTTAGGACACAGTGTCCTGTAATGAATCCTGTTGCCCATACAAGTCTTCTTCTACTAAGACCGCGCAAGTATTTTGCCCGGCTGTTATCCAGGTCTGTATTAAACAACTTGGAATGTCTGCAACCCTCAATGGAGGTCCAGTAGTTCTTGTGTTCTGCTTGAGTCCAGCACTTAATAGCCTGTTTCACTGGTATATAGGACACCCCCAGTACAGGTTCCGGACCCAAAAATGGGATTTCGCTTCCAATCTTGGCTGCTTCATCTGTTTTCTCATTGCCTGGTATACCTGTATATCCTGGCACCCACATGAGTTGAACCCTATTGTTTTCAGCCAGTACAATTAACAGCTTGAGAAAGGTGAACCCAAATTTAGGCATATAATACTGTGCAGTCACTTCTTTATTAATTGTTGAAACATTTGTTCAGATTCATTGAAACCTTTTAATTGTCTTTTCAACACAAAATAATAGTATTGGTTTATAAAATCCATAATTCACGCCTTGGTGTTTCTGTGGATTAAGGGGCAAGCCCAACCTTGCAGTTGGAGTACCACACGCGGTTATGAAGCTAGCTGTAATGATTTGTCGCCCATAAGGGAAATATTGGAGATATAGAAGAGCGGAATGCTGGCCATCCTAGTGACGGTTGCTAAGGGGAGAGCTTGTTAACCGCTGCTGTTCGCTAGTATACGAGTTCCGTCTCGTACACGGAATGTCTTTGTTTCACGAACATGCTTGGCACGAAGTTCTACATTGTGTAGCCAAACCGTATCATGTATTATGGAAACAAGTAATAAGCGTTATGTCAAGCTAATGGAAAATGATAAACTAGAAAAGGGAATCTGCGTGTACACTCAGCTCAAAGTAAACGCATTTGCCTACAACTCTGCCAATATATCCCACACAGCATATACAGGTGCGAAAAGAATGTGCAGAAATTTGTAGAGTAGAAAGGCAGATCCAAACTACTCATTTTGAGGTTAGGGGCATACGGAGTGTAATAACAAGAGCCCAGCAAGAGCATAACTGAAATCAGACCTTATGAAAAGTGTTTGTTTTCCAGTTAAAATGAAATATAACACGACAGGTGTGTAGTACTGTAACAAATGAAACATTTATGTTGCTAAACATACTTGCACAATACGTTACACTTGAGTCACTGTTTTCACACACTCAGAACATAACACTAATACGTCGAGCCACAACTCACAACTGAACTGCATTCAGCACTGACCACTTTCAACTGTGCAAACTCGCTGGGCAGAACAGCTCCTTATATCGGACCCGGATACAAAGCGGAACCTTCTCGAGAGGGAAGTTACTAGAACCTGCCGAAAGAAAATTTCCGGAGCAGTAATTACCCAAAATGCAGGGAAGTGGCACATAAGTCTGTTGCGCGACTGTTGTTCTGAAAGGCCGGTTGTAGCTGCACCCCGCCGGCCCACAGGCAACTTAACGCTCGGTCACAGTACTGTCTGAAATGAGTATTGGCCCATGGTGAGAACCTAATCATTACATGCGCATACTGCACTGTACTCTTTGTGCTGAATGCAACGGCAATACCGTACCAACCAGTAGGCTTCGCATCCGACAGGTACTAGTGCCACAAACAGGATTCACTATCGGAGACCCTACACAACGGATTTAATGTTGACACAAGTAGTGCAGTAAAAACTTTTCAGCGACTCTTAATTTCTATCCTCAAAATGCTTATTTGGTGCTGCCTTTCTACTACACTTTCTACCGTTTATATTATTTCAAATCTATATATTCTATATTACTTATAAATTAATTGTATGCATCCGTGGCCGAGTGGTTAGACCGCTCGCCTCTCACCGAGGCGGCCCGGGTTCAATCCCGGATATGGGATTTGTGGTGGACAAAGCGGCGTCGGGGCGGGTTTTCTCCGGGTTCTCCGGTTTCCCCCGCCATTCATTCCACCAACTGCTCCGTCATCATCTTTCCTTTCACCCATTTCACCATCATTTCATATTTCTTTTCTCCCATACCAGGCATCGGGCTGATCATCCATCCTGGATCTTCTGTCTGATCCATGACGGTCTGCTCCTCGACGGGCCTCTGACCCCAGGCACCCGCCTGTAAGTCCTGGGGGGATGTAAGTCCTACATAGGAGAGGTTAAACAGAGAAAGAATAAAGAAGAATTGTGTGCATTATCCTTTGGTTTCCAGTTATTTGTTGTATTGTGCGTAATCATTATTTACTTTATTTTTTCCTCAATTTTGTGTGTATGTCTGTATGATGTTCTGGAAATGACTCAACCGATTTTGGTAATTATCTAACCACTGAGAAGTGCTGTTCTTCCAGAAGGACATTGGCCATAATTTATAGCACAACATTAACAGTGGGCTCAGAGTCTTTTTAATTTAGTGTATACTTATCGTCCAATTTCAATACAATTCGTTGAATATCAGGTGATTTTGGTACTTTAGTTGGAACATGACATTTTATTTAATTCCAGCCCCAAGGGGAACTTAGATCTTTTAAAATTGAGTTATTGGAGAGGGCGCTGCTGTTCATACCACCAAGATTTCCCTCTGATTTTGTTGAACTTCGTTATCGAGGATTATTTTTTGTATGATTTTGACCACACTTGAGTTTTAGAATCTGCTAAAAATGATAAGCTGAATTTAAGCTACATGTTAGAAAAAGTAAAAAAACGGCATTTCCCGTGCAGGGTTTCGTTTTTACTTTCTGTACCATGTACCTACATAGTAGGTAGAGAAATTGATACCGGAATTTTACCAGAAATACTTATTTTGAGGCCCGTGAATCAAAATAAAACACTTTTAGAAAAAGGTTCGTGTGTGTGTCTGTGAACTGCATAACTCAGAAACGAAAATTCGGATCAATACTAAACTTAGTATTAGTTCAGTACCTTCCAAAGATGCGAAACGAAGATTTTAAAGAATATCCTCCCACCCCAAACTACCTTCACGGGTTCAAGCCCGGCGGAAGGCGGTGGATTTTTTCGGGCGTAAAAATGCTTAGCATGGCTTCCTTCGGAAGAGAACTAAAGTCGGTAGTCCCGTGTCGTAGTTTACGATACATAAAAGAACATCAAGCCCGATAGAGGCCTCTGAGCAAAATTACCGGTCTTTCACGCCCAATATACAATGGAAGGCCAAGGACCACAACAGCTTTAAAGCGTCCATAGATAAAACTTGAGTGTTTAGTCATGGGGAATTTTTCGATTTTTTTTATTTTCTAAAACTTGGTTGTAAGGATCTTGATTAAAATACCATATATTAAAGGTATTCATATTCCAAACAAAATGTATATCATAAATTTTCTGGGAATAGCCTGTGAAGTCCTCTTCATTCGGAAGGAATTTTATATAATCTTGTATAACTGGTAAACGTTAAGAGATAGACGAAAGGGTGTTGCACAAGAAATGTACCTCTCTTTAAAACGCACAAATTATTTCAAATAACTTTTTTGTGGCATCAGCCTTTTCCGAGATATTCGTTATTAATGGTTCGAATTGTTATGTTTGAAATCCCTGTCATCATTCATTTGTATCTAGGGATGGTATGGAAAGAGTATGGAATTGTAAGGTCAGTGTATAGCGTCCAGTTCTAAAACATTTGACTATCGCTGTTCCCTTTGTATCTATACGGAAATTTGTAATGTAGATTTTCTGCAAAGGTTTACTTGGATTAAAATGAAGTAGATATAAAAATAAGCTTTAGTAAAAGTATTCTGTTTACCCGCTAATAAACGATAGAGGGTAGAGAAAGTAATGTGATTGTATCACATAGGATTTTTTCGTTCTACTTTCGTTTCAGGTGGAAGTTTTAGATACTTTACATTATTATTTGTATCCTCTCAAGATAAGTTAGTTTACGACCTTGTTTAACAAGTCGTTCCAACACACGCGTAATTTCAACACAAAACAGGCGGCGTTAAAAACTTGTTTGAAGCACAGTTAAATGAGCTACATGACAGCAATCTCTCTGCAAGGAAGTGATAAACTCTGGGTTGTCTTCAACAAACGAATACTTCCTTGGAGGTACTACAACTTTATACAAAAAGCTTTTTTTATCCTTATTTTACTTTTCACGCCATACTCTGCTGTAACAAACTGCATATCGTATACTTATTGTTCCAATACTATGCATTATAAATATCGAAATGTTAAGGGAAGACGGTAGGCAAATTTGGTCAAAAAACTTTTTTTTTCTAATATTGTATTTGATAGATTAGACATATGAGCACATGTTCCAAGGATATCTTGTTTGTTTTTCCACTTCTAGATGCGTTTAAAATTTAAAATACCTTAGGAGTGCTACTGTGCCACACCTTTTTCTTCAAACCGGCACCAACTCCAAATTTGTTAGTTTAAGTTTATACTGTAATTTATTCCAGTAAAATTGTAAACTGTTTTAATTGATGCAAGTGGTTTATTAGAAGGAACTCAAAAAGCAATATTACTTAAGAAAGAGAGTGTAGTAACACGTTTCGTAAATGTACAAAAAGGCTATCACCTGCCCCGTCATCATCCAGGCATGCAGTACCGCCGATTATTTAACCTGGGCCAACCCCATCCTAATCCGCAGCCGAGATAGAGCACCCAACTCTATAACCATACTACCTTTAGGTACAGTTACTCAAAGTATGGAAGATGCAGACTTGAAATTTTCACAGCTTTTAAATGATAGCATAATGGAAACGACGATAGCATTACAGGATGGTAGGGCTAATCTAGGGGTTAGCGGGCATGAAACGAGAGCTGAAAATTTCCACTTTTTAAAGCTCAAGTGTTGATATTAAGTAATATTTTTTACATAAAAACATAATCACTGTACAGACCTGATCTGCTATCACTTTTTAGTTAGATAAGTAGCTACACTGTGTAAAATTTTAAAGTGTGGCCGTTGTAATTTTCTTTCTAAATTGAACATGCAGTCTTATGGCAGTAACATTGGCTACTGTCTTCCCTTAAGATGATTGTAAGCTAGTTTCTGTTTAACCAAAGAGGTTTTGAGAGCACAATATGCGTGCTGTTAAGGGTACCCATAAGTAAAATTTCTACATCAGTTTTTATAATTTTGTCGCATACAGCTCTACCACAATTATTAAAAGCGTGTTTTGAATGTTATGCAGACATCTTTAATGTTTGTTGAGAAAAAGCTTTTTATTTTCATGTAATTATACTAATTAACCAGGTTTTCCACACGATGCAGAAATCTTAATTTTGAAAGAATTAAAATGCTACCAAGTTATTTAAATATTAACATACTGAGTGTCCCAAATTGACTTGCACACACTTTGAAACGTTATTTCTCAGCAACGAAATGAGACAGAAATAAAATATTTGGTGTTTATGATCCAGAAGGCACTGGAAAAACAAAGCAACACGTTCATCGTTCTTCATGTATTTATAAACAAACAAAATGCCGGCGAGATTGGTATCAAGAAAACCAGTGTTCATCGAATTGTGCGAGGCCAAAACAGGAAGCCTTATATTCCGTGACTTCTCCACGCACTAAATGAGTACGACCCAGATAGGGGCTGCAATTTTGTGAGTGCTTTCTGAACAAGTGTGACGAAAGGAAGATTTTCAAAACTCAATTGTTTGGTCAGATGAAGCCACACTCAAACTTGATGGCACAATTAATCGGCATAATTGTGTACACCGAGCTAAGGAAGACCCACACATCGTTGAAGAAAATTCCGTCAATCTTCCGAGTAACAGTATGGTGCGGTATGTCTTCCCGAGGAGTGGTTAAAATGAGGTTTACTTCCAAAAAGACGGAGCTCCACCTCACTTCCATATCTCTGAGAAATTTTCTCGGTCGCACATTCAACCAGAGATGGACAGTACGAAGAGGAAGTGCTACTGGTTTCCCGTCTCGATCTCCCGATTTAACCGCTCTAGACGTCTGTCTTCGGGGCACTTTAAAGAACACGGTGTACGGCACAAAACCACAAACAATGGAGGAAATGAGAGATCGGATTGAACATGCCATCAATGATATTCCATTACCGACAATTCAGACGGCATGTCGTTCTGTTCGACGTCGTTTCTGGGGGTGTACTGTGGCAGAAGGTGGACATTTTTAATATGCACGGGCTTAAGGAAGTTTAAGGAATAGAACACAAAAAAATATTTGTCTCATTTCGTTTCTGAGAAATAACGTTTCAAAGTGTGTGTACATCAATTTGGGACACTATGTATAAAACTGGCACAATGTTTTGACTCTTCGGGTTGTTTTAGGAAAACATTTGAAACCTTTAAATATCATTTTTAAACAATTTATCCGAATTAATTATGCAATATTTGAGCAACTTAAAAGTGCAGCAAAATCCATGTACCAGCTTTTTAAGTTCATTCTCTCCGACTTTCTGCTGAAAATTTCAACAAGATTAGTTACTATCTACACAGTATGGAACATTTTAATGAGAAAATATGTAAGGAAAATCAAAGTAGGTGAAAGTATTAGAATTAAATACAGGTCAATAGGTCGTGTGTTCTTGTACCTTTAAATTGTCACGTGTTTAAGCTTTAAAGGTGTCTGAGAGCAAAAGCCATAGTATGTAATTATTGTTGAAGCTAAAGGTTCAAAGTATTTTTGGACATAAAAACTGATTTCTTAATTTTTTGAATATGTTGGCCAAATTTCAGTTACGGGTACCTTTAAGTGTTAAGACCGGCCTTTTCCTCCGCACGTAAAGTTAGTCACAACCAATGTCTCCTGTCGCTTTCTCTGACAACCGGCGTTTTATATTCCCATCTTCCCTCCAACCGCTGAGTGAACGGTGATTGCTCAAAACTTTATTTAAATGCTCAAAAACTGTTCAAAATATAATTTGGGGTCAGTTACACATGATGCAAACTAAATCCCAGTTTGGAAAGACTGGAGAGTTCCTTGTTAACTGTATCATGCATACGGTGACATTTTCGATCTTATCCAATAAGGGGTACGTAGAGGTTTTAACTCAGCAATTAAACGCACTGCTTGTTTATAAAATTCACGTTTTAGCTCAGGGTTGCCACTGGATGGGACACAGGGTTTAACCCATCCCCCCTGCTTTGTTCTTCGGTTTGCCTACCATTCAAGGAGCTTCTATTCTATTAGCACTGTGTAACCGTGTCCAACCTCCCCGAACACGTGAAGTTGGAGGGAGGAAGGAGAAGAATGTCACCGCGTAGCATAAAACGGCATGCCCGCTTTGGCTGACAAATTAAATATAAACCATAATAAATAATTACACAAAAGGAAAAAGGTGGAGCAACAATTTGATGATAAAATTAAAGTGTTATAGACGTAGTACATTCCATATTCAGCTGTAATGCACTCACAAGGTATGCTGCTAGCTTGTTTGAAGAAGTTAGATTATCGAAATAAATTATGTCACAGATAAAATATTTAAGCTTCAGCTTTGAGCAACGTATTGTAGGTTTATCCTACATATGAACTACAGATTTATAAAAATTATTACTTATTTAGGTTTCGCTTTCTTCAAATTGTATCTTGTGAACTTAAATAAATAAGTAAACTATTGAGATCAATACTTGTTCTAACTACCATTCACATTAGAAAACTACTGCACGTAACAAATCTTCTATAAGAAGTAAGAACCAGGCATTTTTGTTTATCGTTTCATCAAGATGCTGTATTTGAATGCTCCCTGACGACCCGCACCTATTGTTCTAAATTAGATTGCTTCAAAACTTTATTCATAATGCTGCATAAATACTTTGTCAGGTTCATTTGTGGAATTTTTCTAAAATTTTAACAAGTTATTAAAAAGCTTGTCTGGACGTCCAAATGAACAGATGCTTTGTCAGTGTAATCAGAATTTTTCATACCTACGACTACCAAATTCAGATTGTGTTCTGAAGTGGTTTACTTGTAATGTTATATTAATTTGTTGAGCCCCACGTTTGGGAGCCAATTTGCAGTGGTATTATTAATGTTATTGTTTGTATTTGTGTTTACTTCACGTGGTGAAGCCATTTTGTGACGTGATTCTTTGTTAAGTTTGTAGCTCCATCTGGTGTTAGCAATTTGCGGTAGTATTAGTGTTTGAAAGAATGCGACTGTTATTTTATTTAATTTTTGTTTACTGTCCTCCGGCTAGCTATGATCTTTTTGGTCGAGCACATCTCTTTATACAGGTTGTGTAAACGGAAAGGAATCTTTTATCCAAAGATAACACTGATGAAGGAATTTGTTTTACACTTTTATTGTCGAACACATTCACTATCACATTTACACATTGATCTAGACACTCGCCAAAATGAAACTGTTATAATAACTTCTTACTGATCACTTTTAATTCGCGTACTTCAACCTTTTGTATAATTAACTTTACAATACTTGAGATTTTTCATAACTCTTATACGCGTAACTTGCGAATCGATAGCCGACGCGTAATATTTCTGCTGGACTGAAGGCGACATGTAGCATACAAATATTTTCGACGAACTGACGGACTCTACCTCTAACCTAGCTCTTTTATACTCATACACCCCGATATGCCTAAAGATTATAACTGAGCTGCAATTGGCTAATAAAACGCGCCAACATTAGCGTCACTTCCTCGTTTCCAATAATGATAAACAGCTCACCCCCTCGCTGCATTATTGCACGCTATTATTGTCAGTTTCAGTAAGGCAGTATAAACTTACTTCTCGACAATAATTACAATCAACAAACATCTCAAATCAATGTCACACAAAAATGCATATTCATACTATAATCATTCTTTACATTTAAATAATTTATGATGCAAATTACTGCATCAGTTCATAACGAAAGGTTGCATAAATATGTTTTCGCTTAAAAATGTTAAAATCTTAAGAGAAAAAATTTACTCAACGTGAGAGAGATAAACAAGAAAATAACCGAGTACAAATCGAGCGAAATGGCGCCGCGGAAACGCGTACGACTCCCATTGCGGGTTCCATTTCCGGCGACCTCGCTCTGACCCGTGAATTTTTTCGGGGCTTTTCCCGAGACGTCAGGCAAATACTGGAGTGATTTCTTTCCGCTGCTTAATATTATGTGCCTCCATTTCAATACATTCATCATTTCATTCACCCTTCACCCCTTTAGTTCTATTTCAGGGTTGGAAGTGTCGGCGATGGTGTTTCGGTGCGGCGTAGTAGGGAAAAAAGATGCTCTCTGTGGAACTATCTCCGTTCCTAGGCTTTCGGCTGGTTGCTGCAGTATACGGGGTATTGGACACTCTGTGCGGGGCGCGGGTTCCGACTGTCGGGGCGTCTCATCTGGAAACTCCAGATACCCTATCATTGCTTTGCCGTCACTCCTGGTTCCAGTCGTCCGGTGTCTTCTTTCACCTGCTCATCCCTACCGAGGGCGTCCCCTCATTATTCTCACTGGAGCAGTGTTGAATCTCCTCCAGTAATCAGAAAGAGAACTGAGTGCAATAATGTTCACACTTCTGGTAGAGCTAACCCCGAAAGATGACTCTGCAATAACGAGCGAGGCTTTCATTCGGGAGGTCCCGGATTCGAATCCCTCCCACCCTGAACTTTTCCCAGGTGGGATTTCCTTTCATTGGTTTCACCTTCATATGCTTCAGAGTTGCAGGACGAAGCTACGGCGATTGGTTCTTGGTGACGGGACCTTGGAATTTGCGCTGCGTAAACGATTTCTCCCTGGTGCTTGGATTGCCAGCAAGTGCCCCTTCCTAGCGGTTCATTCCAGCGTATCCCAGTCGACTATTGTGCAGGCAGGTTTGCGCGGCGTCTAGGTTAGTGTAACTCCATAATCGCTAGGGAACCCGTCCTTGCTAGTGTGCATCATCGTCCAGATCTGGCCACTATCTCTTTCTCCCAAGGGTCACGTAAGATACAATGGGCTTAGACTTACGTAAAGGGCTGAATCCCAGCGGCTGGGTTTCTCTTCGTCTGAACTATCGTATCCTATCTTTAAAGTTAACATAAGTAGACTATTCCTGATCTTTGTTGACCAACCGTTGCAGGGGTGTACAACCCCGGAAGCTGCTAATAACAGGTGGTGGTAGTCCCAGAGGTAAGGAGCAGTCGGTATGCTGTTTGCATACCAAGGAGAAGCTAGGGGTCGTCAAATAAAGACTACGCCAGGTTATATAAAGACTAACTAGCGATTAGCTAATTTTATTAAGTGAGTTACCGGTTGTGGCTCCCGAAATACAAGAGCAAATACACATGGCCAGGACTTACCTGAAAAATTTCTAGCAGGACTGTTAAAAGTTGACTTTATTAGGGTGGGGTGTTGACCCTACGTAGACGCGAGGTGTCCTCTCTTCAGTGTCACAGAAGGATTGAGTGACAATTGCCCCGGTTGGTCTAAAAACATGGCCAATATATAACCTTCGCTATGCAACTTCAGCAAAATGCTGACCTAAACTGCATTCACTCTTAGGTTGATCCGCATCAAAACAAAACCCAGGTGACCAGTGCACCGTTGTAATGTATCCCTCCGCCATTTAATTCTAAAAGAAACGAGCGAAAAAGAAAACATCAGGTATGCGATATCCTACATTTATTCGTCTCTGGAAGCGGCACCTTTATCAACTGTTGGCGGCGTATTTAAAAAAAAGCAATTTATATTGTTACCGAGTTTCATTCTTGTCCCATTCTTGCATCGCGTATTTCTAACACTTTCTGTTTTTCTCGCGTGTAACCACTTTCCTGTTTCAGATTTTTCTTTACGAGCATGTTTCTACTTCTACTTGAAACATTGGTGAACTCAGAAGTTAATTTCACCACTTCTTTCACGGGAAGTGTTAGATATTTCTCACATAACTTACAACAACTTCCAACCCTATTGTTTTTTCACCACTAATCAATGGTTTGCCCGCTTATGCTTTACGTAAGTCGACGAAAACGCAACAGCAAATCATCTTCCGCCATGATACTAAAGAGAAACTGCTGGCTTCTGGCTACAAATAATATTCTGCGCATACCCGGATGTCAGGTACATATACGAATTGCATGTTGGGACTTATAGCTCTGTTTAAAGGTACAACTTAGCGTTAATTAGACTTTTATTATATCATTTAAGGATAAATTCATTCTAAAATTTAAATTATTAGCATGGGACTATTTTCATGCACGCATTGCTACAGTGTTGTACCACGGTGCACTGGTCACGTGCGTTTGTTTTGGCGCGGATCAATCTAAGAGTGAATGCAGAGTAGTTGCACAGTTTGTTCCAGTTACGCCACTTCACGAGATCTGATGGAACTTCCCGGTAGCGGATCGAATCCCACTAAGGGTCGTTACAACATACACCTAAAGAGTTTAATTCGACGGATTCTTTAAGAGCACTAAAATAATTTAAAGAACTATGTTGCAGATACGCTACACAGTTGGGCTCCTCTAAGGGGACAGGTGCTGGTAGCTCGTAATAGCCTATGGCATAAAATATGGAACCAGTGAATTCTTCTCTTTAGCATAGTTTATCATCTTAATTAGTCACTACTTTGCAGAATAATATACACACTATATGGGCTTTGTAACGAATTTTGAGAACGTAGGATCCTGCCATCATTGTTTGTCAGATGACCTAGATCCTGCTACAGGATGCATTTAAGCCTAAAGTAAATTTTGCAGCATAATATATTTATTACCCTTAAAGATACTGTTTTTATATGTTTCAAAAATGTTAAACATTTTAATAATTATTTTAACCTTTTGGTATCGAAATAGCATATGCACTATAAATCCAAGATTTTGCTTAATATTAATCTAAAATTTTACTGATGTAATTTAAAGGCTTCTACCAACAGTGTACACTAGAATATTTAACATTATCTTCAGAAATTATTCTTGAAATATCTGTCATCAAATTGTCTAATTTTTAAAGACATAAAATTAAATATATTAAGAAAACACTCTAGAGAAAACTGTTTATGTGAGAAAAATATACTTCACAGTAGTTAGAGCAACTGTCTTGAATATTTTTTAATTATTATAAAATCCTTATGGGAAAATCAATTATGGAAAACGAGCAAAAATATGAATGACGTAGCTTTTCTACAAGTGACGTACAACGCGGTTTATAAGTAACGGGTCTTCGGATTTACTCGGCCTTTAGCGCCAGTTGGTTTAAATAAATGACGTCATTATTAGTTCAGCGAGCCCCTTGTCAAAAAGGGGAGGTGCGGAATTGTACCTCGGACTACACGAGTTTCCGACTTCGTAAATAGACTGATGTGCTGCGGCGATACAGAACTACTTTTCACTATGATATTTTGTGCGTTCTTTAAACGCGATATGGAAGTAACCACCAAT
Source organism: Deroplatys truncata (assembly GCA_030765065.1). Lineage (NCBI taxonomy): Eukaryota > Metazoa > Arthropoda > Insecta > Mantodea > Mantidae > Deroplatys > Deroplatys truncata. The sequence continues at coordinate 660,560,835 of CM060990.1, forward strand.
CACAGAATTTCCATGATTGAGTGCTAAGCCAGGACACTCTACGCTACAAAAACCGTTCAATTGTTTGAGTTGCCTATCGGCATACATGCTGAGATTGCGAGTTTACGAGACGTAAGCGAAAGAAGTACCAAATGTAAATACTGGAAAGGTGCGATACAAGTCACATTTCACTAAGGTGACCTAGAAACTGTAGGCGTCCACCACTTTCACTCATCTTTCGCTAGTTCTCTGCCATAGGCACTAGTGATAAACTCGCTTCAAAGTATTGTCGTCATGCGCAGACAACCGACTGACCGCAACGGCCTAATAAGTCTAAAGATCTCGTATATTTACTGAAGCAGTGAGATGCTGAGTTTTTTATCCATAATAAAGGTAAACCATATTATAAAAAGTAATTAATAAACATATTTATTTGACTTTGAAAGCTGAACTTCCTCCTTTATGTTTTACTACAAATGAATACTCCAGGCTAAAGTTGCGTGCTATAATTAATTAATCTCTACAATAAAACTGAAGGAAAATACTTATTCTTAAATACCATACCAAACTGTTGTTTTGCTACCAATTTGAATATTTATTATGTCTCCATTATCAAAAGGGAAAAACGAAGAGAAACTGATATTTCAATGAGGAACGCTGTAAAGCCATCTATCACTAAATATACTTTTTAAGGAAAAGACCTAAAAGTAATGCTTTGAAAATCTTCACATTACCTTAATGCTTGATAGTTCAGCTATTTACTGCAGCTTCGGCATAACCGAGAAAGACTCTTCTACAGTATGTGCTCCACTTCTGGTGCAAAGGATCCTAAAAACAAAGGAAAAAAGCAATGCTGAAAAATTTCAAGTGCATGCTATTTATGTTGTACCTTTAAGTAGATTGGATTACTCTACTCATAAAATGTAAATATTTAACATTGATTTATTTTATCCCAAATTATATAACTGGCATTAGAGTAGCTAGAAAATTATGGTAAATAAATAATTGAGCCCATTAAGACAATAATAAAAAATTGCACTGAAGGCTTACGAATAACACAGCGTTCAATACAGAAACTTTTTCCATAAATACTTGAATTGCAGCGGTGTAAATAGCTAAATCTCCCATAAATTCGTGCTTCCCAGTTATACAGAATGGACCATTTAAGTTCAGACATACAAAATCTCCAAAACTATGCGTTGTAGAAACAAATGTCTTTCATAAAAGTTGCTTGACATTATGGGGGAAAGTAAATGTCATTAGTTCTGTTTTGTTTGGAGGAGGTTATGATGGACCTTTTAGGATCAATTTAATTTGTTTAAATGGGAACCTACATTTTATATGTTGTTTTCTCATTAGAAAATGGTTTATAAGAACCTGTTTATTTTGTGATTGAGGAATAAGGGAAAATAAAAAATGTTGGTTCCCAATTACGAAACGTAACTTGGCCCTCAAATGACCATCCACGGATGGTCCAACCATTAATTCACCCTTCGTACACAGCTATTCGGAATTTTCGTTGATATTTACGTTAGTGTAAGAAAAATTACAAAGTGTTGTATAAAAATGTTGTTTAGTTTTCATGAGGGGTGAGAAAATAACATAATAAAGGTAGGTTCTCATTTTAAAAAAAATTGAATTCACCCTTACAACGTCCTCCAAATAAAACACGACTAACGCAATTTACTTTCCCCCATAACATCCAGCAAATTTTATAAAAGGCATTTATTTCTACATGGCTTAGTTTTGGAGATATTGTACAGTCTTAGCTTAAACGGTCCATCCTGTATATGCTCGGGGTATTGTGAACTAAAGCTATTTTATAAGCATAAATACTGAAATTCATAACAGAAATCTCCCATTATTTTTCATACCTGTACGGCGGATAAGTATGAAGGTGTGAACTTTTAATATCAAAATAGTTATGGCTGAAAAAATACAATGTGTTACACTTACATGACTTTCTCTACCCTCCATGACTTATTAGCTGGCATACGAATTATTCTTAGGAAAGTTTAAAGTTAAGTAGATAACAAAATATTCGAGATAAACGTTTCCGGAAATAGCTGCACTACATATTTCGTTACAGATAGAAAGGGAATAGCGATAGTCAACTGTTTTAGAACTGGACGCTATATGCTGGCCTTGAAATTCCATACTCTTTCCATGACATCGCGAGAAAAAACTGAAAATCCACAGGACTTAAAAAGAATGACGAAGTATTGAAAAATTCGAACAATTAATAACGTATATCTCGGAAATGGCTGATGCCAAAATAAAAAGTTATTTGGAATAAAGGTGTGTTTTAGAGACGTCTGCATTTTTTGTGTAGTACGACTTCGTCTATCGCTTAGCATTTACCAGTTATGTCATATTATATAAATCTTAATGAAGAGGACTTCACAAGCTTTTCCCAAAAGATTCAAAATATACATTTTATTTGGGAAGTAAACATCTTTAACATATGCTGTTTTAATAAAGATCCTTAGCTATTTTTCAGGAAATCAAAAAAAAAAAAAAGAATGCAAAAACTTTTGCATATAAAATGCAAATTGGGGTGGGTGGAATTTCTTCAAAATCTTCGGGTCGCATCTTTGGAAGATACTTAAACACCAACATTGCGTTTTGGACTTATGCTGTTTACACACACCAGATAAACACATAGACGGACATTTTTCTAAAAATGCTTTTTTATAGACTGCCTCAAAACGTTATTTCCGATAGATATCGCTATCGAATTTTTGGCTGGAATGCAGCACATTCTCTACCTACTATGTATGTACAGTCTGGGGGAAAAACACGTGTCGATATGAGAAACTGCGGTTTCAGTTGGCAATCAATAATTAACACGCCTCTACCGCGCCTTCCATCCCTCACTCGGTTACAGAGGTTAATGCTTGAATGCCGAACCAATAAGAGCCGGACTCATTCAGGGGCTAGTATGGACAGACTTTGGGAGGCATATTGTTTCAACCATTCAGGTGACATATATATTCTCCACCCGTTTCAGTCGTCCTCAATGGTATAATGGTATTACGCTAGCCTCTAGTTCCCGAGGTCTTAGGTTCCAACCCGGCGGAGGGCGATGGATTTTTTTGGGCGTCAAAATCCTTAGCGTGGCTTCCTTAGGGAGGGAAGTGTGGTGGTCCCGTATCGCAGATTTACGGCACGTAAAAGAATCTCAAGCCTGGCAAAGAGGTCTCCGAGCAAAATTACTGGTGTTTCACACCCAATATAGAATGGGACGCTAAGGAACCCAACAGTTAAAAAGCGTTCATAAATAAAACTCCATTTATTCCACCCCTTTTATTGCCCAGCTAGGCCTAACCTTTCTTTATAGGCAGGCGCGGAACATAAATGATGAGATACTGCCAACATTCTAGAATGAAAAACACTAAAGGTAACCAAAAGCATCAGCGCTCTTTTTGCACTCGACTGTACGTGGCGAAGAAAGGGAAAATGTAGAGGTATGAGGTTGCGTAAAATGTTATTTGAATATTAGATTTTGTTAAACCTTATCAGCACATGCTAGGTTTGAATTCTCTAATACCCCAGTAGTTAGGAGTTTAAATGAGTCACTTATATGTGAATTAGTCAATGAGTGGTACAAAATACGGGCCTGGTAGCTTAAAAATATCATAACCTGTATTTGTGTTTCATTTTTTTCTACATTCCTCTGAATTATTGCCTTTCTCAGCGCTAAAACCGAAAATCAATTTCCTTACGTCCTTACTGCACCAAAAGCCCTCGTTATTGTCTCTCCCTTTACGATATTGCTTTTCCATCAATTTAAGTAGCACGGCTGGACTGGTAGCTTCGCGTCTACGCAAACCTATTGGATTCTTCCGCAAAGTACAACGTTTCTTGCCGAATCTAATAAAAAATGAGCTGCTTCGGAACTACATGATTAAATAGCAAACATTTTTACTTTCTCTACCACGTATCTAGTAGGTAGTGAAGGTATTGCATGCCAACCAAAAATTCCATATAGGGATTTCGTCGGAAATACATGTTTTGAAGTCCGCTGAATAACAAAACATTTTTAGAAAAAGACCAGCGCGTGTCTACAGCATAACTCGCCGAGCGGGATCGCTCAGACGGTAAGGTCTCTGACCTGCATTCAAGAGGTCGTGGGTACGATTTCCGTGTCCGACCTTCCTGACCCATGGACTTTTTCGGGATTTTCCTGGCTCGCTAGGCAAATGCTGGGAAAGTTTATTGCATCCCCAGAATTTCCTGTCCCATTTCACCTCTATTGTCATTTCACTTCACCTCTAATCTGCTTAGTCTGTTTCAGGGTTGAAAGTGTCGGCGGGAGTCTTTATGGTGTATGACAGGGGAAAAGGATACTCTATGTAACCCTTCGTCCCCGCAATGGGGGTTGTCTCCGAGTCCTGACTCCCCAGTGGGATGTGCAAGCTTGCAGGGGGAGAAGAGTCGGTTGTAAAAAAAGCGCTGAAGAAAATCTCAATGCACCTCGTGTCTACTATTTATCGCTTTCCCTGGTCTTGCGAAGCCGTGACCATTTCATTGTTTGCTTTAGACCACTGTGTAAGGATGACCAAGTCCTTCTGCTAAATAGTTGCACCAATAACCACAACAAAGCTTACAAAATAGCGTAGAAACGAAATATATGTTTACGCTCTCGATCGTTTTGGCTAAAAGAGAAAGAGGTAGAGTGAGTGCATTCAGTTTGTCCTACAGACCTCTTATCGTGAATGATAGCCCATACCTTATCGGCTAGTGCAGCTGCCCGCCTTTGAAAGGTTTAAAAGCTAAGGGGAAAACTTGAAGAGCGCCCAGGTTAGCGAAATGTAGAATGTACAGTGTGAGCAGATTTTCAAATTAAAGCTTGAATGGTGTTCATGAAATACATAGCAATACTTTATAACAAAAAAAAAAAATAAGCAGAACTGCATTCTCAAAGAAGTATCAATGCTTGTTGCTGCATGGAATCAAACATAACAGAATAATGAATAAAGCAGCACGTTTTCCCTCTAATTCAAAATACAGTTGGTTAATATACGTATAGTAACCTATTGCTGATCATAGGAATGATTATAGATAAAAATATAATCCAATTTTATTGCTATAATATGTATGCCATATTCGGTAAACCATATACATATACACATTTATCTCTAGTTTCTAAACACGATCAGTCAGTTATAACAAAAGAGTAACTTGCATTCAGTAAACGAGTATCATCATCTGGGGATGTTTTACGGGGAGTGCCCACTTTCTGACGAGTATGTAGACCGTCTTCCCCACTTTCCTGGAATACTTTTATCCAGTAATTTACAATAAAAACACTTTTATGCACTGCCGTTGCAATTGCTGTAACAGTGTGACCAGCTTCCCACATACCCATGATACATTATGTGATCAAAAGTATACGGCACCCCCACAAACATACGTTTTTCATCTTAGGTGCATTGTGCTGCCACCTACTGCCTGGTACTCATTATCCGCGACCTCAGTAGTCATTAAACATCGTGAAACAGTAGAATAGGATGCTCCGTGGAACTCACGAACTTCGAACGTGGTCAGGTGATTGGGTGCCACTTATGTCAGAAGTCTGTATGCCAGATTTCCACACACCTAGACATCATTAGGTCCACTGTTTCTGATGTGATAGTGAAGTGGAAACGCGAATGGACATGTACAGCACAAAAGCATACGGGCCGACCTCGTCTGTTGACTGACAGAGACCACCGAAATTTGAAGAGGGTCGTAAAGAGTAATAGGCAGACATCTATCCAGACCATCACACAGGAATTCCAAAGTGCATCAGGATCCACTCCAAGTACTATGACAGTTAGGCGTGAGGTGAGAAACCTTGGATTCCATGGTCGAGCGACTGCTCATAAGCCACACATCACGCAGGAAAATGCCAAACGATGCCTCGCTTGGTATAAGGAGCGTCAACATTACACTGTTGAACAGTGGCAAAACGTTGTGTGGAGTGACGAATGACGGTACACAATGTGGTGATCCGATGGCAGGTTGTGGGTATGGCGAATGCCCGGTCAACGTCATCTGCCAGCGCGTGTAGTGCCACCAGTGAAATTCGGAGGCGGTGGTGTTATGGTGTGGTCGTGTTTTTCCTGGAGGGGGCTTGCACCCCTTGTTGTTTTGCGTGGCACGATCACAGCGCTGACCTACATTGACTTGAATCCTATAGAATACCTTTGGGATGTTTTGGAACGCCGACTTCTTGCCAGGTCTCACCGACCTACATCGATACCTCTCCTTAGTTCCGCACTCCGTGAAGAATGGGCTGCCATTCCCCAATAAACCTTCCAGCACCTGATTGAAAGTATGCCTTTGAGAGTGAAAGTTGCCATTAAGGCTAAGGGTGGGCCAACACCATATTGACTTCCACCATTACCGATGGAGGGCGCCACGAGCTTGTACGTCATTTTCAGCCAGGTGTCCGGACACATTTTTTTACGTAGTGTATATCCATGAGTAATTTCGCTAGTATACGGCACGACTGTTTGAGACAATAAACATGTTTTGGTTTCAATAACACTAGAAAAACAAAGGCATCAACCTCCCCTCTTTTTCCCCTTATTGCTGTGTTATCAAGTAACCACACTCTGCGATACGTAAGGTGAAGGACACGCCTCAAGAGACCCCAGAAAACGATACAAAATCCGCCGAAGAATTTCTTTGATGCTGTTTGTACCAGCTGCCATTCGAGAAGTTTCTTCATTCATTCATTATCTGTTTACCCTCCTCTTATGTAGGACTTACACCCCCCAGGACTTACAGGCGGGTGACTGGGGTCAGAGGCCCGTCGAGGAGCAGAAACTCATGGATCAGACGGAACATCCAGGATGGGTGATCAGCCCGATGCCTGGTATGGGATGAAGGAAGTAGATGAGGTGGTGAAATGGATGAAAGGAAAGGTGATGATGGAGCAGTTGGTGGAATGAATGGCGGGGGAAACCGGAGATCCCGGAGAAAACCCGTCCAGACGCCGCTTCGTCCACCACAAATCCCACATGTAGATCCCTGGGATTGAACCCGGTCCACCTCGATGGGAGGCGAGCGGTCTAACCACTCGGCCACGGCGATTCGGGAAGTTTCAATCATAAAAAAGCAGGGATCCTGCCCTCTACTCTGTCGTGCCTCCTGGCCCGATCAACCTCTGTCCCCTCTCATCTCACCCCTCCCTCCTGGAGGCACCCATTAGGGGCTTAGGCACAAAAGATTTTGTAGGTAGAGGTGCTAAATCCTACTCTGTACCTAGTCCTACTGCTACAGTATAATTCCAAAACTAAAACTCGGATAAACACCGAACTTCGTATTTGAACTCGGTATCTTCCAGATATGCAACACTACGATTTTAAAGAAAATATCCCGCTCGCCATACTATCCTATATTTTTCGACTTTTTTTTATTTTGTTACAAACAGCTTTGAACGTTTTTGTTAAAATACTTTATATTCAAGGTTCTGGGGATAATCTGTGAAGTCTTCATTCGGAAGGAATTTTGTATAATTGTGTATAAAGCTGTAAACATTAACAGTTGGACAAAAACATATTGAATAACTCTTAAGCTACATAATTTATTTCAAGTAATTTTTTTCTAGCATTAACCATTTCCGAAATAGTCGCTATTGGAATTGTACAACACCTCTCCCATGTTTTATTTCTGTGGCTATTCAGTTTCTTCCTGAGTTAGCACGGAAAGGGTATGGGATTTCAAGGCCAGCCTATAGCCACTCGCCCTTAATCATTTTATTATATATTTGGTTTCCTGCATACCCTTGCACCTACAACGAAACCATTTCTGCAAATGTTTATCTTAATTAACATGGGGCGGATAGCGAAATAGACTTTCGTAGGAATATTTTTCAGAAAATATATACAACCAAGATAGTGGGAGAGAAAGCCATGTGAATATAAAGCATTAGAATTTTAAAATTATTTTCAGTATACCAGCAGTATGCTTCTCATTGTGTAGCCTTAAAAGCTTACTGTTTTATTCCGTATAAGACATACAGCACTTTTCGTGCAGGGCGCCAGGGTAGCGCAGTGGTTTTGTTTCTGGCTCTCGTAGTGAAGGATTCCAGGCTCTAGGGTGACGATTTTAATTCGGCCGTATCCATGCCTTGCGTGAAGTATCCCCAAGGCCCATCGTGGTTCATAGTTCACGTAAAAGCTGTAGGTCCTCTCACTCAACCGTCATCTTCATCAACCTATCATCGGAGCCAACGGATTCCGCCCCCTGGTTCCTTTCACTTTAGAAATGGGTCCAGTTATCGCTTGGTGGAATATGGTATTCACAAAGGCTATATGGGGAGCGTTAGAAACAACATTTTTCGAGCGCATACTATTGTATACAGGGTGTTAGTAATCCATATTTTGAGAGGTGGTAGTATGGACCAAAACAAGGGGGAAAAAACGTCCAGTAAACATGGTCCCTAAAATGCATACCTTAAGAGCTATGAGCACATTTTCATCTTCGCTACTGTGAAACATCTCTTCTGCTGCAAACTCTTTGCTATTACGCATGGCTTACAGAATGCAGTAAAGAAGTAGGGATACATTACTCTTACTGTGAAACAGCATAGCTTCTAATATAATCTGTTTGCGATTACATACGACTTGCACTTGTAAACCATTGCTAAAGGAGGTGCTCAATGTGGTCCCATTCATGGCAGGGCATTTTTGTGTCCTACATCGAGAATCACGCACGCTATGAAACACTCCAGGTTGGTCACGGATGCTCTGGCATGTACTGATGACGCCTTCTTGTAGTGTTTGTACATCATTAAGGGGAGTTGCATGCACCGAAAATTTCAAGATAGAACTACAATGTAAAAGCATTTCACAAACTTATCAAAACACAAACTAATTCCATTAGAACTAATAAAAATAGGCGTTGCACTTACCCAGAACTGTGAATACGATACACAGTAACAACACTTAACAGATGTTTAATGCATGCTGTATCCATGGACAATAACAGAGTAAAGTATCCTCATTTGTTTACTGCCTGCTGTAGGTCGCACGTAATAGCAAACAGTAGCAGTAGAAGAGATGTTTCATAGTAGCGAAGATGAAGACGGTCTCATAGCTTTTAAGGTGAACCTTTTAGATCCCATGAGAGCAGATAACCATGTACACAGATAATCTTCGGCGGATTTTGTATCGCTTTCTGGGGTCTTTTGATGCGTGTCCTTCACCTTACCTATCGCAGAGCGTGATCGCTTGATAACATAGGTATATGGAGAAGAGGGGATGGTGATGCCTTTGCTTTTTCTGGTGTTATTGAAACCAAAACATGTTTATTGTCTCAGAAACACTCATGCCGTATACTAGCGAAATTACTCGTGGACATATCGTGGGTATGTGGGAGCCTGCTCTCACTATTACAGCAATTGCAAAGGTAGTGCATAAAAGTGTCTTTATAGTAAATTACTGGATAAAAATATTCCAGGAAAATAGGGAAGACGGTCTACACATTCATCTTATGTTCAGAAACAAGAGATAAATATGTGTATGGTTTACCAAATCTGACCTACACATTATGGAAATAACTTTGGGTTATACGTTTGTCTATAATCCCGTTGTATTTCTATGAGCAGCAATATGTTAGTAAAGGTATATTACCAACTATAGTTTGAATTAGAGGGAAAACATGCAGCTTTATGTATTATTTAGTTATGTTTGCTTCTATTTAGCAACAAGTATTGATATTGCTGTGAGAATACACTTGTGTTTATTTTTTGTTATAAAGCACTGCCTTTCTATTTATTTAATGAATACCATTCAAACTTTAATTTGCACTCTCTAAAAATCTTCCCAGACTACAGATTCTACATTTCGCTAACCTGGTCACTCAAGTTTTCTCTTAGCTTTTAACCCTTTCAAAGGCGTGTCCTTGAAGTGAGGTTTATTTCAAGAGGTGTTGTATTGTATTGTAGTTCAACTGTTGGGGAGCCAAGTTTGATGAACTGCCCCACGTATGGTACAAGGTCTCCGGTGGCCTTCGCCCCAATGTTCACTTTCCGGTGGTCTTCGCCCCAACTTTACTTTCCGGTGGCCGTCGCCCCAACTTTACTTTCCGGTGGCCTTCGCCCCAACATTACTTTCAACTTTATATTTTAATGTTTCTATATATTTAGATTTGCCTTGGCTGCGTCAGTTTTACTTTGTAGATACATGTATCTTTGCAGGGAGTGGTGCGGCTAAAGAACGTAGGCTTACACAAATTATAATTTTTACTTTACTCCTTTTATTAATCCTTGACACGATTAAATAACAGTTCACTGATATAGAGAGCTGTGAGATTTATTTATTAGTTACTTGCACTTTTAACACGTAAATTTTATAGTATACTCGTCTCACACTGAATACGTATTAAACTTCTCGAGGACGCGTCTCGCGTTCAGTTAGGAACACTGTCTACTAGCAACTGAACTGATTTCTACTGCCTGTATTTGCAAATTTCATCTATTTCAAGTCTCTGATTGGCTATTCCTAATCCATTAGAACACTTTTATTTAACGTTCAGGTTTTTCTGTTTGTTGATTGCCTATTTATAAGCTGTCTCAAAAAAAATACATTATTGTTGTTCCAAGAATTACTAGTAGCATTATTCAGCTTTTAAATTCATTATTGCCTCAAGGTTACCTCATTGTTAGCAACTTTTCTCACAGCTCCTACATTATTAAATTACAAAATATATTCACATAACATTATTAAACATGTATACAATAATATAAACATTAATACAATGATGTTACATACATTTTATATATTATATTATACACATATTGCTTTAAGACGGGCTGTTATTATATTTTATATTACATAATTAAACTGAAATCATTTAAGTGTTAAAAATACTGCCTCATCATCCTGCACTAGTCGATAAGGCATGGTTACCAATCACGATAAGAGGTTTGTATGACAATCTGATTGCACTCACTCTACCTCTTTCTCTTTTAGCCAATACGATCGAGAGTGCAAACATATATTTCGTTTCTAAGCCATTTTGTAACCTTTGTTGTGGTTACTGGTGTAACCATTTAGCAGGAGTGGCGTACCCTTGCACCGTGGCCTAAAGCAACAAATGAAATAGCTATGGCTTCGCAAGGCCACGTACAACAATAAATAATGTGGGAAAGACGCGAGGTGCAGTGAGATTTTCTTTGATACGCTTTGTATTACAGTATGTGGCGGGTGGGGAATCATGCTTCTCAGGTTACGCTAATTTCAGCGTAGGTGTTCACCCGACCTTCTGGTAGTCTCTGGTTTGAAGTCCGCCGGCTGCTCTCTCGTGCTGAAAATGATGGAAATTAAACCTATCGCTATCGACTTTATCTCAGGAAGGGGTGAAGGCAATCATATAATCACGTGTTTTCAATTATTAACTGGACTTTATTTCAGATATAAAAGGTTAAAGCATCTAAGCAAGCTACTCCCTTATTTATATGATTACACGTTTCCTATATTATTAATTCTTCCCTGATACCCGCTATTTGTGGTAATTTATGGGAGCTAACTCGTCGTCACACGATATCTCCCCCACCCCTCGCAAAACGTTCATCGCCTCGCTGATTAATAATCCGAGTCACAATATCATAGTAATGGGTTGCTGAACAAAATTCCTTATTTTTATTTGAAAATGCCCTATCTCATGCACACACACACACACACACGCATATATATGTATATATCGAGAACGATAAGGATATGGCATTAGCTGTGCCACTTGAATAAAAAAGGACGCATAGAAAGCTATGGTTTTTATTTCTCTATTTGTGTATTGCATATTGTGTCTCTTCTTGTTTTCTTACAGTCTAAGTGAACAATGCGATGACATTTATAACAAACGCGTAACGTTCTGACGAAACGAAGTGAAGTTTGGCATCCGCGCGGTCACTCCGTATTGGTTGTCGCGAAACGTTTGGATGTTTGGACCACACAGTAGGTATTAACACTCTTTACATCCTTCACTTTGTGTCTTGCGGAGAGCTGGGCTCTATGGCTACATTGTGCCAAGAGAATAAGAATTCCTCAAAACGGTAGCAAGTAAAAGCGCAAACCATAGAAATGGGCAAGATGTCTTACCTGTAATGGCGACCTTATTATATTTTAATCGTGTAAAATGCATTCTAACACCATATGATATAATAAATGGAAAATAAAGTGAAAAATATGAATGTGAACCGCAATTATCGATCCTCAAACCATCATAGACAATTATACTTTCAAATCGCTACGATAATATAAATACTTTCTGAAGTGTAAAACAGTAATTCATTACTAAAATTATATTACACGTTGTACACAAAATATTTGAAATGAAATATTCCTAAAACATAATTAGTTTTGTGGAAACCCTACACGAAATTTGTTTTTAAAGACCTCACGTTTCTTTAATGTGTAGTTATGTTGTGCACAGCATGCTGTAGCACGTTGCACGCCCGAGGTACTGCTCTGCACAGGAGGAGCGACAGGAGAGCCAGTCCAGTGTAGAAAAACATTGAATGCTCAAATGCAGTGTTTTGTACACACAATGTTTTTTCCAACGCTCTCCATATGGTCTATCAAATCTATAGAACCTCGTTCTAGGAAGCGATAAGCGAACACATGGACTCCAAACTAGGTTGGGACTTTGAGGCAATATTTTATATCATAACATGCTGTGAATGCCAGAGTGATTATAGTGTAAATTAATATTATTGTATGTACATGATTATAGATGTTTGTTAGCCATAAGGATTGTTAGGAAATAAGCTTACACGGCCTAACTGAAACTGACAATAGAAGTGGGCAACAATAAACCGAGGGGGTAAGTTGTTTGTCACTAAGAAGAGAAAGCCTAAATTGACGTCAGGGCAGCGTGCCTTTTTTAGAAATGGAGGGAATATCTTCCCTAGAGCATATATGTTAGTAGTAGTGATTGGCTGACCAAAACAGACACTAAAGTTGGCGCAATTTGGTAACCAATAGGAGCTATATTATAATGTTTAGGCAATTCGAGATGAAGGAGTATATATTCTCGAGCTATAAAGAAGTGTCGCACAGTTCTGAAGAATCTCTCACGAGGTGCACGTCGCAGAGTTAGTTACAAAAATGTAAAGTACGCGAAGTAATTGGTGCGCGGCAACTAAAACGACTGTAGTTACATTCGGAAATATCACAGTTTCAGTCAGGCGTGTATAAAGATTAAATATGTCAATTATTAATTAAGCGTGGCTGCAATAAAAAGTCTAGATTAAGATTTTTTTATCAGTGTTAGCTTTTAGCAACAACTCCTTTCCGTTTTCACACCCTGCTTAGAGGCACGTGCTCGACTGAGTTATAATAGCTAGCCGGAGGACAAAGAACCCAAATATAAAAAATAATTAAACAATAAGCGCCCAAAAAATAAGATAACACAAGTCATCTGAGAACTGCGACAACTTGGGCATACTTCACATAAGCCAGCCATAGTGACTTAGATAGGAAATACAACCATGAGCCCTCAGCACGACAGCTGGAAGGAATTCGCTCATCAAGCCCATTTTGGGAAGTTAAGTATACAGTTAATGTGACATTTGATACAGTGGTGTATTTTACTTGATTCCTGAACATGAAGAAGAGAAGCAGTGTTTACTTTACAAAAAAAGTTCTTAAAAACATTTTGAATATTAACCATACTTACGAATAATACTCTAGTATTCAGTGTGATGACAAGAAATACAACACAAATGAAAAATGCTTTGAATACTTCTTTACTAATCTACACTTGCCTCTTAGTATCTTTAAGGGTGTTGAGATGCCTGAAGAAATATTACAACCGTTTCCTGCGAGTGCCAAGTCGGAGTATGCAAGATTTCTAAGTAGAACTGATTAATTTACAATATAACGAAAGAATGTAAAGAAACAGGTATCGCAAAGCAGATCATTTTCTCTCCACTCGCTTCGCCCGGATATTCATAAATTCGGTGTCTATTCGAGAGTAAATACAGCTATAGGTAATAACTTTTCCCTATGATGAAGTCCAATATACCCAACATAAGACGTCGTCCTCCGTGGTGTAGTGGTTACCATGCTATCTTCTAGTTTCCGAGGATCTTGCAGCCAAGAGGGAACAAATTACTGAAATATATTCTCCCGACAATTCATATGAGCATCTTAATAACGACTGCATATTTTGCACAGCATACATTCACAATATCTATGCAGGAAATTCATACCTCAACTCATGTCTTATACAATCAATCAGCATTGTAGGAGAATTGCCTTTGAATTGTAATGAAATCCACATGTGAAATATATAAACAAAGAATATATGAAAAACAATAAATCGTATGATCTATCACTGATTCCAACCTGGCCATGTGTGCAATTTCACTATCTCTACCAGGTACGCTGGCGTGCATAAAATATGGTCCATAGTGGAGAAGAGCGTTTTATGTTGGTATTGACAAAATCTAGCCACAGTAGTGGGGTACTAGCATGATCACCTCTGTTTTCGAGTATAATTCTAGACACTGGATTGACAAGGTATTTCACCTCTCCCAAAGTATGGCCGAGCTGCCGAAGGGTAACATAAAAACTTATATCTTACACTTAAATTCTATATTACCGTTTAGTAGTGCCACAACTTAACCTTCGTCTCCATGTCGTTGATGCAAGCTCTCATATAAGTAAATGTCGTAAGTAGTAAGGTCCCTCAGCGGAAGGTTGAGCGGAGCCTCGGCGGGCATCTATCATTAGGGTTACTAGTTTCACTCTTTTGTTATTTTTGAGTGTTTCATAAGCAGTCCGTTGAGAGTACATTGCATCTTTCTTGAATAAAAAGAATAGATAAGCAATAAGAGAAACCTTTATACAACGGTGCTTTTTACACAGATGATAATTTATAATAAAAGGTGGAGATTCTCGGAATGATGTCTGTGCCACGATTGTTTTACAACTACGTCTACAGAGTTTGAAAGGCTTTACATATAGGAGATAAAGAATACCATATGAGGTCGACATTGGTACCGAGGTCCAATGCAGGCGATAACTTTTCGTTCTGTAGAGGTAATTCTGATAGATGTCGGTGATTAAGTGTTTACACAAGATGCGAATCATGACTATAAAACAAACAAAAATAGGTGAAATTAAATACTTAAAATGGAGAAGTAGGGAAGGAGAAAAGAAGAAAGGAAAAAAACAATAGAAACAAAATAGGTGTATATAATTTGATTTATTAGCTTTTGCGATTTGGATCATTACATTTTGTGCAATACTCTTTAGTGGATGGAGGTATTATTTCTCTGTGAGAAGTTTTGCTGCTCCAATTTGCACACTGGAGTTTTACTGCATAAGGATAATATAGCCCAGGTAACTCTCTGTAGAACTCCTGGTAATCATGTGTACATCTAAGACGGTGGTTGTGAAAAGCTGATAGATCTTTATTTAGGTACCTTGATTCGATTTGTTGGAATGGTAGATACACCGCAGAAAGGATTGGAAGACAGATACGCATTCTACATTCTACAGTAAGGGCATGCTAGACCAAATCGACGTCAGAGGGTGGATTGCACCGAATTTGTTCTAACCCCAAATCAGCGATGATGGTTCGCTCGTGGCTAGTGAGAGGTTACAGACAACGGAAATTAGCAATGGATGTGCACACGAGTTCTGCCATGACTAAAAAAGGAAAGAAAAATAGGTGAATGGAATAGAAGGGACGCGGTTGCTAGACGAATGCAGGATGGCGGAAAGGAGGAAAGGAAAATAGGTTTACAAGAAGGGAGGTAATGGGAGGGAATGGAGCGGCGATGGAGGTTATAATGGAGGGGGATATTGGAGTGGGAATAAAAAGGGAAAACGGAGGAGGGAGAGGGTTACAAATCAAGATGAAAAGAACGGTGATATGATGATAATGACTTTAAATTAAATTGAAATTGAGTTTTATTTATGGACACCCTTTAACTTCTGTGGTCTTTGTGTCCCATTCTATAATGGGCGTGAAGGACCGGAAATTTTGCTCAGAGACCTCTTTATCAGGCTTGAGGTTCTATTACTCGCCGTAAATCTACAACGCGGGATCACCGGGTTTACTTGATGATGACGACGATGAGGATGAAAGCAAACATAGTAGTGGTAGCAAGGATGATGATGATGATGATGATGATGAATGCTATGACGGAAATGACATACGACTTACAAACTACATACAACGACATACAAACGACTTGCTGCGTAAATTTTGGTCGACGTTGAGTTACGGTGGATGGCATTACAGAAACACTAAATAAAGCTACGGTGTGTAGAAAAGACCGCGAACTAATGCCAATCTGTACGTGTAGATATAATAAGGGGATGCACTGCGCATATAATATTAGATTAATGAAAGTGGATTGTATTAGGAATGTTTATAGCTGTTTAAAACCTGTAACCATATGCCAGAAGGGGAAAAGGTGCAGATACCTGCATACGGTAATATAGAAATGGGGCACGTAGAATGTTCGTACGGTTACGCATTAAACGACTATGTGTGTAAATGGAATAAAAAAGCACGAAGTGTGTGCGTTTAATGTGACACCCATAAACATGTATACTAGTGGTAATCGGAGTATAAAGGTGGAAATGTTAGATTTACCATCATGTTGGAAGCAGTGGATTTTCCAGCGGAGTTGGAAATGGAATGGAAGATGAAACACAGGAAAGTGAACTGATGGTAGCTTATAGAGTAATAAATTAAGTAAACAGTTTTATGGGTAATTTTGTTTACTTATTTGGCGAATGCGGTAGCGGGGAGTTGAATATAGAATTTGGTGGTAGAAAGATGTCAGAAGGGGTAAACTGTGGATCAAGATTGACTATAGAAGGTAATTTGAAGGTATGTTCCGAATGTGAGCCGAAGATGAAAATGGGAAGAACATTTTATAAATGGTATAAGGAAGGCAGCGTTGTATCGGTAAAGGAAGAGTATAAACACGATAAAGCAAAATATGGGAGAAGAATGTGATGGCAAAAAAGATATATTGAACAGGAAGTTGGTAGAGGTTACAAAGGAGCAAAATGAAGTTGAGAGAAGTAGAAGGAACTTTAGAAACGATAAAAACGGAAATAGAGAAAAAGAAGGCAAATGCGACGAGTCCACAAGATTTGTTATAAAAGACAAAGGTAAATGTGGAAAAAAATGTACCATGAATTTCAAGGATTAAACGAGTTAACAACCAATCTTGGTAGAGCATGCACAGGGGAAAAAGAGATTACCTAGATTTTGAAAACCACGAAGCAGCGTATGATGATTTAGAAGACGCAGAAGCAGAAGAATGTGGTGTTGTAGAAACAGTCGAGGAAGAGTCCTTCGAATATTCTAAAAAATAAACCACGGGTAAGAATAAGTTTATTAAAAATCCCAAGTTTTTGCTGGAACAAGGATCGCACTTCGCTCTAATGGAAAGCTGCCATAGCGACCCCCTTACTAAAAAAACAGATTTTGGTCGTGTATTTTGAGAACTAATGCATAAACCATGGTCGAAGGAAACAATGTCGACGATTGAGATCCCAGAAAGCGTATAAATCTGACGCCGGGACCACTCGAAAATACATCCCTTCGGGCAGCTGATTCGATAGCGGTGTTGAACACGACCGTCTCGTTGCTGATTATTACATAGAGATGGGGAAAAGCGCCCCCAATCAGCTTGTGCTTCGAGTTTGCGAACAACAGGTCCGCAAGGCACCCAGTAAAGTACCTCGGATGTAAATGCTGTCATCATTACCTGAAGAAATAAAGAAATAATAATAAGTAAAGAGAAAAAGATAAAAAGGTAAAAAGATAAAAATAACCCAACCAACGCTTAAACAAAAAGCGAACCATTCGCAGCTTAAGAGAAAGGGTACTTGGAACAGCGTAAAGGCAGCGCAGCATAGGCTAGATGTATAGAGATGGAGGTGAGAGCTTGAATTAATAACAGGGGCAGGTTCACGAACAGTTGGTTTCTTATCCTATTGTCGTATGTCATTTAACTCAAGGTGATTGAAAATGCCACCGGATTGAAAAGGCGTAAAAGAAATGTAAGAAAGGTAAGCGAAAAACGCATGATACCATGTCGCAACGTTACTTAAATACTGCAACTGAAGTTATTTTTTATTGCGAAGGACTACGCTTTTCACTCCTTGACTATTAACCTTCGGGTACGCTTTGCTTTTGTTTCTGTAACAGTTTTCATTTCTTTATAGATGTTGTTATAGGTATACATGTGTATGCGACATTCCCTCTTTCTCAAAGTAATTACTGACTTGATTTGGTTAAATAGTATTTCAAAGACAAACGTTTCGGATTATTACATTAGACATTGTGGCTTATCAAACCTCACGTGGCGATTTTCGCTCAAGTTTCTCACATTCCCTTCACACTTTTTCCATCGGGTGGCATTTTCATCACCCGAGTTAAACGACAAACGACAATGTAATATGCGTACCAACCGTTCAGGAACATTCTCCTGCTGTGTATGCAAGCCTGCTCCTTCATCTCTTAAACATCTTGCTTACCTGTGCTGTCGTTACGCTGTTCCATGTTCCCTTTCTCTTAAGTGGCAGGTGGTTCGCTTTTTACGTAAGTGTCGGTTGGGTTATTTTTTATATATTTACTAACTTCTTTCATCTCCTTATTCCTTAGTATTATTTCTTTATTTTTTCAGATGTCAATGACACCATTTACTTCTGAGATGCTTTACTGGACATCTGCTGGATCTGTTGGGCGCAAACCGGAGGTTCAATCTGATGGAGGGATTCTTTTCTTTGCCCCCCATCTCTATGTAATAAACTGCAACGAGATGGTAGAGGTCAACACTGGAATAAGGATACATCTGCCCGAAGGAATTTATTATCAAGTGGTACCGGCGTTAGCTCTATGTGTTTCCGGGATCTTAATTGTCGATGTTACTCCCTTCGACTACGGATTGTCTATCAGTTTGTGTAACACAGGACCCAACCTTGCTTTTTTATGTCAGGGGGCCCCTTTGGCTACCTTATATGTAGAGGAAATGGTCACCCCTATTCTAATAGAAGGTTGAGATTTGTAACATATTTTATTTTTTAATTTTTCTATGTTTTTCCTTTTTCGTTTAATGGACCTTGCTTCTTCATTTTAATAAACTTACTCTTTATTCTTAAATTTGGCTTATTTTTTATAATAACCAAAGCCCACTCCCTCGTTTCCTTCTACCTCCTTGTTTTCTCCTTCTTTGTTTTCGGCTTTATTATACGTTGGTTCGTAGTTTTCGACATCTAGATCCACATCTACTTTTCCCCCTCTGCATGCTTCATCAAGTTTGGTTATCAACCCGTTTAACCCTTGCAATTCACCGTACATTATTTTTCTATACATCCCTTTATCTTTACAACCAAATCTTCTTACGTTGTCGAATTTGCCCGCCTCTTCTCTATTTTCCCTTTTATCGTCCCAAACTTCTTTCCACTTTTCAGAACTTCGCTTTGCCCGCTTTTTCACTCTTTGTAACCACTCCCAACTTCCTCTTTAACATGTCTATCTTTTCATCACATTCTTCTCTCATCTTTTGCCTTATCGTGTTTACATTCTTCCTACACGGATCTGACGCTTCCTTCCTTACACTATGTATAGGTTACTTCCCATTTCCATTTTCCATTCACATTCGGAACTTACTTTCAAATTAGCTGGTGCACTCCATTTTGATCCGAGTATTGCCCTTCCTGACACCCTTCTACCACCAAATTCCATGTTCCACTCTTTGCTACCGCATTTTCCAAATATGTAAACAAAGTTATTGATAAAATAACTACAAGCTACCATTGGCTCATTTTCCTCTGATGTAATCTTCCATTCCATTTCCAACGCCTATGGCAAATCCATAGCTTCCATCATCATGGTACAATCTAACATTCGCACCCCTATACTCCGATTACCACTAGTATACATGTTTATGGGTGTCCATAAAACGCACACATCTCACCCCCTTTCCTCCCTTTTACACAGTCATATAATGCGTATCCACGCAAACATTCTACGTGCTCGATTTTCCACATTGCCTAGTACACGTATCTGCACCTTTTCCCTTTCTGGCATTTAGTTACAGGTTTTAAACAGTTATAATCGTTTGCAATACCATTAATTTTCATTAACATAGTATTATAACCGCACTCCATTCCCTTATTATATACACATACACATTAGCATCAGCTCGTGCTCTCTTTTACACAACATGGCGTCATTTAGTGTTCCTCTAATGTCATACACCCTAACTCCACCTCGGCCAAAACTTACGCAGCTATCTTCCGTCATAGTACGGAGGGTTGTTCACGATCTTGGTAACATCAGACGTGCACAATAGTTCCGCGCGCTGAAACATGTGGAACCGAATGAAAGTTCAGCGGTATGAGTGTATCACTGTGTTCAGTTGTGTCCTCTTGTTCTTGCTGCATCAAATGGCGTCAAAAATAGAACCATTCTGATAAGGGTACATTATTGCCCTTTGCGATGCAAAATACTTGTATTCTAAGATTATGATCTCATCTACACTCTACAAAAAAGGTGAGGCCACGTCAGGTCTGATTCCAAAGGGCAAGAAATAGGGAAATCCGCTACTGGTTACCAGTCGCACCCAGGAGATAATTTTGAGGGTGAAGACCCATGCCTCTGGGTCAAATCCTACAACTCGGAGAGTTATTGCACTGTAATTAGATATCTCTGTTACTACTGCGAACACCATAATCAACCAGGATTTGAATCTAGAAAGTGTCATAAGAGTCTAGAATATAAACTGTTGCTTAAAGACATTGCAGAGCGTGCCACTAACAGAGGTAAAGCTGTATTAATGATACCTAGCTATTGAAAAGGGGGTGCTTGTCTTTTTAGATAAGGCATGTGTTTATCTAAGTGACTGCAACAAGCCAGGGGCATTATTATACCGACCAAGGGGAGAAAAAAAATGTAAAAATTTGTATAAGGAAACTAACGAAAATTTCCCCAATAGTTTCATGGTAATAGCAAGTTACAGTTACAATGACAAATTAACCATTCTTCATGTACATAAAACTGTGAAAGTCAACTCGGCATATTATTAGACCAACGTCCTGGTATTAATTTCCCATACACATCCATGCTGTCTATGGTGCAGATGTAAATAAAGTCTGGTTGTATCAGGATAAGACATCAAGCCATACGTGTGCTTCAACCTGAAAATTTTTGAAAAACATGGAGAGAGAAATGGAAATACATTCCATACCTTTCAGCGACATCCGTATTAAGTTATCTGATGTATCACTGATGGAGTTTGTGCATTTTGGGTTACTGAAAAGAGCCCTTGGAAGCAGACGGCCGCGAAATTTGGATGGTCTCTGGGAAGCTGCCAGGAGCAATGGAATCAACTGGGCATACCTGTATTTCGTAGCAGTTTGCTCCAGTGGAAGCTGTGCTGTAGACTGGTAGCTCAAGCTAAAGGCTGCCAGACAGAACATCTCTGCTGATGGAGGCGTGGTTTTTCGTAAGATAAGGGGTTCTTAAGTTTGTTACCATAGATTGCGAAAAACCTTCTGTATTCACCAACACCATCGTCATCATCATCATCCTTGCTCTCATTATCATGTTTTTTTCATAGTCATCACGTCCGATGCATCCGCACTTCTAAGCCTTTCCCTCCTTCGCTTTCCCCTTTCATTCCCACTCCATTATGACCTTCATCGTCCCTCCGTCCCTTCCCATTATCTCCCTTCTTGTAAACTCATTTTCCTTTCCTCCTTTCCGTCAGCCTTCATCCATCTAGCAACCACATTTATTCTATTCCACTCACCACTTTTTCTTTCTTTTTAGCCATGGCAGAACTCATGTGCAAATCCCTCGCCAATTGCGTTGCCTGGAACCTGCCACTACCCACGAGTGAACCATCATCGCTGATTTGGGATTAGAATCCACCCTTTGACATCGATTTGGTCTAGAACACCCTAACTGTATAATGAAGATCTGTCTTCCAATCTCGTCGGTGCACCTAACTTTTCAACAAACCGAATCAATGTACCCAAATAAAAGACCTATCATCCTTTTACATCGACTGTGCTAGATGCACACATGATTGCTAGGATTCTTATACATAGGAACATCACGTATATTATCCTATTCTGTACAACCTGAATGTACTGATTGGAGCAGCAGAGCATCTAAAATAGAAATAACACCTCCATACACTAAAGAGTGTTTATAAAAATGTGGTTATCCAAATTGCAATTGCTAATAAATCAAATTGCATATACGTCTTTTGTTTCTATTAGTTTTTTCCTTTCATCTTTTCCTCCCTCCTTAGTCCTTCATTTTACATCTTTAATTTCACCTATTTGAGCTTTCTTGATGTATGGCTCACATCACCTGTGAACTTAGACACCGCCAAGCTGTCATAGGTTACCTTCACAGAAGGAGAAGTTATCGGCTGCATTGGACCTCAGTGTCTTTGATCTTATCCCCTCTTTGATGTCCACCTCGTATAGTAATCTTTATCCCCTTCATGAAAAGCTGCCTTCTCACCTTTCAAACGCTGTACACGTCATTGGAATCAACCATGGTACAGACTCTATATAAATGGATCTCCACCTTTTATTATACACTGTCATCTGTGTAAAAATACCACTGACTAAAGGTTTCACTTCCTCCTTAACTTATTCTTTTTATTCAATAAAGATCCAACACATCCTCGTCGGACTGTTCGTGGAGCACTCAAAAATAACAAAAGCGCGAAACTAGCGCCCCCAGCGGTAACGTTCGACAAAGCTACTCTCAACCGTCCGCCGAAGGACTTACTACTGTTCTAGGGGTCGTTCAGTTTAACCACTTATGCAAAGAATTCTTCATGGCTTCCTCTTGAAGGCCGAGTTATTTGTAATTGGTTTAGCCCTTCATTGAGTACCAATAGCAGCGAAGCCACTTCATTTAGTAGAGATTATAAACATCATTCACTGGTTAATTTGCATGTCCACGGGTTGGTTTTCACGCCAGTCACATTTGAAGAGGTTTTATTGTTGTTGGATCACGTTTGGGCACCAACATGAAGCTGTTTTAGACCACACACGTAATGGATGCTAATTTTGTATAAGATTGTTGCTATGAGTGTTCGCCCCAAGTTTACTTTGTGTAATAACTATTTTAATGTTATTTATTTAAATATTATATATGTATGCCTCGGCTGCGTCAGTAGTAATTTCCAGAGCACGTATCTCTTAACAGGACTGATACGGCTAAATTATAATTGTACTCCACCCCTTTATTAATCCTTCACACGATTAAATAACACTTCACTGATATATCCTACTATAGAGCTGTGAGATTACTGTTTATTGCACTTTTAACAGGTAAACTTTATATTATTCTCACCGTAATGAATTTTCATGTCTCACATTGAACCAGTACCAAATAGAACCGCTTGGTTACGCTTTCTTGTAGCGTCTACCTCTTGAATTTGTATATTTTCTCCATTACTAGTACCTGATTGGCTAAGCCTACTTCAATAGAATATCTTTATTTAATCTTAAGCTTCTATAGTTTTGATTGGCTATTTATAAACTGTTTTAAATATTGCATTATTGTTCCAAGAACTATTAGTAGCCTTTTTAAACTTTCTAATTTATTGTTGTCTCAAGGTTACCTCATTGTTAGCAACTTTCGGCTTCTACTTTGTAATTATGTTTGCTACGGAAGACACCTTGCTTCTATTCTCACACCTGCTACATTGTTAAACTACATAATACATTCACATAACAATTTTATACATGTACATAATAATATAAACATAATACAATGAGTGTAATATACACTTTTTATATATTACAGTATACACATTATGCTTTAAGGCGGGCTGTTGTTATATTTTATATTATATAATTAGACTGATATCATTTAAGTGATAAAAATACTGCCTCACATTGATAGCTGATACAGGCTGTGTGGAGTCTAAAGTTGATTACGTAAATGTAGAAACCTTAAAGAGAGAAAAACACAAAGGCGATCGAGGGGATCGAGACACTCTAAGCACGGCAATGTACCTAGCAGGTATTGCATTCCACTACTGTGATTTCACAGAAATACTTCTTCATTCACATCTTATGTAGGACTTACACCCCCCAGGACTTACAGGCCGGGTGCCTGGGGTCAGTGGCCCGTCGAGGGCAGACAGAATGTCCAGGATGGGTGTTCAGCCCGATGCCTGGTATGGGATGAAGGAAGTAGATGAAACGAAATGGATGAAGGGAAAGGTGATGATGGAGCAGTTGGTGAAACGAATGGCGGGAGAAACCGGAGAACCCGGAGAAAACCCGGCCAGACGCAGCTTTGTCCACCACAAATACCACAAGTGGGTCCCTGGGATTGAACTCGGGCCGCCTTGGTGAGAGGCGAGCGGTCTAACCACTCGGCCACGGCGCCGCTTCACAGAAATACTTGTGTGGAAACCTATTGAAATCCAAAAAAGCATTTCTAGAAAATTTTCCGTGTTTTTCTGTGCGGGCGCATGTGTGCCTGTGTCTGTATGTCTGTCTGTCTGTCTGTCTGTCTGTGAGCAGCATAACTCAAAGACAAAAACTCGGGTGAAACCGAACTTGGTATTTAGGTTAAGTACCTTTCATAGATACGACACGGAGATTTTCAAGAAAACATCCCCCCTTTAAACCATCCGTTACATGGAACATTTTTCGAAATTTTGGATGTGCTATAAAATCTCTTTATTCGTAAAGAACTGTGTATAATCTTGAAGAACTGGTAAAATTTAAACGATGGACGAAAGCACACTACACAGAAAGTGTAGACATCCTTAAAACGCACAGTTTGTTTTAAATGACTTTTTATCAGCAGTTTCCGATATATCCAATATTAATGGCCGTGTCGATTTTCTGTCTTTTTCGCGATATCTTGGAAAAGGTATGGAATTTTAAGGCCAGTGTCCAGTTCTAAAACATTTGACTATCACTTTTCCCATTATAATGAAATGTGTAATGCAGCGGTTTCCGAAAGCTTCGTCTCCATTAAAATGAAATAGATAGGAAATAAACGTTTATAAGAATAATTTGTATACCCAATTCTAAGCGATAGAGGTTAGGGAAATTCACGTGAATCTAACACATCAGATTTTTTCATTCCTATTCAACTTTGTAAAACTAGACTATACATGGCCAGCGTGAAAGAACGGTTAACACATATAAAGCTGTGGGTTGTGAAATGCATATACTGGAAGTAAACACATTATAAAGGGAAAAAAACAAGCTAGTCGCCAATAAAAGAAATCATAATTCGGATATAGTGTCAGCCACAGCTTATGCCACTTCTCAAGCTGGTAGGAGGCATTAGAGGCAGTCAGCCAGGTGCTTATGTGAAACTCAATTTTGGTGCGCCTTAATTCTTGGAGACCACTTTGCATGTGTTTGCAACACGTCGTCTGCTTCGTGAGACAGTATTATAATGTCCTTATCCTTCACTGGTTCATGGCGAAGTTATCTGGGCAATTCATTCACTGAAATTCTCATTATTAGGACTAACAAGGAACCCCTTGAGGGTGATGTCCCAAGTTCAATCTATAATTAGGCTAATTTGAAAGTATTATTTTAACATTTAAGACAGGAAAAATATTAGCTGCTCACCATGTGCATCAGAAGGGCGGCAGAACAATAGTGCCCAGGATGTGAAGAGATCAATATTTTATAGGATGTATGTATTACACTTCACAAAATGGACATCGTCGACATTCAAGAAATGTTCAAAACAAACCAATTTGTTGCGACATGAACACAGTGATAAAAAAAATTCGCACCATCAAGATCGAAGGCAAACTCCCTGGGAGCAATAAACTGTTCAGGACCTTCGGCTACGTAACCACTCTTAAAGGATGCATATATAATCATATTGGTATACGTGGTGACGAGAACTGATAGCATGCAACCGAATGAGATAAACAGTCTGTCGTAGAGTTTATTGTGGAACTGGCTATCCTTTAAGACTGAAGTAGAATAGATTCTGCCCCACGTATGGGAAGCCGATTTGAAGTAGGAGTTGCATTATAGTTCAACTGTTGTTGAGCCGAACACTTGAAGTAGTCGCAACCGCACGTATGGTACCCGGTAGCCTTCGTCCAAACATTTAAAAATATTAACTCAGTAACTTGACTGTTTCTTTAAATATTATATATTTATGTTTGCCTCGGCTGCGTTAGTATTATTGTTAGAGACACGTTTCTCTTAGCAGGGTTGTGGTGCGACTGAAGAATGTAGGCTTACACAGATTTTAGTTTTTCTTCACTTCATTTATTAATGCTTGACACGATTTAAATAACACTTCACTTATTAGAGAGAGCTGTGAGTTTTTTTTAATTACTTGCACTTACTAACACGTAAACTATTTTTTTTGTCTCACACGAATACGTACTATACTTCTCGAGGATGTGTCTCGCGTCCGGTTAGGAACACTGTTTGCAACCAAGTGAACTCTAAATTTGTAAATTTTGCTATATTTCAGATTCTGATTGGCTAATCCTAGTCCAATAGGATACCTTCATTTAACTAAAGCTTTTTTCTGGTTGTTGATTGGCTATTTCTTTTAAACTGTCACAAAAATTACATTATTGTTGCTCCAATAATGACTAATAGCATTATTAAACTATCTTACTCATTAATGCCTCAGGGTTACCTCATTGTTACTTCATTGTTAGCAACTTTTAACCTATAATTCTCACAACTCCTGCATTATTAAATTTTGTAATGTATCCATACCATAATATAAACATATACAATGACCGTAATACACTTTTTATATATTGTTACATACACATATTGCTTTAAGGCGGGCTGTTATTGAATTTATATTTATATAATTAGACTGAAAATCATTTAAGTGTTAAAAATACTGCCTCAAGGCATAGCTTCAGATGGTGCGATAATTTTTTTATAAGCACGGGAAAAACAAACATCCAGAGGCTGAATTTGTCCAGTGGTTCCAGGTGGTATGAATTGCACTGCTCTATATCAGCACCACTAGCACTTCAGCACTGTTGAGATTTACTCGTCAACTAAGCAGTTCAGGTACGTTCCGGAGCCTCAAGCTGTCTCACCTTTGGGTACCTACAGTTCCGCCCCCTCTTACCATAAGCAGCCAACATTATAGTGGCATGGTAGACAATATGTGAGGTTTTGAACGCCGTAAATACTATTGGTCGTATGCGACTTCGCACTCAAGGCGTTCCTTGTAAGATATTGGACTATCCCTTTTAATCTCAAGAGACAAAATCCGAGAATTTGGTTTGCTATTCTACTGGATGCGGAAATACGATGTGCATAAAATTTGAACCAGTCGTGGCCCTTCTTTATCTTCACCATTTACGCCAGACCGGTGGTCGATACTTATTATTGTTATGACCATAGGTTCCATAACGCATTGCGCCTGCCAAGACCTGTGACGCAACCAACATAGCGGATCCGTTAAAAGATTTTCTGTTGGAACGTTAGAGGGCGTTCTCTCCCCCTTCAAAGTGGCGTTCGAAGCGACGTCAAGTCACCTGTTTCGCTTCTCCGCGGGTCACCTTGAGCATGAAGTACAACTATCACCAGTTGAGGATTTACCAACGAAGGCATCGGAAGCTTTATTTCTACGCTGGGGGTAGCGAAGAGGACGCACACTTTTCGGTCTAGTCAAAATTTTCTATAATACCTTTGTGAGTAATCTTAAACGTTCTACACTATACGTGTCGAGTATGGTGAATTGTTAGCATTCCAGCAAGCTTATTCAAATTATGTTAACGTCAAAAGTAATTAAATTTTTTCTAGAATGTGCAGGAAGAAGACTAAAGACATTCAAACAGCTTAACATTTGTAAACTTAATGTATCGTTAAAGAATGCTTTCAGAGTTAAGAAACATGGCTAGTCTTTATGTTGTTTAACCTTGTTCTTTCCTTGTCATATATGAGTCAACGAATATTCATTCTAAAGTTAAATAGGCACGCTTTCACGTTAACAGAAAAGAAAATAATATATAAGGGCACAGCACGCAATTAATTTTGAATGTCTCACTTTTACTGAAGTAGACCTATGGCTTTGAAAGAATTTGTAATTAAATTAAAGTATTTTCAAATTGGTACGCGATAAAATGCGTAGGCAATAATTGTGCTAAGGGACATAAAGGGCTGATTATACCAGATCAGTATAATTAATAGTAGCCGAACAGCATAAATTGAGGAGCAAAAATACAGTAACAAAGTAATCCTTACAAAAATAAGAGTCAGGGGTAACAGAAGCTTGTCTATTGCGCTACATGCGCCAACATTAGTGTCAGGTTAGGGTTTACGATTGTAAAACCTGTGTGCGCGTAAACAAAGTGCACTAGAGTACAGTACTAGCCACTATCACTAGATGTGTGTGTTGTGGAACCTACTGGATGGTACGGCAATACCGAAAGCTCGCCTTGTTCGGCACAAAGAGTACAAGTACAGTAGTTTCTCATCATGTACCGGTACTCATTGAGATAGTACTGGAGTGCATAAATTGTGGCCCATAATGGAACGGAGCTGTTTATGTTGGTACTGACAAAATCTAACCCCACTCCCTACCAGCGTCATCAGCTCTGTTTTTCGAGCGTAATTCTATCATTGGATCGCCAGAGACTTTGCCTCCCCCACAGTATGGCCGAACTGCTGAAGGGTAACATTATAACATAAATCCTATATTTTCATACTACACTAGCGTTTTACTGCCGTTTAGTAGTGGCAACAGCTTTAACCTTCATCTCCATGTCGCTCATGAAAGCGGTAGCTATCGTGTAGGTCAACGACACGTGCAAATAGCCTTTCCTTTAGCCTTTAGCCTTTCCTTATGAACCAATCGTAGCAAAACCTTTTCATAAATGTGTTAACCCAAACACCGATGCATTCCACATGGATTACAAAATCGTTTATTTGTTAGTTTGTATGTTGCTGAATTTTTTTACAGGCCGATCTCATAGAGAACCAATATCTGCTGGGTGGAGTCAAAAGTGGTTACCTGAAGGGGAAGCTTTACAGAGGGAAACACGCTATGGAGATTTAGCAGAATCGGCTACCTTTTACGCACCTGTGTTGGGAGTTAATTTTCATTTTGACTTACAAATGATGTTTAATAAAGTCAGATTTCAATTATGTTCATTAAACTTTGTGTCCACTTCAACCCCAACATCATAATGCTCAGTTTGGCTTTGCCTTTCTACTCTACAATTTTCTGGATATTGTTCTTTCGGCAGCCGTTAAAATAAAATGAATTATTTGGGGAAACATCAGCACGTCCATACCAGAGATTGACTAAACACACTAGACCCATACCATTCAATAGCTCCTAAAAACTTAAGAAGTGGTGAAGGATAAGACCAGAAATTGCTTTGGAATAATACGCTTGATATCTCCACATAAACTGAAGTTGGGCTCATATAAGCCTTGGAAATGTTTGAGATAGTGCTAGGGGATTACAGCGCGTGCGAAGTCCGGGAGGGCACGCGTGAGTTAGAATTGCTGTGCTTCGGTCTGTACGAGCCTACAAGCTGGTTCTGCGTTTGGTTGCCATAAACATCTATCCAAGCTTTGTACGCAATATTCAGAATCTTAAACACACCTCCAAAGTAAAGTTACGGCTAAATTGCCTGATTAGAACTAAGTGAAACAAAGGACATTCGAGGTGGACCATTTAAGCTTGGAATGTGGATTGCTATCGGCATAATACTGCCTTACGTATATTCCAGCCGAACGAGCTGACTCCGCTGTAACGTGTGAGGCTTGCATTCAGGAGGTCCCGACTTCGATTCTCGGAGACCGCCCACTCTGAGGTTGTGTATTTCGTTATTCTTCCTTGGTGGGTAGGCAAAGACTGGGGTGCTTTCTTTTCCCTCACGATTTCCCTTCCTTCTATTCGCTTTTATTACATTCCTTCTTATGCTTCGTGGATGCTTGCTCCAAGAAAAGGGTCTTCCCCATAAACACCAGAGGGATCCCCTCTGGGTTGGTTTGGATTGTGAAGCGGAGGGAATTCGGCACCGATTCAGCAATGTGGATATTATACCAACGTCCACGGGAGCGATGAGGTGAAGGGAGACACCGGGCGGCCGAAATCAGTAGTGACGGAACAGCAATGACAGGGTCCCTACAGTATTCAGATTGAGACGCCGCGGCAGTCGGACAGACCGGCGACACCACTCACACAGGGTCCAACGCCCTGGACGGTCCTTATACCCCGGCAACCAGTCAAACAAATAGGAACGGAGGAGCTTCACAGAGAGCATCCTTTTCCCCTGCCACGCTGCACCGAAACACAAGCACTAACACTTTCAACCCTGAAACAGACCAAACGGGGAGAAGGATGAATGAAATGATTATTGGAACGAAATGGAGGGGCAGGAAATTCGGGGGATGAAAACTACCACTCCAGCATTCGCCGGACGACCCAGGAAAATCCCGAAAAAACCCTGGGTCAGAGTGGGCGGTCGCCGGGATCGAAATGTGGGCCACAGACGTTATTGCCACTGTCCCCCTCTGGGAAGCTCCAGTTGTGCGTCGAGGCTTTGAGCCAGGAAACTGAGGGACTTCTCCGCGTCTCTGCTGCCTGTAACCTGTTGCTTCCTGTGTTGTCTTCAGTTCATTCCATTCTCTTCTGCGCGTCTCTGCTGCCTGTGGACCGTAGCCTCTTGTGTTAACTTCACTTCATCCCATTCTCCTCTACGCGTCTCTACTGTCTGTGCCCCATAACCTTCAGTGTTCCCTTGACTTCATCACATTCTCCTCTGCGCCTTTCTGTTGCCTGTGGCACGTAGCCTCCTGTGGTCTGTTCAGCTCATCCCATTCTCCTCTACGCGTCTCTGCTCCCTGTGGCCCGTAGCCTCCTGTGGTCTCTTCAGCTCATCCCATTCTCCTCTACGCGTCTCTGCTCCCTGTGGCTCGTAGCCTCCTGTGGTCTCTTCAGCTCATCCCATTCTCCTCTACGCGTCTCTGCTCCCTGTGGCCCGTAGCCTCCTGTGGTCTCTTCAGCTCATCCCCTTCTCCTCTACGCGTCTCTGCACCCTGTGACCCGTAGCCTCCTATGTTCGCTTCACTTCATCTCATTCTCCTCTACGCGTCTCTGCTCCCTGTGGCCCGTAGCCTTCTATGTTCCCTTCACTTCATCCCATTCTCCTATACGCGTCTCTGCTCCCTGTGGCCCGTAGCCTCCTATGTTCCCTTCACTTCATCCCATTCTCCTCTACGCGTCTCTGCTCCCTGTGGCCCGTAGCCTCCTATGTTCCCTTCACTTCATCCCATTCTCCTCTACGCGTCTCTGCTCCCTGTGGCCCGTAGCCTCCTAAGTTCGCTTCATTTCATCCCATTCTCCTCTACGCGTCTCTGCTCCCTGTGGCCCGTAGCCTCCTGTGGTCCCTTCAGCTCATCCCATTCTCCTCTGCACGTCTCTACTGCCTGTGCCCCGTAACCTCCTGTGTTCCCTTCACTTCATCCCATTCTCCTCTGCGCGTCTGTGTTCCATGTGTCCCGCAGTCTACTTTGTTCCTTTCACTGAATCTGATTCTCCTCTACGCGTCGCTGCGACCTGTAGCCTCCTGTGTTCCCTTCACTTCATCCCATTCTCCTCTACGCGTAGCTACTGCCTGTGAACTGTAGTCTCCTATGTTCCCTTCCTTTCATCCCATTCTCCTCTACACGTCTCTGCTCCCTGTGGCCCGTAGCCTCCTGTGGTCTCTTCAGCTCATCCCATTCTCCTCTACGCGTCTCTGCTCCCTGTGGCTCGTAGCCTCCTGTGGTCTCTTCAGCTCATCCCATTCTCCTCTACGCGTCTCTGCTCCCTGTGGCCCGTAGCCTCCTGTGGTCTCTTCAGCTCATCCCCTTCTCCTCTACGCGTCTCTGCTCCCTGTGACCCGTAGCCTCCTATGTTCGCTTCACTTCATCTCATTCTCCTCTACGCGTCTCTGCTCCCTGTGGCCCGTAGCCTTCTATGTTCCCTTCACTTCATCCCATTCTCCTCTACGCGTCTCTGCTCCCTGTGGCCCGTAGCCTCCTATGTTCCCTTCACTTCATCCCATTCTCCTCTACGCGTCTCTGCTCCCTGTGGCCCGTAGCCTCCTATGTTCCCTTCACTTCATCCCATTCTCCTCTACGCGTCTCTGCTCCCTGTGGCCCGTAGCCTCCTAAGTTCGCTTCATTTCATCCCATTCTCCTCTGCGCGTCTCTGCTCCCTGTGGCCCGTAGCCTCCTGTGGTTCCTTCAGCTCATCCCATTCTCCTCTGCACGTCTCTACTGCCTGTGCCCCGTAACCTCCTGTGTTCCCTTCACTTCATCCCATTCTCCTCTGCGCGTCTGTGTTCCATGTGTCCCGCAGTCTACTTTGTTCCTTTCACTGAATCTGATTCTCCTCTACGCGTCGCTGCGACCTGTAGCCTCCTGTGTTCCCTTCACTTCATCCCATTCTCCTCTACGCGTAGCCACTGCCTGTGAACTGTAGTCTCCTATGTTCCCTTCCTTTCATCCCATTCTCTTCTACGCGACTCTACTGCCTGTGACCTCTAGCCTCCTGTGTTCGCTTCACTTCATCCCATTCTCCTCTACGCGTCTCTGCTCCCTGTGGCCCGTAGCTTCCTGTGTTCGCTTCACTTCATCCCATTCTCCTCTGCGCGTCTCTGTTGCTTGTATCCCGTACCCTCCTGTGTTCCCTTCACTTCATCCCATTCTCCTCTACGCGTCTCTACTGCCTGTAAGTGTAGCCTCCTATGTTCGCTTCACTTCATCTCATTCTCCTCTACGCGTCTCTGCTCCCTGTGACACGTAGCCTCCTATGTTCCCTTCACTTCATCCCATTCTCCTCTACGCGTCTCTGCTCCCTGTGGCCCGTAGCCTCCTATATTCGCTTCACTTCATCCCATTCTACTCTACGCGTCTCTGCTCCCTGTGGCCCGTAGCCTCATATGTTCCCTTCATTTCATCCCATTCTCCTCTACGCGTCTCTGCTCCCTGTGGCCCGTAGCCTCCTGTGTTCCCTTCACTTCATCCCATTCTCCTCTACGCGTCTCTGCTCCCTGTGGCCCGTAGCCACCTATGTTCGCTTCATTTCATTCCATTCTCCTCTACGCGTCTCTGCTCCCTGTGGCCCGTAGCCTCCTGTGGTCTCTTCAGCTCATCTCATTCTCCTCTACGCGTCTCTGCTCCCTGTGGCCCGTAGCCTCCTGTGGTCTCTTCAGCTCATCCCATTCTCCTCTACGCGTCTCTGCTCCCTGTGACCCGTAGCCTCCTATGTTCGCTTCACTTCATCTCATTCTCCTCTACGCGTCTCTGCTCCCTGTGGCCCGTAGCCTCCTATGTTCCCTTCACTTCATCCCATTCTCCTCTACGCGTCTCTGCTCCCTGTGGCCCGTAGCCTCCTGTGGTCCCTTCAGCTCATCCCATTCTCCTCTACGCGTCTCTGAGCCCTGTGGCCCGTAGCCTCCTATGTTCCCTTCACTTCATCCCATTCTCCTTTACGCGTCTCTGCTCCCTGTGGCCCGTAGCCTCCTATGTTCCCTTCACTTCATCCCATTCTCCTCTACGCGTCTCTGCTCCCTGTGGCCCGTAGCCTCCTGTGGTCCCTTCAGCTCATCCCATTCTCCTCTACGCGTCTCTGAGCCCTGTGGCCCGTAGCCTCCTATGTTCCCTTCACTTCATCCCATTCTCCTCTACGTGTCTCTGCTGCCTGTGACCTGTAGCCACCTGTGTTCCTTTCACTGAACCCCATTCTCCTATACGCGTCTCTGCTGCCTGTGACCCGTAACCTCCTGTGTTCCCTTCCTTTCATCCCATTCTCTTCTACGCGTCTGTACTGCCTGTAACCTGTAGCCTCCTGTCTTCCCTTCACTTCATCCCATTCTCCTCTACGCGTCTCTGCTCCCTGTGGCCCGTAGCCACCTATGTTCGCTTCATTTCATTCCATTCACCTCTACGCGTCTCTGCTCCCTGTGGCCCGTAGCCTCCTGTGGTCTCTTCGGCTCATGCCATTCTCCTCTACGCGTCTCTGCTCCCTGTGGCTCGTAGCCTCCTGTGGTCTCTTCAGCTCATCCCATTCTCCTCTACGCGTCTCTGCTCCCTGTGGCCCGTAGCCTCCTGTGGTCTCTTCAGCTCATCCCATTCTCCTCTACGCGTCTCTGCTCCCTGTGACCCGTAGCCTCCTATGTTCGCTTCACTTCATCTCATTCTCCTCTACGCGTCTCTGCTCCCTGTGGCCCGTAGCCTCCTATGTTCCCTTCACTTCATCCCATTCTCCTCTACGCGTCTCTGCTCCCTGTGACCCGTAGCCTCCTATGTTCCCTTCACTTCATCCCATTCTCCTCTACGCGTCTCTGCTCCCTGTGGCCCGTAGCCTCCTGTGTTCCCTTCACTTCATCCCATTCTCCTCTACGCGTCTCTGCTCCCTGTGGCCCGTAGCCTCCTATGTTCGCTTCATTTAATTCCATTCTCCTCTGCGCGTCTCTGCTCCCTGTGGTCCGTAGCCTCCTGTGGTCCCTTCAGCTCATCCCATTCTCCTCTACGCGTCTCTGAGCCCTGTGGCCCGTTGCCTCCTATGTTCCCTTCACTTCATCCCATTCTCCTTTACGCGTCTCTGCTCCCTGTGGCCCGTAGCCTCGTATGTTCCCTTCACTTTATCCCATTCTCCTCTACGCGTCTCTGCTCCCTGTGGCCCGTAGCCTCCTGTGTTCCCTTCACTTCATCCCATTCTCCTCTACGAGTCTCTGCTCCCTGTGGCCCGTAGCCTCCTTAAGTTCGCTTCATTTCATCCCATTCTCCTCTGCGCGTCTCTGCTCCCTGTGGCCCGTAGCCTCCTGTGGTCCCTTCAGCTCATCCCATTCTCCTCTGCACGTCTCTACTGCCTGTGCCCCGTAACCTCCTGTCTTCCCTTCACTTCATCCCATTCTCCTCTACGCGTCTCTGCTGCCTGTGACCTGTAGCCACCTGTGTTCCTTTCACTGAAACCCATTCTCCTATGCGCGTCTCTGCTGCCTGTGACCCGTAACCTCCTGTGTTCTCTTCCTTTCATCCCATTCTCTTCTACGCGTCTGTACTGCCTGTGACCTGTAGCCTCCTGTCTTCCCTTCACTTCATCCCATTCTCCTCTACGCGTCTGTACTGCCTGTGACCTGTAGCCTCCTGTCTTCCCTTCACTTCATCCCATTCTCCTCTACGCGTCTCTGCTGCCTGTGACCCGTAACCTCCTATGTTCGCTTCACTTCATCACATTCTTCTCTGCGCGTCTCTGCTGCCTGTAACCTGTAGCCTCCTGTGTTCTCTTCACTTCATCCCATTCTCCTGTACGCGTCTCTGCTCCCTGTGACCTGTAATCTCCTGTGTTCCCTTCACTTCATCCCATTTTTCCTCTACGCGTCTCCACTACCTGTGACCTGTAGCCTCCTGTGTTCCCTTCACTTCATCCCATTCTCTTCTACGCGTATCTGCTGCCTGTAACCTGTAGCCTCCTGTGTTCCCTTCACTTTATCCCATTCTTCTCTACGCGTCTCTGCTGCCTGTGACCTGTAGCCTCCTGTGTTCCCTTCACTTCATCCCATTTTCCTCTACGCGTCTCTGCTGCCTGTAACCTGTAGCCTCCTGTGTTCCCTTCACTTCATCCCATTCTCCTCTACGCGTCTCTGCTGCCTGTGACCTGTAGGCTCCTTTGTTCTTTCACTTCATCCTACTCTCCTAGGTGTGGTAGACACAATACATTTATGTAGGTCCTGGTGTGCGAGGTGTTCCCCTTCGTTGTATACTCCATACCCAACACCTTCATATATTACAAGGGACGGTTTTGGTCTGAGGTTTAACGAGGTGTGAAATATGGGATAGCTCTTGGGAGATAAGTGTTAATGATATGTATGAATTCATACTTGATACAGTAGAAAATATTTCTGAGGTCCAAGAAACATACACAAAAACACGTGCAAACAATAGAGAAACAATACTGTACCGTGGAAGGTGTAAAACCTATCGAGATTAAGCAATGAACGAAATGATGCTTCTAGTTCGCTGCGGGTATCGCTAATCAAGATATGCGTCTTTATTGTAGGAAAATTGGTTCAGAAACAACGAAAGGAAGAAAGGAAAGGTAAAAAGAACCTGTACAAAAACACTTTTTCATATCGTATTCCTATGACAGCAATAGAAATGTAGCAACGCTGCTATGTTTCCTTATGTATCTGCCTACTTTGTATGAACCTGCCTACTAACTACGCACCACCAAACACTCGTAAACACTGCCGAGCGGGATGGCTCGTGGCCCGCATTCGGGAGGTCGTGGGTTCGATTCCCGCGGCCGACCTTCCTGAATCATGACTTCTTTCGGAGTTTTTCCGGGTCACCAGGCGAATGCTGGAAAGGATTCTCACATCCCTTGAATTTTCTGTCCCTTCATTTCATCTCTATTCTCATTCTTAATTCACTTCATCCTACATCCGTTGGTCTCTTTCAGCGTTGAAAGTGTCGGCGATGGTGTTTCGGTGCAGTGTGGCAGGGGAAAATGATGCTCTTTGTGACTCTCGCCGTCACTGGGCTTTTGACTGCCTGCCGGTGGTATCCGAACCGGCTTGAGGGGCGTTGGACCCCCTCTGTGAGGAATGGTGTCCCCGGTCTGCGTGTTCTTCTGTCGGGGAGTCTATCTGGAAACTTAGGGACCCTGTCATTCCTGTGCTGTCACTCCGGTTCCGGCCACCCGGTGTCTACTCTCGGCTCGTCCTTCCTCCTGGGGAAGCCTCCTTGTGGGGCGTAGGTACAACATCCCCTATGTGGATCAGTGCCGAGTCCCCTCCGTAGCCTATTCAATCCAATCGTAAATATTCCGAAATGACTAAGTCAAATGAAATACACAGACTTTAACCAGCGTAATTTCTGAATAATAATATGAAGGAAAGTGCATTCTGTGATTTAAATACGCAATTCGCTCCCAGATATATTAGTAAGCATCTACATATTTTCGGGTTTTTTCGAGCACATAGCTTGCTTAGTTTGTTCGTAAAGAAATCACTCCAATATATTTTTTGAGATATTTATTTAGACTTAAAATAACACCCCAGAAACAGAGTTCGTTATAACTTTCAAAGTATTACTTTTAACGTTAATTGATACCGAATCGGATAAAAATATCAAAATTGCAGGTTTTCAAAATAACCATATAAATACCCTCCAGGCAATGTAGTATCACAATCCATCTGTGCTTTTAACCTTCTGACCAGTACAGGAAAGTCCAAATAGTATATGGTTTTACAACTTCATTTTCTCATTATCTGATTTTCTTACATTTTTGGCAGTTTAAAATGTTACCCATTACACATTTTTCATGTAAGTTCTTCTAAATTTTCAGTCACATTCTTTAACGGTGCACGAGATATAAATATTTTGGTCTTTTTATTTTGAACTTATGGTTTTAATACAATGCATGACTAATTTTAAGGAAGTAAGATGTTTCTTTCCCAGTAAATTTTAATCTTACACTAAATTTAATCCTTTACAGTAAAGAACTATATTCAAAGATTTAATTATATGCTGTATTTAACAGTTTGAGGGTTTCAAAATTTCATCATTTGGAGCATTTCACACGAGAGTCAGTTTTCAAGATTTTAAAATTATTTTCTCGCAAATTTAGGTTAATATGACGACAAAAATTAAGCTTCTACTCTACCTGGGTTGGGAAATCTATAGTAAGCATTCGGCTAAATTGGTGACACTTGTAGAAATTGTATATTTAACTGCCTAGTACAGGCAATGTTCTATCCTCACTGTGTAAACTATGTGTAATATAAGGTACATTTTCTCAAGAACCTCTAAAGGTACACACACATTTTTTCAATACTTGCAGGAATATTATATGTTCAATATGGTGCTATCAGATTCTTCTTATTTCTTTATTTATTTATGGATGCTTTTTAACTGCTGTGGTCCTTAGCGCTCCATTCTATCTTGGGCGTGAGAGACCGATAATTTTGCCCAGAGACTTCTTTATCAGGCTCGAGGTTCTTTTAGTGCCGTAAATCTACAACACAGGATCACCGGCTTTACTTCCCTTCAGAAGGAAGCCATGCAAAGGATTTTTACGCCCGATAAAATCCATCGCCCTCCGTTGGGTTTGAACCCGCGACCTCGGAAACTAGAGGCATGGTAACCACTGCACAACGGAGGACAACCAGATTCTTCTTATGTGTTTTATTTCTTCTTCGTCAGACTACCCTCCTCTTTGGGGGATTTACACCCCCAGGGACTTACAAGCCAATGTCTTGGGTTAGTAGCCTGTCTTGGAGCAAGCAAACTCTGGATTGTAACATATCCATGATGGAAGATCAGCCCAATGCCTGGTATGGAGGTGAAGTTAGAGGGGAAGGAAAAGAAATGTAGTGATGAAAGGGATGATAGGAAAATTCGCGCATCAAGTTATCCAGCCCAGCATTCGCCTAGTGACCGAGGAAAACTGCGAAAAAATCTTCGGTCAGATTGGTCGGCCCCGAGGGTTTGAACACGGGATCTCCCAAATTTGGACCACAGATTTTATCGCCTCAGCCATCTATCTCAGTGTATTTTATTTCATGAAATACAAGTGTTTGTATTTAATTCAAATTTGTTTCTAATTTTTCAAAAATGTTTATTTTATGCCAGTCTTTACTCTTGGTAAACCCTGAAAATAAAACGTCAGCATGAATACAACACGAATAAGTGCTAAGTTTTATCATTTTGTGTTTTTTTAAAGTTCCCTTGTTCACCCAGTTTATTATTACTGTGTTTTACTGCATTCATTACCGCTCATTACCGCAATTACACAACACACACACACAAACACCCATGCCCATGGCGGGACTAACTCGCAACCCTCAGCTTGGCGGAGCGCCGAAGCTATACACTCCAGCGACCACGGCTACGAAGGTCGGTATTGTTAATTAGAACCCGAGAAAAGTAGGAAAAATTAGCTTTGCAGCTTAATGCATCCTGCTCCATAACAGCTGAATTATGACAGCTTTGAACAGAAAACGCATGTGTAGCAATTTACTCAACATTAAAAATGATGCACTTACGGTTATAATATCTTTATAATTGATATACCATTTTAAGGAGATTTAAACGTTCTATTTTTAAACAAAACCAATTTTTCAACCTAAAATCTATTCCGCATACCCTTAGGATAGGACTAGTAAACGTGGGGGACACCTAGCACCTCGACCCCCCATGAATCGTTTGTGCACACACCCCCGGTAGGACGGATGAGGTAAGGGAACCGCAGGAGACGTGGGGCTGCAGAGGAGGCCGGCGTAGGTCGACAGAGACGCACAGAGTTCCCTAACCGTTACAGGCTTGACCACCCTGCCACTTCAGAGACGTCCCTCTGGTGGGACCGGGAAAATACGACCCATCAGGGGAGGCCTGATTGGCTATCCTCTAGCAGGGCCGAGCAGAAGTTCTAAATTGCTAGCCTCTACGCCATCTGCCCGACAGTGACCGAACCACAGACACGGAGTCAACCTGGAAAATGAAATGAGAAGAAATGGGGGAAAGAGGAAATTCTTGGTAGAACATGTCACTCCAACATACGCCCATGTTAACCGGGGTATCCACGAAAAAACTTGAGGCAGTATTTTTAACACTTAAATAATTTTAGTCTAATTATATAATATGTAAATTCAATAACAGCCCGTCTTGAAGCAATATGTGTATGTAATAATTTGTAAAATGTATGTAACAGTCATTGCATATGCTTATATTATTGTATACATGTTCAAAAATGTTATATGAATGTATTACGTAATTTAATAATGTAGGAGCTGTGCAAATAATAAGTTAAAAGTTGCTAACAATGAGGTAACCTTGAGGCAATAATGAGTTTGAGAGTTTAAATGTTACTTGTGATTCTTGTAAACAATAATGTGATTTTAGTGACAGTTTATAAAATAGCCAATCAACAACCGGAGGGGTTTTTAGTTAAATGAAGGTATTCTATTGGAATAGGATTAGCCAATCAGAGACTTGAAATACAGAAATTTACAAGTTTAGACGGTTGAAATCACTTCAGTTGCCTGCAGACAGAGTTACTAACCAGACGCAAAAAGTGTCCTCAAGAAATATAATATGTATTCGTGTGAGACGAAAATTAAGTTACGTGTTAAAAAGTGTAATTAATTAATAAAAAGAATCTTGCAGCTCTCTATATCAGTGAAGTGTTATTTAAATCGTATCAAGTATTAATAAAAAGAGTTAAGAAAAGCTTATAATCTGTGTAAGCCTACATTCTTGTCACATCACAACACTGCCTAAGAGAAACGTGTCTCTAACAAATACTGACGCAGCCGAGGCAAACATAAATATATAATATTTAAAGAAACAGTTTAATTACAAAGTTAATATTTTTAAACTTGGGGCAAATGCCAACTGAAAGTACATTTTTGGAGCGAAGGCTACCGGAAACTGTTTACAATACGTGCGGTTGCAACTACAAGTTCGGCTCCCCAACAGTTGAAATGCAATACATCATCTTCAAACTGATTTTTTATACGTAGCAGCAAACAACGTAAAGTAACAAAATATCATACTTCAAATTGGCGTCATACGTGGAGCTAAATGAATAAATAACGTAACAAAACACCATCTTCAAATTAAGTCAAACTGGACGGCCACTGGAATCTATCCCGGGACCTCCCGATTGCGAGCCTCACACGTTACCACGGAGCTATCTCCCTTGGTCCGTATACCCTTAAGTATTCAGTATTCGATGCGATGTCAATCCTGAAAACAGAGGCGATGTTTTGCATTTCGTTTTCCATACCCTGCTAAACGCCTAACTCAAGCAAGTTTATTTGCCTCGGACTGAGGGAATAAAGGACCTTAAGAGAACCTTTTGCGTTACATTTTGTCATTGTTCGATAAGGTTGAGAGATTTCGGTCAATATTATTCATTTAATATTTATTTTAAAGTTCAATAGAACCACATTCTACAGAAGCGAACCAGCCCATATTGTAGACAAAAATTAGCTGATACCATATTATTCCTATACCATTACTCCATGTTCTGCAGAAAAGAACAAACACCCTCCTCCATTTAATGCCATTTATGGATCGAGTACCAAAACGCCAAGATATGACATTTTTCTCTTTCTGCAGAAAGAATCCACGTGGTTTGTTTCCTTTCAGCAGAAAAGCGATTCTGCATTTTTCATGTTTCCAGTGGAAAGCATACTGGGATCAAACAGTTGACTGTATAGCTTTTTCCTTGTAGAAAGCTTTTGTTTTATGCTAAATACTGTCTTAAAGTATCACATTAGAACAACACACCACAGGAATTAGCTATGAAATACGGGACGAATATGTCATGAAGGCATATAAATTGGAATCCTCTTAAAGTCATACGAATTAACAGTTCCCGGGAATTTGTGACCTCTAACAAATGATAAACGGATAAGTGGCTAAGAAACGACAACTTTCCATGTTTCAGACACAACAAATAATGCTGGAAAAAGGAATAGAATCCTCAATTTTCATCAGAACATCATTTTAAAGGAAGTCTTCCGAGATTAACATCAAGAAATACATAAGTGCTCAACTATTTTGGGATCTGCATGTAAAATTGTCACCTCTGTGAGTGAATGGATAAGTAATTATAGCACTTAAGCATCAGGACTCCATTCCAGTTGATTCTAGAGAATTCTACACCGTTCTGATTGGAGATGCGTGCATGGAGGATGATACTGATGAGTTTTTAGTTACACCAGTCTTTGTAATTGATCAATTGGCTTGTTCAGTAGCTAATAATACTAGCTTTTATATATATATATATTAAAAATGAGGCAGTAAAACTTATCGAGGTTTAAATTAAAAATATACTATTTGAGCCAGTACACATAATTATATTTACATCTAACACCATTCTGCAAAAACAGAATTCAAACGATAAAAATGTTAGATATCTCGTTAATAAATATGCACGAGTATCCACACTGTTTATAGAATTCCTTCTAGTTAGAGCAATAAGTAGCTATACATTTTTACTTAGGAATATTTGTTACCGGGCTAAGGATCCGGGACAAGTTATCTGCCATTGTATGTGCAACCCTACTATAGAGTTACTAAAAACAGTACTGTTGATGTAAACGAAGACGTCAATGCGCTGCCTTATTTTCTACTGTAAACACCATAATTCGACCACGGTATTATTGCAATTGACCTTGCAGAAATCTGAATTTAAATATACACG
Organism: Deroplatys truncata; assembly: GCA_030765065.1. NCBI lineage: Eukaryota > Metazoa > Arthropoda > Insecta > Mantodea > Mantidae > Deroplatys > Deroplatys truncata. The sequence goes on from CM060990.1 coordinate 660,603,012, forward strand.
GAAGCCAGCCCAGCGAAGTGAATTATACAGTCTAGTAATGGCAGAAAATGGAGGACACACACATCGGAATGAGAGATAGAAGTGTGTTGTACCTCTAGTCACGAAGCGGATTCCATACGGCCTCACTGGTAAACAACACTCCAACTTCACTGCGCCCTACTGGATGCACAGTATACTTCACTCTCAAGTTGTCCCGAATCCTTAGCCTGGTTATTTAACTTTAATTACATTGTTCTCAGTTCAGTTATATTGTAGCCTGGATCCTTCCTGCAGAATGTGGTCCTGCATTGTGATCTTCTACCGGTAAGAACTAGCGTAGCACACTCTTCTACGAGGTATAAGGTGCCGGCTCCAGGAGTTTTGCCGCCTCGTGCGATAATTACAAGTGCCGCCCCCTTACGCTTTCAGACGTAAAGGCGGGTTTTCCTAGCGGCGCACTTATTATGTCGCGTGTAACTTAAAACGCCGACCTTGGACGCATCACGTAATGCACTGCGTATTGTGTTTTCCTACAAACGGATAAAACTTGGCTTATCGCAGTAACTCTCCAGTTGTGAACGGATTAAAAAATGAGTTGTGTCAAAAAGAAAAAACTGTGCTTATTGTGGCTAATAAAAGACTGTGAAGATATAGAAGACGGAATTGATTACGTAGTGGATCATGATTGCATTAGGAAGTCTTTTAGTGAAGTGTTTTCTTATAGAGAAGGCGAGGGAGTTTTTAAAATACTAATTGAGAAACACCTATTAGGAGACGAAGTGAAATTTAAGGCATACTTCAGATTCGCCTGAGAACAGTTTAGTTTCCTGGCTAACCTAATTTAAGATGATTTGTATACAAAACCATGCAATCGAGTGAAAATGCTCATTTCACCAACAAAAAAACTTGCCTTAGCTATGAGATATGTATTAGAAAGGCAAGTTGCATTTTTTGATTAATTAAGAATTGTCGCGGTAATCTGTTCGTGTTATCTTATTTGCTGAGCGCCTGTTATTGTTTTACTATTTTGAATTTTGGGTTCTTTGTCCTCCGGCTAGCTATTATTACTCAGTCGATCAAATATCTCTAAGCAGGGCGTGTAAACGGAAAGGCGTTGTTACTAAAAGATAACACTGATAAAAGAATTTATTTTCACACCTTTATTGCCGTCACACTTAATTAATAGTTCATATCTTTAATCTCTCTACACGCCTGACTGAAACTGTTATACTTCCGAATGTAATTACTGTCGTAATAGTTGTCGCGTACCTACTTCACATTTTGTAACTAACTTTACGACGCGAGAGATTCTGTAGAACTGTCTGACGTGTAACTCGCGAGAGAGATATCTTAGAACTGCGCGATACTTACTTTTGGCTCAAGAATTTGTACTCCCTCACCCCGATATGCCTAAACATTATAATAGAGCTGCTACTGGTTACTAAATCGCGTCTATTTTGTCATCCAATCACAATTACAAAAACATATGCTCTAGGAAAGATATTCCCTCCATTTCTAAAGAAAGGCATGCTACCCTGGCATGCTCACCCCATCGCTTCATTGTTACCCACTCCTATTGTCAGTTTCAATGAGGCCTTGTAAACTTATTTCCTAGCAATGCTTATAGCTAACAAACATCTAAAATCATTGTCATACAATAATGTTAATTTACACTACAATCACTCTGGCATTCACAGTGTTGTGATATAAAATACTGCCTCAGAATTTAATGAAAAAGTGGTTAATTGACTTTGTTAATTATTTTGCTCTCCCTTCATATTATAAATTATTGTCCTACTTAAAAATTATATCAATCATAAGATAACATTGATGAAAGTAACATGCATCTGATTTATAAAATAAACCGTACCTGCTTTGTTCACTATTTTTTCAATCCCCTTCCATATTAAATGCTTCTTTAAAGTGTTTTTGAAGTCTGCATCCGCAATATTCGACAAAATGGAACCTCCAGCAACCAATTCAATTAGCTGTTCATCTTCTGCAGTTGAAAGTCGAACAGTGGAAGGTGTCATTTTGTAACATGCACAATGTGTATCAAATACAACTCCACACACAAGTCTCTATCACGCAGCGCACAACGCAATGGACTCCTCTCGATGCAGTAGGTCTGTCGCGCCAGGCGCATTATGCTGGCGCAAAACGAACTGGGTAGTTTAGGCAAACATTTCAATTATTTTTCATTGTTTGAGCCTGCTGCGTATTGCGCTCGACGTTTTAACGTTGCACGCGGCGTAGTATGTGCGTTGCTAGGAAAACCTGCCTTAACTCATTTTATCCGCAATGTGTGTCCTCCACGACTACTTAATCTCACACAAAGCAAATATACTTGCAGGGGTAATCAGTAAATAAAACTAAAGAGGAGATGTATGTGGTGAAACAACGAGATTGTTCGTATTGAAGGATATGCCATAGATATGTCTTCTTATTACATTTAATTCGAAGTTGTCCGTCTGAGTTTCTCTGGAGTTAAAAGCAGGAGTTACTAACAAAGGAGGCTAACGCAAGAAGTAACTAAACGCACAAACAGCGACTTTATTCACCAATTTAAGCACATAAACTGAAGCTAGTAATGTTTACTGTTGAACAAACAGAGCGGGATGGCTCAGGCGTGACGTCCGTGGCCCGCATTCAGGAGGTCGTGGGTTCTATTTCTCCAGCCAAGCTTCCTGAACCAAGTGTTTTTCTCGAGGATTTCTTCGGATCGCTAGACTAATGTTGAGAAGTGTTATTACATCTCTCGAATTTCCTGTCCCTCCATTTCACCTCCATTCTCATTTCACTTCACATTTCATCTGCTTGGTCTGTTTTCAGGGTCGACGGGAGTCTCGGCGCTGCATGTTAGGGTAAAAGGATGCTCTATGTGCCCCTTCGTCCCCCGAAATGGTGGGAGACTCCCGGACCTCCCAGTGGAATGTGCAGGGCTGCAGGGGGAGGGAAGCCGGTTACACTAACTGCCATCCGGGGAGTTTCAATCTGTAAAAGGTAGAGGCCCTGTCGTGCCTCCTGGTCCGACCGAACTCTGTCTCCTCTCACCTCGCTCCCCCTCACGGGGGCACCCCATCAGAGGCTTAGGCACACAAGGTCTTGTACGTTGAGGTGCTAAGTCCCTACTCCTGACACGCTAGGAATGTTTTGACGATGATCATCAATGAGGATTGCATCCAAATCACTCTGGGACTTCGTCAACAATTTCAAAATAAAAGCTCTCCAGAAAGTCGCTTGATTGTATGTGTGATTTGTAATTCCGTCATATTTTCACATATGCTGACGTTTATAAGATTGCGCCGCCCTGGACAGTGGCACGGCTCGACACAGCCTTGAGCCGGCCCCGAGTACATTACATACTTGAACACACATTAACCCGATACGCACCATGCTTCTGAATTACTTAGAAGAGTTTTCATTTAAACTAACGTTGCCAAACTAAACAACCTCCAAATTCCCAGAAAACCAAAAGCTCGACTGTTCTTATCATCTGGTTTTTACAGTTAAGACACGCAGCAGGGTTTGCCGAAAGGCAGCTGCTAAGTGTGTCTGTTTAGATGTGATAGACTCAAAGACTAATTTGATGGCTTCAACTTCTGCCGATGCGAGACAAGAAATTTAACAGCTCATTTACGTCATCTGTTACATGGAAGTCACTCTGTGTGATAAACGATGCTACGTCAGTACAGCTAGCACGAAAATAGCAGCTCCAATATCCAGGTTCTGAATCTACCACTTGCGGACCATGGAACTTGGATTTGAAGTAACTATAAATTCAGCCATAAAAATTATAACGCAGCTTTAAAGTGGATTTAAAAAGCCTTTTGGGCAGTTGAGTTGCCTCGATATCGATTTCCTTTGATGCCTTTGCCTGCCGGAGTTCTCTGAAGCGGTTTTATGAGCACACTCACGATAACGCAAAGCCTGTCTCTCTTAAGATGGTATTTAAGTTTACATTCTTGATATATTGTTGCTTCTTATAGATTTATTGTCAATAAATCTGTATATACTCTTAATCATTTAACCAGAGTTGTTAGTTCCTTTCTAGTGAGTATACATTTTGGGTGTTCACAAAGTTTTAGAGTAGGGATAGCTCGTGAAATAGCATCAGCTGCAGAATAGTTATGAACAGGAATGGGACTACGATACTGTCGATATCTCGATACTCGGTGGCATTGAGAAAACCTTAGCTACTTTTTCGATACTAAGAAGTGCTTAAATTTTGTTTCCTGAAAGTTGTGTTTACCTTTCTGCTAGATAAGAAATGAAAGCAGTCGAAACTTCACGTTATTGTCTCGCACGTGTCCCCAAAGAGTTACTGGATTATAGTTATTGATAAATCTCGATTGCGTTTTTTGCGAGAGAATCAATGCACCATTCCATAGGCTCTTGTGTATAAATCAAAACACATAAAATAATGGGGGAATCAGTAGAGGTACTCATGTAACCATAGTTTTTAAAGTTGTGAATGAAGCTGATTTAGCTGATGCAATAAATTACGTTTCCATAATTGCCTCGCTCCGTGGCTCACTCTCAGCCATATAATTTACTTACTGCAGTGACCAAAATATATGAATCTAGTAGAAACAAATCAGAACTTAAGACGTAAGACAATACAGCGCATGGAAGTATTTGGAAAGAAAGAAATAAACAATACCTAACGAACAGCTATAGATCCAGGTATTTATCTAAAAATAAGTTGTTTGAAATGGAATATCTGACAACGCTGTATTAAAAACAGGACATGTGCGAAAACCTGGCAGGGCTTTTGCGTTAGGACACTAAGTAAACATATAGAGATATTTGGCATTACTACTTGAGAAACCGAGAAAGCGCATCGTAAAGTATAAAATGTCGTTCTGCGTGGTGTAGTGGTTCGGGCGTAAAAATCCTTAGCATGGCTTCCTTCGGAAGGTAAGTAAAGTCGGTGGTCCCGCGTCATAGATTTACGGCACGTAAAAGAACCTCAAGCAAACTTCCGGTCTTTCACGATCAATATAGAATGGTACCCCAAGGACCACAGTTGTTAAAGAACGTACATAAATAAATTAAAAAATGTAAAGTATAAGATATTTATCCCCGAACACCTTCAATAAGAAAGTAAAATCCTCAGTGCTGCCTTAATTTGTAGTGTTTCTCTCTTCTGTATATCAGAACTAACCTTACTGATTGCCGTTGGTTTTATTATTTAAGAGCCAAAATATAAACATCATATAAGCACCACAATTATCAGTATCATTTTGAATAAGCTTTCCTTACGTAAGTGTAATTTTACATTAACAAACTCCATTTTCAGGTTAAAAATAGACCGAGGTAGTCGTTTCACAAATAGCTGTAGTTTCCGGCTTGTTACTCTTAGATAGATCACCGGGTTAACAATCACGCACTGCGTTGTGCTCGAAACGTTAAACAGGACAAATGAGCCGAAATCCTGTGCACGCTTGTGTTCGTGATGACCAGCCATAGGAACGTTTAAGAATTAAAGCCAGGACGGAAGAAAATAAGATTCGAACTGTCACTTGACTGTAGTAGGGAGGTCGGAGATAACACCATCCACGTAATCTTTCTGACGTTTGCAGGCCGCACTTGGACCGGTTTTTACCTGTCTGTCAGCGACCCTTGGTCTCTGTTATCTACACTCAAACCGTTATCATTACAGGATTCTTTGTGTTACTGTCTGTTTGGCGAGGTTTTAGCTAGTGGGTGGGTGAGCTCTTCCAAACAGGTAATAGTTAAGCTAGTGGAGTGATGTAGTTACTTGTTCTGAGGCAAGTGAGGGGTAAAAACGTGGGATAGTGAAAGACTCTTGGCTGTTTTGCCCGACACGCGCCACGCGTGGCACGAGTTCAGCATACTGCATACCCCTCCCACCAGCTAAAGTTTTACCTGAGAGATAAGTCAACCCATTCCACTATCTGAAACGTCGCTGAATAGACAGTATTATGGTTTGAGTGCAGACAACTGCTTAAAAACACCTATGCTTGTTGTTGACCTACCCCCTAGCGCTAGGTTCCCGGTAGTTGAAGCGAGAATTAACTATCTTAGACCATAACGCTAAGTGGTGTGTTCGCTCCCGCCTCCCTCACCAAAGGTTTACTGTGTAGGGTGGCCATCTTGGCTTTGCTTATGCTGCTTCTCTGCAGTGAAGTTATTGCTATTATTTTGATTACGTGTTGTGTTGGGGGGGTGCATTGAGTGTAAAGGGATGTAGGTCATCATTTAACCCTCTTCTTACTAGAAAATCTGTATAACTTTACTTACCAGCCGGATCTCTCAGGCCCGAGTTGTTTAAATTTACATATATTGATGTTATTTTGGCTGCTTTTAATATGAACCGCCCTTGAGGTACAAAGTCGTCCTCCGTGGACTAATAGTACCGTGCTAGCCGGGTTCAAACCCGGCGGAGGTCGATGGATTTTTTCGGGAGTAAAAATCTTTAGCATGACTTCCTTCGGAAGAGAAGTAAAGCGGTGGTCCCGTGTCGTAGATTTACGGCACGTAAAAGTACCTCAAGCCTGATTAGAGGCCTCTGAGCATAATTCCTGGTCTTTCACGCCCAATTTAGAATAGGACGCTAAGAACCATAGTAGTTAAAGAGTGTCCATAAATAAAACTAAATTTTTTTATGTATTTTTGAAGTACAAATATTTATAGTAATTCTATTTGTTAAAACTTTATATTCAAAAAACGTACAGATTTTATACTTTTACTAAGTTAATTTTTTTCATTAAATGTAGTTCTTTCTCACTGTGTGCAAGTATTTTCAAATTATCAATTTTATTGCAAATTTGCCCTGTGTCCGCAGACAATAGCAAAATGTTCCGACCATACAGGTTTGGTGCACTTATAGCATATCATTTGGCTTTTTATATATTTTTTCTCTACCCAAGCTACACATCTCCTTTCTTAACTGCAAGTTGCTTTCTTAAATTGGTGATGAAAGTCCGTCTCATTTTTCCTCTCATTCTTGACCAGTATCATCAAAATTATGTATACATTCAATACACTTACATCATTCATGTTGAAGAAAACCAGCAATGGCCAGAGACTTTTTTTTCTTTTCACGCTGTAGCATCGCGTCCTATGGTCCATGGTATCAACGCCACCTTTTGTGGCATTGTATGTCATTACAACTTCAGGATTCTTTGCTTCTGATGGTAATACCGTTGGTTGGTCATGAAGAGTACTAAGGACGGTTACCACTTTGTTCTTAGGAATATAAGGGGCTATCATCACATCTGGTTTGAAACCAGAGTAAAGTGTATTTTACGTCTTTTAGACGTAATAAATTCAGCAGGCAATTCGCTTTTGTTTTTAGGATAGTATCAACTAGTGTCAGATCTTTTGACAATCAATAAAGAGCTAAATTGAGGTGATATTACTCAACATTTTTCAAGTTCATTCGCGAGGCTCCTTACAACATTCCCTCGGAGTGGCACGGCTCCGTTTTCTTCCCCCTTCCCCAAGTAGACCTTCATCTTCCAGTAGTAACTTGTTTTACTGTGTCACAAATTGGCCGTATCTTTATTCCATATTTACCAGGCTTTGTTGGAATGTGCTGCCGAATTGGACAGCGATCTCGAAATGTGACGAACGTTCATCCATGGTAATGCAGCCTTCCGGGAATTTAGGCTTCCCAAAGGGTGGTTTTCCACATGTGAAAAGCTTCTCTAACTGGTTCCAATTTGTCAGCTATATATGTTCACGACGGACTGCTGCATTGTCAAAGCGAAACAGCCTTAGAATAGCATGTTCGTTGAACAATGGTCGCCATTCTCAGCACACCAAAGCTGACCGATATCTTAATTTCTTGACTTGTAAACAGCATCAGGATCCAAACGCCAAGGGACCTTTCATTTCATGCAAATCTATATCCATCCAGTCGTTGTAAACTATTCGACTTTCCACATACACACCTTCTCTATGAGGGGTACACGAAAGAATAACATAAAGCAAGACTCTGCATTATCACAGTTCCTAATTGAATACCTTGTAGGTCATACTAAGGCTGAATTAGTCACACCCAACAGCATTTGCTCTAAATTCTTCAGCTTCTTCGTTACGGCATTCATCATCATACTCGTATCGCTCCAAGTTTTCAACGCCCGCTTCATTATCATCACTGGAGAAGTTAAATTCACTAGATGGGTTTTCAGAATCAGAAGACTGTTCCAAAAATTTCGTATTTCCCCATACGATAGTCCTTTCCTCCGTAGCATTTTCAGTTTGTAGAAGGGATTACTGTTATGAAACAATGCACCAAAATAAACATATGCTTATTGCAAGGAGTGTTAAACACTGAAAGAATAGCAATGACAGTCAACAATAACAAATGAATAAAGGGCATCAACAGCTGTCTGTAAGCGCAGTGTAACATAACACGTACACGTTTAAAAATTGCTTGTACCTGTACGGATCCGCGAGGCTCGAGAGGGGGGAAACGTAAGCCAACTCTATAATTAAAACCATATGCAATTTTTTATAATTATTTTACAAAAGTATGACTAACAAGACCAATTAGGAAAAGTTATAAAATTTTATTAATATAGAATCCATGGGTATTGATTCAAAAAATAGTAAAACCCATAGACGGGCCTCTGAGGTCCGATCGTAGTTAATGGGTTAAACTAGAGATAGATATCGTTGAGCACCTTGAAAGAGTTATGCTATTCTTCTATTCTTTATGCATTTGTAGAAAACGGTTCTGAAATGCACAGACGTTTGGCAACACCCCACGTTTACAAGAAGGATGGTGAGAAATGGCCCTTGATGAGTAAGGTTAGGTCTACCGCTGAATGCGCGCTCTCCTTCCGATGAAGATACGATTGGTGGCTACATTACGGCAACCATATTATTAGTTTTTGCTATTGGTTTTAATCTCCAAAGTATTTTTTTTAATATGAGCAACTTAACACAAAACAGACTAGCTTAAGTTTGAATAAAGAATAAAATAAAACAATAATGGGTATAACTTAAACGATCACTTATAGAAGGCAATGTAAAAAGCAAAACTATATAAATTACTCTTATCAGGTACAACAATGACTTATTATAAGCATCCATGCAGGCAATTATATTTAAATATTTAATGAATTAGAATAACAGCCAAACTATTTTTTATTTCAGTTTCAATAACATCAAGTAAACACAACGTCAACGCCTGATTGCGAGCGAGGTCTAGCTAACAACATTCATATGAGGTGTGTGTGAGGTCAACCATCACCCGTGGTTGCGACGTCGTAGCTTTAACGCTTATTACGATTTTTACAAACAAAATTTCTAAATTGTGGCACAACTGGGTACTGGGATTTAATGGAAGGAAGATTAAAAAGAAACTTTTGAATATGTCTTAGATTCTGAGATAGCCCAAATTTGTTAGTACGGGATAATATACAGTACTTTCTGAAAAACTGTTGAAGACAGACATTCGAAAACTCCGAATGTTTCAAGCATCTTCTGTACTGTTGGGAGTTAGTTGGTAAATGCATTTGGAAAGCAAAGATTACAAGGAAACAATTTATAAATATCTTTAGTTGATATAAAGTTGATGGAAATAGAAATAAATTTACATATTGTGAACTAGTTCAATTCATCTGTCACTTTACTTAGTTTTCACCACCACTTCACTTTTTTCGCGACGTAGCGGCGTAATGAAATACGCATCACGTAGCCTCTTCTTTCGAACGGTTCACTCGCTGGGGAGTCGAACACAAGACTTCTCCAATATCTTGCAGAAGCAGCACTCGCTGCACGTTAAACTCGCTTGGAGAACGGCACTTTCCGTCGCACTGGAACGTACTCGCCTACTAGCTCACTAACTGATGAATCTCTCTCGCGAGAACGCTCGCTTATATAGCCAATGGAATCTTCCACAGAGCATTCTAGAACTTTCTGGACACACGTTCTGCAGGCAGGGGAAGATAACTTCAAGAATATTTTATTTGAGGATAGCGATTCCATTGTTTACGCAGAGCGAAAGCACTACTTATCTTTATTTATCTCCGACTGCACGGCGCGGACCTCCCGACAACCTTGAGCCATAGCCGCTGCGTTACAGTCTGTGTAATTTCAAGTACAAGAAAGCAATTCAAATTAAGTGTATAGTGTGTAACATATTAAAGAACAGCAGCTACGATGACAGTTATAGCATCTGAGGTGAATGCAAGTAACTTTTACATTTGCATTTATATAAACAGATTACACAAGTTCATAAGCCATGGTTTTATTTGTTTGTTAAACTATTTTGTGTATTTTAAATAGGAGTTTTCTGACGGGAATAATATTCTCGTGCCATAATAATATAATGATCCCTATAACAATATAAAATCAGACGTGAAGCAAATAACACATGAACTTTAAATTCCGTTAACCACTATTACAGTTGGGAATTAAAACATTTTCACTTTCAGTGGATATCAAACATACAGGGTGGGCCATTTTAGTTGAAGCTGTACTGCATCTCCAAAACTAAGCGTTGTAGAAAGAAATGTCTTTAATAGAGGTTTCTTGATATTATGGGGGAAAGTAAATGCCATTAGTCGTGCTTTGTTTGGAAAACGTTATGATAGTCGTCTTAACGACCATTTAATTTTTTTAAATGGGAAACTACATGTTGTATGTTGTTTTGTCATTAGAAAATGGTTTGTAAGAAGCTGTGTATTTTGTGATGAGGAATAAGGAAACAAAATAGAAAATGTTTGTTCCCAATTGCGAAACGTAAGTTGACTCTCAAATGACCATTCATGGATGGTCCAACCATTCCTTGCGCTTTGTCTACTCAGCCATTCAGAATTTTCTGTTATTTACGTTGGTGTAAAAACAGTTGTAAAGCGGTTCATACAAATGTCGTTTAGTTTTCTAGGAGGAGTGAGAAAACAACATAACAAAGGTAGGTTTCCATTTAAAAAAATTAAATGGACCCCAAAATGACCATCATAACGTCTTACAAACAAAACACTACCAAGGGCATTTACTTTCCCTCGTAATACCAAGCAACATTTCATTCATTTATTCATTATCTGTTTACCCTCCTCTTATGTAGGACTTACACCCCCCAGGACTTACAAGCGGGTGCCTGGGGTCAGTGGCCCGTCGAGGAGCAGTCACTCATGGATCAGACAGAGCATCCAGAATGGGTGATCAGCCCGATGCCTGGTATGGGATGAAGGAAGTAGATGAAACGAAATGTTGGTGAAATGGATGAAAGGAAAGGTGATGGAGCAGTTGGTAGAATGAATGGCGGGGGAAACCGGAGTACCCGGAGAAAACCCGCCCAGACGCCGCTTCGTCCACCACAAATCCCACATGCAGGTCCCTGGGATTGAACCCGGGCCGCCTCGGTCGGAGGCGAGCGGTCTAACCACTCGGCCACGGCGCCGCCCATACCAAGCAACATCAAGCATAATATTCAAGACGTTTCTTTCTATATCGCTTAGCTTTGGAGATGTACAGTCTCAACTTAAATCGCCCACCCAGTATGTTTAGATGTTCTAACATTGTTTTGAGTTATTTATAAAAGTTAAGGAAAATGTAAATAAGTAAATAAGTATTAGTTACTCCCCAGGTATCTACGTATCTCAACTGACTGTAGTTAAACATTGTTTTCAACTTATATTTATGAAAAAATAGGATGTTTTTAACGTTAAAACACCTGCTTTGTTAATTCCGTTACATACGTTTCTCTATAGTACGTTTTTTGTTAGTTTAATTTTTAGTTTTGTTATTCAGTGTGTGTAGTTCCTATTAAATCAATAAAACCAATATTGTAAACTAATAGTAATAAAAATCTAATGAGCTAACGTCAGCTAATGTGATCGATAGAGAGTTTAATAATTCCAACAGCGGAACGCGTTGCTTTACAGCCAAGGATAATTGGTGTATGCTCGGTGAAGTTCTCCAACTGATTTGTACTCAGTAATACTAACACTATACAATCCTTATTTATATTTTCGACACAAACCATTCAGGAAAGCTCCTTATGGTCCTATGTACTAAATAAAATAATATGAATTGATAATTTAATACATAGGTTATCTAATCACTAAATTAATTCTACCCACAGGGATTAAATCGAAGCAGCCCTTCTTAGATTTGCATTTTAAATACTTACAGTGTGTAGTTTGCGTAACAATGAAAAGCGTATTGTATGCCGAAGTATTCAGAATACTTAAAACTGGCCTGCGTCTTGGAGGCGAAGCTCGAATCGGGTACTTCCGTGAGCGCTCGTAACAGCTAGGCTTTGTTCAAAGACTGCATATTTCTTGTAGTAGCCATAATGGGGAATACAACCATAATCACAAAAGTCTTTTGATAAAATAATTTATATACCAGATTTCAAACAGATAGATGTTTTAGGGTGTTTCAACACTGAACATTTGTAACCAAGGCACATTCTATTACATTTTACTGAATTATAGATCTCAAGTAGAGTACGAATAAAGCTTGTTAGAATCCCAAGCTTACTGCAGCACTTTTTGCTCAGTGGTAGAGTGTCAGCCACTGTTCCTAAGGTTGTAAGTTCAAATCTTTTTATTCCTTCCATTTAAAATTCAAAAGTAAAAATATAACACGCTTTCTTCATCCTTTATGTATGCGGCGTTTATATAGTACTCCGTGTTACCAGTAGATGGAAACAATGACTTTAATTTATCGGTTGGGAGGAGATTTCATACTCCATCAATTTAATATTATAACCACAAATTTCACCATTATTGTAGCTATACTTGTAAGTAAAATTAATTAACAAAATAAACATTATTTAACTATATTACAGTAAAACGAGTTGTAAAAAATAAGAGATTACAATCTACTACGGGGAATCCAAATGAGCTGCTTGCGTAGAAGTTAAATTTTATGTTACAGCTTTTAATTTGTTTCTTTATGGAAATTTGCAATGAATTAATAGGCCGTCCAGTAATTAAAAGGTATTTTCTGTCATTATTGCACCTACTAAACGGAGTTTCTAACAAAATACACTGGACAATTGGAAATACCCACCCAAAAAAAAAAAAAAAAAAAAATGCGTGAGACTCTTTCGTGTTAGAAATGAAACTTCTTAGGTTGTAGAATTTGTTGACGATTTTTTGGATAAAGGAAGGATTTTTGAGACAGTAATCTTGAGTCCAGTGTGAACAGTTGTGTTATCAATTGCAACAGCAGCTTTACCAGTTGATGCACAGGTTACATATGCATTGCAACAGCCATCTGTATTAGTGTGTCGATTATGAATTTTCATACATAATAGTATAACGAAAGTCTTGCAGCATTCGGCTGGTCACATTTTCTGATATAAGATTAGGAATCACATGCATTAAGACGCCTTCGTGTTTTCATTCGCCTGTTGCATCAGATTGTAGAGCGTTGCATTGTCCATTAAATTCTCCTTGTTTATTTTGGCAATACACCCAATTTGTTCAGTGTTGCAAGTCCGAGATCGTTACAGTACGGAAGCGTCTACTAGTTCCCTATGCTACGTATTAAAACAGTACACGCAGCGCGTAGACTGTCTGTGACGTATGCGACGCAGAGAGTGGAAATGATTCCCCCTCTCTTTCTTCTCAATTGCCGGTTGGAGTCTCTCGATCAGGCCAACTCGTGCGTTTCACTTTTCGTCTGATCCAGGCCAAATTGTACTACCGTATCTAAACAAGCTTCAGTTTAAAAAAGGACAAATAAGACGCACATATTTACTTATATTGAGTATTTTAACCTCAAACTACTTAATAAAGTGGTTACACTTTAAGTTTAAAGGAGTTGTAAACAGAACCACGTGACAAGAGAGCACCTCAATGGCTGGTGGGCAAACTAAAACATTTCCCGCTTAGCGTGTCGGAACATTTTGTGGTATTCTTGAGCAGAGAAATTTAAATAACCCATTACTGTAGCAGTTCAATCTATCAAACAAAATGTTTTTGTTTAGCTTCATCTATTACTAAATGAATCGTTAGAGCAGAGGGGTTAAAAGGCATGCGTAGGCGTTGCAGCACGTTTTCGGTTTCCGGATAAGCCGGCAACGTACCCTTTGCCACAAGTTGAGTAAATTTTGCTTTCGAAAGTGTCATGGCTGAGCATGCCCTTCCACTGTGGAAAACATAATGGAAAGAAGATAAAGCTGTTAAATATTTTTAAGAAATTCAGTGAAAAGTACCCACATTTAACCGACAACGAACAGAGTTGGGTGGTGTTTATCAATAATTGAGCCTCTTTGTTACTGATGCAGAATTGCTGCTCGCATTGCTTAGGACACTTCTTTATGTTGTATTTTCTAACCTATATTGCTAATCCCTTCCTTAACTCGTTGACTCAGAAGGTTAAAGCAAAGGTGGTATACTGATATTAGTCATTAAATGAATGATTTCTAAAACCTGATGCTAAGAACAGTTTAATCCAGTGCTTTTAGTCACAGATGTCGAACTGTTCAGGCACCGCTTTTATTTGTATACTCTTAGTATTATGTGTTAGAAGTTTATGATGTGAGGCAAAATATAGGAATAATACATCAAAAGTTTAAAAGCTAATGATCCCCAAGCTGCGTAATGTACCGTATTCGCATTCTGTCTGAAGCAATTTCCTCTCGCGAATACTTAGTTCCCGCTATCTTCCACATGGTGCTGCCATGTGCTCGGCGGAGTGTTTAGGTAAGCTTTGTTTATTTCTACTTTAAACCGAGAGTGAATAAGGTATAACTACTCATATGTATACAACTTCGTATATTATTTTGTTAAAAACATATACAAAAAGAGGAACCAACACATCCAGTGTTCAAATGCTTGCACCTACTCTGACTCTTCATCTAGAGCTCTTATGTTATGACCTACAAGCTGCTATCTAAGGGTGCAAATGAAGTACTTCAGTGTCGAGACAGCAGTTCTTCACTTCCATAGCCAGACAAGCAATAATGACTTCACGTTACCATGGCAACCTTCCCAAACAAGAGAAATTCCGAAACCAATTAGGTGCGGAAATATCTCTCCTGCTGGAAAGTTGAGCTGTCATGACCTCCCCAGCCCTTAGGAGAGACTCCATCGTTGGCAACTTCAAAGTCTACACTACCTGCATTAAACATTTCACAACTATCAACAAGTTTGATTGTTGTATTAAGTGCTACATTTAAAGCAAACTAAGAAAGTGTGTAAGCATAAAATATTAGATGAAAAATTCTTCACCTACCTCGCCTGACCGGCCGCCTCTGAGACACGTACGTGCAGTGATACGATTGCTTCAAGCAAAAAAATTCATCCTGACGTTATTGCAGTGTATGGGAATATTACGAGTGAGCGTATTGTTAGACGTTATACGGATGCACTAATATACATAATGAACGAAGTGGGGGACAGTCTTTGTGAACGACGAACTTGCTGCGAATATGGATGACGTGGTCAGACAAAATCGCCGTTTCATAATATTTCAGAAGTCCATAAGCATTTTCCTCAAACCAGTAGGACTGTTTTGTATGGAATAGTGACACAAAGATTAGCCTGTTCCAAAATTTATGCTCGGTGGGTGCTGAAAAATCTGTCTGCAGCACAAAAAGATGATGATGCTTTCTCGATCAGATTGTCACGGGAGATAAGAGTGGGTTCATCACGTGAACGTCGTAACAAAACGAGTCAATTTATGAGGTCCCAACAACTCCCCTACGAAAACAAAAACCTGACTTCAAACATTTTCATCAAATAAACTTATGGCAATTTTTGGGACAAGTAAGCTGTATTGCTGGAATGAAGCACAAGCTTAAGAGAACTTCACTCCGGTTGGACACTGATAACCTCCACGCGCACACCTTTACCATCCTGTAACTCATATATGTATGCACGATAGGATGTAATATTTGGAGTTTTCCATATTTCAGTGTGCTCTTTCGGATGGTGTATAAATCGGTTTCAAGTTTTCTTAGCATTGATTAATGTTCCCTTGTAAGCCGTTACGAAACAAGTGGGCGGGTCATCGGAAGGACAGTCTGGTAAAGAAAACATTCACAGTTCCGAATTTCATTTACCAGTGAGGCTGAGGGCTGTAAATGTAACTATTTCGTTGTGCGAATGTACATTTCCCTATCACCTCGACCTTCACTTCCCTCTGGTCCCTATCCTTGATTATCAACAAAAACAGTGGTGCCCTTCTCCAAGCGCATGCATATCGTGACCGACTAGTACAGTACTAGTCACTGTCACAGGCGTGTCTGATGTTCAATGCCGCATTTGTATTTCGAAGCCTACTGGATGGTACGATAATATCGAAAGATGTCTTCAGCACAAACAGTAAAAACCAGTAATGGTTAGTCTCTCATTGTGGACCAGTACTTATTAGTGAGACAGTACACAAACTCTTGTCATGTACGTTTCGTAACAAAGTTTCTTTTTGATCGAAAAGTGGAGATGTTCGTTAAATCAGCTGATTTTGATTATGTTCATGCACAGCTTCTGTTATTGTACTGCATCTGTGACCCCTTGCTTCTGACCTCAAAATGCGTGCTTTACTTTTGCGTTTCTGCTCTAAAATTTTCTGCCCATTGTGTTTCGCATCCTGCATTATACCCAGAGGAACACTGACATCTAATGAATGTGATCTATCACGTATAGCAATCGGTATCACCTCAGTCACGGTGGGCGAAGTGTCGCATGGGGGAAGGGGGTGAAAGTAACAGGTGCGCAGTCATCGTAAGCGATGAATCACTTTAAGCCCATCATGTTAAATCCATTAGTATTGGTATTAGGTTTCTAGGGATTAATCGATTTTGCACTCATGTACATTCTCAGAGACTGCCACCAGTCGCTTCTTTTTTGTAAGCCCTTACACAAAGGAAACGAGCGCTTAGGTTTGCCAAAAAACGCAGCTTGATAACCAAATGTAAATGCTGTAAGGTCAGTCAAGTGTCATGTGTTCCGTGTCGAACACCTATACGCCCCTGTGCAATGTACAGAAACGTGCCGATGCTTTTGCTTTCCTATAGTGTTTTACTTGATTAAGCCAAAGCATCTGAAATTTGGCATAACATATGGTAATTTTCGATGTTTTATTTTTGTATTCCTATTATACGTATTTATCATTTGTGTGTACAAAGAGCGCCAAAGAAAATCTCACTGCACCTAGCGTGTATGTCACATTATTTATCGTTGTACGTGGCCTTGCGAAGTCATGGCCATTTCATTGGTTTCTTTAGGCCACGGTGCAAGGGGGCGCCACTCCTTCTGCTTAATAGTTATACCAATAACCACAACAAAGTTTACAAAATGGCATAGAAACGAAATATATGTTCACGATCTCGATCGTATTGGGTAAAGGATAAAGAGATAGAGTGAGTGCCTTCAGTTTGTCATGTAGCCTCTTATTGTGATTGGTAGCCCATACCTTATCGACTAGGACACGTCTTTGAAGGGGTTAAAAGCTACGTGGAGAACTTGATGAGCGCCCAGGTTACCGAAATGTAGAATGTGCAGTGTGAGAAGATTTTCAGGGGGTGCAAATTAAAGCTTGAATGGTATTCATTAAATCCATAACAAGGCAGCACTTTGTAACAAAAAATAAACAGAACTGTATTCGCAGTGATATCAATGCCTGCTGATGCATAGAAGCGAACATAACTAAATAAAAAATAAATGAATTAGCATGTTTTCCCTCTAATTGAAACTATAATTGGTTAAAATACCTTTACTAACATATTGCTTATCATAGGATTACAAGACTATAAACAAAAATATTACCGAACTTTATTGCCATAATATGTATGTCATATTCGGCAAACCATATACATATACATATTCATCTCTAGTTTCCTAAACATGATCAGTCAATTATAACAAAAGAGTAATTTGCATTTGGTAAACGGATATCATCATCTGTGGATGGTTTACAGGCAGTGCCCACTTTCTGACAAGTATGTAGACCGTCTTCCCCATTTTCTGGAATATTTTTATCCAGTAATTTACTATAAAAACGCTTTTATGCACTGCAATTGCTGTAACAGCGCGACCAGCCTCCCACATACCCACGATACGTCCACGAGTAATTTCGCTAGTATACGGCATGACTGGTTCTGAGACAATAAACATGTTTTGGTTTCAGTAACACCAGAAAAAGCAAAGCACCAACCTCCCCTCTTTTCCACCTTAATGCTGTGTTATCAAGCTACCACGCTCTCGATAGGTAAGGCGAAGAACACCCCTCAAAATACCCCAGAAAACGATAAAAAATCCGCCGAAGATTTTCTTTGCTGCTGTTTCTACACGCTGTTGTGATTTTGTCCAGCCTTCCTACTGTCACTCAATTCTCATATACACTGCAATCATTTGCAGTTCACCTTCACTGGGAGTTCACTTCACTAAGGTGAGCCAGTTTAATTCTCCCTCAGTCCACTTTCTTCGTGACGCAGCCTCTTCATGCCGGAAAGTCCACTTCACTCAGGACCTCCATAACCATCCTCCACAGTAACACTCTCTGCACGTCACGACAGTTGTCACCAACTCGCTTGGAGAATCGCTCTTCACGTCGCAGGGGAAGCTCACCCGCCAACTCGCTCGCTCGCTCACTGACTGACCGACGCGACTCACACTCGACTCGCCTCCTCACTTCGCACTGATCTCACTCTGTCGCACTCAACTGTCGCTTTCAACTTGTGACTCACTCTGCTGTTGCCACTGACACGCACTGACTGCACGCGAGAGCGCTCGCTTATGTAGGTAGTTGAACCTTCCACAGAAGGTTCTTGAACGTTTCAGAACTATTTCACACACTTTCTGGAGGGCGGGGAAATAAAGATTGCAGAACGTTCTATTTATCTCCCGTTAGCGCGCCCGGTGCTTACGTTGGCAAGCGCCGTTATAACTGTTTACTCAGACCGCTCGGCGCTGTGAATAATTATAAAACCACAGATCAATATTTATTTAGTTCTATAGCATTTAAGTAAAGCACCGCTTTGAAGTCTAAACTCCATTTTCCTCAAATACGTTTTCTTAGGCATTTTTCACTATTCAATGTGCTCCTTGAACCACAGTTTATAACTTACTAGCTTGAGATTCTTAGGAGAGCCTCAAGAGTTACAGATTTATAAATGGCTGTGCACCAGCCAAGAATATTAAATAGTTCAGCTGACATTCATTATTTCCTATAACTCACATTGAAAAAGTGTATACAGTTTGTCTCCGAAATTAATTAAAATTGCAATATGCCTGCAAAAAAGTTTCTTTATATTTATATACTAAGTTAAAATGTATAATTCGGTATCGATAATATATTAATTTGATATTACTAAATCAAAAAGCAAGTAATTATGAGTAAAAAACAAATTAACAACACTAAAAGGACAAAGGAAAAAGAATAAAACTGCAGAATTTGGTTTTTTATGGATACGAGGCGTGTTTTTAAAGCAAGTATCGTTTTAATATTTTGCCACTGCAGCGCTGCAGTCTGATTTTGGACATGCGCGATCACTTCCTCCATTCATTAGGAGCCAGACGCAGCTGCGAGCGCTCGTCACTTTGTGTTTTCGTGTTAAAATGTTTTCGAAATGTTAAAAAACAATCAAACGACCCGCCGACTGTGAAGTCAAATCAGCTATTCGTTTTCTGAATACGAGAAATGTTAGACCAGCAAACATTCATCGCCAATTGTGCGAGGTTTATGGGGAAACAATAATGAGTGGCCATGCCCGGCCTTACACAACTAAAGATCTGATCACATCATTTGTTGGGGAACAATTCGACAATCCTTCCAACAGTCCGGATTTGGCACCGAGCGATTTTCATCTGATATTTCATCTGAAGAAGTTCGTTGGTGGAAAATATTTCAGCGACGATGCTGTTGTGAAAGAAGTCCAACCTTGGCTTTAATCACAGGTGAAATCATTCTTTGGCGAAGGCATACTAAAACTGATTTTTTAACCCCCTAAGGGGGAAAAGGACGGGCCCCACACCCGCCCGTCCCGGTGGCGATCGTCCGCCATGCGTTGCCATGCAAACTACATCGCCTCCCTCGTGCAGTTAGTGTCTAACATGCAGGGAGTTGGTTATGAGTTAGTGCAAGTGTTAGTCGGGTCCCGCATAAGCACCCCTTTCCGTTACGACAGATGCCTGATAATGGTGGCGACTTTATGGATAAGTAGTGTAAAGAACCTAACCAGACGAAAGGGACACGAAAGAGGAGATAACGCTTGATTCAGCATTTGTAAACAAACAGAGAGTCAAAGTGCACTGGCTGTGCCTCTCAAACTTATCCTACCGGATACGCTTCAAACAGGAATAAGTAACTCCGGAATGATGCATCGACCAAAAATGTTCCCCTCTGCGAGATTTATCGTTCGTCAGAGTTTGTCGCAGAAGTCCTGAAACATCCTGTATAGCCAATAGAACCTTCCACAGAACATTCGTTCTAGCTCCCGAGGTCGCGGGTTCAAACCCGGCGGAGGGCGATGGATTTTTTCGGGCGTAAAAATCCTTAGCATGGCTTCCTTCGGAAGGGAAGTAAAGCCGGTGGCCCCGTGTCGTAGATTTACGTAAAAGAACCTCAAGCCTGATAAGGGGGCCTCTGAGCAAAATTACCGGTCCTTTACGCCCAATATACGAGGGCTGATCAATAAAGACTGAGACTAATTTTTTCCTGTAGCTTTCTTGAGAGTTTTCTGTCTCTACCATGAATATTTGAAAAGAGCGGGGTTTCATGTATAATGTCAATAGACGGCAGCACTCTTGTATCGGTAGGTTGGTAGTAATGCTGTATATTGTTGACCCTACTTGAATTTCGCATACCACTCGACACGAGGGCAGCAATAAAATTTTGTTTTCGTTTAAATCATACAGCCTCTGAAACTTTGGAAAAGCTGAAGCAAGCATACGGTGAAGATGCACTACCTCGTGCAACAGTGTTTAGGTGGTTCAAGGACTTCAAAGAAGGGCGAGTCCTCTGTGCTAAGCAAGGTGGGCTTGGTGCTTCGGCTTCTGCTATGACTGAAGTCAACATCAACACAGCTGCTGTGATTGTTGTTCTTCCTCACACTACTGCTACAGCAGCGTACTACACGTCAGTATTGGCTACACTGAGGGAGCACATTGCAAGGAAACATCCAGAACTTCATCAAAATGGGTGGCGACTTCATCACGACAACGTATGGCCTCACGTCGCAAATCAAGTCCAGGAATTCAAAATCACCTGCGTACTGCATCCGCCTTATAACCCCAATCTTGCCCCCTGTGATTTATTTTTAATTCCCATCACTAAAGGCAAAGCTCCGGGGCATTCGATTTGAGAGCATTGAAGCGTGCTGAGGAAAAGTGAGGCGATTTTCAAGACCTGACAAAGAACGGCCTGCACCATGTGTTCGAGGACTGGCAGAGACGCTATAAAAAGTGCATTCAAGTAGGAGGGGACTATTTTGAAAAAGATCATGTCAACATTGAAATGGAGTAATAAATGCTGTGAAAAAAACTCAGTCTGTCTTTGTTGATTAGCCCTCGTAGAGTGGGTCGCTAAGGATCGCATCAATTAAGGAGCGTCTATAAATAAAACTCAATAAATAAACACAGAACATTCTACAACTATCTCTACTCATGTTCTGGAAGTGCAGGGGAAGATACTTCCAGAAAATTTTGGTTTCTGCGAATAGGACTTCTGGTGTTTACGCGGGCGCGAGCGCGACTTATCTTTGATTATTTCGATTGCCTGGCGCCGTCATAACCTTCGGCTACAGCCGCTGCGTTAACATATGAAGCAGATAGAAAAAAGGTTCTCTTAAGAATAGTGTGTAGAGTTTATATATAAAAATATGGGATAGTGGATGTGAAAGTAACTGATCAGATTTTGAAGGCATTCGATGGTTCTTAATTTACAATTTATCTCCTTTTTGTGTCTCAGAAGTTTCGTACATTTTGGCGAGGTGTATTCTCCTTTGGGTTATATTCTCCCTGATAAATTAAGTTTCTCAGGTACCCTAACAATTAGAAGTTTTGCATCATTATTTCTTCAGATGGTTAAATCACAGTACCGCAGCTTACAAACAGTCATTAATTAAGGAAACTGATAGGTTTACTTCACGATCTCTGGCCCTTGAAGCGTTAAAGTGGATGTAGATGAATAGAGGTAGGTTTCAAAGTTTAAATGCCAGCTCATCTCAATACGTCCGGTATTCCTTGTAGCTCATTTCAATTTTCTGCTTTCTTCCTTACCTTCCTTTCGTACAAAAATAACCTCATACCGTTTGACATTCTCTCAATAAATCACTTTGCTGCTGTACATGAATTCTGTAATAAATGTTTGCCTTTTCCCCCTTCAAACGCTAAATTTGCTTATCATACAACTTCCTTACGTATAATAAATGTGTTAATATTTGAGTTACTTTCTATTTTGAATAATAAAACAATGATCACTTCATAAGGTTTTTATTTGTATACCAGGTGGAACTGTATACAGGGTGGACCATTTAAGTTGAGACTGTACAATATATCCAGAACTAAGCGTTGTAGAAGAAAATGTCTTTAATAAACGTTGCGTGATATTATGGGGGAAAGTAAATGCCATTAGTTGTGTTTTATTTCAAGGACGCTGTGACGGTCATTTTAGGGTCAATTTTTTTTTTTTGTAATGGGAACCTACCTTTTTTACTTTCCCTACTACGTATAGTAAGTAGGGGAAGTATTGTATTCCACCCAAAAATTCGATACAAATGTTTCACCTGAAATGCTCAAAAAAGAAAAGTTGGATAAATACTAAATTTGCTATTTAGGTTCAGTAGCTTTCAAAGATGAAAAATTTTATTTACTCAAAAATGGCTAACGATTTTGATTAAAATATCATATATTTAAGACATTTCTGTGGCAAATGAAATGTAGATCATGAATTTTCTCGAAATGTTCCCAAAAGTCCTCTTTATTCTGAATGACGTTTGCATAACTGGAAAGAGATAGACAAAGTTTTACTGCACAAAAAAGTAGATCTTGTTAAAAACACACAATTTATGTCATATGGTTTTTTTTTTGCTGAGTGAGCCATTTCCGAGATGCTCCTTGTTATTTGTTTCAATTTTCCAAATCTTATACTTTTCCTCCAAGAAAATTAGCAATAAGATAAGTTTCTGCAAAGGTTTATCTCGATTAACAGGAAGTAGATGGAGAATAAGCGTTTACAAAATGGTTTTCTCAAGAGTAGAGAAAGTCATGTGAGTGCAACACAGCAGACTTTTTTTTATGTTGTTTTCTCACTCCTCATAAAAAACTAAACAACTTTTGTATAAAGCCTTTTGCAATTGTTCTTACACCAAAGAAATAACAACGAAAATTCCGAATAGCTGTGTACAAAGAGGGCAATGAATGGTTGGACTATCCATGGATGGTTATTTGAGGTTACGTTTCGTAATTGGGAACCAACTTTCTTTTTATTTTCTTTCCTTATTCCTCATTACAAAATAACAGCTTTTTATAAACCATTTTCTGATGAGAAAAAAATAAATTGGCCCTAAAATGTCCATCACAACGTCCTCCAAACAAAACAACTAGTGGCATTTACTTTCCCCCATAATATCAAGCAACCTTTATTCAGGACATTTCTTTCTACAACGCTTAGTTTTGGAGATATTGTACAGTCTCAACTTAAATGTCCGCCCTATATATATTATCTTAATAGGAGGTGATTCTGTAGGTACAGCTTTAATATCAGGTTAGAATTTGAGCACTTATTTCAAACTAGAAAACAGATTTTACTTATTTAGTGGTACCTTAACTCAAATACGCAAATATTAAGATAAGTCTTATAGCCATGTGTTAAATATGTGATAGAACAGCAACTAAAGTACATGTTTCATTATACAGGGTGTAAATAAAGTCCCTGGCTGATTTTTTGTTAACAGCTGTTCCAAATAGAAGCTTTCTGTTTTCCGCATTGCATTTGTGAACTCAAAAATAGCCATTCATTTGTGATCACTTTAACATGGGCTCCTCTAATTACTCTTAAGCATCCTGAACGTTTGTCAACTTTTCTTCATGTGTTTCGTATTATGTTGGGAGTGATACTCTGTACTGAATCTTCCAAGAGAAAGGGATGAAGTGAAGGAAACACAGGAGGCTATAGGCGGCAGGCATACATCCCACAGAGACGCGCGAAAGTCCCTAACAGTTCTAGGCTTGGAGACCCGTCCCACTGCTGGAGCTGCCTAGAGAGGGCTATGAACGACCCTTCGACTAAGCAGCCTTTTAGTGTCCCGAGAAGTACTCTTCCTTGAGCGAGCATTCGCGTCATCTGTCCGGCACCGCCATACGTCACGTAACCTAGAAGTACAACCAAAAGATGAGAAGGAAACGATAGAAACGAAATCGTGGGAGATGAGAAACCGCCCCAGCATTCGCCTACCCACCAGAGAAAACCACGAAAAACGGAAGGTCAGAGCGAGTGGTCGACGGGAATCGAACCCGGGACCTCCAGAATGCGAGTCTTCTCGGTAAGCTGATGTGTTATACTCACATGACCTTCTCTAACCACTCATCTACAAACCATTTTTCTTAAGAAGGTGTATTCTTCTATCTGCTTCATGTAAATCAAATTGAAATTTTGGAGAAATGGATATATTACACATCTCGTCTTAGGTAGAAAAGGAATACAGGAGGTTTAGTTAGATCCTTTAAAAACGGTTCGCAGTGTGACCACAAACAAAACGAATAGCGACTTTGCAGTTGTAAAGCATTGGCCATTAAAAACAATAATAAGCAATATCTCTGAAATACTTAATGCCACAAAATATTTTATTTGATAAAATGTGGGTTTTACCGCGTTCTACATTATATTTTGCGTACTAAGCTTCTGTCTACATCTTACAGTTTACAAGTTATACACATTCATCTAGAATTTAAGTTTACATTGTATTTTTCATACAAATTTTTTTAAAATGTGGTACTTTATTTACAATCGCTTGAACCGTTTTTGAGAAAATAAAAAATAAGGAAACATTTCACATGTAAACGGAATTTAGTGTAGAGGAATGTTCTTGAAAATCTGTGTGCCACATCCTTGAAAAATGCTGAACTTAAATTCCAAGTTTGGTATTTAAACCAACTTTTCGTTTTTGAGTTATGCTGTTCACAGAGACAGAAATACGCACACGCACGAACGTGATCGAAGCTTCTTACTAAAACGGCATTTTTTGGATTAGGGAAAGCTCAAAACTTATATCTTCGGTGAAATTACGCTGTCGAACTTAGGTTGGAATGCAATACTTCCTCTGCTTACTATAGGCAAGTCGTAGATAAAGTTAAAAGGTAATAGAGCTGTTAATAATGCCTCTCTATTTCGGGACATATTAGTCGTTAATGTGACGTTTTACTTCACATGATCTCTATTCTGTTAGGAGCAGCAGTTGTAGCAACAAAGCGGTAATAACGAGGTGAGGTTTCCTTCCTCCCATGTTTTCCTACATGTAGATCGAGTCGGTTTGAAGGTTTCATTACCATCAACGTTCTAACGGTGTTAATTCTCCATTTCACAAAGCATTCAGGTGTGATTTTTTCTGCTACTTCACATCAGCATGGTCACTTTCACGTCAAAACTCCTCCTTTGTACAGACGTTCTAATGTGACTAGCCACAACCAATTATTTCTAACTGGCCACTAAAGCGGAAGGGTTCCAACCTCTTCAATTGCCGTGATGCGAGCGCTGTGTACTTTGGTACTTCTGACGTTACCAGAAGTACGCCGGGATGAACATCTAAGATCCTCCCAAAGGGGAGCTATTCGGGTTGGGTTGGTCTCGACGGGGCAGTGGTTTCCGAAACCCATGGAGGATGAGTACGTCTGGACGGTGATGCCCAAACAGGGTCGTAAGACACCTCAATATCCTCTGGTACAAGAATGGAAAGCCGGGATATGGCGTGCTAGATCGTTGTTGATCCCACCGAGGTTTATCAGTAGTCTTCCCCGTTGTGATGAATGTGCGTAGGTGGTGTATCCAGTTACGTCTCTACGAAATCGGAAAGGGGTAGGAAACTACGTATTGAAATAATGTAAAGACCCATGTAAAAGAGTGCCACTCGGTTGGCGCCTTCCTGGAATAGGAGGGGAGTGGAGGCTCTGGGAAGACCTTCACTAACATTAATCATGTGTGTACCATAAATCTGATATAATAACCAGTTTAGTTACATTGTCAATATTCGTTTGTAATGCCTGTCGCATCTAATTGCATGTTTTTATGCTCATCGGAATACAAATTTTTAACAGCACAAAATGCATTCTAACATACACATAACTAAGATTTCCGGGATTATGGGTCGCAGTCTAATTGGATTAACTCCTCCAGATATTCCGATGCATGTGTAACATTAATCTTAAGTACTACGTGTAAATGTTCCTTCTCCAAATTTCAGGTCTGTATGCACTAGTTTATTTAACCACTGTGAGGGCGTGACAGTGCCTTTTGAGTGGTATAGCTAACCCTCTTTAAACAGATGTTGCAAGAGCTATTGCTCCTGGGTGGCTTTTAGATTTATTAGTGCCTAATGCAGAGAAATCCACACGAACAAGAGCTTCTGTAAATTCCACAAGAAGAGATTTTATCTCCGACATCATGGGTGTCCGAAGAGCCCCACTTAGTTTTGATATTATCTTGAATACTATTTAAATGTTATGTTGTAGAATTTTACCGATGTTAAACATTAAATAGAGTTTTATTTATGGACGATCTTTAACTACTATGGACCTTAGCGTGTCATACTATATCGGGCGTGAAAGATTGGTAATTTTGCCCAAAGGCCACTTTATCAGGCTTGAGGTTCTTTCACGTGATGTAAATTTACGACAAGGAACCACCGGCTTTACTTCCCTTCCGAAGGAAGCCATGCTAAAGATTTTTACACCGGTCCGTCAGGTTTTTGGGTATGACAACATGGATCCTGTCATTTTAAGGCTCCTATATTGATTGACTGTTAACCAATTGTTTATATCGGGCGGTGTTGAGAGGTCTCGTTTAGATAGCTATCCAAGAATGTGGATTTTCTGTAAACAGTATGGCCGAGCTTGTTAAGATATTTCCGGGTTACGAGAAAATCCAAAAAGGCTAGTAAAGTAAACTGGATCCGAGGGTTATTACTATTTAGATATTGTGACGTAAGCCCGGCAATGACGCCTCATCGCCCTCACAAGACGTCCCGTAAAGGATGGCGTCGAGAGGGTTACAGATGGCGGTAGCTGGAAGGGTAGTAAATGAGTGCCATTATAAGACATGTATAAGACAACTTTTATTCCCAATCTTTCTAATCCTTAGTTTGTCTAGTATAACCCAAAGTAGATTTCAAAAAGTAATAATTAAACAGCTGATGGATTTAACTGCTTGGCTGAGGAAGTCTGGCTGTCCATCTTCGTCGAGTCTAGCTCCTACGTCGAAATTGCGAATTAACGCTAAATAAATTTGAACAACTGACCAGCAAAGAGTTCTACTAGGTACATGGTTGGTCGAGAGACCGCCATCAAAAATTTTTCATGCTGATTAGTGCCTAGCCAGTAACTGACGTAAGCCTATGCTAGGGGAAGTTACGTAACTCACCCATGTGTCTGACATGAAGTGATCTTTTACCCCAAACCGCGCGCCACCTAATTTCTGCTTACTTCAACATTCGGAAAATGACTGGTAAGAAATCTAAGGCGAGTTTCCTGGAGTTACTTAAAGTTTGTCCTGAATATCTACAACTTTATAAAATCATATTTATCACAATCTGCTAAAATAAAATTATAATCGTCACGCTATTGAGGTGCTGTTGGAAAATGGCTAGACACACAAAAGTATCAACCATGTGGGCTTGTGAAGAGCTGTATCTACTTCTGCAGTAGACAAAAGAATCTATAAGAATCTCCAACAGCTGGACTTAATGGGTTTCTGTTGTACCTTGTCTGTTTTATCAGAAAATAACCTGACCATTGGAAACGTGCCAGAGTTAATAGACGGTGAAAGACAGATATGATGTCCTCTGGGAGAATTTCTCTTAACTGAGAGATACCTTCTTTTATTGATACTATAAAATCAAATCTTTCTTTTTGAAAAAATACATTGAAGAGTTAAAAGGTAGAGCTGAGAATAGAGATAAATACAATTTTTATATAGGTTTACATGAAAATTGAAGGAATAAGTTAGTAACTGCACACACAGTAACATAAACCTGGCCAAACTTGCAGTGTGTCTTTCTTAAGGGTATTAACAGAACATCATGAGTTTACATGCTATTTATTTCGTAACATTGGGGTTTTCATATAGACTGACAAAGTATATTATTGTTACACGCACATTTTGTAAAATGTGAATTAAACTATGACCATTTTAGTAACTGTTTGGTACAAACTTATAAAAACTAGAAATATATAAGGTATTAAAATTATAAATGAAACATATCTTAGCTGATATATATGAGCCTGTTATAAACACAATATACGAATTATTTTCTTAAGTATATAGCTTTTGTATAATAATTTAATTTGATTTTTTGTTACGAGATAAAACTACCAAGCAAGCACTCTCCCAAGTCAACCTATCGAACTTCTATTGTTTTCGATGGTTGAATCAAAGTGCATGAAAAAGACTTCAGTTTCAACTGTGAACGATGATGGTAAATTTTAGGCACTTAAGACATGAAATACATGTCCTACATTTACGTTTTAGATAAAAATACGTTCATAGTAAGTTTTGTTAGTAGTAACTTTATAATACTGTGCCCAGCTATCAATTGGATGGCGCCAACCGGCCGAGATATGGAGAGATAAGTAGCGCTATCGCCCAGCATAAACACCGGAAATGCTATCGAAAGATAATCAGAATCCTCTGAAAGTTTCCGTTCTTCCCGACTCTCGAACATACTAGAACTCTGTGGAAATTTCCAGCTGCTATATAAGCGAGCGTTCTGGCGAATCACTTAGTGGTGCGACAAAAGGTACCGTTCTCCGAGTGAGTTTGTGACGATTGTTGTGGCGTGCAGTGAGTGCTGCTACTGCAAGAGATTACGTAGGTCTTGTGCTTGATTCTCCAGCGATGGATCATCCGAAAAAGAGCCTCCTCCGCGGGTTATTATGCGGCTACGTAACAAAGAAAAGTGAAGTGACAGTGAAAATTGAACTAAATCACATTAGCGAAGTGGCAGCGTGAAGCAACAGTTATCACAATGTAGGTTAACTGCATAACATTAATGAAGTGTCAGTGAAAACTACCTAAAGTCACAATACGAATAAGGTACTTTTGAAAAGTATTTCAATGCATAAAGATTTTTAATATACTATTACCAAAAGTTATATAATTTATATTTTTACGAAACAAACTAAAGCTTTTACGTATAAGGTTTTCGTAATTATTCACTTTGCAATTGAAAAAGTATCCATTTCAAATTCTATTTTAAAGCTGCAAGTTTTAATTTTCTGGAAATCACTTCAAAATTTATATAGTTATATTTGTATCAAACAATACCAATTTAAAAAATTAAACGAGTCGTTTTATGAATGTGATTCTTATATTTTGTACAAAATTATACCGATATTAAACACAGCCCATTTAACCAAATTTTCCTAATGTTCCGGTTTTAAAAATATCTTTTTCACTTCCCAAGTAATACACTTACGACATATTGAAGTCCAAGCTCAATGATAACCAATTTTAATACGAATTAAATGGAACTTTAACCTTTTGGTTATGTTTTCGAGCGTTTTGTTCAATGTCTGTAGCCTCACAGCCAATTAAGGCGAGAGATTTTAAAAGCTGTATGCTAAAGAGAATTTCTTGGCTTACAGTTAATATATAAATTGCTGCCTTAAACTAGATTCTAAAATACTGATGTAGAAGTCATTATAAACATGTCCATAGAGACAAGTACAGGATATAACTTGAGTTTTGGAAAGCCTCTCCAATAAATTCAATTAAAAGCTTAGGGATTTTCAGTTCTGTAACTGATTTTCTTTCGATTTTTTACTAAACCAGTGTTGCAACTAAGAAAAACAAAGGCGAGTATAAATTTTTTGCTGCAATACATAGTATAATTTCCGTTGGTTATTGTCAACTACAAATTAAGAACCAACGATCCTTCAATTTATGGCATACGCTTTCTTTACTGGGTTGTACTGAAAACTAAAATTATATTCAGTTAGAAACATACTGCATGTTAGTGCTTTGTTGCGTATTTTAAAACAATACTAAGCTTGCATTTAATTAGCTAAGGACTTAATAGTGCCTGTCGAGCTCTGTGTTAATAAGTTCATAGCAAGGTTTAACTTCAGTACGGAAAACCTTATAGCAGTCCATAGTTGGATAAAAGATCCGGTTTCGTGTCCACTTATTTAATATTCTTTGAAGTTTGGTATTATATTTGAATAAAATAAAGATATTAAAAATCATATACTATGTACGCTATGAATTATTCTTTGCATGTCATTAAAATTTTGTAAAGGTTCACATCTATGCGGTCGTTTTAAGAAAATAATTTTAGTTGTTTTGCTTTCAGATCAATATGCTAAAGATGAAACTGGCCTTGAGTCTACTTCTGGCTACATCTGCATGTGCCGCAGCTATTGAAAGAGATGACAGGGACATCCCTGAAAGTTATACCGAGTCGTTGGTAAGGTTACATTTAGATTAATATTAGTTTTACGTTTAGGTGAAGCAGTGTAGAATTTGCTACAATGGTTATAGATTAAATTAACGTTTATAACTTCAGTTATTTTAATATAATTTTGAATAAAGCAGCACTGTGGTTAGCTAATATTATCCTAATCCTTCAGTATATTTACTTTCTCCAACGTTTGGTTATCTAATGCTAATTCCTATCAAAATTTGTTAGGGAAATTTCAAAAGATGTAAGTATAATTTTAAGATTCCTTGAATACATAAAGAAAGATAGAAAAGAGTGTTCTGTATCTATGCAATCCCAGGAATTTAATGATGTCCCTTAAAATAAAAATGTTTATACGAGGTTTGGTCAAAAATAACGGGAAAGCCTTTTTTGTTTTGATACTATGATCTTTTTTATTCGAATTTAACTACAGACTTTTAGAAAACACTCCTTCTGAGGCTACACACTGGTTCCAACGTTCTATCCACTTTTCAAAACACTCAGAGAAGCCCTTGTTTGGCATCTTGTTCAGTATACACGAAACATCACTATTTAGTTCTTTATCGGTTTGAAATTGGCATCGACGAAGTAGTTGTTTTCAGTCGTGGAAACAGGTACAAATCGCAGGGTGCTAGGTCCGGCGAATATGGCAGGTGGGGCATGATTTGGATACCTTGTTGAGTGAGTGTCTCTTGTGTTGCTATGAGCAGGGGCGTTGTCCTGGTGGAGGATCCGTTCATTGACAGCAAGTTCTGGTCTCAAATCATTACGAATTATGTCTGCAACTGACCCATACGAAATGTGAATAATGTCTGCAATCTTCACTATTGTTAATCGCCAATCTTCCTGCAAAATGACGTCAATGGTGTAGCGGTTCACCTCATTTTTTTGATGTGGAGGGCCGTCCTGAACGTGGAGCATCTTCAAGACTTTTTTCGCCCCCTTGAAATGCTTTATGTCATTCAAAAACAGATGTTTTTATAAAGCTTGGTCTCCATATGCTTCCTCTAACATTTTCAGTGTTTCTGTTTCTGTTTTCTTTTCAGAAGAACACAAACCGAATTAAAGTTCGTTGTTCTAACTTGAAATCCAATTCGGATCACTGAAACACGTGCTTACACAATGACTCCCTCAAACAAACTGAACAGCACACAGAAAATGTTGTGCATATCCCAGTGTCAGTCATGATCAGACGTCTCCGTTGCCCATGATTGGTGAACTTTTACACGCGTGTTTAAACAGAAAAAAACAATTCTTGTAATTCTTTGACCCACTCTCATATATGGAAACCTTTTATCACATATTTGTTATTTTATTAAAACAACGGCTGCTCTATCAATTCTAATATACACTACCGGTGAAAATGCAACGCCAAGAAGGAAACGCATGAATTCTATGAGTTTAATACCACAGGTTAGGTACATGACAAGTAAAAAGTGAAAAACTTTTCAAATCTATACATGACCTTTGAGCCCTAATATTCAGTATTTGGTGTGGCCTCCATGCGTTGGAATTAGAGCTGATATACGCCGTGGCATTGAGCCCAAAAAGTTCTGAATAAGTTCCTAGGATTTCCCTCCACGCACTTTGAATTGGAGCACACAAATCCGTGACACTGATTACTGGAGGACCGTGACGCACAAGGTGCCGATCAACCATATCCCAGACATGGGCGACATGTCAGACGAACCTGCAGGCCAGGGAAGCAATGGTACCCGTCGCTCTTCGAAAAAGGCTCATACATTCCTCGCAATATGTGGTCGGGCATTGTCCTGTTGAAATGTGGCCTGTGGAGATGCCTGAAGCAGGGGGAGTACCTCAGGCTCTACAACCATCGTTAGGTACCGGTTGCTGTTCAAAGTGCGCTCAATTCGTAGGAGGCGAGATAGGTTGTTGTAACCAATGGTGCCCCAAACCATCGCACCTGGTGTTTGTCCGCTATACCGCTCAACAATGCACCCCTCCAGGTTGCGCTCACCATGGTACCGCCGGACGCGTATGCGGCCATCACTGTAGAACACGTTGAAGCACACGTTGCCACTCGGCACTCCATTGACGGTGTTCACGTACCCATTGCAGTCGGAGGATCTTGTACTTTCTGGACAATCGAAGCCGACGTAATGGCATGCATGCAACCAGTCCAACCTGCAGCAGACGGCAAAGAACCATTGATACAGACAAGTTCACTCCTGTTGCAATGCTTCAGCGTCGAGCCAACACTGTGGATGAAGCTGTACGGTCCGTTATGGCCATACGGACAAGATGACAGTCATCCCGCGCTGTGGTCATGTTCTATGGTCCAGTACCCGCTCATCGCTGTGTGCGACCTTCATCTATCCACTGCTTCCGCACACGTATCACTGTGTAGCAGCATGCTCTGTACGAGCCGAAATGCCACGGTATGACAAACCCGCTTCCCGCAGAACGATCATTCCGCCCCGTTCAAACTCACTCACATGTCGATACGGCTCCCTTTGACGTCTACGAGGCATACTGGCACTCACTTTATTGTTTCCACCTTGTTTTATACCTCCGCACTGACTACACTGGGCGCAACACTGACCTTGTCGGATCCACACGAGAGAGCTCTGCTCGGCCTACGTGTACCCCATCTCTCTGCAAACCTAATCACTTATTGCTTGCACACTCTTCTACACCTCCACCAAGTTTGGAGTTATTCGGGAAATTCTTTCTTGGTGTTGCAATTTTCACAGAGTGTATGTTTAAGAGATATTCTAATCACAAATAAAATTAATTTAACCTATTTTTATAGTCATCATTTAAGTGGAGTTTAGCTAACTGAGAAACTGTAAGAGACAGTAAAAGCTTTGGAAATAAAAAATTTAGACATGAGTATAACATTAAGCTTATATTACATAACCTTATCTTGCTATTAGACATTTCCACAGTATTTGTTGTTTAAATTTTAACAAGTTAACTTCAGTGTAGCATCTATGGAAATTAGTTTATATGCGCAACACTCTTTCCGTTGCTCCAGTTTCGTAATAACAAAGATCCATTACTAATACCTAACAATTGATGTATTTCCGCATCTTGCATGTAACAGGGTCCATACTGCCTAATTTGAAGAAGTTTTCAAGTATTTATCGCAATCAATCAAGCTGATGAAATAAACATTTTAAATGGATAATATAATATACAAAGCAGCTAGAGTATGCTTCGGCCGGGAGAGCACGGGAGCGGCATGAGCTTGCCCACAGAAGCTTCACTTAGTAATGTTTCGCTCATTTTTGCTTACATGTAAACAAAGATCATTCAACTTAGTTTCAAATCTTTCATGCTGAAATCTTCGTTGAAATTCCTGCGCGATAAGCCTTGTGGCACAAGAAGGCCATAACCAAAACATTAGGCGTATGTTTTAACTGCAAGGTCCATCCAAGGCCTATTTTGTAAAAGTAGAGTAATGCACGACGCGGATGTACATCTCTGATTAAAATAACTGTCTTGTAGCATTAACTATTCTCTTCTGTCGCTTACCATAACCATCAAATAATTCAAATGTAGCTTTTCTATAGTATAAATGGCTTATGCGTTGGTGTATTTCTAAGCCTTGCACTAAACTCTGGCAGCTGTAATTTTTCCTGCTGCCTTCTTATGGTAAACTGCTGCTCCCATCAAAACTTGAAGCCAGATTTTGCCATGAAAGCTTTGATGCTTCCCTTATTTCCTAGAGCTTTCTCCTGCTGAAGGTATTCTGTTTTACTTACAAATGCTTAACGACGCATACCCTCTCAACCGCGATTGTTTTGAACTTAAAGGCAATGAAATGTTTTCAAAATTGCCTACGACTCGGTTTTCATATATGTGGTGCAGAAATATTGTTTGTTCTAACTGAAATTCGTGGTCTGTATTCCAATTGAACAAAAATTCACATGCACTGACATTAAGTAAAATGACACTTATGCATAAATAAAGAGCATTGGAGATGTCTACTCTTTCTGAAACGAACTATCAAAGATGAAGAATTGGACTGAATTGGTTGTTATAAAGACCCAGTATATACCTTTAACAACACAATTCTCAGATAGTCACGTCAGTTTCCACGTTCTCTCTGTAAAAGTATAATCCGATGTAACTAAATCCGCCTCCGAGGCAGGTCTTGCTTTCTACCGGCCGAAAGATATTCTGACCGCTTCGTATAAGTGATATCAGTGAATTAGTAAAGCGATAGCGAAAGTGGAGTTGCTGTTACACATCAGATTTTACCTGTGGTAGAGGGGTGTCTAATAACACACAGTTTACATTATTATTTAAATGAAATGCCGTCCTAATAACTCTTACTTGTAGAAATTCTCG
The DNA here is from genome assembly GCA_030765065.1 of Deroplatys truncata. Taxonomy (NCBI): domain Eukaryota; kingdom Metazoa; phylum Arthropoda; class Insecta; order Mantodea; family Mantidae; genus Deroplatys; species Deroplatys truncata. The sequence continues at coordinate 660,637,858 of CM060990.1, forward strand.
TATTCCAATTTTTTCTGAAAAATCAGAAATTTTGATTAAGCTACCATATATTAAGACATATTTTGGAGATATAACATTTATTCAACTTTATGTATATTTCCTTTCTTACAAGGGTGATTAAGCATATAATTTTTGTTGAGTAACACCTTTATTATAGCAGGTAAACATTTTCAAAGCATTCCTCATTGTCCGTTTGAAATTATTATTTAGTATTTTAACCAACTCACTTTGAAATCTTCAGGGTTGTAGTTATGTAACATCAAGAATGGAAATTTAAACAGTATATTATTGCTTATATTTCTTTATGTATTGTGTTTCTGCAACTAAATGCGCTTGTAAACCATTTCCAGTGAGAAATGATTTCAGTTAGTAGCAAGTTAATTTTGCATGAATAAGTTTTAAACATGTATGGTCATAGTAGTAGTAATGTGAATATTTTTTATTTACGACGGTTGTCCCAGAAGTACCCGACCTAACAAATAAAACACAAAAATGTTGGGAAAAACACCTTTATTTCTCTACATAGTCTCCTTTCAGCTCAATACACTTTTCCCAGCAATGTTCAATAGCTTCGGTACCCTGTTTATAATGATAACCGCCGAGTTCTGCAAAATAGCCATAAACTGCTAACTCCACTTCTTCATTGTTAGCAAATCTTTTACCACCAAGCCATTTCTTCAACTTTGGAAACAGAAAATAATCAGAGGGGGCTATGTCTGGCGAATAGGGTGTGTGAGAATCGAATTCGAATTTTAACTCATTGATTTGTATGTGTGAACTGGTGCATTGTCTTGAAGGAAACAAAATTTTCTTTTTCGCTAAATGCGGCCGTTTTTGCTTTATTTCATCATTCAAACGCTGGAAAAAGATTGCATAATACTCGCCATTGATTGCTTTTCGTTTTTGAAGTTAATCAATGTAATCTATTCCACGTGCATTCCAAACAACTGACGCCATGATCTTGCCTGCAGATGGAACTGTCTTCGCCTTCTTTGGAGCCGATTCTCCCCATTCAATCCACTGTTTTGACTGTTCCTTCGTCTTTGCTGTGAAGTGATGGACCCATGTTTCATTCGTGGTTATGAATCATCGCAAGAACTCGGCTTTATTGCAGCGAAACGTCGTCAAACACTTATAACATCCTCACGACGCTGCTTTTGTTCCATTGTGAGTAAACGCGGCACCCATCTTGCGCACAGCTTTCTCGTGTCCAAATTTTCAGTCAGTATGCGATGTACAGAACTTTTTGAAATGCCTACGATGTCTGCTAGCTCTCGTACTTTCAGTCGGCAATCATCCAGCACCATTTTTTGGATTTCCTTCACAATTTCTGGTGTGGTCACCTCATTTGGTAGACCACTGCGATGTTCATTTTGGAAGCCCGTACGGCCTAGCTTAAACTCTGCCACCTAATATTTTACTGTTATAAACGAAGGAGCAGACTCCCCCAGAGTAGACTCTAGCTCAGCTTTAATATTAGTTGGTTTAAGTCCTTTCAAATTAGTGTATTGTATCACATAACGATGGCCAGTTTTATCCATGTTTACAAATTCCCTGGGAGCGTTAGCGATTGATGGCTGCCAAACATTTACTAAACAACATGGCATCGTCAAACTTCAAACTTAACCTTTATAAGGTTGGTTCTTTCTACCATAGTCATTTGTTTGAAACCACCACCACCATCTATACGTCAGATCGGGTACATCTGGGACTGCCCTCGTAATTTTCATCTATAATTAATTCTCTAATCTATGAATATCGAAGAATTTGTAAATTTCCCGTTTATCATTATTACTATTTGACATCTTACATAGCGTCATATATCTCCGTTCATTATTTCCGAGTTCATAAACCAACGTACAGCATACAGACGCATAAACCTGAAGCTTTAAATACAGAGTCTTCGTTTGAACACGCGGCCGGCCTAATGGGAATTTTCTTGACACCGGGAAGCACGCTGTTGCCGGTGGATTCGATTATCCATATACCTTAGATTACTCATGCAAATTGCATCTACAATAACCAATATGCCTTCGTTATAGAAGATAATGGAAATTATGTCCTTGTATCGCCACACATTTCTCACGCCTTTTAAGAAAATTTCCAGCAATACTCATGGTCATGCAAACAATATCGTACTTCGCAAAAAGAAAGAACAAAAATGAGGAGCAACAGAAAGGTATGATTAGGATTAGCCAACATTCAAAAACAGAAATTAAGAATACTCACATTATCGCGTGGTTGTACTTACTGAACTACATTTATCTTATAGAGTTTTCATTATAAAATTCTATTTGCATTTGAAGCCGAGGTTTGCGAAGTTCGTCATTCCGGTGCAAACTTTCTCTGAGATTTCTTTGGACTGCTTTCCAAAATTTCTCCGGTGTCATCGAGTTTTACCTGTATACATACATTTAATTTAATTTCTCAAGAATAAATCCCGTTTCCCTAAATCTATTCACACGATTATGAAACGTTTCCCTTTTAGGCGCACGTACAGCAGAGAATCCCGCTATAAATTCGCATCTCACTTCCCCATCAGCGATTTTGTCACATAGGAATCGTACACATAGATTCGGTGTGCTAAATTATATGGTCTTTTTGTAGTTATAAAAGCACTAACACTTTGTAACACTGAAACAGTGGTTTCACAAAGCATCAGCCTCTGTACAGCGCAGGCCTCGCGTCAATTGCTTAACCGCCACACGGAAAGGGTACAAGGTCATTTAGAAACAGCGCAGTGCAGGGTAAGCAATTCCTCGTAATACGGCCACGTGTCGAAACGAAGACTCTGCACTTTTTTATCCGAACAGCCTGTATATGCTATAGTTAAAAGACTCGGATACATCTCTATGTAACTTGAATAATGCATCCAACATATGATTTAAAGAACTGGACGGTTCCCCAGGACATAGTGTATATATGAGCATAGTTTTGCATATTTCCTTTAATGTAGTGATATTTTCATTGTTGTAGGACTTAACATCCCCAATAAGTGAAGAGTATCCCAAAGAAGTCCTAGAAATGCTCCAGCAAATACTTGAAGCCATTCAGACAACAAATGGGACCACTCTTGTGATGAACATTTCTATCAGCACAACAGCAAACCTAGTGCCCGAGGATGGAAGCATCACTGGGAGCAACATCAACATTAATACCACCAATCTGACCAAGATTCTCGTCTTCAATGGGACGGATATCGAGATCATTAATGTATTAGATGTCGATAGTGATTTACCAATCGATCAGATCGACTTTGAGATAAATTATGCTGTTGCGCTTGATACTGTCAATGAGACCAAGGATTGCAACCCCAATGAATCCAAGTTGGGAGTTGACGTTGAGTCCAAGATTGAAAGTGATGAAGTAACAAACAGTGAGAAGCAACAGGACCACAGCATTGAGGACATCATTGATATGTTGAATTAGAACTTTATACAGAATATTTGATAAGACCCATAAGACGACGACCATGGCGACCAAATTGACCTCCTTGAGGCAACCATGGAACGAAAAACATGTTCATGACTGAAGAGTACTGATATGTCAATTCCACACGGTTCTGTTCAAATATGTAGAATTACAACAAGCATTAAACGCTTATAGATCAATTTGTTCTTGAAATTCTTTTATATTTCCTTTCACTTACATTCAGGTTTCAATCCTATTTCCTCATAAACAGACTGATTTTTGGTATTCATGAACACAACTGTAATGAACGAATCCTTGTTACGAAAACATGATACTGCTTATCAACCCTATTTGGGGCAGGTATGTTCTCAAGTTGTACGCTTCATTCATTGCCACAGTGGTCAAACAAAACAATTTGTGATTAAGCTATCACTGTGCAGAAAGCTCAACTGCTTTTGCTGCAGTTTAAGGGGAGACTAAGTGTCGAAAACTTCCAAAAAAAGGTAAAGGTATCAGATTTTTGTGCAGCTTTACTAATTTAAATTTCCTCTTTAATTTTATATATACGCTATTTTATCATTGTAGCACAACACTTCTGTTTAAAATATGCTTTTAAAAATTATACCACGTCTGTTGTATTGTACTGTGAATTCAGCACCACTTCAGAAAAAAAATCCTAACTCCTATACACTCTGAAGTGGAGCGATAAACTTTAGCCCATATTTTAGAAGAAATTTTCATATTAATGTTAAGTAAGGAAGCTACTGTGTGCTGAAAGAGTATGGTCTCCTCATTTGCAAATATGTGCGACATTGTTTTCTCTATCTTTGCTTTAAACAGCTTTTTGTTTATTTACCTATTTATTTATTTTGCGAGTGTCATTTTCTGTTATAAATGGCCCGTTTTCTCAGCTGCAATTTAGATAGCTAAATTAAATTTTTGAACAACTTTAAACAACTTCTAAATGTTGTTGTGGATGTACTTTGGTGTTATGAGATAGTTGCTTGTTTTAGAAGAAGAATTGCTGATAAATAGTAATGGAAGCATGGCATGATTAAGAAAATAGTCCTATCATCCTCAATAAGCAATCTTATTGGATGAAGTGGATCAGTGAAATTGGAAGACACGCATCTAGGAAGAGGCTTTAAGAAAATAAATTCAGTGACGCATGTCTCCGAAGCCAGGTTCATTGCACAAGAGTGGTGAACTGTCAGAATAAAGTTATTTTCAGGGCTTCTTACACAGACAGCTCTGATATGGTACTGATAGACGTGCACCATAGTTCGACAGTTAAATAGCGAGCCAAATGGAAACATACTTGAAAGTACTCTGGTGTGCTAAACCTAAGGACGGGATGGGTAAAGTAATATAACAAATGAACTACTTGGTGGAAGTAAATGAATGTGCGAAGGTATGTTGCCAGAGGTCTCTCACACGTACACTGAAAGCTGAACGTAACATAACGTGAGTGTAGCGAGCCTATAGTGCCAAATGTGTCTGGTCCCGCAACACGGGCAGTTGACGAAACAGGACAAGACGGTGTATGGTAATTGGCGAGCTGTTACGGTGCACTGTAGTGGTGTTCTTCATTACAACATGGCCTGTAGACACCATTTGGACGACTTCACAAGGGGAAGAATCATCGGGAAACTGGAAGAAGGCGAAGTGTGACGAGTGTTGCTTAGGAGTCTGACATTGCTAACAGCATTGTTTCACGTGGGTGGGGAACCTTCCAAACCACAGGAACTGCTGTCCCAAGCAGAGGTGGTGGTCGACTACGCTCAACTACAGCAGCAGATGAACGCTACATTGTGTAACAGGCAAGAAGGGATCCACGCCAAACAGTGGGTGCAATTGCAACCACATTTAACAGAACGCTAGGCACGCAATCTCAAAATACACAGTGGCACGGCGACTACACAGTGGTGGTCTCTTTGCCCGACGGCCAGTACTTGTGTTCCATTGAAATCCCACATCGGCGACACCGTTTGTGATGGTCCCAAGAGCATCAAAATTGGACCAACGAGGAATGGGGTTCGCGTGCTGTTCTCGGATGAGAGCAGATTCAGTCTAAGTATTGATTCTCGACGTATCCTCATCTGGTGAGAGGTGGGAACACGTAAAGAACCCAGGAACATCCTTGAACATGATCATTTTGGTGGTCCGGATGTTATGGTTTGGGGAGGCATAATGTTGCATGGGCGCACCGACCTCCAAATACTTGAACACGGTACGCTCACTGGTCAACGTTATTGTGATACTGTACTCCTTCCCCATGTACGTCTTTTCAGGGGTGCAGTCGGCCGTTATTTCATGTTTATGGATGACAATGCTCGAAGCATCGAACAGCGCAGGTGGAGGATCTCTTGGAACGAGAAGATATTTGGCGAATGGACTGGCCTGCCCGTTCCCCCGATTTAAATCCCATCGAACACGTGTGGGGTGCTTTGGGGAGACGCATTGCAGCACATCCAAATGCAACAACGACCATCCATTAGTTGTCAACAGCGCTGGTGGAGAAATGGAACACTCTACTACAAGAACTGCTTACCAACCTGGGAGCACGATGCAGAGCAGGCATTGCTGTCCGTGGTGATCATACACCCTTTTAAGCACCATTTTTCTATTTCTATAAATCTAGAGAGCCATCATATGTCGTATTGACTTTAGTGTAGCTTATGTTCTATGGATAAAAGTGGCATTTATGTTTGTCTCATTGCATATTTCGTTTAGTTGCCTACTGTAGCATATAGTAGCAGTTTCCTCCATGTATGATTCAAGTTTCATCGAACTATGTTACTTGGCAGTGTCACAGCATGCGAACATTACTTTCGTCCTTAAGTTTTGCACACCAGTGTAGAAATACGCAGAACAGTAGGATTGGTATGGGCAAAACGCATAAACTGCACAAGATTCACCGTGAAATTCGGCCGTATATGGACCAGATGCAATGTCGCGTCCAGCCACTGTAAAATGGTGCCATCAGCTTGAACGTGGGTGATGTTGATCGGGAAGGAAAACCGTTAACATCGACCACAGACATGCGATACAATTTTCTCTTTCTTCCTCTGCGTCCATCGGCCTTCCTAAGAGAAACCCATTTAACATAGCAACCCCGCCCCTGCAGCGGCCGGTGACATTATGTTTGTCTGCACCAAGCCATCATTAATGATGACATCAGTATCTAGAACTTCAGTTGTAAACTCTGACTACTCTTTGTTGAGCCTGCCGCCTTAGTGGACTGAAGAACGACGACCAACTGCTTTTCTGGGACTTCGTGTAATCGTCACGCAACAGCCACCTCAAGAACCTAGTCTCACGAAATAAAAACACAGCCAAACTCTTCATTTACGAGTATCGTCGGGTGCAAAGAAACATACCGATATGAGGAACCGCGGTTTAAGTTTGGCAATCAATAATTAACACGCCTCTACCGCGCCTTCCAGCCCTCATTCGGTTACAATGGTTAATACTTGAATGCCCAACCAATAAGAGCCGGACTCATTCAGGGGCTAGTATGGACAGTCTTTGGGAGGTATATTGTTCCAACCATTCAGGTGACATATACCGATTCTCCACCCCTTTCATCGCCCAGCTGGGCCTTACCTTTCTTCAAAGGGTAATGCTATGGTATCGGACTTCAGCTTAAACCAATTAGAGGATAGCTCACCTAAAGCAGGTGCGGAACATAAATGGTGAGGAGATTCTGCCAACATTCGAGAATGTAAAGCACTAAAAGTAACCAAAAGCATCGGCACTTATTTTTTGCACTCGAATGTACAGAGTGAGCCAAAAGACTCCAAACCGGCTGCGCGGTGTTTTTGTTATCCACGTTCTCGGCGCCCGTTACCGTCTGCCGCTATCATATAAAGGCGCGGATGAAACCATACAACATTTTAAAAACTACTTTTAAAGGCTGTACTTAACAACTTTACCAAAGGAGATGTTGAAACTGGCCACCGTCGTTGTCCATATATTTTTGGAACCTCTTTAGAAAACTATCCATCACTCGCCGTAGTTCACTTTGAGAAATTTCCTGGGGGTTATTTTGTTTTAATTCTTCCAGGGTGTGTGGGTTTGTCTCTTAAAATGTATGTCTTAAGTCATCCCGGAAGGGTATTTTATGAACAGTATTACTGGCTGCGCGGTGTTTTTCCACTGAGTGTGTGGAAATATGATAAATACATGATAACGCACTGCTGCTATAAACAAAGTCACGCTGTTGTGGTTTTGGTGTGCAGTGTGAAGTGCAGTTTTCAGTTGACGGTGATGTGATGTAGTTCAGTTATTACAGTTATTTATTATTTTGTCCTGTACTTGGTCACAAAGTATATTATGGCTCAGTATACGTTTTCTACTGCACAGAGTGTATTTATTTATGATTCGTATGTGTTAGCTGGTCAGCTCGCCAAGCGAAAGTACGATTTTCAGATAGGTGTAAACGTTCCAGGCCATACAACAATCCATTAACTTTACAGTAAATTTCAGGCCACAGGAAGTGTTCAGGCTAAGAAATCTAGAAGACGGCGTTCGGTTCTTACGGAAGAAACATTAGACGACATCGGTCATCGTTTGGAAAATTCCTCCCAAAAATTTCATGATGGATAGTTTCCTAAAGAAATGCCAAAAATGTATGGACAACGACGCTGGCCAGTTTCAGAATTTCCTTTCATAAAGTTGGTAAGTAAAGCCTTTAAAAGTAATTTTAAAAATGTTGTATGGTTTCATCTGCGCCTTTCTATGATAGCAGAAGACGAACGAGCGCCGAGGACGCGGACAGGGAAAACACCGCGCAGGCGGTTCGGAGTCTTTTGGCACACTCTGTACATCGCAAGCTGTCACTGCGAGATTTTGACCCAGTTTTACCTCCCCTTAGTATACTCTCTACCAGCTTCCGACTCCACTTCTTCCCTATTCTGTTACCCTAGGTCACGGATGCCACTGGAGCCGACATGAGCTCTTTAGAAAACTATCCATCGTGGAATTTTAGGGAAGAATTTTCCAAACGATGACCAATATCATCTAATGTTTCTTCGGTAAGAACCGAATGCCGTCTTTTAGATTTCTTAGCCTGAACACTTGCCGTGGCCTGACAGTTACTGTAAAGTTCATGGATTGTTGTATGGCCTGGAACGTTTACACCTTTCTGCAAATCGTACTTTCACTTGGCGAGCTGACCGAGTTAACACATACGAATCATAAATAAATATACTCTGTGCAGTAGAAAACTTATACTGAGCCACAATATACTTTCTGACTAAGTACAGGACAAAATAACTCGTAAAAACTGAACTACATCACATCACCGTCAACTGAAAACTGCACTTCACACTGCACACCAAAGTCACAAAAGCGTGACTTTGTTTATAGCAGCAGTGCGTTATCATGTATTTATCATATTACCACACACCCAGTGGAAAAACACCGCGCAGCCGGTAATATTGTTCATAAAAATACCCTTCCGGGGCGACTTAAAACAAAAAGTGTACAAGACAAATCCACACACCCTGGAAGAATTAAAACAAAATATCCGCCAGGAAATTTCTCTAGGTGAACTACGGCGAGTGATGGATAGTTTCCCAAAGAGTTGCCAAAAATGTGTGGACAACGACGGTGGCCTAGTTTCAGCATTTCCTTTCATAAAGTTGTTAAGTAAAGCCTTTAAAAGCAATTTTAAAAATGTTGTATGGTTTCATCTGCGCCTTTCTATGATAGCAGAAGACGAACGACCACTGAGGATGTGGACAGGGAAAACACCGTGCAGGCGGTTCGGAGTCTTTTGGCTCACTCTGTACATCGCAAGCTGTCAATGCAAAATTTTGACCCAGTTTTGCCTTCCCTTAGTATACTCTCTACCAGCTTTCGACTCCACTTCTTCACTATTCTGTTACCCTAGGTCATGGATGCCACTGGAGCCGACAGGAGATTATAACACAACCCCATTTTTGCTCTTCAGTTTGCCTACCGCCCAAGGAGCTTCTATTCCATTAGCACGGTATTGCCGTAAAGTTCGACCACTCCCAGCACACGAAGTTGCTGTGAGAAAGTGTCACAAAATGGCATGCCTGCCCTAGGGTTTCCGCGAGGTGTACCGCAGCTGACATTTGATATGTTAGTTCTATCTGTTGCTTCTAAATACCACAAAGGATTTCAAAGTGAATGGGCTAATTACTGAAGTACTGCGACTATTGACACGAATACTGATATGCCGGTCAAAATACTGAAAGCGATGCATGAGCAAATTATTACATGTGATTGCTGTATAGTAGTGAGATATGTGATGGGATAAAACAGAGAAAAAACTACAATGTTAATTCTGGAAGAACGTCATGAGTGTACGTAGGGATATATAAAAATTTGTTGTTCTCCGGGAGCGGAATGCGGGGATGTTTCTGTCTACGACACAATGTAATAAGTACTGGTTACGGATAATTAAAGGCGTACAACAACCTTTAGGGCAATATGTTATTGACATCAGTTAAATAAATGTAACACAGACAATGTTGCGCAGCGTGGGTACAGAGGGAATTATCGAAAATGTAATTAAACGATATTTGGCAAATTGGTATTGAAAACAGATACAGCATCATTAATAAAGTCAAAAGACGACTTGTTTGATATAAACCGGCAGGAAATAGAAGCTTAGCGCAGACTGAGGTCAACACTGGAGTTAAAGAAACAAAAATGAGATGGAGGTGAATACATCTGTATTTTAGATTTGGACAGGAAACAGCGGTGGGGGATAGAATATTTAGGCTGAGAAGCCCTCAAGACTATTGAGATGCTGGTTGGAGGAACTGCCCATTCGTCACAAGGCGTTCTCAAATTCATGTTATATACAGGGAGTTTCAAGAAAAATAATTTGATTTCACAAGGTTATTAAATTGAGTTTTTTTACCTATGGACGCTCTTTAACTGCTGTGATCCCTAGCGCCCCTTTCTATATTGGGCGTGAAGCACCAGAAATTTTGCTCAGAGGCCTCTTAAACATGCTTGAGGTTCTTTTACGTGCCATAAATCTACGACACGGGACCACCGACTTTAGTTCTCTTCCGAAGGAAGCCATGCTAAGGATTTTTACGCCTGAAAAAATCCAGCGCCCTCCGCCAGGTTCACAAGGCTGAATGCAGATAGAACTCTTAGACAATTTCAAAGTACACATCGAAACTATAGGCTTTTATTGGCGCTAGTTCAAATTTGCTGATTCACATGGTTCTTGGTAGGGGTCCTCTTGGTGCAACTAGTTTGCTCATTTAGTATCCAGTAAGCATAGAGTCGAGATGGCACACAGCAACGAAAGGAACTTTGCACTCTGCATTTCAACAGGTGCAAATCAGTTATAATTGTACAGCGTGAGCTTCATTCGAGAGTACAGCACTACACAGAGCATTCGATGTTGGCAAACAGCAGTTTCAAGACACCAACAGTTCTTTTACGTAAGAGAAAATCCACAGGTCGCCCCTGTGTGCCCGAACAAGACATGGAATGCATTCAGCAGCAATGATAGATTGGTCATAAGGGTCCTATGGATCTTGCGTTGCATAACTGGCGTACAAGTTCGCCTGATCTAACAGCATATCATGTTTTGTAATGTGCCTCCCTTTCAAACAACTGTGAACAAACTGCAATGCAGCATAGAAACCGCAGCATCTACAGTTAGACCAGACATACTCACACATAGATGTTTGCCAGTATTGAATATTGGTAAAATGTTTTTAAATGATGTAAATGAAGCTTTGTAGTCCTAAATCTATAATTAAATATATATTATAGTTTTATGTGCATGCATGTAAAAGATATGGCCTTGTGAAATCGGAAGATTATTTTTGAAACACCCTGTATCATACCCAAGTTGGGAATTACAACTTCATAAAGCCCCTTGTACACGATCAAACCTTTTTTTCAATTCAAGAGTTTACAAGACAAATTGTCAAACATTTTTCAATATGTGACAAGATTGGACAAGACTTGACAATGTCATAAATGTGTATTTACAAGTTGTCTTTTTTCAAACTGGAACCCTTCAGAACACATTAATAAATAATTTATCACGCAGAAAGTAATTTAGTATTTGCGTCACTGTATAGCAGTTTGCAATGAAATACTGTTGTATACCAATATTATGTAGCACTTTCACGTATTATATCCAATGAAACCACATTATGATTATGGAATACAATAGGAATAGCACCAACTGATAGGTTAACCACACTATATAACATTGCATTAATGTATACTTAATTCGAAAATCTGCCTGGCAATTATTTCTTCATATGCCTTCATCTGCTTCATCCTGTTGTGGTAACCCACAGAATCCTAAACATACACACATGGCTAGCTTATGTATAACCTAATCAATTCGCATATGACATGCCTTGGCCGGTAGACATTTTTGTTTACTTTTCGCTTTCCGCTATGTTGCAGATTTCGTGACGCACTGTAAATACTCGTATTTCATTGGCCAAAGCCATCAAATCATTGTCAAATCTTTTAGCGTTTAGAGCATGTCCTTATTTGCTTTCAAGACTTTCAAAGAGTTTAAAAGCATTGGAAGCAATTTGACAAGAAAATTTGTAAAGTTGTAACAACTCCTGAAAGGTCTTGTAAAGTATTGAATTTGACAAAAATTTGATCGTGTACATGGGGCTTAAGACTAGGTCCCTTGATCACATTTAAACATCATTAGATCTATAGTGTACTGCAGCTCACTTGGTTAGAGCAAGGGCACGGCAAGCGGAAGGTCCGTCGTTCTAATTCTGGCTATGGTATTTAAATTTTCGGTTTGATTCTACCTATTCAGCCGTAGCCTATACGCGGCACTTGAGAAAGAACGATTAATTAACACTGATTGACCTAATAGTGGTTAGTAAGCCCGGGAGTTTAAAGCAGTTATGAAGCTGTAAGACGCTAATGAGATATGACATCTAAAAATTAATTTGAGGAGAATTTGTGGTTTAACGGAACAATTGTGAGTCAGTTAAATTTAATGTCGTACTGGCATATGACCATGGTAGTTCAGTGCGGAAGGGTAAGCCGAAGATCCGTGTTTCAAATCCCGGCTAAGGCATTGCATTTTTCAGTTTGATTCTGGCCCACACAGGGCAAATCTGGAAGAACAATTACCTAGTTAACATTTATTATCAGAGGTATTTGTGGTTACCAGGGAGAGACTAACGTGCTGCGGCCGGACCAATGAAACTTGGTCAAGAATAATGAAAAATTACAATTCAGTCTTTTAATTCATCATTATCTCCGATTTTCTACGAACGTTTTCATTTAAATATTTTTAGTATCGGTGTGAAAATGAGAGAGTTACATGACAGCTTAAATAACCCTAAGCTGAGCCCGTGGTTGTGCATTTGAGGATTTGTGATATTCCTCACATTTTTCCAAAATTTATAGGAGTGTTTTGCAAAATTTGTTGCACATATGTAAATCCGTTTCTAAATTATGTATTTTTGGTACAAGTAAACACATTCTAAGGTGAGTTTTTATGGGTAAATTTTCCGGTGTGTTATTTCCGGTTGTAACATTTTAGACATTTTTCAGGATTTAAAATGCTCCTTATGATGCAATTTTTAAGTTACTAGAGTGAATCTTTGAGAATAGTTCCCCCAAAATATGCTATGTATTTTTGTAAGATACGAAACTCGCAATTGAACAAAAATTATTATACTTGAAGCAATTAATTTATAAGTATATTTCTTAGCAAACTTGCTTTCTAGCTCAATAAGAAACATAAATCTGAAACTTTGTTTAAAAATTATGAAAATTGCACCTTAAGGGAAGTTTTTTTTAAATACATTAAATTTGTTTTAAAGTGCGTAATTCAAGAACAACTAGGATGTATTCTCCAAAATTGGCAACCACACTTCTTTATACAGGTATCGAATGTGGTAAATTCAAAACCCTCAGTAAAATAATTTGGGTTTTGAGAAATTCACTGAACGGTTCCCTTAATACATGCAGGTGATATCAGAGACAAGATGTACAGTCAGGTTAAAAAAAATGTGTCGATATGAGGACCCGTGGTTACTGTTCGCAATCAATAATCAACACGCCTCTGCCGCATAGAGGTTAATGCTTGACTGCCAAACCAATAAGAGCCGGACTGATTCAGGGGCTAGTATGGACAGTCTTTGGGAGGCATATTGTTTCAACCATCAGGTGACATATCGATTCCCCAACCATTTCATCGCCCAGCTAGGTCTAACCTTTCTTCATAGGATAATGCTAGCGTATCGGACTTCAGCTAAAACCAATTAGAGGATAGGTCATCTAAGGCAGGCGCGGGACTCAAATGGTGATGAGATTCTGCCAATATTTAACAATGTAAAACACTAAGAGTAACGAAAAGACGGTACTGAATGCAAAATAACAATGTGCAGAAAATTCTGCATTAGGAAGCCAGTACCAAGCAAAGCATTTTGAGGTTAGAAGCATTGAAAGCAGAATTGGTGTAGTAGTGTAGTATGAAATATTTTCATTTGCCAGTCAAAATTCATTTTAATTTATACAAGTGTATACGTACTGTCTCAACTGATGAGGCACACAATGAGAAAATAACCATTACACACACATACTGCACTCTACTGTACACAAAGGCCCAATCTGGTATACTGATGGTTCTAGAACCAAATCAGGAAAGGGGGCTGGGCTTTACGGTAATGGCACCAACATTTCTTATAGTCTGGCTACCTTAGCTACAGTTTTCCAGGCTGAGGTTTATGCAATCCTAGCCAGTGTCATTTGAATCACCATCAATAAAATCAAAGTTCGTCTCAGAATGCCGGGAATTCTTAATGACACTGCCTGAACACAATAAGGTTCAACTTATGTGGGTGCCAGGACATACAGGTATACCAGGCAATGCGAAAACAGATGAAGCAGCCACGATTGGCAGCAAAATCCCATTTTGGGTCCGGAGCCTGTACTGGGGGGTGTCCTACAGACCAGTGAAACAGGTTATTAAGTGCTGGGCTCAAGCAGAACACAAGAACTACTGGAACTCCATTGAGGGTTGCAGACATTCCAAGTTGTTTATTACAGACCTGGATAACAGCAGGGCAAAGTAGCTGCGCGGACTTAGTAGAAGAAGACTTGCATGGGGAACAGGATTCATTACAGGACACTGTGCCCTAAATTTTAATCTATACAGAATAGGATTGTTTAACAACCCTACCTGTAGTAGATGCCTAGAAGGAGATGAGACTGTTACTATGTGATTGCCCTGCTCTTGCGAATCAAAGAGCAAGTATTTTTGGCAATCACTTTCCAAAGATGGATGAACTATCGAAAGCCTCAGTTAACAGTCTGGTTAAGTTCATAACGAGCAACAGACTACTTAACTGATGAAAGGGGGGATGCGCAATAGATCTTTAAGGTCGCAGTGCTTGTGGATAAAACCCACCCCTTTTTCAAACTACAAACTACTACTCTACTGTACTCTTTTTACTGTACAAGACGAGTATTACCGTACCATCTAGGAGGAGTCACAAATCACAACATAAATGTGGTATTGAACATCAGGCACAACTAGTAACAGTAACTACTACTGCATAACAGTATTTTGTTTCAATTTGACACGCTACAAGTAGGTTTCACAATCAGAGAATCAAATATGACGAATTTAATGTTGATGCATGTAGCGCAATAAAAGTCTTCTACGAACCATTGTTCCTATCACTAAAATGCTTCCTTTGGTACTGGCTTTCTACCTTAAAATTTCCTGCACTTGGTTTTTCCTAATCCCGTATACTTAATATTTGTAATACATATTAGTCGGTCACGTTACAAGTGCACTTGTAGAAGGGCACCACTGTTTCGTTGACAATGCGTAACGTCAACTAGACTTGGGATCAGAGGGGTGTAAGGGGCAAAGCTATAGGGAATGTACAGTTGTACAATGAAGGTGTACTGAATTTGCATGCCTCAGCCAAGCTAGTAAATGCAACTTGGAACTGAGGTCCTCCCAATGCCCCACTTGTTCCCTATCTATTTAGTTCCCCTTCCACTGAACTCACTCATATCATGGCTGCTAGTATGTCAGCTTTATGTGGGGAAATTTTGTATGCGTAAGCATTTATAGTTTAATTTGTGTGTGTATTGGTTTGTGTTTGTGGTGTGTATTTCGCTTATCTATTAAAACAATATCGGTTCTTCCAAACCATGTTATGGTTTAATTCAATACCTTTTTGTACAAAGAGCGCCAAAGAAAATCTCACTGCACCTCGCATCTACGTCGCATCATTTATCGCTGCGAAGCCATGGCCTTTTCATTGGTTGCTTTAGGCCACGGTGTAAGGATGCGCCAGTTCTTCTGCTAAATAGTTGCATCAATAACCACAACAAAGGTTACAAAATGGCGTATAAACGAAATATATGTTTACGCTCCCGATCGTATTGGCTAAAAGAGAAAAAGGTAGAGTGAGTGCATTCACTTTGTCATACAGACCTCTTATCGTGATAGGTAGCCCATATCTAATCGGCTGGTGCAGGACACGTCTTTGAAAGGGTTAAAAGCTAAGGGGAAACCTTGATGAAGCCCAGGTTAGTGAAATGTAGAATGTGCAGTGTGAGAAGATTTTCAAATTAAAGCTTGAATTGTATTCATTAAATACATAACAATACTTTATAGCATAAAATAAACAGAACTGTATTCTCACAGTGGTATTAATGCTTGTTGGTGCATAGAAGCAAACATAACTAAATGTTAAATAAATAAATCAGCATGCTTTCCCTCTAATCCAAACTAAAATTGGTTAATATACCTTTACTCGCAGGAATACAACAGCATTATAAAAAAAAGTAACCCAATTTTATTGCCATAATGTTTGTCATATTCTGCAAACCATATATATATACACACATTTATCTCTAGTTTCTAAACACGATCAGTCAATTATAACAAAAGAGTAATTTGCATTTAGTAAATGGATATCATCATCTGTGGGGAGCGCCCACTTTCTGACGAGCATGTATACAGTCTTTCCCAGTTTCCTAGAATATTTTTATCCAGTAATTTACTATAAAAACACTTTTGTGCACTGTCGTTGCAATTGCTGTAAAAGTGCGACCAGCCTCCCACATACCCACGATACGTCCACGAGTAATTTCGCTAGTATACGGCATGACTGGTTCTGAGACAATAAACATGTTTTAGTTTCAGGAACACCAGAAAAAGCAAAGGTATCAACCTCCCCTCTTTTCCCGCTTATTGCTGTGTTATCAAGCCACCGCTCTCTGCGATAGATAAGGTGAAGGCACGCCTCAAAAGACCCCAGAAAACGATGCAAAATCCGCCGAATATTTTCTTTGGGGCTGTTTTTACGTGGTTTGTCATGAACAACTACCACTACTGATCCTCTGGAATACTGTATCACTAGGGACGGCACTTTGTGTCTGTTCACCACGAGGTTTGCCGGTACTGCAGTACAGATTACCTTTGTTTACTGGTATAATCTGTCTCAAACAAGAACAGTGCTCTTGTAAAGTTTATAGGAGGGAAGAAAGAGAAATGGAAACATGTGAGGGACCTCTTAGGCTGCTGATTGGTGGAGGGAAGTTCATGGGCGTTTTCTTTTATTTGTTTCTGCACAATAACCGCCTCTAAGAAGTAAAGCACTACAGTTTGTTTTCTAATCACTGCCCAGCCCGAATTATTTTCGAGGAAGTCTACAAATGGTTAGACTCTAGGCTAATCAACTCCTGAAAGGAATGTTTACAACAGAATATACATAAGCATATACACTCAGATTAAACCGAAGACAGTGCAGTTTACAGTACTAACTTTTTGTTAAATCATACCCAGTCTAGCTTTGTATTACTAATGAAACGGTTGTATAATATGTAAGTTGTATACAACATACGACCCTCTCGTTACAAAGTAGGTCTCGAGGTGAATGCTGATTCAGAGTTATTGTTCATCACGCAGAGTCGCTTGTGATATTTAAGTCTGTATTTCCAACAATTCTCGCATACCACAAGCCCAGAACACACATACAATTTAAAATCAGTCAGCCGAGCCAAGCCTTAAGAAGTGGCGAGAGGCAAATGATCGCGCACTGTTCCGCGATGCTTAAAAAGAAACCCCGAAGAGTAAACCTTATGCTTCTACACGATAATATTAGTTCTGTAACTCTTAGATTTTATAAGATACTATGTATTGCAAGAAGTTAGCCCTGCTGCAACTAGTGTTGTAAGTCTTATCTGCACATATGTAGCTTCAAACACGTGGTGGGCTGAGTCAGCCCAGCCTCGTTGTTTACAACAGGATCGTTCTTGTATGAAGCAGAGTATAGGTAAGAATAGTCCATCGACAGTTCCTTCTCCGACGCAGTACAAAAAGGTTGCCCTTTCCTTTGCTTTCACCACCAACCTAAAATGCGTCCATACGAGGACGAGTGTTGTCCTTGTGTATCACATGGATGCTTGGTAGAGGAAGCCTTGCTTCCCGGTAACAGTGTACATTGTGTATCACATGGATGCTTGGTCGAGGAACGCTTGCTTCCCGGTGACAGTGTACATTGTGTATCACTCATGTCTAACTGCCTATTTTCCGTGTCTACTTTTGATCTAGCACCCTATACCATTTTTTCCAGGTATCTATTAGGCAAATGTACCAAGCGGATTGGAGTATTTTCTCCAACCTTGAAGAATGGTGATTGCTCACTCGAAGATGTTGACCAACAGGTATCAAACCTCACTTCCGCGAGTCTCGCCCTGTTAAAAGCTTTATTCCCCGTTCATTCTTCCATTCCAAACACTTAACGATTCCTGGGTGGAACGAGAAAAATGTGCTGCTTCTCGATCATGGAGAAATGCATCTAGGGCAGAAGTGCTAAAAAGCCTTCCTTCTGCTATCACCAAATATGCAATACACACTGAACCACTCTGCAGGATGTGGAAAACAACTGGACAGTCAGACAAAGAGGCAGCGGCCCCTGTGAGTGACAGTGTCTCATGAGGTCCACTTTCGCCACCTCTAACCTAAGGTGGTTACAGCTCCATTCTCGCTTGAAAATTTGGACTCGTTAAGCACTGAGCGCCAGGATTTATAGGTTGTCCCGGATAGAAAAACGCCTAAAGTACGCAGTAGTGGATATTATGATTAAAATATGCCAAAAAGGAAAATCTCTCCAGGTGTTTAGTACTACTACTACTACTACTACTACTACTACTACTACTACTACTACTACTACTACTACTACTTAGTAGTAGTAGTAGTAGTAGTAGTAGTAGTAGTAGTAGTAGTAGTAGTAGTAGTAGTAGTAGTAGTAGTAGTAGTAGTAGTAGTAGTAGTAGTAGTAGTAGTAGTAGTAGTAGTAGTAGTAGTAGTAGTAGTAGTAGTAGTAGTAGTAGTAGTAGTAGTAGTAGTAGTAGTAGTAGTAGTAGTAGTAGTAGTAGTAGTAGTAGTAGTAGTAGTAGTAGTAGTAGTAGTAGTAGTAGTAGTAGTAGTAGTAGTAGTAGTAGTAGTAGTAGTAGTAGTAGTAGTAGTAGTAGTAGTAGTAGTAGTAGTAGTAGTAGTAGTAGTAGTAGTAGTAGTAGTAGTAGTAGTAGTAGTAGTAGTAGTAGTAGTAGTAGTAGTAGTAGTAGTAGTAGTAGTAGTAGTAGTAGTAGTAGTAGTAGTAGTAGTAGTAGTAGTAGTAGTAGTAGTAGTAGTAGTAGTAGTAGTAGTAGTAGTAGTAGTAGTAGTAGTAGTAGTAGTAGTAGTAGTAGTAGTAGTAGTAGTAGTAGTAGTAGTAGTAGTAGTAGTAGTAGTAGTAGTAGTAGTAGTAGTAGTAGTAGTAGTAGTAGTAGTAGTAGTAGTAGTAGTAGTAGTAGTAGTAGTAGTAGTAGTAGTAGTAGTAGTAGTAGTAGTAGTAGTAGTAGTAGTAGTAGTAGTAGTAGTAGTAGTAGTAGTAGTAGTAGTAGTAGTAGTAGTAGTAGTAGTAGTAGTAGTAGTAGTAGTAGTAGTAGTAGTAGTAGTAGTAGTAGTAGTAGTAGTAGTAGTAGTAGTAGTAGTAGTAGTAGTAGTAGTAGTAGTAGTAGTAGTAGTAGTAGTAGTAGTAGTAGTAGTAGTAGTAGTAGTAGTAGTAGTAGTAGTAGTAGTAGTAGTAGTAGTAGTAGTAGTAGTAGTAGTAGTAGTAGTAGTAGTAGTAGTAGTAGTAGTAGTAGTAGTAGTAGTAGTAGTAGTAGTAGTAGTAGTAGTAGTAGTAGTAGTAGTAGTAGTAGTAGTAGTAGTAGTAGTAGTAGTAGTAGTAGTAGTAGTAGTAGTAGTAGTAGTAGTAGTAGTAGTAGTAGTAGTAGTAGTAGTAGTAGTAGTAGTAGTAGTAGTAGTAGTAGTAGTAGTAGTAGTAGTAGTAGTAGTAGTAGTAGTAGTAGTAGTAGTAGTAGTAGTAGTAGTAGTAGTAGTAGTAGTAGTAGTAGTAGTAGTAGTAGTAGTAGTAGTAGTAGTAGTAGTAGTAGTAGTAGTAGTAGTAGTAGTAGTAGTAGTAGTAGTAGTAGTAGTAGTAGTAGTAGTAGTAGTAGTAGTAGTAGTAGTAGTAGTAGTAGTAGTAGTAGTAGTAGTAGTAGTAGTAGTAGTAGTAGTAGTAGTAGTAGTAGTAGTAGTAGTAGTAGTAGTAGTAGTAGTAGTAGTAGTAGTAGTAGTAGTAGTAGTAGTAGTAGTAGTAGTAGTAGTAGTAGTAGTAGTAGTAGTAGTAGTAGTAGTAGTAGTAGTAGTAGTAGTAGTAGTAGTAGTAGTAGTAGTAGTAGTAGTAGTAGTAGTAGTAGTAGTAGTAGTAGTAGTAGTAGTAGTAGTAGTAGTAGTAGTAGTAGTAGTAGTAGTAGTAGTAGTAGTAGTAGTAGTAGTAGTAGTAGTAGTAGTAGTAGTAGTAGTAGTAGTAGTAGTAGTAGTAGTAGTAGTAGTAGTAGTAGTAGTAGTAGTAGTAGTAGTAGTAGTAGTAGTAGTAGTAGTAGTAGTAGTAGTAGTAGTAGTAGTAGTAGTAGTAGTAGTAGTAGTAGTAGTAGTAGTAGTAGTAGTAGTAGTAGTAGTAGTAGTAGTAGTAGTAGTAGTAGTAGTAGTAGTAGTAGTAGTAGTAGTAGTAGTAGTAGTAGTAGTAGTAGTAGTAGTAGTAGTAGTAGTAGTAGTAGTAGTAGTAGTAGTAGTAGTAGTAGTAGTAGTAGTAGTAGTAGTAGTAGTAGTAGTAGTAGTAGTAGTAGTAGTAGTAGTAGTAGTAGTAGTAGTAGTAGTAGTAGTAGTAGTAGTAGTAGTAGTAGTAGTAGTAGTAGTAGTAGTAGTAGTAGTAGTAGTAGTAGTAGTAGTAGTAGTAGTAGTAGTAGTAGTAGTAGTAGTAGTAGTAGTAGTAGTAGTAGTAGTAGTAGTAGTAGTAGTAGTAGTAGTAGTAGTAGTAGTAGTAGTAGTAGTAGTAGTAGTAGTAGTAGTAGTAGTAGTAGTAGTAGTAGTAGTAGTAGTAGTAGTAGTAGTAGTAGTAGTAGTAGTAGTAGTAGTAGTAGTAGTAGTAGTAGTAGTAGTAGTAGTAGTAGTAGTAGTAGTAGTAGTAGTAGTAGTAGTAGTAGTAGTAGTAGTAGTAGTAGTAGTAGTAGTAGTAGTAGTAGTAGTAGTAGTAGTAGTAGTAGTAGTAGTAGTAGTAGTAGTAGTAGTAGTAGTAGTAGTAGTAGTAGTAGTAGTAGTAGTAGTAGTAGTAGTAGTAGTAGTAGTAGTAGTAGTAGTAGTAGTAGTAGTAGTAGTAGTAGTAGTAGTAGTAGTAGTAGTAGTAGTAGTAGTAGTAGTAGTAGTAGTAGTAGTAGTAGTAGTAGTAGTAGTAGTAGTAGTAGTAGTAGTAGTAGTAGTAGTAGTAGTAGTAGTAGTAGTAGTAGTAGTAGTAGTAGTAGTAGTAGTAGTAGTAGTAGTAGTAGTAGTAGTAGTAGTAGTAGTAGTAGTAGTAGTAGTAGTAGTAGTAGTAGTAGTAGTAGTAGTAGTAGTAGTAGTAGTAGTAGTAGTAGTAGTAGTAGTAGTAGTAGTAGTAGTAGTAGTAGTAGTAGTAGTAGTAGTAGTAGTAGTAGTAGTAGTAGTAGTAGTAGTAGTAGTAGTAGTAGTAGTAGTAGTAGTAGTAGTAGTAGTAGTAGTAGTAGTAGTAGTAGTAGTAGTAGTAGTAGTAGTAGTAGTAGTAGTAGTAGTAGTAGTAGTAGTAGTAGTAGTAGTAGTAGTAGTAGTAGTAGTAGTAGTAGTAGTAGTAGTAGTAGTAGTAGTAGTAGTAGTAGTAGTAGTAGTAGTAGTAGTAGTAGTAGTAGTAGTAGTAGTAGTAGTAGTAGTAGTAGTAGTAGTAGTAGTAGTAGTAGTAGTAGTAGTAGTAGTAGTAGTAGTAGTAGTAGTAGTAGTAGTAGTAGTAGTAGTAGTAGTAGTAGTAGTAGTAGTAGTAGTAGTAGTAGTAGTAGTAGTAGTAGTAGTAGTAGTAGTAGTAGTAGTAGTAGTAGTAGTAGTAGTAGTAGTAGTAGTAGTAGTAGTAGTAGTAGTAGTAGTAGTAGTAGTAGTAGTAGTAGTAGTAGTAGTAGTAGTAGTAGTAGTAGTAGTAGTAGTAGTAGTAGTAGTAGTAGTAGTAGTAGTAGTAGTAGTAGTAGTAGTAGTAGTAGTAGTAGTAGTAGTAGTAGTAGTAGTAGTAGTAGTAGTAGTAGTAGTAGTAGTAGTAGTAGTAGTAGTAGTAGTAGTAGTAGTAGTAGTAGTAGTAGTAGTAGTAGTAGTAGTAGTAGTAGTAGTAGTAGTAGTAGTAGTAGTAGTAGTAGTAGTAGTAGTAGTAGTAGTAGTAGTAGTAGTAGTAGTAGTAGTAGTAGTAGTAGTAGTAGTAGTAGTAGTAGTAGTAGTAGTAGTAGTAGTAGTAGTAGTAGTAGTAGTAGTAGTAGTAGTACTAGTAGTACTAGTACTAGTACTAGTACTAGTAGTAGTAGTAGTAGTAGTAGTAGTAGTAGTAGTAGTAGTAGTAGTAGTAGTAGTAGTAGTAGTAGTAGTAGTAGTAGTAGTAGTAGTAGTAGTAGTAGTAGTAGTAGTAGTAGTAGTAGTAGTAGTAGTAGTAGTAGTAGTAGTAGTAGTAGTAGTAGTAGTAGTAGTAGTAGGACTTTGGTTGCTATTCGTTTCAGTCTACTCTTGTAAAATACCTTCAACAATCGCATGGGTCTCATTGCCGTACATTCTTTTCCTGTCCCTATAATCTAACAATTTGTGTATAATACCTAACATATGCTTAATAATTATAAGTATGTACATACTAACATGATGAAGAAAGAAAGAAAAAACGGAAAGAAATGAAAAGGAACAAAAGGGGGAAAATAGTAATCATGAATTACAGTTATATTACAAATATATACATTGCGCCAACCCTTAAGAACTCGCTCTTATGTACTGTCCCCCCTCTTCCGTTCTTCACGGTAATTAACCTTCTTTGCCGAATCTCAGATAAAAAAAGAACCCATTTTATTACACCCCGCGCCCAACATTACATCCAAGCAGGCCTCTATTCCTCTATTGGACTCCAGAAACTGTGGTGGTAAATATTGTTTTCTTATTAATTAAGTTTCCTTGTGCACTGAGCCAGAATATGATTCCATATTTTTCTTTCACCGCAGAGTGGACATATTCTCACTCCGATGTCATTAGTTAATTTGTTGCCTTTCCAGGCTTCCAATCTTAGCCACGCCAAGCTACTTCATTTCTCTAGCGTACATCTAAATAGGCCTCCCTACCCAGCCCCGCGCTATTTGAGACTGTAATTTAACTGAAATTTTAGCAGTACACTTTGATACTAAATTGTGCTTGTCAATATCACGTAGTCGTCTCTGAATTATCTTCCATCCGCTACGACCCCATGTGTCTCTCCGGTAGCCAAATTTACCACATTCCAATTTCTTCTAAGCCCCTGCGCAATATCGTTGCCCAACACGTATCCCACCCTTCCCGTATATGCTCCCTGAAACACACCGCACGTAGAAAATATGCTATTTTCTGAGAAAGTCCCCAAAAGTCCCCTTCATTCCGAATGGCTTTTGCATAACTGGTAAACCCTAAGACATAGACAAAGTTTTACCACACAAAAAATTTATATCGCGTAAAACACACAATTTACGTCACATACATTTGTTTGTGTGTGTTTGTGTGGAGCGAACCATTTCCGAGGTATTCCTTGTTATCTGTTTGAATTTTGCAATACTTATACTTTTTCTCAAATGGGAATTCGTTACTCGTTTGTTTATGTCCTGGACATGCAAAGAGAATGAATTGCTCCATATAGCAACCAGCAATTAAAAGATTTGAATATCGCTTAAAGCCTACCATATTCCCTTTGCACCTATAAGAAAATTAGCAATAAGATAGTTTCTGCAAATTTTTATCTGGATTAACATGAATTAGATGGAGAATAAGCTTTTGTAAAAATAGTTCGTATAAGAGTAGAGAAAGTCATGTGAGTGCAACACGTCAGATTTTTATTTTTAAATATGTGAATTATTAAAAATTAATGTTGTATAAATTATAGAATAAGTGAAAATTCTGTAGATATGGGCAGTAGAAAAGAGTAGTTGTTTATTGAAAAAGCCCAAATTTAGTGCCTTAGCTACATGTTGATATCAGGAAGCACTTTACTGTAAAACGTTAAATGGTTTGACGCTTTTGACATGTCATATAGCTACATGAACAATAATTTATAACTTTTAAATTATTTGCACTAGTTACATAAAATTTCCTTACATGAGATAACCTTTCTAACATCATATAATGTGGACAAAATTTCAAAACAATTAGTTAAGGGGGCACACAGGGGGCACACTGGTACCAAGATGGCAAATAAAATTATTTTTCAGAAAGAAAAACTGTTTTTAAAGAAAACATTATCTCAAACATGTCCAGAATACATCTAGTAAATATTACGTTTGAAACCCGTCTGTAAATTGGTGTAATTCAAATTTGTAAGTGAATAACAATGTCTTCAAACAGCTGTGTTCCCAAACTTTACATACCTTTTTTTCCATAGAGCCATTTTTGTTTTTTGAAGTATAGCTTTTTACAGTAAATATTGATGAATCTGGCTGAACTTTTCAGGACATGCAGAACACAACTTGTTAAAGGAAAGTTGTGCATTGCTTTGTTGATTACTCTGATACATACAAATATATTTTTTTTCTTTCTTTCTAATTATTAGTAACATGTTTCATTGTATTTTCTACAAAAAATCATATGCAATAAATATTAATATTCTGGAAAACAAATACACAAGTTTACTGCATAGAAGTAGAAGAACGGGCCTATCGAATTTCAGACCTTTATTTTAAACCTAAATATCAAGAACTGTATCTTCTTTTACTATCCAATTATAATTTTAATGAAAAAATATTCAATTTAGAGCAATGAAGCTTATAACAATACTATAGCATGGCAGGTGGAATTTAACCTATAAACTACATTAAAATAGGTTGATCAGGGAAGAAAGTCCATTTGGTACGATTGTCTCCTTAAGAATTAATTGAACATTTCACCATAGCCTTAATAGTTATGAAAGCTGTTACCGTGGACTTCATGTTTTAACTATTCTATTTGCAGCGAATAACAGAAAAGCGTACATTAGATGCAATGGATTCAAGTCAAGTTAAAAACTGTAAAATGTGCTTTTCATGGTAATTTCTGTTGCACCCGAATGTAAGTCAAGTCTGTTGCAGTTAATAATTCAGTAAATTTTGCGACTTAAAGCGTGGATTTGTAAGCTTTGTTATGAAATTCTGTCTTATTTTCAAACCCCTACTACAGAGTGCAGTATTAATGAACAAGCCAACATCATATATGATAAGTACTTAAACGATATTACAGCGAGTGTATATCCAGTGTAATTGAAAATGTTTTAATTTACTGAAGGTCATCTAAGGATTTAGACATCTAACTTACAGAAAATAAACATTATACAGAACAAGTAGCATTTTGAAAAAAAAATATATATGTTTAATGGAAAGCACCCATGGGTGTAGTAGAAAGTCGAAGCCTAAAAACAGAAAGCTAATATTCACTATATGTATCTTGTGAGATTTAGCTAAGCATTTATAGCTATTTGGTCAGTATTATTTCTTTCAAATAAATTACTTCAGGGAGTCATAACATGTTAAAGGTAGGAAAATTGAATTCTATTTGGTAACTTTTTGGTAAACTGCATTACGTTTTATTTTATTTATTCTAGAATACCGTATTGGCTTCTTTTGTGATTAAAAAGTTAGTTTTCTACTCAATATGGTATATTTTCTGAGTCACATTGGTTGTGCATGGTACACAGTCCTTAGTCGTCTTAAAATTTAGAGAAACCTTGATTTCAGCAATAGTATAGACAGATCCAAATGCCTCATCCTAGCTTAAATTCTGCCTGTTCTTGCAGGATTTCCCGAAGATAGCGACAAAGACAGTTCCCTAGTTTCTAATCGTATCCTCACTTGACTGGCACCAAGTTAAACCCTCAATGTATTGTTTCAGTCAAACATAGTGAAAGTCAAACATAGCCCTATCGCTACAATCTCAGGGATGAGTGAAGGCAAATCACGACCACGTGCTCAGCTTTAAAACTGGACTTTATTCCAGAAAAAGAAATACAGAAATGTAAAGCGGCTGGGAACACAATTCCCTTATTAACAGGAAGAGCCAAAAGACTACGAACCGGCTGCGCGGTGTTTTTCCTGTCGGCGTCCTCGGCGCTCGTTGCGGTCTGCCGCTATCATAGAAAGGCGCGGATGAAACCATACAACATTTTTAAAACTACTTTTAAAGGCTTTACTTACCAACTTTATTAAAGTGTGTTTGAGGACAGAATTATTAGCAGAGATTTGTGACCCCCTCGGTCCCCCGACCTAACCCCCTGCGATTTCTGTCTATGGGGTAACTTAAAACAAAGTGTACAAGACAAATCCACACACCCTGGAAGAATTAAAACAAAATATCCGCGAGGAAATTGCCAGCATTTCTCAACGTGAACTACGGCGAGTGATGTAAGGAGGTGCCAAAAATGTATGGACAACGACGGTGGCCAGTTTCAGCATCTCCGTTCATAAAGTTGGTAAGTAAAGTCTTTAAAAATAGTCTTAAAAAGGTTTCAGCCGCGCCTTTCTATGGTAGCGGCAGACGGCAGCAAGCGCGGAGGACGCGGACAGGAAAACGCGCGGGCGTTTCGTAGTTTTTTGGTTCTCTCTGTACATATCCGAGTTATTTTCTATACCCACCATCTCAATAACCTTTGCGAAAGTTATTATTCATCGTTACGCGTCATCTCCCGCCTTCACACTTCACCCTTCACCCTTCACAACACGTAGCAAATATAGCATCTCGTCCTACCATTATAAAGCAAGTGTGTGTCAAGTTCTGGGCGAATTTCTGCTTTTATAAAAAAATGTCCTTACGCGTACATTCGCCCTATCTGTAACGTTCTTTTGATTGGCAAGTGCTTAAGAGTGGTATGGAACTTAAACTGTCCAATTTTTAGGAGTCAGGCTTCACTTCTATCTCCATTTCTCTCACACGCTGACTTTCTCTTGCATACGGTCTCTCATTTTATCCAAATCCCTATTCTGCAAATGACGCTTCCAGGAATTTCACTCATCGCCTCTCTTTCTACTATCGGTCCTCTTTCTCGTTTTAGCTGTTATTTTCCAACTGTATGTGTTACAATCTTCTCTTACTAATCGTCTCCAAGTTGCAGGCTCGCTTTCTCTGGTTAACGGTTTTTACAATATTATGTACATCAAATTCCGATATTCTATTATACACACTATTTACAATTATATTTGCAATCTTACTTATATCTTCCCTGTAATTTATTATCTATTGTAGGTATTAGTACATCTGTGCTTATTGATTATTAATATCCGATAATTTTGATTATTTACATATCTGTATGTTATTCGTTATGGGTAGGTTTTCCCTTACATGGCGTATTACTCAGCGAATTCTCTGAGCGACCGAGCGAGAGAAGTCCTGTGTTCGACAATCCGTGAAGACTGGAAAAGAAGAGGATTGTTGTGTTCGACATTCCAATGAGCACCGTAAGAATCAAGACGAATCCTATGTTCGACACTTCATTAAGTGACAAAAGTGAGAGAAGAGGAGTCAGGTGTTCGAAGGTTAGTAAGCGACCGGAAGAGAGAAGAAAAGTCGTGTGTTTGACACTCCAGCGAGCGACAGTACGAGAGAGGAATCCTGGAAAAGTGAAGTGATAGAGAAAACTAAACTAAATCACAACATTCTCCTCCTGATTTTGAATCCTTTTGCTTGTACAGTGATATAGTTTCATCACATTGTAAAATCCCCAACATTTCCTACATCACAATGCCATCATAGCCAAAGCCTTTAGGCCACCCGTGAAACAATGATGATTGCAGTTCTGACATTGTCCACAAAACTTCAGTAGTTTATCCCCGAGAACCCAAGAATAAAATCATGTGAACTTCGTTTTATACTGCCTGCTTCTCCTTGAATTCAAGTTCTCATTTATTCCCCCTTTTTTATAGTGGTATAGGTATGAATGTTACAAATACTTAACGATATCACTGCACATTAATAATCGTTTTTATTATTTCATAAATAAGGTATTTTCCTATTTTAAGTCATTTAAAAGTTCCCCACAATTCTTATTAAAACGTGGCGATTTCTGAACATTTATTATAGATAATCCTTTTTATGGTCTGGTACGAGCGAAGCGTCATGTAGCGCAAGACATCCTCTATTTCACTGCAAAATGTATAGTATATTGTGTTCGCTTCACCTTCAGTTTCGCCTTGCGCGTAGCATTGCAATAAACCGCACGCGAAGCCGCTCTCTCTCTAGGGATCGCTCAGTAGAGTGCCGAACAGAGGACTCCTCTTCTCTCTTAAATCGCTCACGGAACTCATTGAGCAAGTACACCACCTCAACAACAACCTGCTACAGCGAATAGAATCCTTTTTACTTCCGCGAGATTTTCGAGAAACGCCATACGCTGCCGAGGAAGGGTCAGGGCTCGAATTTTCAGTTCTTGATTAGCTTTCCAGCTACTACCTAAACACTGATCATAAATTTTGCTCAATTTCCCAATCCCTCATTACCGCTATAATCCCTTGAATCCATGTGCCATACGGACTTCCTATGCCGCCAGGAAGGGGGAGAAAAGGAAGCAGTTGGAAAGCTAATCAAGAAGAATTGTGAAAATTCGAGCCCTGACCGTATAATTCACATTAAAACGTGGTGATTTCTGAACATTTCTTTTCTATTTACATAATATATGCATAAAGGAATTTAACGTCTCGTTTGATACGTAAATCAGGCCGATGGAACTGAGAGTTACCGGAAATATTTATGATGGCAGCGGATGAACCTCGGAAGAAATTTTATTCGGCAACTCACTTTGAACGAGATTCGAAGACTTGACCTTTATGTATATATACATTATGCTTTCCACCAAACATCTGGTCATCTCGTAATAATTGGGTTATAACTCGGTGAGAATTAAAAGGACTTGATGGACTAGTCATAAAATATTGGCGAGAAAACTTTTATTTATTATGACAATGTAATTATAGGCAACACAAAAGGATTATTGGAGGAGATCTGCTAGGATGTCTAAAAGAGAAAAAATTACAAATATTAAGGTTCAAAGTTCATGTTAAAAGAATGGAAGATGAAGAATTATCCAAAACAATGGAGTGGACACCACCAGAAAGAAGGAAAAAAGACCGCATAACACGTGGATTCAGGGAATTAGAGGGGTAATGGTGGATTGAGGAATTGAGAAAGATTTATATTCGAACAGGCAAGAATGGAGAGTATATGACAATGTAAAAACATATGCTATTTTATTCAAAACACGCACGCTAATGACCTTTTATGTTGAGAACCCCTAAACCCAATTCTCTCTCTCTCTAGCCAAAACCACTAAATCCATCTGCGAAAAAATAAACAAATAAACATGTTTTCATGTGAAAGGAGAGTGTGTGTTTAGGGGATTTTATATTTATCTCCGCGTGGCATTTTTAAACGGTGTCTGACTAGGCCACTTCGGTATGAAATTTTGTATTTATCCTATTAAACAATTTTTATTTACTTAAGCTATTCGTGCATGGACACACAAGCAAGCGCGTTGGCAATTTCCTAATCTACATTTCCTCTCGAACTTCAAATCGTGTATTTGATATGAAAGTTCGACATCGGAGTTTTGAATGGAATGCATTGATTCGTCTACCAAAATGTTTTGTGACAATCGAAAATACCTCCCTACCCGTACCATCCTCTTACAACCAAACACCAGGAAATTTAAGTTGCGTTTAATATTGAGCTTACTCAATAGGGTAAATTAAGTTATGACGCATTATGCCGTTTTTACAGTTCTCTGTAAACTAGTTTGATGTTAATTATGAAATTTCAGGAAGGCACTAAGTTTCATTAAAATCACGAATGTACTGCAATACTCTGACCCAGAGCTAATAAAAGGATAACAAAATTATTGGAAGAAACAAATGAATATAAAGTAACACCAAAAATAAGTTGTAATGAACATAAAGCAGCACAAAACATGGTCATTTTAACGACAAAGATTTAGGCCGTTCGTTATTTGCTTTTGCATTTTACTGGGTTAATTATACCGAAACAGATTTTATTCCAGAGCATTTTAAGGCTTTATAAAACTTAGAATATAGGAACACGGAACAAGTATTGTGGTTAAAAGGACCTGTGATCATCGAACATTCCAGTAAATGGTAGTGTGCTCCTCAGGTTCAAAGGTCAAATGTCAAATTTTCCTTTGGAATATAATGATGCGAGGTTTGAAACCTGTTTTTAAGGACAGCAAACCCATCACACCATTCCTAGTTGGAGTGTGTACAGACAATCTGTTAAACAAAAATGCCACTAACATTAGAAATCGCACGAGGCCGCATGTGGGAAGGTGGTCCATCTAACACACAAATAGCAAGTGCAGTTGGAAGGAGAAATGACTGTTCTTCTCTGGAATCGTGATTCCAAGAAGAAAACGAGTTAAAGACGAAAGAAATCCGGAAGACCAAGGGTGAAATGAATGCAGCTATGGTGCAGAATTCAAGAGATAATCCTTTCCGTCCTGCTACATTGATAGTAAGGCACATGGGTCTTCAAGTGTCACCTTCAATGGTGAGAAGACGTCTTCACGCTGCCGGTATCCAACACAAGAAGCTCCAAGCTGCTCCTGTGGGATTTGCATTCCAGTTTCTTCCAATACCAAAGGAATTCTGGGAGACTGGAATATGGACTGACGAAAAGGTTTTCTCATCAGACGAAGAGGGACGGGTGATACTTTGGCGCCCTAACAACACTCGCTGTATCCCAGAGCACGTAGTGGCAACGGCAAGAAGCGGCATGATTAGCCTCGCCTTTTGGGGCTGGATGTTTCTGCCGGTATGGGTGCGTTAGTCCGGGTGTCACCAAAATTGAATTCTGATGAGTATGTGGAGATCTTAGATGATACCATGTTAACAACTATCCTGCAGAAGACATGGAGGTCATTGACTATGTCCACGACAACTACATCATTCACACTGACAGAGTAACCAAGGGCTGGATGGAAGAGCTTCCGGAAGCTTCGCCACTACCGGAACTTCTGAATCCGCAGATCTTAATCCAATAGAGAATATTTGGGCTCTTACGGTCAATGAGTGGTTCTGTAGAGTAGAAAAAACTCCCGCAAACTCGAGCAACATGTCCAGAAAGTGTGGAAGGGCGTGCAAAGACGACCATGCATATACGAGTCACTTGTTGCTTCAATTCCAAGAAGACTGAATGCTGTTTTGGATCTGAATGGCTGGTGAACTGGTTATTAAACTTGAAATTAAGAAATTCTATTTTCCCCAGTTACTTTATCCTATCCTGCTTTGACACGAGGTTATCTTTTATTCTTTTGCATGCATGGGGATCATTCTGTGTAAAATATACTAAAATATATAGAAATGAGGTTTGAATTGCCTTAATAATGGTAATGACGTTTAACGCAATAACACAGAGGTTTTTGTAGACAGTTGAATCTTTCCTCCTTTTTCAGTAACAAACTAAAATAAAAACACTGGGTGCTTGAACAAAATATGTTATTATTAAAATAGAATTAAAACCGTAAACGAACATCTAAAGCATATTTTGTTATATATTCACCATTAATGTTTCACCGATCAATGTATTATTTAATTTGGAGACTGTCTTCATTGCAAACATTAAAAACAAACATTAACAAAACAAGGGAAATACGTATGCCTCAGCAACACCAGAAAACCTAACTTTAAACGAAAGTTAAGCATAACGCAAGTAAAAGGAAGTAGGTATTGCAATATGCATCAGTGCGTGAGTCACAATCGCAGCACAATCTCGCTTAAAACTTCAGCCGGCCTTCGTAGCCGTGATCGCTAGAGCGTATGTCTTTGACGCTCCGCCACACAGAGTCGTGGGTTGGAGTCTCGCCTGGGGCATGAGTGTTTGTGTTTATTGTGTATATGTGTAAACAACGGAAAACAGGAAAGCACAGAAAAATAAAGCGGGAAACAAAGGAAAATTAAAGAGAGCTTCAGTATGTTACGAGCTGCATCCTGGCCTCTACCACCCTTTCTTGCCTATCAACCTTGGAATCTGAAATTCGTTATCTAATATTAAACTTCGAAAGCAAACTACTTCTGGAATCTACTTAAAATATTGTTATTTCTTAGAAACGTGTAGAACCAATTCAGGAAGCAATTACAGCCCAAGGCGCGTAACACAAATATAATTATTGTTTCCGTATTTTGAAACCGTAAAAATACATACTCAATACATACCCAATTACTATTTAAGACCTGTATTTTTCGCATTTACGATAAAACCTCATGTTGAAATATAATCCAAAATCTTTGGGAAACCGTTTTAGGCAGTCTGCAAGCTATTTAACCGGATTTGAAGGGAATTTGTCAAATTTATTAACATTATGCGAAAAGATATTCCCAAAATGACTGTCTGATTGTTTATATGCATTCTGAAAAACAGTTTATCGCTAGTTTCAACACAAAGTTAGTTTTATCTGTTATACATTTATGCACAAGCCCTGTGGTGGCGATAGTGTCAATCTGAGAAAAGCTTCGAAGCAAGTAGGTGTTATTTATTTATTGTTTTATTTGCATAGCCCCCTTTAACTACACTGGTCATTTCGGGTACTTTGCCTCAGAAACAATTCCTTCTGCGACGGACCTCTCGGCTGCTCATCGACATCTTTCCTTCCTTCCTTTCTTCCAGGTGTGGGCGTTGATGCGCTGGTGGGCGTTAATGAACTGTACTTGGTTCCTACAATACTTTTGTGTTAGCTTTCTCTAGGGCGTGGAAACAGGAAACGAAATAAAATTCAGGTTCACTTCAACATTAGTTTATAAAAAAATTGTTTTCCTCTAACCGTGATTTCTATCTCTCAAATATTGCAGAATCATGGATTCTATCTGCAAATATGTACCTCCCAATCTAAATATTTGTCTTTAATAAAGCTTCTGCACACGCTCCGACATCAAAATACTGTGAATTTCACCCTCTGACGCAAGTAAGAAAATCAGAAAAATCAAACGCGAGAATCTCTGGGCACTGTCTTTTATGCACTCTACAAGTCGCGCTGCTTTTGTCCTAGCTGTTATAAAGCGTTAATTTCATTGGCTCTCCCTTTTCTGTTATATGATAACGTTTGCTCTCATATCTCGGCTTTGACACATCTGGATTTCCCATTACTGTCTAAGACTCTCGTTATCTCTTTCTAACCTATAGCTATCTAAATCACTCTAGCGTCTCTTTAAGTCATGTTTAGCCTAAGTCCTGTGCTCTCTGCTCCCGAAGATATCTCTGAATGATACCGCTTTGTGTTCTGTATATGACTTCCCCCCGCACGGCTAGCTAGTTTCCTTTAACATTTAACATACATGTATTTACAATTATATAGCATTATTTCCATTAATATTACATTGCGGTATCATTGTTCCCGCTACACTTTGTGTTCTTTACGCTTTGAGCTTTTTTTTGCTGTTGTTTGTTAACATTGGGTTTTCGGTTGTATCTTAGAAACACACTCACATTCACACTTTCAGACTCTGTGGGGATAGGGAAGAATTCTAATAAACAAACAGGTGTTCTTGGAGAGTGTTAGAAATGTTTCATATCACTGAAAAATATTAGGTATTTTGGAACTAAGTTTTTTGGATAGGTTTAAGGCATATTATATATCAGAATGGGCCACTTAAGTTTAGACTGCACAATATCTCCAAACCTAAGCGTTGTCGAAAGAAATGGCTTTAGTAAACGTTACTTGATATCATAGGGGAAACTAAATACCAATAGTCGTGTTTTATTTGGAGAACGTTGTGATGGTCATTTTAGGGTCAATTTAAATTGACCCTAATTGTAGGTTCCCATTTAAAAACCTACATTGACCCTAAAATGATCAGAATACGAAGAAAACGTCTTTTACTGTCCAGTTTTACGCAAAATAGCACGTAGTGTTATAATTATTACATGTTTTATGATGATTATAACAATAATAACAATTATAATAATTTGTCATAGGACAAGCTTCATATACAAAATAGGTAAACGTCTTCTGCTATCCGATTTTCCGTGAAATATCACGAAGTGTTAAAGTAATAAACCTGAGAGAGGTATATTATTATTATTATTATTATTATTATTATTATTATTATTATTAACGAAAACTGGACTATATGCATTATCTTTTTTAAAAAGATTTGTTTGAAGTTTTCTAAAAAACATAATCACTACCACAAAATGTGTAATGTTAATTTGTTTAAACGCGTGCGGAAAGAATATGCAGATTTCTTTCGTTTTGACAGAATAATGTATAAAACAAAATATTTAGGTTATTGTTTCCTCAGCAGATGGCACCCCGCTCGCCTCTCTTAAACGACTACATGCAAAGGTAAATAAACACTTGCAATAACACCGCCACCAGGACAGATACGACTACTCGATAAGAAAGTACGACTCCCGTTTCCTTTCAACACCTTTCGTCCATCAGAAAGCATTTTGAGGCCACTGTGCATGTATACGTAAATTAATGTATGTGTTAGGGATGTCAAACTCTGCAGATTGGCAAGAAATTCGAACGCGGAACCCCTCCATTATAAACCTGTTGCCCTAACCATTCGTATACAGGCCGTATCTTTATTGGTAACATATATTTGGGGGACGTGTTCCTGACATCAAAACAGTAAAAAACGTTCATATGTACATCGGTCTGAAAGTCAACCGTTTCGTTGTTATAGGTCAAAGAAGATGTATTCCATAAGTGAACAGACGGATATGCCCTACACGTATGATGACAATGCAGCACGAGCACGTGAACTTTATGCAGAAAGGTACCCTGACAGGCAGTTACCGTGTGCAAAAACATTCGTACAATTCACCAACGCTCAAGAGAGAATGGTACATTTGAGAGGTGTACTAGGGATGTTGGGAGACCAAGAGCGGTACGAGGCACTCAGCTTGAAGAACGAGTTCTTGGTGCTGTGGATGCAGACCCATCACAAAGCACAAGACGTATGCTTGTAAGGGAAAGAGTTAGTCACATGACTATCTGGAGAATTCTGCATGAAAATCTTCTGTACCCGTATCACCTTCAACGTGTGCAAGGATTAAATGAGGCGGACTTTGAGCCAAGAAGACGTTTCTGTCAACGCATGTTACAGCAGTACACTGTGTTCATCAATTTCCTAGCCTGTATCTTATTCATGGATGAGGCTGGTGATACTCGTGACGGCATCTTCAATTTTCGCGACACTCATAACTGGGCATTTGAAAATCCTAATGAATTACGACAGGACAACCATCAATGGAAGTTCCCTTTCAACGTTTAGGGTGGAATAATTCGTGATCACCTTATTGGTCCCTACTTCTTCCCTCCGCGTCTGAATGGACAAACCTATCTCCAGTTTCTCAGAAATGAGTTACATCACTTAACTGATAATGTGCCTCTGGACATCCAACGAATGTGGTTTTTACACGATGGTGCTCCAGCTCATTTGAGTATGACAGTGCGCAAGTTTTTGAATGATCGACATGGATTGGTCGAGGGGGAACCATTGCTTAGCCTGTTCGATCGTCTGATTTGAATCCAATGGATTTCTTCGCCTGGGGACATTTGAAGTCCTTGGTTTATGCGACTCCTGTACCTGATTTTGACATATTGAAAGGACGTATCCAAACTGGATTTGACCAAATACGAAACATACCAGGAATTTTCAACAGAGTGCGCCAGAGCATGGAACGCAGGCTTACTGCATGCATCGAAGCAAGAGGAAGCCACTTCGAGCAAGTTTTGTAACTTTCGATTTTGTGTTACAACTCTGAAATAAATAATTTTCAAACCAATGTACATATGAACGTTTTTTTATACTGTTTTGATGCCAGGAGCACGCCCCACAAGTATATGGCACCAATAAAGATACACCCTGTATACAGCAGAGCTGGGGATTTGTTGTACAAAGTAGCTACCTAACAGGTAATCCTCAGATGTATGATTCATGACTTACTACTGGTGTTATAACTTATTATATTATTATGCAAAGTATTACAGAATATCGCATTAGTATTCACATTATAAAATTCGTAATACTATGTGAAATATTCAATTAATAATACAGAAGCTGTATGTGGGTTGGATCGACGTAACATTTAAAACTAAATTTCATTACACCAAATACTTGCCACGTACGCGGTTACAGTGTTAGCAATATACAAACGCTTTTAAATAAAATAATTGAAACAGAAATAAGTAATCATATGCAATGTATTGATAAAGCTGATTGATACCTGGTGTCATTTGGATTGTCTGTTCGAAATGAACGGTGCTTCGCGAACACCATGCATGTGAAGGCAAATTGCCTCCAAAGTGAAAGAAATTAAATACAATTTAAGTATTTAAAAGAATTCTTGAAGACAATCTTTTTGTTTAACGAAATAATTATATGCAAGTGTGAAATTTGTGATAAATTTTTCATCTTCGCACTGCAAAATGACTATCTCGTTGCAGTTTTTTCTCAACTTTCTCTACTACGTACAGTCAGTCGGTAATCAATAATTAACGCGCCTCTGCCGCGCCTTCCATCCCTCATTCGGTTACAGAGGTTAATGCTTGAATGCCGAACCAATAAGAGCCGGACTCATTCAGGGACTAGTATGGACAGCCTTTGGGAGAGATATTGTTTCGAACATGCAGGTGACATCGATTCTCCACCCCTTTCATCGCCCAGCTAGGCCTGATCTTTCTTCATAGGGTAATGCTAGCATATTGGACTTCAGCTAAAACCGATTAGAGGAAATCTCACCTAAGGCAGGTGCGGAACACAAATGATGAAATTCTGCCAACATTCAGGAATGGAATACACTAACAGTATCCAAAATTAATAGCACCTTTTGGAGTTGACCGTATAAGCAGAAATGCACGTTTTGAGGTCCATGAATCCCAAAAAAATTATAGAAAAAGGTCCGTGTGTGTTCTCAAAAACGAAAACCCGGATAAATACGAAAGTTGGTATTTAAGTGCAGTATCTTACAAAGATGAGCTAGGAAGATTTTCAAGAAAATTTCCGCCAAAACCCCAACTATTCTTTACATGAAAATTTGTTTTCTAATTTTTGTTTTTCTTAAAAATTGCTGTAACAATTTTTATTAAAATATTACAAATTCAAGGTATTTACATGAGAAATAAAATGTGTATCTTGAATTTTTTGTGAATGGCCTATTGAGCCCTCTTCATTCGGAAGCAATTTGGTATAATCGTGTATAACTTGTACATAGTGATAGACGAAAACGCACTACACAAAAATGTAGAACTCTCTAAACCACATAATTTCTTTCAAATAGCTTCTTTCTTTCTTTCATTCTTTTCTTTGTGGCATCAGCCATTTCCGAGATATTCGTTGTTAATGTTTTTAATCGTTTGTCGTTCTTTTAAAGTTCTGTCGACATTCAGTTGTTTCCGGTGTTGCATGGAAAGAGTATGGAAGTTTAAAGGCAGCGTATTGCATCCACCTCTTAACATTTGACTGTCGCTATTCCCTTTGCATTTATAACAAACTGTGTAATGTGGCTACATCTGCAAAGGTTTGTCTCGAATGAAAACTTAGAAAAATAACCTTTCGTAAGAAGAGATTTTATACCCATTAATAAATGACAGAGATTAGATAAAGTACTGTGAATATAATGCATCAGATTTCAAATATTTAAATATATTGTTTTCTACGCTTCATTGTAAATCATCGCCACTTTTTTATTCTAATGTAATGCAGTTGTTCGTAAAATTAAGCTAAAAACCATATGAGGAACTCTCGTTACGGTTAAAACTGTTTTTGCAGTTCTGAATAGGAAGAAAGCGAAAGGGATGCGATAATTAACTCCCGGTCTCAAAGCACATCAGCAGTTTTGTTACTGCCATTTGTGGTCTTGCGAAGGGGATGAAAGGGGAGGATGTGCGTGCCTTAAAATGTCGAAAGTTGACGGCACATCCGCAGCGAGAAACGGCATTTTGGAATATGGTTACTGAAGCATCAGCAAATCGAAATTGGGGCCAATAATGACGTAAGACCAAACATAATTATCCAAAAGGCGATAGCTACAGTAGTTATTTAAAATGTTATCTCAAAAATCCTTTATAAGCAGATAAAGGTAACAATCTAGCAACCCGGATAGCAATAGCGTTTCTATACTATGCCATTAAGTATAATAAAGACTTATGGAGCGAGGTCATAATGGAAGATTCAGTTCCTAAACAACAAGTCCATACTAATTCAATATATCACACAGAACCGTTCATTTAAACGACTCACAATTAAGGGAGGCATGAGTGAAGTAGACCTCATGAATGAACTGGTTCGACCCACTATCATCTCTCTGTGTTCGGTCTCGTGAAGGTTTGAAAATGCTCCTGGCATTTTTTTTCTTTTTACGTATATAAGTAAAGGTAAAGGTGGTAACAACCTTATACTTTTTGCTTTAAATTTAAAAATTTTGAATTTTTATACTAAAAATTATTACATTTCATTGTCATTATCATGTAAAATCATTTGAAGTCACTTAAAATATTAAAACAAAAATCTGATATGATATATTCACGTGACTTTCTCTAACCTCTATCGTTTATTAGTGGGTATACAAACTATTCGTACTAAAGGTAAAGTCAGGCGACTGAAAAATTCAATGCCATAGCCGGGATTTGAACCACGGATCTCTCGGTTCCCGCCGGTTGCTCTAACCACTGAGCTACCATGGCAAAATGCCGGCACGACACTAAATTCTCCAAATTTGAGATCTCTTGTGGTTTATCGGGAAAAACACGAATCAGCTGGAGATCACACTATGTAATCAAAGGTTTCCGGACACCTTCACAAACATACGTTTTTAATCTTAGGTGCGTTCTGCTGCCACCTAATGTCTGGTACTCATTATCCGGGACCTCAGCAGTCATTAGACATCGTCAAACAGCAGAATGAGACGCTCCGTGGAGCTCACGGACTTCGAACGTGGTCAGGTAATTGGTGTCACTTGTGTCAGAAGCCTGTACGCGAGATTTCCACACTCCTAAACATTCCTAGGTCCACTGTTTCTGGTGTGATAGTGAAGTGGAAACGTGAAGGGACATGTACAGCACAAAAGCATACAGGCCGACCTCGTCTGTTGACCGACAGAGACCGCCAAAATTTCAAGAGGGTCGTAAAGAGTAATAGGCAGACATCCATCCAGACCATCACACAGGAATTCCAAACTGCATCAGGATCCACTCCAAGTAGTATGACGGTTAGGCGTGAGGTGAGAAACCTTGGATTCCATGGTCAAGCGGCTGATCATAAGCCACACATCACACAGGAAAATGCCAAACTACGCCTCGCTTGGTGCAAGGAGCGTCAAAATTACACGATTGAACAGTGGCAAAACGTTGTGTGGAGTGACGAATCACGGTACACAATGCGGTGATGCGATGGCAGGGTATGGGTATGGCGAATGCCCGGTGAACGCATCTGCCAGCGTGTGTAGTGCCTACAGTGAAATTCGGAGGTGGTGGTGTTATGGTGTGGTCGTGTTTTTCCTGGAGGGGACTTGCACCCCTTGTTGTTTTGCGTGGCACGATCGCAGCGCAGACCTACATTGATATTTTAAGCACCTTCTTGCTTCCCACTCTTGAAGAGCAATTCGGGGATGGCGATTGCATCTTTCAACACGATCGAGCACCTGTTCATACTGCACGGGCTGTGGCGGAGTGGTTACACGACAATAACATCCCTGTAATGGACTGGCCTGCACAGAGTCCTGACTTGAACCCTATAGAACACCTTTGGGATGTTTTGGAACGCCGACTTCGTGCCAGGCCTCACCGACCTACATCGATACCTCTCCTCAGTTCCGCACTCCGTGAAGAATGGGCTGCCATTCCCCAAAAAACCTTCCAGCGTTTTATTAAAAGTATGCCTGCGATTGCGAACGACGTCATCAAGGCTAAGAGTGGGCCAACACCATATTGACTTCCAGCATTACCGATGGAGGGCGCCACGAACTTGTACGTCATATTCAGCCAGGTGTCGATATACCTTGATCACGTAGTTTATTTTCCATGTGAATATCTGTAATATTTAGTGTTTTAACCAAAATCTTTAGAGCCTTTTTTTTAGAAAATAAAAAAATTTCAACAGATGTTCCATGTAAAGATTAGTTTGAGGTGGCGGAATTTTCTTCAAAATCTTTGTCGTAATTTTGAAAAGTAGTTAAGCTAAATACCAAGTTTGGTATTTATCCGACTTATCATTTTTATGCATGCTGTTCACTTATAAACACACACGGTCATTTTTATAAAAATGCTTGTTTTTTAATCAGGGGGCCTCAAAACATGTATTTCCGGTGGAATCTCAGTATGCATTTTTTGGGTAGAATATTAGTACTACACCTAGGTAGGTGGTAGGGAATGTAAAAAGGATAGGACTAAAAGATATTCAGATTTCGTTTTACAGGAAATTAGCACAAGTTTCAGATTTGAATACATCATACTATATATCCAAAAACGTTTGTATTTAACACTAATTTTCTTGGTTAGAATTAGAAATAAAAAACAGCAGACGGGGTTATTTAATAAAATAGTTTAGATACGGTTTTAAAGCGTTTGTACGAAACGAGTTTTGTAATTTACAGCTTCATATAATTTCAGGTGCAACATTTCAATAGAGAATTTATCATCTGGAAAACATTGGAAGTTAATATGCCAAAAATGATGGATATTTTTACACTTACGTTCTGTATGAACAGCGGCGGTCCTGCTGATTTTTTTTACATAACACGTGACAGTGGCACCATCTGTCGAGTAAGCTC
Organism: Deroplatys truncata; assembly: GCA_030765065.1. Classification (NCBI taxonomy): domain Eukaryota; kingdom Metazoa; phylum Arthropoda; class Insecta; order Mantodea; family Mantidae; genus Deroplatys; species Deroplatys truncata. The sequence goes on from CM060990.1 coordinate 660,678,602, forward strand.
TCTTCATGCGGCATTTATGACACATTTCAACTCTCCGGATTATTGGAATTCAGAATAAAAGATTTTCACGTAAAACAAACCACCTGCTTCTAGCAGATATCCCCTTACTCGTAATCAAAACGTCAAATGTTTTAACACAAGGACGCACGCAATTTTGGTTCATCTATAACGTCCAGATTTAAACCGAATCAATAAGGTGATGGTTTACTACCCAATATTGAATTCTTGTGTTGTTTCCACCGCAGCTCCACAATAAATATACCATTAGGAAGTTCTAGAAAAATACGTAGCATGTATCTTTACGCGTATATCCTATAGTACACTAGTTTACAAGTGTAAATCGCGTTCTCGCCAGGTATAAACATCAGAAGCGCTATCGGCATATAACCTGAATCTTCTGGAGGTCTCTTTCCCTCTCCTCCAGAACGTGTCCAGATAGTTCTAGAATGTTACGTGGAAGATTCCATTGGCTATATAAGCGAACGTTCTCGCGAGAGGAGCAAGTTGAGTAGGTCAGTGGTTAAATAAGCGAGATGGGGGGCGCGTTTCTGCTGCAACATCAAGTGCGGTTCTCCGAGCGAGTTGGTGACGGCTGGTGCGACATGCAGCTATGACGTGCACCAGTCCCCCTGGTGATTATGCTTCTAGGTTTCTTGGCATATGGCAGTGCCAGACAGAGGAAATGGACGCATGATCAATGGAAAGAGTATTGCCCGTTAATATAGAGGACTGTAGACTGGCGAGTCATTCTCCTCTCCAGCAGTGGGGCGGATCTGCGAGCTTGGAAATGTTAGGTACTTTCGCGCGTCTCTGTGGCCTGTCTTCCTACGGCCTGCAGCTTCCTGCGGTTCCTTCCCCTCATCCCTTCCTCTTGGGGGGGTGATAGTCGCAATAGATCTGTGCAGCTTTCAGCGCGCGAGGTGCCCCCTCCGTTGAACCACCTCTACCACTATTACCAACAGTAAATTATTTCATCACATTTCTGTATTTCAACAAATGTTTATGGTGACAGCATTAGTGATTAAAGTTGTTGCATGTGCTCTTGGCTGCAATGATTTTGGACTTGTTTCCATATCCAATGAATATTATGGGTGTTGTCCATTTCAGCGCTGCAGGAAACTTATTTCTCACCAACCTTTCCCTCTGCAAGATCGAGTCGCCCACATAGGGCTAGCCATCTACACTTACTCATACTAATCAAATAAGAAACCATTAAGAGAGGTTATTTCTGACCCCTCTTCCGTTTTATACCTGGTGTAGCATTTTTCATTGGTTCATGTTTATGTTTTGGGATACTTTTCAGGCCAGACGCCAGGCAGAGAGGCGTGATAACATTCGGTTGGAATCTAGTGTTGGTTGGATGCACACGGGGACCTTACGAAGAAAGCAACACTATTGCGATCAATGGAAATTAGATCACTTTTGTACTCCAACGGATTACCCTCTTCTTCATAAGACTTGTACCCCAAGAACTTACAAGTCAATGACTTGAGTCAGTAGCCTGTCGAGGAGCAAGGAAACTCTGGTTCAGTTTTTAACTGTCACTTCACTAGTTTTCACTGTCACTGTTTGTACTGCTTTAATTTTCAGTGGGATTTCACCTAGTTCACACTGCCACTTCACTAATGTGAACTAGTTCAACCTCTTTGCAACGTAGCCTCTTCTTCCGAACTGCTTACTCGCTGGGGAGTCAAACACAAGACTTCTACAATCTCTCGCTGCAAGTCACTGCAGTCATCGACTCGCTCGGAGAACCGCACTTAATGTTGCAGCAGTAACGCGCTCATCAACTCGCTTACTCACTCATCCACCGACTCAACCTACTCCTCTCGCGAGAGCGCTCGCTTATATACCAATGGAATCCTACATAAAACATTCTAGACCTATCTGCTATCTGGACACACGTTCTGGAGACGGGGGGTAAAGAAACTTCCAGATGATTGTTATCTACCGATAGCAGTTCTGGTGTTTACGCCGGGCGAGTACGCGACTTATCTTTGTTTATCCTTGACTGCCTGGCACTGACCTCCCACGACCTTCGGCCATAGCCGCTGCGTCAGAATATCCAGAATGGGTGATCAGCCCGATGACTGGTACGGTGTTGAAGCAGAAGGAAATTAAATGTGGTGATAAAAGGGATAATAGGAAATTCACGGATCAAATTAACCAACCCAGCATTCGCCTAGCGACCAAGAAAACCGCAAGAGAACCTTCGGTCAAGTTGGTCGGTCCAGGGTGTTTGAACCTGCGACCTACCGAATGCGAGTCGCACTCTATCACGGCACCACCTTGCTCGGTCTTGACGTTTACAAACGTTTATTTCAACATGTCCATACAACTGAACATATTATAATTACTCATAAGCCAGCGTTTTTACGATACGTATTCCTCGTGCAAAGTTTCAAACACCGCTATAGCGTCATACACCGCTACAGCGAACAACAAATTTGTGTACATCTTGAGACAGTATTCACACCTCTCCTACGATTTAATCATGTTTGTATGTTTATTGCCACATTTATGTCATTCTTGTATTATATAATAGGGTTCATACACGTGTGTAATGTAAGTAAATATGTATGTACCTATGTTCTATTTTTAAGTAACATTAGAGTTCCGCACCAACAGAAATGTAACAAGCATTGGAGGAAAAACAGTAAAAGTTATTGCACTCTGTGTTATATGTTCGTAAAAGTCTTTGTTATTTGGTGTGCAAATAAGACAAGAAGCTCACGGTAGGGAAAATCCGAAATGTACCACAAGATACTTTCAATGTATTCTGCTATGTGACCCCGACTTGGCCAACCAGGTTAACAGAAATATGTTAGTGTTTAGAGCTGAAGTAAGTTCGCACCAGATCGAGGACCAATAGAATTAATTTGTAAGCTTCTTGCCTCTGAGAACTGCATATGAGATGCTTGTGAAAAATTTATACAGTATTTGGACTTCAAAAGTACGAAGAAACTGTGCTTCTCATAACATTTTCGCGCCAGAATTAATTTAAGAATGTAACGCAGTTTTTAACATAGCCGCGCGAGTAACACAGTGCCTTCGTTTTATGCCAAGGCTGCAGATCGCGCAAATGCATACTCCACATAACGATTACTACACTGCGGAGGTTTACGTTTCGTAACTCCCGCGTTACTTGCTCACGAGTTTTAGTAACATATATGTAATTAGTACTAATCTTGTTACAAGTGTTGTCCATCTGCGTGAAGACATTCTTGACATTGTCGGATGAAATTACCATTCACACAAATAACTTCTTCTTGCTTAATGTTCATAATTTATGTTTTTATATCGTCTTTAAGTTCGTATATGGTGTGGGGATTGTTCCTATCAACTTTATGTTTAGCGTTTAGCGATCCCGTTGTTCTAAATTTATTGACAGTGGCTCTACCCGGAACTGGATAACCAGAAATTTGCTGCCTGAAATTGTCTACATAGCTATCTACACGATTCTGTTTTCACGTGTGTATCATACATAAAAATACACTGTTTAAGCCTGAATTTGTTTGCAGCCATTTTCGTGGACTAATAAGAGAATAAAATTCCTAAGGGAATCACACACAACACACGTATTGTTGAAACATTTCACAAAACGAAGACAAAGCAACGATTGATACAGCTCACATCTGATAAACGTACCCTTGAACAGATACCAAGGTCACTGCCGTCTCGACCGATACGCATATAAGGCGATTGTGGCCTTGACATAAAACGAAGACACTGCATGTGTTAAATATAGCAAGAAATTTGCGGAGAGTGAATAAATATGCAGATGCATTTTTATAAGTGGTAAACACTTTGATACGTGATAAAAGTAACGCGCGCTGGGGTAAATCAAAGTGTAGTCATGTACTTTAACACCTTGTTACAACACAGAACAATAAAAAGAAACGTGTGTTGAATTTCAAATGCGGTGTCGTTTACAGTTACTTTTTTCTTTAAGCATCACGCCCTGGAGGTCAATGAAAACATGTTTTTACCACAAAAACAATTATAGTAGGTACTCGAAACCAGACACAACAGAATCTTCCGTGAGCAGCCGAGGTGATGAGCAACACGTCATCAGGAGGTGACCGTCGGATTGCATTCTTCAGGTAAATAAAGAAAGGTGAAATTTCGCCGCAATCTTTTTAACATCCCCAGTTCTCAGTTTCGAAGATACGTACATCTAAAGTTTCAGTGAGAGATACAAAACGCAAAACGTACTGACAAGCAACGGGCGAACGAATTTCTAGGGTAAAATAACAGTCTCAAGTAGTCGTTACTCTTTAGAAGTTTGGATGTTTAGAGCCATACGATACTCCATTCGTTAGTACAGCCTAGCCGCTTCACTGCATCGCACCCATTCATTAACAACTAATAATTAGGCCTAATGAGTGGGTCACCTCATTGGTGAGTTGAAGTTTCGTTTACAAAGGGTAGAATGACGTCAGGAACATTGGGAGGGGCTACCCGGTTCTCTCCCCCTGACAGAGTTTGATTTTCAGGTTCACACGATTAATAAGGCTCCTTGAAGTGTGTTATTTGATTGATAAAAAAGTTGAGTTAAAATTTTCTTTCATAGAAATGTAGAAATAAAATCTAAAAGCGGGAACGTTGCATTATCATCTGAATAAAAACTTCCTCGCAGCACCTTGCACATCGACCCCCGAATAATCTTTTGTGCGTACTCTCGCGGGAGGAAACGATGAGGTGAGGAAACCGCAGGATAGGTATGGGCTGCAGAGGGAGGCCGGTACAAGGCGACAGAGACGCGCAGACTTCCCCAAAAAGTTCGAGGTTTGGCCCCCCGGCCAAGGAAGTGTCGCTCAGAGACACCCCCCTAGTGGGACCGGGGAAACACGACCCAGAAGTCGAGGCTTGGCAGGCTTCCTTCTAGTGGGGCCTTAAAGAAGCTCTAAATCGCAAGCTTCTGCGCCATCTGCCCGACACCGACTGTACCACAGCTCTGGAGTCAACCTGGAACATGAAAGGGAAATAATATGAGAGGAAATGGGGAGAGAAGTAATCCGTGGTAGAATACACCACTCCGGCATTCCCCTATGTCAACCATGGATAACCTATGGTCAGAGTGGGTGACTACCGGGAATGGAACCCCGGACCTCCAGAATGCGAGCCTACCACGTTACCACGGAGCCATATAGCTCAATTTCTATGAAGATATACTCGAATCCATGAGAACACCTGCATTTTTTCTTTAAAAAAATACACGCATGGCAATAAGATTTACTTATTTCTGCGCCCGCTGAGTGCAAGCTAAGAAATGGATCCAGTCATCACTTGCTGGAATGAGGATTCCTCGAATGTCGTTGAGCATATGTGGAGCGTTGAAACAACATATTCCGTAGGAAACTCTTTAACTTTCACACAAGTTCAATTCATAACTGCTACCTGATAGTGCAATATAACGAAAACCTGTGTGTAAGGGAGATCGGTTACTCCATCTATACGCAGAAGACACCAGCTTGTGTACTTTGATTACAGTCCATTCATGATAGGGTATTAAGGATTACGTGATATGTTATAACGAATTTGTTATTGCACAGCAAGCATTTACGTGAGGTAAACTTGTATTATATACGGCCTCGTCTAGAAAAACAACATGAAAGTCTTTAAAGAGCGAAACAATAATTTAGAACACTAAATGTTATTGTTAATGTATTTTAGTGGTTAATATAGCTATACTTTTGGGTTATAGATATAAGTTACTTAAAAACTGTACTTTATTATCACAAAAAACAAACAAAGGGTGGTCAAATTCAACATTTCCACATAACTGAATTTAAGCTGAACTTTGCCAAATCATGAATAAAACAAATAAGTACCTACTTATGCTTGATGGTATACATTAAAATTTCAGCAAAATCTGCAAGACGACTGGTATCTTTAAGTAGTATAATTAGCAAAAAACCAAACTAAACAATAATTGCGGGTTGATATGAATTAATGAAAGTCGCATAAAAGATATGCAACTAGTTATTTATTTTGTCTGTTTCCTTTCTTAACCTAAAATTAAACTCATTTTATAGGGTCGATGTCACAGCTGTTAGGCGAGTGTCTCGGTATTCTAAGCAATGGTGGCGAATTTTAAAAAACCACGTATATTTTATATTATTCGTGTGAAGTTTTTACAGTTCGCTTTGTCTCCATCTCGGCAAAGAAAAGTAACAAACGCTCTCGATAGTCCGTTTTCCGGCGCTGGTGCCTGTATGAAAACAAAACTATCGCAGAGCGCACGGATTTTCGATTAGCCACACCAGTTTGCTAAGAAACCGCGAGAAAAAAAATATCGCGATAACAAACGAGTTACAGAACGCCAAATACCGGCACTTTTCTTAAGAGCGGTTCTTTCAGCTTAAGAATGATTGTTGTTGCCCTCTTACAGAATAGCTCTGAATGTCAGCCAACCGAATACTCCATGACGTCACCGAAAAAAAGCTCTTTTAGCTCCCTCTTTTGAGAAAGAAACAATAAAAGTGTTCAATCTTTCGGGTTTACCCTTTCATCAGGAGACCATAAAGATTAAAAAAACACAAACTTAACGGTTGAATGCACTGGTTAATAATCAAATGACCGCTGGTTAAAAATAAATTATTAATTAGTACACTCGACCCTCAAGTATGTCTGTTTTACACTTATGAATATATATAGGATGGACCATTTAAGTTGAGACTGTACAATATCTCCAAAACTAAGAGTTTCAGAAATTCATCATTTTTGTAGTTATTTACGTTGGTGTAAGAACAACTGCAAAGTGCTTTATACAAATGTTGTTTTTTATTTTTTATGAGGAGTAATTAAACGATATAAAAAGGCAGATTCCCATTTCAAAAATTAAATTGACCCTAAAATGACCATCATAACGTCCTCCAAATAAAACACGACTAATGGCATTTACTTTCCTTCCATAATATCAAGCAACTTTTATTCAAGATATTTCTTTCTACAGCGTTTAGCTTTGGAGATATTGTACAGTCTCAACTTAAATGGTCCAGCCTGTATAAATATGGTATTGCAGAATTCAACCCATAAACAAGCCAATATGCCACTGAGTTGCTGCTGCTTGCAGGTAACCGTGGCGATACACAGTAAAGACGAGGTAACGCAACAGCAGTATTGAAAAGTATACACTATTAGCAGGCTAAGGATCCGAGACAAGTTAGCAACCAATGTATTTGCAACCTTACTATAGAGTTCCGTAAACACGGTACTGTTGATGGAAGCAAAGACTTCATTGCACTGCCTTATTTGCTACTGTAAACAGCACAGTCTAGTGACGGTGGAAAATGCAGTAGGACATATACATCAGATTGAGAGATAGAAGAGTACGATAAGAAATTAAACGAGTCGACACTTCACGTTACTGTCTCGCACGTGCCCCCTAGGAATTGCTGCACTACAGTTCTTGACAGACCTCGAAAGCGTTTCCTGTGGGTGAATGAATGCAACATTCCAGAGACTCTTGTGTCTAATTGAAAACATGCAAAATAACGGGGGAAGTAAAGATACTCGTGTAATATGCAGCGTTAACCGAGTTGTGAATGAAGCTGATTTAGCTGATGCACTAAGTCACGTTTCTGCGATAGCCTGGCTTGGTAACCCACGCTCAGCCATTACATTTACCTACTCCGGTGACCAAAATCTGTGAATTCAGCAGGAACAAATTAGAGCTTAAGACGTGAGAAAATACGGTGCTTGGAAATATTTATTCTTTCAATAATGCTCGTTTTCTTTAATAAAAATCCTTGATTCCTTGTTTCCCAGTGTTATGTAGCTAATTATTTAGTACTGGATGAAAAAAAATATATATCACTTGGTAGTTGTGAAAATTGTTAGAATGGTACATCGCACACCTTATTTTTAGTTATCTGAGTTTCATGTAAAATGCATATTAGTTTATGTTTTCAATATTGCAGAATATAGGAAAATTGCTAGTATTTCTTTTTCTATGGATAGAAAATCCTTTAAAGGATGTAAATATATGTACAGAAATGGGGAAGCAAAGACATTATTGTTATTATCATCATCCTTGACTAACAATATGTGGTATAAAACCTGCGGCATTATCTAAATAAAAAAGTTGCTGCCAATTGGAGAATATCAAATTGGAACAATTTCGGAATTAGCGGAAATTACAAAATTGTTTACATGTGTTTATACACACAAAACTGCACACAAATCATCTATCGCCTTTAATATTATATATAAGCACACAAAGAGAACATAGCCTGACCATATTTTGTTTGGATTCAGAACAACTCGAATGATCTAATCCACATCGGCGATGGTGGCGATGATGAAGACGGTTTTAAAACTGATTCCCATTGCCTTGCAAATGTCCTCAAACAGCAGCTTATTGATGTATTGCACAGCGTGAGTCTGAGTGAAGCGTGGTTTAGTGGTAAGGGACTAAAAGCTGATGTGACCCGAGGGGTCCGGAAGTGGTGAGTAGAACTAGCACGCTTCCAGCTGTTCAGCTGTCTACGTGCGTTCTGTGGGTTTCCGGAACAACTCGGACAACTTCCACTTCTAGCAAAAATCCTTGTTTCCACATAAGGCATTCCTTGAATAGATATGTGAAAAATATTTACGATACTCATACGAGGGCTGATCAATAAAGACAGACTGATTTTTTTCACAGATATTTATTACTCCATTTCAATGTTGACATGATCTTTTTCAAAGTAGTCCCCTCCTAACTGAATGCACTTTTTATAGCGTCTCTGCCAGTCCTCGAACACATGGTGCAGGCCATTCTTTGTCAGGTCTTTGAGAATCGCCTCACTTTTCTTTAGGACTGCTTCAGTGCTCTCAAATCGAATGCCCCGGAGCTTTGCCTTTAGTAATGGGAATAAAAAGAAATCACAGGGGGTAAGACTGGGGCTTTAAGGCGGATGCGGCACACAGGTAATGTTGAATTTAGCCAAAATTCCTGGACTTGATTTGCGACGTGAGGCCGCGCGTTGTCGTGATAAAGTCGCCACCCATTCCGATGATGTTCTGGACGTTTCCTTGTAATGCGCTTCCTCAGTGTAGCCAATACTGACGCGTAGTAACTGCTGTAATAGTAGTGTGAGGGGGGGAACTGCATGCTGGTAAATCATTCCATTCCGAAACACCAGGCCCACCTTGCTTAGCACAGAGGACTCGCCCTTCTTTGAAGTCCTTGAACCACCTAAACACCGTTGCACGAGGTAGTGCATCTTCATCGTATGCTTGCTTCAGCTTTTCGAAAGTTTCTAGGCTGTATGATTTAAACGAAAATAAAATTTTATTGCGCTGTATTGCTCTTCTCGTGTCACCTCCATTTTGTGGTATGCGAAATTCAAGTAGGGTCAACAATATACAGCATTACTACCAACCTACCGTTACGAGAGTGCTGTCGCTTATGGACATTATACATGAAACCCTGCTCTTTTCAAGTATTTGTGGTAGAGACATAAAACTATCAAGGAAACTACAGAAAAAAATCAGTCTCAGCCTTTATTGATCAGCCCTAGTACAACCTTTCATTTTATACAACCCTCATTTTATACGATTTATGTCCCAATTAGGTTTTAGAAGTTACGTTATTATTAGACCATATAGTTAATAATACGGTTATGATACTGTATTTTCATTAATTAGCAGTTGCGTCAAAAAGGTATTCTCAGCTCTGGAGCTTCTAGGGGGAGAGAAATTGGCGAAAATTTAAAAATGATATCTTTAGGTTCTTGTACAGCCTTATTATTTGGAATTTCCTCTTTAATTTAGTCAAAAGAGTATGGCATCCGCAATTTCTGCACCACTTCACAGAAAATAGCTCTAATGTGTTACATTCACATGACTTTCTCTACACAACGGGTATAAAACTATTCTTATGAAAGCTTATTTTTGTATTTAATTTTAATCGAGACAAACCTTGCGGAGTTAGCCACATTACACACTTATTTATAGATACAAATAGTCACTTCTTTAAGAACGGGACCCTCTATGCCGGCCTTAAAATTCCATACTCTTTCCATGCAACGGCGAGGAACAACTGAATGTCGACAGGAATTGAAAGTAAGACAAAGAACTGAACATTTCAAGCCATTAATAACGATACCTCGGAAACGGCTGATGATAGAAAAAAGGTTATTTGAAATAAATTGTGTGTTTTAAAGGTATATACAGACTATCCCTTAACGTTTACCAGCTGTAGAAGGTTATACAAACTTCCTTCGTAATGAATAGGACTTCACAGGTTGTTCCCAGCAAATTCAAGATATAAATTTTATTTCCCACATAAATATATTTAATAATGCCATTTGAATTAAATCTGTTGTAGCCATTTTTGAGAAATCGAAAATTTAAATAAATGTTCGTGTAAAAGGCAGTTGGAATGGGGTGGAATTTCTTGAAAACCTTCATATCGCATTTTGGAAGATACTGAACTTAAATATCAGGTTTGGTACTATCCGACTTTTCATTTCTGAGTTGCGCGCGCGCGCACACACACACACACACACACGGACCGTTTCCTAAAAATGCTGTTTTTGGAATCAGGGATCTCAAATCATGTATTTCCGGTGAAATCTCGGCATCGAATTTTTGGGTGGAATGCAATACCTTTTATTCCCACTATGTACAGTTGCGTGCAAAAAAAAAGTACCTATGCTTTTGGTTACTTTTAATGTTTTCCATTCTTGAATATTGGCAGAATCTCATCATTTGTGTTCCGCGCCTGCCTTTGGTGAACCATTCTGTACATGGTTATAGCTGAAGTCCGATACGCTAGCATTACCCTATGAAGAAAGGTCAGACCTAGCTGGGCGATAAAAGGTGTGGAGAATCGCTATATATCACCTGGGTGGATGAAACAACATGCCTCCCAAAGACTGTCCATACTAGCCCCTGAATGAGTTCGGCTCTTATTGGTTCGGCGTTCAAGCATTAACCTCTGTAACCGAATGAGGGATGGAAGGCGCGGCAGAGGCGTGTTAATTATTGATTGCTAACTTAAACCGCTGTTCCTCCTATCGGCATGTTTTTATTTATTTATTTATTTATTTGCACCCGACTGTAGGTGGTAGATAAAGTAAAAAACATTACTCTTGTACACTTAAAGTAGAGAGAGAAACTTTAGCTCAACTTTTACGCAACGTTTTGCTCTACAAGTTGGTACTACTGTTAAATATGAAAGCTTCTGTATGCTTAGTTTCATTGAAAATATATGCGAGATTGTATTTTATACAATTTAGCAATGAACAACTTCTCCGAATATTTGTTGGTATAAATAATCAGTTTTCTCAGAAATTGTTGAAGATAGCTGAATTAACTTCCAGGAAGGTAAAACACGTCCCTAGTTCTTACTGTAGATATACTTTATTGTTAATAAGGGCTTTCGTTATGTAAAATAATTGCTGATGTATTGTAAAAAACTGATATACCAGAGAAGTTAATCTATCTTCACTAGTAAGCAAACTTAGTCGGCACGCACTAGTCGGCCATGATATGAATGCATTCGGTGGGAAGAGGGTTTGGTTAGGATTGTGCGATCCATAATGAAACGTAGCGATTAATGTTGGTACTGAAAATTTAGCCCCACCCTCTGTCAAAGCGACCACTACTGTTTTTCAACATAATTCTAGCGTCAGAATTGGCAGGGTTCTTTACCGCCGCCAAAATATGGCCGAACTGCCGAAGGTTAAAGTTATTGTCGATAGCGAAAGGCAGGTTAACATTACAACTTCATTTCACATCGATTAAAACATCCCTCCTTCCATAAAGGCAATAGGAAAACCGATTTTAAGAAAGTGTATCTTGAAAATAAAGAGATTGTCGCTGAATTGTTTTTACAGGACGTCACATACCGGCTGGGTGGATTCAAAGCTTGATTACCTGAAGCTGGAAACCTTATGGAGGAGAAAAAATTTACGATCTAGGGGACTGGGGAAATTTTTATGCACGTATCTGTACCATTTTCTGAAGTTTGACTCAATGGTTCTGATTTAAACAACTTCTTCAAATCAAAGAAGAGGGACGGTATACTGTAACCATCGTTGAGAGCTGCTAAAATTTACATTCCCCGGAAGATATTTATCATAAAAAATAGATGAAATGGAGTATATCACTACCTAGAAATTCAAAACCAAGAGATTTCCAGGGAGTGCACCGTTCTAAGCTGATTATACAAAGACGCTGAATCAGATAGCCTCTATGCAAAACAAATATGAATTTTAAACAGAATGGTGGGTATCAGAGAACAGGAAAATGTGCGCAGTGTTTTAAAATACTGAGAATTATTAAGCTAGAAAATAGTATAAATTTAGCACAGTGTTGGAGATGTAAAATAGATAGAAAATATAGGTGGAGTGGACTATGTAATTAAACGTTTGTGGGGTAATTTTAAAATCATATGAAAATATAATTGCATACCTCATGTCAAATGTGTGAATTCTGCAAAGCAAAACTTGCTAACGAAGGCAGGGTGGTATGTTGTATCCCTTGAAGGCGTTACCAATATATCTTTAACGTTAATAAAATAGGGTATATTACTGTAAATTTAATTTAATAACTGTTACATATACAGGGTGGATCATTTAAGCTGAGACTGTACAGTATCTCCAAAACTAAGCGTTGGAGAAAGAAATCCCTTGAATAAAATTTGCTGGATACTGTGAGGGAAAGTAGAAGCTATTAGTCGTGTTTTATTTGGAGGACGTTGTGATGGTCAGTTTCGGCTCAATTTAATTTCAGCGTAATAGTAAGTTCCCACTTTAAAAAATTAAATTGACCCTAAAATGGCTATCATAACGTCCTCCAAACCAAACACAACTAATGGCATTTACTTTCCCCATAATATCAAGCAACGTTTATTAAAGACATTTCTTTTTATAACGCTTAGCTTTTTTAGATATTTTACAGTCTCAACTTAAATTGTCCACCCTGTATTTTCATCATTGTTTTAAAAGTGTTTACATTACGGTACACACAATTAACATTTATTTTACATAGTACGGCTTATTATAAGGAAGAGATGATTTGTGGTAATTTAGTTTTTCTTTATTTTAGTCCACCCATTGTTTCTTTCTTTAGTATCTCCTTCCCGCTCTCTGTCTCTCTCTCTACTCAGTAAATTACGTGGTTTATTAGTGTGACTTTTATCTCACCTGTTAACATACTAATCACCTTCATACTGTTCTATCGTGGGTTGATGTGACACGGCTAGCTATTATTTACAGTCGAGCATGTATCTCTTGGGTCAAGGTGTGTCTGATCGGAGAGATGTGATTAGTGATAACAGTGAAAACTTATCTAATAATTTATTAGAAAACTCAACACGTCATGGACATGTATATACACTGTTCATAACTTAATAGGACTCTTCCGCTGAAACTCTGCGTACATTCTAAAAAATCTACGTGATTATCTTTGTCATCGTGTACCATAACTGCTTTAACTACTTTGTTATTTCCGTACCAACTTAAACGGATTGTTACACTCACAACAGTTTGCACTTGGTGTTACATATTAACACGTCGCAGATGAATGTTAACTATTTACGTGTGATAAAATTTACTCTTAGCGATATGTGTCCTGCATTGAAAATAAGATTGGATTTCAGTCAATATATAATATGTAAATTCAATAACAGCCCGCCTTGAAGCAATATGTGTATGTAATAATTTATAAAATGTATGTAACAGTCATTGCAATTATATTATTGTAAACATGTTCAATAATGTTATGTGAATGCATTACGTAATTTAATAATGTAGGAGCTGTGAGAATAATAGATTAAAAGTTGCTAACAACGAGGTAACCTTGAGGCAATAATGAGCAACAATGTTAAATAATGCTACTAGTCATTATTGGAGCAACAAAAATATAATTTTAGTGACAGGTTATAAAATAGACAATCAACAACCAGAAAAAGCTTTAGTTAAATGAAGGTATCCTATTGGAGTAGGATTAGCCAATCAGAAACTGTAAAGGAGAAAATTTTACAAATTTAGAGTTCAGTTGCCTGCAGACAGCGTTACTGACCAGAGCCAAAAGTGTCCTCAAGAAATATAATATGTATTCGTGTGAGACGAAAAGTAAATTTACGTGTTTTAAAAGTGTAATAAAAAGAATCTCACAACTCTCTATATCAGTGAAGTGGTATTTAAATCGTGTCAAGCATTAATAAAAGAAGTGAAGTAAAATTATAATCCGTGTAAACCCACATTCTTGTTGCACCACAACCCTGCTAAGAGAAACGTGTCTCTAACAATAATACTGACGCAGCCGAGGCAAACATAAATATTTAATACTTAAAGAAACAGTCACATTACAATAAACTTGGAGCAAAGGCTACCTGAAGGTACATTTGGGGCGAAGGCTACCGGAAACTGTTTACTATACGTGTGGTTGCAACTACTACAAGTTCGGCTCCACAACAGTTGAAACTCCTTCAATACGACCTACTTCAAATTGACGCCCAAAGCGTGATGCAAATAACGTAACAAACCATCTTTCTCAGATTGACTTAACTTTAGGTTTACAAGTAGCGTCTAATTTTTAGAGCCAATCAATGTTGAAGTTACAGCCTCTTTTAGGTGGCAACCCACGCTTTCTAAAATGCAACTTTCTAATCGCCTCGCCCCAATGTTATTCTTTTTAGTTCAAGGCTTATTCTTTATTGTTAGGTACCCCTCTTCAAGCTAAGCTTTTGTCATGAATCCTCTTACTCTAACTTTCACTTCGGAGTTTCAGCTTTTGGCCTGCTACTAAGAAATCTTATGCTTTGTTACACAAATATTTTGTACATGTTATTCTAATTAATACGCTATACGCTGATCATTATTTTAACTAATACATTGATTATATTTGTCACTGTGTGATCGATAACTGAAATACTACTGTAAAATCACGTGGTATGCCTTTACTTAATCGTACCCCAGAAGAAATTAAAGGAAAGCATACTTTCTATTTTTGCCAAAAAGTGGTAGCTTTTTAATCTAAAAATTAATTGCACAACGATTCAGGAATTCGTGTGGAATTACAGAGAAAATTTTACACTATAGTCAAAACATCAGCTTATGAGTTTGCGTACCATATTAACATTTAGCCTCTTAAATTCGCAAATCCGCATTTGGCTTTCAAAATTCAACTTAAGGCTTATTTATCTTAAGGTCCAAAGAAATGCGTTAATAACAAATAAATAATTTTTAAAAATTTTAATTTACTTTTGAGTTGTATCTAAAGGGTTACAGTTTTCATTAGTGCTCACAGAAAGGCAAATTAAAAATGATTACCAAATTACGGCTTTACAAAGAATTAATGGCATTTTATGGCTGTAATAGTCTAATATGTGGAAAATAATTGTGGCTTTACAATTATGCACATGTAAAAAAACCTTTTTGGTGAAAATTCAGTTACTTCTGGTTCATCCTCACATTCCGAATCTGCCCCAGAAGTAGGAACCATGGTGAGCATGCTTAACATTTTTCTCCTCTGGCTATATAAAACTTCTTATGAAAATATTAATATGTTTCATTATTTTTTGCGGATGAACACTGCTTACAAAGCTACATGAATATGAGTAGTGTGATAAATTCTGATCTAACACTAAGTAAAAAGGTATTTTTTAAGCATTAAAGGTATTTATTTATGTTCAGATAACAAACACCACAACTGCTTCCTTAATGTGTATTTGTGCCTGTGTAAGTGGTTGCAGTAAATTTAACGTTACGTTTGTATTATATGCAGGCAGGTGAAATGTCTACTTTTGTATACATAGTTATCTAGATCCAAATATACCATTAAATACTACACTAATTTATTAAAATTATACACAAATTTAATTTGTGTGCATTTAGTTTCCAATTTAGAGCAACAAAATTGCACTAAAAGGTAATATAATTTCCAAAAAATGCAAATAACTACCTTAAAGTGTAGCACATTTTTACAGGGACAGCCTGAATACCACTCCATCTTTAAGTATCCGCAAGTGCTGAGAGATGGCAGCACCATCCTAACACTAATTTTGATGTGTACAAAGGCGAACATTTTGAAGGGAATCACGCAGAAGTGAAATTACTGTATTTAAAATATCAAGATGTACACTAGGTGATCAAAAGTATCCGGACACCTGGCTGAAAATAACGTACAAGTTCATGGCGCTATCCATCGGTAATGCTAGAAGGCAATATGGTATTGGCCCACCTTTAGTCTTGATGACAGCGTTCACTCTCACAGGCATACTTTCAATCAGGTGCTGGAAGTTTTCTTGAAGAAGTAGCCCGTTCTTAACGGAGTGCGGAACTGAGGAGAGGTATCGATGTAGGTCGGTGAGGCCTGGCACGAAGTCGGCGTTCCAAAACATCTCAAAGGTGTTCTATAGCATTCAAGTCAGGAATCTGTGCAGGCCAGTGCATTACAGGGATGTTATTGTCGTATAACCACTCCGCCACAGCCCGTGCAGTATGAACAGTGCTCGATCGTGTTGAAGGATGCAATCGCCATCCCCGAATTACTCCTCAACAGTGGGAAGCAAGAAGGTGCTTAAAATATCAATGTAGGTCTGCGCTGTAATCGTGCTACGAAAAACAACAAGGGGTGCAAGCCCCCTACAGGAAAAACACGACCACACCATAACACCACCACCTCCGAATTTCATTGTTAGACTACACACGCTGGCAGATGATGTTTACCGGGCATTCGCCATACCCACACCCTGCCATCGGATCGCCACATTGTGTACCGCGATTCGTCACTCCACACAACGTTTTGCCACTGTTCAATCGTGTAATGTTGACGCTCCTTACACCAAGCGAGGCGTCGTTTGTCATTTTCCTGCGTGATGTGTGGCTTATGAACAGAAACTGGACCATGGAATCCAAGGTTTCTCACCTCACGCCTAACTGTCATAGTACTTGGAGTGGATCCTGATGCAGTTTGGAATTCCTGTGTGATGGTCTGCCCATTAATCTTTACGACCCTCTTCAAATGTCGGTGGTCTCTGTCAGTCAACCGACGAGGTCGGCCTGTATGCTTTTGTGCTGTACATGTCCCTTCACGTTTCCACTTCACTTTCACATCAGAAACAGTGGCCTAGGGATGTTTAGGAGTGTGGAAATCTCACGTACAGACTTCTGACACAAGTGACACCCGACGTTCGAAGTCCGTGAGTTCCACGGAGCGTCCCATTCTGCTGTTTTACGATGTCTAATGATTACTGAGGTCGCGGATAATGAGTACCAGGCAGTAGGTGGCAGCACAATGCACCTAAGATGAAAAGCGTATGTTTGCGGAGGTGTTCGGATACTTTTGATCACATAGTGTATCTTCTTGGATACATAAATGTAAATGCCATTTTTGGACCAGATTATCCCTAACATTTTTACATGTGCTCCTGAACTCTTAATCTATAGGTAAATATACTATTGTCAGATATTTTTTGTCATTTCTGTAAGCTTAAAAATCAAATTCGAGCGTTTTCTTGAGACTAATTTTATACCATAAATTTTGGAGACCACATCTTGAAACAGTCACAAATTCTGGACATACAAGATGATTCAGACAAGGTTACCAATAGTTTGAATTTCCATACATCAAAAAGGCAAGAAACTGGCATTAACCATTACTCCAAAAAGTTTCGAAATAATATTAGAACTGTTAACCGCCATAAAATCGAAAATTGAATGAAAATTGTTGTTTGTCGGGAAACCTCTCAAACTCTAAACAGTGTGATCGTGGAAGGAGGAAAATATAAGGATCAGGATTAGGGTTCAACGCGGAGGGCCCTTAGCACGTCGACCTACATAGATATTTTGTACCTATGCCCCGGACGAGGCGCCCGCGTTAGGGAGGGATGAGATGGGAGGAGACGAGGGGCACGACAGGTGGGGGCGAGGTACCCTACCATATAGAGAATTAAACTCCCCGGATGGGGCACTGGTGCAGCCTGCCGCCTCCCCATGTGGGCTTACACATCCTTGGTAGCCCGAAATCCTGAGACCGCCCCCATCCCGGGGGACGAAGTTTTCCACAGAGCATCCTTGTCCCCTGCAATGCACACGCAGATATCTCCTGCCGACACGTACAGCCCTGAAAAAGACCAAGCGGATGTAAGGTGAAGTGAAATGAGAATGGAGGTGAAATGGAGGGACAGGAAATTCGGGGACTTAATGATCCTTCCCAGCATTCACCTAGCGACCCTGGGAAACCCGAAAAAAACCCATGGGTCAGAAAGTTCAGCCACGGGAATCGAACCCATGACCTACCGAATACGGTCTACAGACGTTACGACTGCTCATACCGGTCGGTGGGAGAATATATTATAAACAAATAAGTTAGTGGCAAGAATAACTTGCTACCGTTTTCTAGGAATATATAGGAGCAAAGTTACAGTAAGACTTGAAAATAATTTCAACAACAGTATTTCTTAGGCTTTCTCCTCTAAGATTTAATAACAGGTCTTAGATCTAATTAAAATATAACTTTGCCAATTCACTAGAGCAAATCATTTCATAAAAGTCTGTTTTTTAAAATCAACACTTTGATATGTTGAACAATTTTTATTTATAGATTGTTCTTCAAAGTTTGCGAAAATTCTCAACTGAGTTTGAAAATATATCCGTTGTGAAGTTGCAGAGGAAGTTAATTCCTATAAGACATTTTATGTAAAAAAATGTTCAAAATTTAGGTAAATTTAAAGTGTATTAAATCGTCCATTCGTGTGCCCCAAGTACCCAATTTATCCTGAGCGTCTACATCTCACCGAGCGAAATGGCTCTGGGGTAACGTACGAGGCTGGCATTCGTGAGGTTACAATCCCGTCCTCCGCCCACTCTCATTTTGTGTTTCTCGTGATATTCTCTGGTCGTTATACGAATACTGGAGTGCTTTCTCGTCTACAAGGACTTCCTTTCCATCTTGTTTCTTTCGGTTTCTTTCTTATGTTTCAGGTGTGCTGCTAGGTTTTGTGGTGTTGTGGCGGTGCCGGACAGTATTCCCCCATGGACACTACAGGGTTGCTTTGTTAACGGGTTGTTCATAGGTGTCTCTGGGCAGCTCCAGTATTTTAGTGAAACGGATATTCGTGACAGGAACCCGGGGCTTCCGCGCGTCTCTGTGGCCAGTCGGCCTGTAGCCTCCTGAGGTTCTTAGCCGCAACAGATTTTCCACAGTGCGTAAGGTGCCCGTCTCTTTTGTATACCCTATCGATATCTCAGAATATTAATTTGATTGCACTAAAATGTATAGGCGTAGAAATTTTCGATTATGACAAATTTGGCTATTAAAACTTAAAACATTAATTATTGTCTATGAAAGTACAGGTCCACTTTAATTCAGACTTTGTATACTACTCGTATACACATTGGTAGTTAAAATATGGAACTATTTTGAAAACCTGCACACTTTTCAAAATTCGGTCCCAGCTACAAGAGATAAATGAACTGAATTTTATTTATGGACGCTCTTTAACTACTATGTTTCTTAGCGTCCCATTCTATATTGGGCGTGAAAGGCCGGAAATTTTACTCAGAGGCCTCTATCAGGCTTGAGGTTCTTTTACGTGCAGTAAATCTACCACACGGAAACACCGACTTTACTTCCCTTCCGAAAGAAGCCATGCTAAGGATTTTTACACCCAAAAATCCATCGCCCTCTCCCGGGTTTGAGCCCGCGACCTCGGGAAGTTCCAGTGTTATTTAACAGAAAATTCATGACATCCTTTTTATCACTGCACTTTAAAACAAGTAGTATTTGAATTAACATCGTTAGAATAGTTTATATTAAATTCAAATAAAGGGATGAACTTCGCAAAGAAACAGATAATTAAAGATGGCGGGACATCTGGAACAACGACTTCTTGCACAGGAGGTACAATTATGTATACGTCATTTCATTTTAGAACTATGCCAGAAGCCAAACCACACACACAGCCACAAGGGTAGGGAATGTAATAAATATGCCATGTTGAATTATTTATCATGTCGTTCCTTTCTCCTCACGCTTTATGCTTCCCTTATAATTTGTGTCAACATTTCAGTCTGTTAGAGAATATTTTCGATGAAAGATATGAATAGTTTACTGATACGTTAACAAAAAAAGGTAATAATTGTGCAGTGATGTTCAAATAAAAATCTTGCGGAAGAAGATCGATTATGTAGACTTCAGCTGCCTCACAGCAGTGTTTTCCCGTTCAACCAATTAGTATAAAACACAAAATTTGCCGTAGGACACTGTCTGCGTTAACTGGGATTCAATGCATTCGGGGCTCTTATGTACAGACATGGTTGCGGCGAGCTTTAATCAAGCCGATCCATTTCTGTGACGAACAAAGGCGGTCGTTTTCTAGATTGTCGACACCTGGGAGTTGTGCAAATAGCTCCTACGCCCGTTCCCAACAGCATGCAATCCTGATTTGGGTGGGGCTTTAATTTCCCACTTAAGTTTCCCTTGATTCCTTGGTTACAATATGGTTTCTCATAATAATGAGTGGTGCCACAATGGAACATAACAGGGTAAGAATCTAGCACATGGACTGGTATCACGGGCAGTGTTTGAATTGGCTGTAGAGAATATCGTTCCGTAATATAGGAAATAATTTAGTTCCAATCGAATATTACAAATGTTTTCAAAAGACGTCCATGTAGAGTATGGTAAACCCCTAATACTAGGGAAAATACTGATTCTAGATCACGACAAGTTGGTTTGGTCAAACATTTCCTTGCTAGTTAACAAAAATCAATTAACTATTTGTAAACGCGTTTTAGGTCCATCAATTTCGTCACTAAATGATGCAGCACAATTAGAACTAAATACACATTGAAAGAAATGAAAAATTATCAAAGGAATTATGTTTCGTTTTCTAAAATGTTAATAAAGCCTCCTTTCCGGCTTCCCTCCATCTATGTTTAAACAATGGCGTCAATATTTCGCATGCGCTTTCATTCTTGCGTAAGAAACCAGCAGACGACTATGTGATATAAACAGGCAGAAAATAGAGTCTGAATGTAGACAAAGATCAACATTGGAGCTACAAAATGAAACAAAAACTAGGTGGGGTAAGGAAACATATATTTTGGAATTGGGTATAAAGCAGAGGACGGGAATAGCATGGCTGAGGGTGGAAAGCTCGCAAGATTGCTGATGATGATGGCAGGAGGATTTGCCCATTATGCGGGGAACAAGAAGACTGGACGCATATTTAGGCAACAAGCGTGCAGACGGAGAGTATTAGGAAAAAATTATTACCGGAAGTATTTTTGGCTTCCAAAGGACGGAGGGCAGCATGCTAGGACTTGATTCTAAACAGTCAAAACTGGCCAAGCTTGGGCACATACTTAATGGAACTACGTGTACTAAGAGATAAGATGTTTATATAAATTTTCTTTAAATATATGTGGTGCTTGAGCACTTGTGTGTGTGTGTGTGTGTGTGTGTGTGTGTGTGTGTGTGTGTGTGATTCAGAGTGTTTTTTCAATTTTATATGTATGTATATAATGTGGTGATTATAAACATAGTTGTTTCTGGTCGATTCTGCAAGTCACGTATACAGACCAGGTATTTTTCTAGAGAGCATATACGGTCTTATGGCCAATGTGACTGTGTTATGCAATTAATGTAATACTAAGCACTTAATAAATACCACTACTACCACTACCACTACCACTACTACTTACATACAGGTGACTAAAAACAACGAATAAACTGTTGAAGATGAGCAAATTAACCAGGCATCAAAACACAGCACAACTCTCAAAGGTTTTATTCGTAATTAGCGCTGTGTACTATGTTTTTCCTGAAATCCGCTAGGAGCGCTAGTGTAACAATGGCGTCTAATCGGAGGAAAGTGTTCTGTGCGTTGGAGTTAGCAAAGACAAATCCCATCACAACAGTACAATCCTCCATCTCTGAAGAAAATCTCCCGTTGGTACCATCAGGTTCAAGAGACTGGTTCTCGGTTTAAACCTAAAAGCTCAGGGAGTGAAATGCCATATCGAGTATGGCAGGAACTCTAATACTTCCTGGGCGTATGCCGTGTAACACGCGATTACCACATTGAATGTTTGTAAATATTTGTAATGTAAATAAATCTTTGAGGATTGTGCTGTATTATGATGTCTCTTACATTCCGCTACCTTCAATTGTTTATTCAGAACAAATGCGTCAGCGAAACCTGTCTTAGTTCACCAACTTTTGGCGCGACATCTCTCAAATATCTGGCAGCATCTTTCCCCGCCTGTAGTTTAGAAGTAAACCAATGATTTTGGTCTTAGCAGATCTATTTATAGTCGCAGGCTTCTTGGGCTTCTTAATTTCCTATTGGTGCATTTTTAGCGCCACTCAGCGCGTCTCACTATTTCATATCTATTTACTGGGATCTCACTGGTTCACCTTTAACATAAATCGCTGCTTTTCCTAATTTTACCGTTAACATTGTTGTCTCCCTCACTTCGGTTACGGCGAATTACTGTACAAAAGGACAAAAGCTCTACACCCTCGCTGTATGAACAATACTCTTGCTAACAGAGAGACATCGTAAAACTCACTGGTTGCTTGCGAAGACACTTTTCCTGCAGCTAAGATATTTCGCCGTGTACAGTATTTTAACATAGCACTTAAATTATTTACATTAAACAATTTATTACTCCTTTAATATTAGTAACCTAAATACATAAATATCATTAAATCACTCTACTTAAGCTACACAGGCAGTAAATAGAAAAATAACTGTACATAGCATAATTTAATTTCACTAAAAATTAATTACTCAAATTATTAATATTTACATAGCTCGGGCTCGGCCTAGAGTTGCCGATTCACTTCCGAAGGAAGCCATGCTAAGGATTTTTATGCCCGAAAAAATTCATCGCCCACCGCCAGGTTTGAACCCGCGACCTCGGGAACTAGAGAATAGCATGGTAACCACTACACCACGGAGGACGACTCAACAGTTCCCTTCATCCACATTTAAAATACATCCAAAGTGTTATACTTTTTTCATTTCATTGCAATATACAGTCGAGTGCAAAAGGAATGTGCCGATGCCTTTGGTTACTTTTAGTGTTTTCCATTTTTGAATGTTGGCAGAATCTCATTGTGTGTGTTCCGCACCTGCCTTAGGAGAGCTTTCTTCTAATTGGTTTTATCTGAAGCTCAATACGCTAGCATTAGCCTATGAAGAAATGTCAGGGGCTGGCGATGAAAGCGCTGGAGAATCGGTATATGTCACCTGAATGGTTAAAACATTATGCTTCCAAAAGACTGTGTATAGTAGCTCCCTGAATCAGTCCGGCTCTTATTGGTTGGGCATTCAAGCGTTAACCTCTCTAACAGAAAGAGGGATAGAAAGCGCGGCAGAGGCGTGGTAATTATTGATTGCCAACTTAAACCGCGGTTTCTCATATCGGCACTTTTTTGCACCCGACTGTACAAGTTTCCACTCTATACAATGCTACACTCCACACAGAAGTTCCCCCTTATTCTATTAAAACCTTCATTTGTTTCTATCCTGTGTTTGGCTTCTAAACAATTCATGTTAGTACTTTTATTACGTCCAAAGTATCCAAGTCTACCTACTTTAACTGCTACTTCATCTCGTGTTTGTAAGCATCTTCTTTGGTTTTCTTACAATAATTATAATGTTTTTCTTTTTACTTTTTGGCACATTTAAGTTTGTTACTTGTTTTCATTAGTATTCTGCTTAGATTCTTCTCCTTCTCAGCTAATGGTGCCATACCATTAGAAAATATTAGCACGCCATTTTTCTTTTACTTCCACTTCTCCCTTGTACTGTCTTGAACCAATTTTCCAATGGGTAGCAAATATGGTGGGTGAAAAGTGGCATCCTTGTAGCACACCTATTTCTGGTCTACTTATGCTGTAGGCTTCAGACGAGAAAACGTTTGCGGGGTGCTGTACTCTCCGGAAGAGTGAGGGGGGATAGTACCACGTGGCACGTCTTGATGATGTCATAAATACATGCACTATCTATATTAAAAACGTCGCGCAACGTTAATATTTTGGCGTGCTACACTTGGAGCAGTTTGCAAGTGTTTTCTACTGATTTATAAAGTTATTTGCAATGCCCACTAAGACAGGAAGAACTCTACACAGTCAACCCGGAGAAATAGTTGCTAACCTTGTTAAAATCTACGACGAGAAAGCAAACAAAAGCAACTGGCTATTCAGCGTTCCTAGAACAAGAACTAGCACAAGTTTTCTAAGAGGCTTTAAGCCTTGTTATGTAGAAGAGCCCTAGTGTTTATCAGATGGCGCTAGAATTGTAGTTGTCAACACATTCCTTACTGGCACATTCTCGTGAGCGGAACACAGTAGTTACTTTTGACATACATTTTTCTGTACGGGATGTTCCCGAATCACCGTCCACTTTGTTCGAATAGGCAACCTACATGGCAATATGAAGGATGGTAAAATACTTCTACTGTATTATCATTATATTAACTAGAACTACATGCTTCCGTTTCAGTTCTTTTATGTATTAGTAACACTGTCACTGCGTACGAGGTAAGAGTATTTGGTGTACTAATATTTAGCTGTAATTATTACTTTGATTAACCGACATGCTGTATATATCATTATGTGTTTTATTAGTACGGTATAATGTTTATAATTCTGGATAATAATTTAATATTCCATAACACATACAATATAATAATAATAATAATAATAATAATAATAATAATAATAATAATAATACGCCTCGTCCGTAATGAATTACAATCTGAAGATTATTTGTTCGGGAGCTGCATTAACCAACACATCCACAGCTATGCTTTGTGTACGAGTGGTTAGAGTGGCGGGTTTATAACGAAGAGGTTCCGAGTTCGAATTTCGCTCCCGTCTGCAGGTTTATACATCTGTAATACATAAAACTATATTAATTATGTTCCTTTCGAGAAAAATTGTTTTATTAGTCTAGGCCATAGATCTCCAAACCACGGCACGCGGGCCAAATTCGACCCGCCAGTGTGATCAATCCGGCTAGCGACAGCTAGTGGTTTATTGTTGCTATTGTTGCTGTGATAAGTTGGATAAAAGACACACAATTATATTAACTTTATTATATTTACTTGGTAGGTAAAGCTTAGTGGTAAATATAATACGCAGAAAACTTCAGCGTAATAACTAACAAATAACTGAAATGAATCCCACTAACATTATAAACTAGTGAACATCACGCGGTTTCACCCTCGGTAGTTATGTTGGGTTAAAGATTATCGTATGTGTACACTATATGATCAAAAGTATCCGGGCACCCCCAGAAACATACGTTTTTCATCTTAGGTGCATTGTGCTGCAACCTACTGCCTGGTACTCATTATCCGCGACCTCAGTAGTCATTATACATCGTGAAACAGCAGAATGGAACGCTCCGTGGAACTCGCGGACTTCGAACGTGGTCAGGTGATTGGGTGTCACTTGTGTCAGAAGTCTGTACGCGAGATTTCCACACTCCTAAACATCCCTAGGTCCACTGTTTCTGATGTGATAGTGAAGTGGAAACGTGAAAGGACATGTACAGCAATAAAGCGTACAGCCCGACCTCGTCTGTTGACTGGCAGAGACCGCCGACATTTGAAGAGGGTCGTAAAGAGTAATAGGCAGACATCTATCCAGACCATCACACAGGAATTCCAAACTGCATCAGGATACACTCCAAGTATTATGACAGTTAGGCGTAAGGTGAGAAACCTTGGATTCCATGGTCAAGCGGCTACTCATAAGACACACATCACGTAGGAAAATGCCAAACGACGCCTCGCTTGGTGTAAGGAGCGTCAACATTACACGATTGAACAGTGGCAAAACGTTGTGTGGAGTGACGAATCACGGTACACAATGTGGGTATCCGATGGCAGGATGTGGGTATGGCAAATGCCCGGTGAACGTCATCTGCCAGAGTGTGTAATGCCAAAAGTGAAATTCGGAGGTGGTGGTCTTATGGTGAGATGGTGTTTTTCCTGGAGAGGGCTTGCACCCCTTGTTTTGCGTGACACGATCACAGCGCAGACCTACACTGATATTTTAAGCACCTTCTTGCTTCCCACTGTTGAGGAGAAATTCGGGGATGGCGATTGCATCTTTCAACACGATCGAGCACCTGTTCATACTGCACGGGCTGTGGCGGAGTGGTTACACGAAAATAACATCCCTGTAATGGACTGGCCTGCACTGAGTCCTGTCTTGAATCTTATAGAACACCTTTGGATGTTTTGGAACGCCGACTTCGTGCCAGGCCTCACCGACCTACATCGATACCTCTCCTCAGTTCCGCACTCCGTGAAGAATGGGCTGGCATTCCCCAAGAAACCTTCCAGCACCTGATTGAAAGTATGCCTGCGAGAGTGAACGCTGTGATCAAGGCTAAGGGTAGGCCAACACCATATTGACTTCCAGCATTACCTATGGAGGGTGCCACGAACTTGTACGTCATTTTCAGCCAGGTGTCCGGATACTTTTGATCACGTAGTGTGTATAATTTTTGAAAGTTTGTAGTTTGCGTGTACGGTCTCTTCGTAAGAGAAGGTTTATGAGTACAGATGTTGATTTCTGAACGATTATTGGAAGAAATTTAACAATTATGAACGTGACCAGTCGTGGGACGATACCACTATTTCTCGATACTCGATACCAATACTGATATATCTCGATATCGATACTCAATACTCACTTTATAAATAAACTATAAATAAACTTTATAGAAAATACAATAGCTTGTTCACTGAATTATGTTCTTATAAGTTGCTCTCTGTGTATAAGCGCATTTGACCAGTTTTGTATTGTGTTATAATTCCGAAATTCTCTCTCTTTGACATTCTACAATTGCCAGCAATATTTTATGTTTATAATGCCAGAGGTTATACATTCCCTACTGTTAGTCAAGGTTAACATCAATAATAGTAATAATAAAATAATAATAATTCTTGGTTACCCTATTTATTTAACCATAGTTTGTGCTAAAAACCTTGTTTTAAGGGATTGTCTGTCCATATTATGGAAATTAGTAGTACGTATACCTGTAAGCTACGCTCATGACCCAAGTTTGACTTGCATAAACACAAGCTAACAGATGGAAGGAAAGAACAAATATTTCCATGCACTGTATTATCTCACGTCTTAAGTTCTGATTTGTTTCTGCTGGATTCAAAGAGTTTTGATCACTGGAGTAGGTAATAGAATGGGCGAGAGCGAGTCGCCAAACCAGGCTATTGCAGAAACGTGGTTTAGGGCATCAGCTATATCTGCTTCATTCACATCTCAGTTAACACTTCATGTTACACAAGTACCACTACTCCTTTCCCCATTCTTTTGCATAGTTTCATTTAGACACAAAAATCGATGGAATGTTGCATCGATGCAGTCAAGGACTATCAAAAACTATAGTTCAGAAACCTTTTGGGGACACGTGAGAGGCTATAACGTAAAGTCTCGACTCCTTTCATTTCTTGGGTGGTATTAATAAAAGCGAGTCATGACTTTAAACTCGCAATTTCTGAGTCATAGCTCACTTCCGTATTAATAAAACGCAACAACTCAAGCTTAGCGTGACCTTCGACTTATCAACGACTCAACCCCTCCTCCTAGCGAGTCACGGCTCTAGCCGTTGATATTGTTTATATGCGTTAGTTTGGGTGTCATATGATATTGTTCATATGCATTGGCGCCTTATGGAGTTGTTTATAAGCGTTGGTGGCACATGACGCTGTTCATGTGAAGTTGTTCGCTTCCTCGATGCGTATTTTTATTCTTTCTCCGGCTAGCGTTGAGCAGTGTCGACTCTGTAATGTCTACAGGGTGTGGTGAAATTATATCGATTACGATAATAACATCAGCTCTGGTGAATATTTACTTTATTATAATGTTATAATTTTGCATTCAGGAACGCGAACCTCCACTTCGTTAATTATCCGCGACTGACCTAGTGATGCTTTGTAGTTGGCAGTATCAAGGTGTAATTGAATAAGTTTTCCCCGCGTTCATAGCCGCGGCTTAACTTGTACGGCGCAGAGTTCAGCTAGAGTTACTTGTCGTAATGTTAAACGAAGAGTAATTCCATGTAGCATGTTGCAGCGACGAGTGAAGAGTGTCGAGTTCAGCTAAGAGTTACTTGTCGTAAGGTTAAACGAAGAGTAATTACATGTAGCATGTTGCAACGACGAGTGAAGAGTGTCGAGTGTCGTTAGTAGTATTTTGTGAATTTCGCCTTGTCTGATTTCATCCCTATTCCGCGTTCGATTTTCAATCATGTGACGATTTCTTGTTTTCGGATTCGTCAGTTTGTATTTATGGCATTCCATTTACTGGCTAAAATGTCCATTTCTGTACAGCTTTCTCTTCCCACGGTTCTATTTTCAATTTGTTTAATTTATGCAGTAGCACGTAGTATGTTTATGGCTTTGAAACTTTTCTCGGTACAAACCTCATGTTTCTTCCGCTTTGAAAAGAATCAAGCACTTTCCTCGTAGACCCTTTTTAATGGCCCTACGCTTTTGTATTCAGTTTTGCCGACGAACCCATCCTGTTCCAAGAGAAAGGGATATGTCAGTGACCTGAACCTTATTTCCTCATACTATTTGCAACGTTTCCGTATGAAGGTTTTCTTTCTATCGAGTTATAATATTAAATATAAAATTTAAATCTTTGTTTAATCTATATACAAGCATTTCGAATACGGAACCGAGTTGACATTTTACATGTTTATTTAATCTATATACAATTAAATCAACTACGGGTCCTAGTTGAACCGTATCACCGTGGTATTAATAAAACGTGACTTCACTTTAACAACCATGGCTTACAATTTCTTAAGCCACCTCAGTAGCTGTCTCAAACTTGAAGGCAATGGCTCAGTTGCAAGTGAGCGTTAACCTGAGGAAGGAAAAATACTATAAAATGCGCCGGGATTCTGAAGACTACAATTATAAACAACTTTAAAGGTTTGAGAATGAAAACGTGAGGTGGCTCGCCCGGCATTTCCTTCCGGTAACCGTGGAGACAAGAAGAAAGAACTTTATGTACTAGGGAAAAATGAGAATATTTCTACGCTGCATCGGGGACCCCGGATTCCAGAGGACTTGGGCGTTTCATAAGGTACAGTTTAAATATATTTTGGAAAGTTTCTTCTGGCATTAAACAAAAATCGAGAAACTGGATCAAATTTCCAGCAACCACTGCAGCACTACAAGCTGCTAAATTTGAATGGCAGCGTTATTTTACGTTATTGCAACCTCTCAAAAACAGCAAAAAGTTTTGTAACCTTGAATTATTTCATAAAACAGAGCTTTACTAGTAGCATCAATAAACTGGTGAATAATTGAAAGTCGTCCTTGGTATTCTTAACGAAACTATAACTGCTTTTGATTCCCCTTGAATAAGGTCTAAAAACTTGTTTTCAAGTTTTTCAGGGCTATGGGCTTGTTGCATGTCCGTCGCAGATCAGTCTTCACTTTTAGGCGACTTTTCATATTTCTTATTTTCTTCGCTGTCTGGTCTTCTGTTAGGCGAAGATTCAGTTTTTCTTTTAGTTTTCGCTGCACTTCGGGCATAGCAGAAGCCTTTTCCACTTGTCCGCAGACAGCTGAGATTTGCTCATTGTCTCTTTTGGTGGTTAAAGTTCACAAAAGAAGATACTAACTGATTGCTTTCTTCGGTCATTTCTGATGGATATAGTGCCACAAAAATACCTAAACCGAATCGAATGTTTACTGCCGCTCGACAATAATGCATTTGCAATCAGGAAGAGGGGAAACACGAGTCAGAGACTCAGCACGGAGGGGAAGTTTTTATTAATACCAAATCTGTGACTCCCGACTCGGTTTTGCTACAAACCATGGCTCCATGAGTCACGGCTCGCTATTATTAATACCATCCCTTATCTAGCATAATGTTAAAATCAACAACTTCCAATAATGCACAACTGAAACATTTAAAAGTATCGAAGACGTATCGAAGGTTTATTTCAAAGTATTAGACATACTTCAATATCAGCGAATATCCGGATTATCGAGGTAGCGACGTTATCGATGTCCCATCCCCAGAGGTGACAAACCGAAAATTAACCAATTATAATCTGGAAGTTCCCAAGCGAAAGAATAGCTACACGAAGGTGTCGTAATACCTCAACAATAGGCTCGCTTTTCTGCCTAAAAGGATTTCGGAAGTATCTTTTTAGCAGAAAATATCCTACTTGACCTTGGGTTACCAGGTTTCCACATTTTACAAGCTTTTCCTTATTTCACACCTGTATTCTTCTGTCGATAATACTGGGTACGGAAAAACAATGTGCAGAAAATTGTAAAGTAGGAAGGCAATGCCAAAATAAGAGCTTTTACCTTAAAAATAAGGGGTCGCCGAAGCAATTTTACTACGCTGCCTGCGTCTACATTAAATCCGCCATGTTAGTGTCTCCGATTGTGAAACCATTTTGTGGCGTGTCAGATGTAAACAAAACGCCCGCTTGTACAGTAATAGTCACTGTAACTAGGTGTGTCTGATGTTCAATGTCGCATTTCTGTTGTGCCTAATGGATGATACCGAAGGCTCGCCTTGTATAGTATTAGCCGGCCACGATACGAGTGCTCTTGGAGAAGAGAGTCTCTGTTTTTGTTGACATACTTAACGTCATCAAGTCTAGCGATCAGTGGGGACTGATGGGCAAGGTGATAGGGGAATGTATTACTCATCTGATGAATAAGTGCAGATGGAGGCAGAGTTCGCACAGAAACTTAACAGAGGCCGTATTACGTCACCATTCCCGGTGCGTAGCATCTACAGGTCTGCAGTAAGAGAATGCAGCGGATGAATGTTAGTCGCAGTGGGCGGGTCCGTAAATAAACCAAAATGCAAGCACGGCCAGGCGAAGTCATACGCTCACAAAGTATAAAAGCAATATTCAATGTTAAAGTTTTGTAAAGAAGAGAAACGTAAATTTCTAACTGTTCCGTTACCTACGCCACGTTGATGTTTTTATGGTCAGATTGTACTCTACTCTCGTTCGGGCGTTACCTTTCCTGTTTAAACCTAGCTATGGCACACTAGAGACCTCGCTTGAAAACTGCACTCTTTCTTCAGACAGCTAGTACAATCCCACAACGAAAACATTACTACATTTGCGGGGCTCAATCTCAATAGTAAATGCAACTCGGAAGGGAGGTTGTTTTCTTTACTTGACTGTCCTACCGATGCTCCGCCAGCTTGTTCCGTAACTGTTTAGTTGTTCTTCCCACCGCGCGCACTCATATCGCGGCCGGCTAATACAAGGAGTACAGTACAGCACGCGCATGTAATGTTTAGTTTGTCATTGTGTAGCAGTACTCATTATTCGAGACAGCACGTACACGCTTGTTATGCGAGTTGCACTTCATTTTGAACTGGCAAATGAAGATGTTTTATGAAGTAAGATTTCAATTGTGTTTATGCAATGCTTCTGTTGTACTGCATCTGCGACCCCACGCTCCTAACCTCAAAATGCTTTCTTAGGTACTGCCTTTCTGCTCTATACTTTTCTGCAACTTCGGTACTTTCTATATACGGTGCTACTTTTTACCATTTTGTAATCTTATTTGTAAATCACTCAGCTTTGTAGGGATTGGACTAGGTACGGAGGGCGATTTAGCACCCCGACCTATGCAGATGTTTTGTGCCTACGTCCCCGGGAGGGAGGGATGAGGTGAGAAGAGAGAGCGTGTCCGGACCAGGAGTCACGACAGGTAGAGGACTGGGTCCCTACCGGTTACAGATTTGAACTCTTAGACCTGCACACCCTTTTACTCTGCCATGCACACGGCTAGACCACCTGCCGACACTTGCAACCCGAAACCAAGCAGATGAAAGGTGAAGTGAAATGAGAATTGAGATGAAATTGAGGAACAGGAAATTCGGGGGATGTAACGATCCTTCCCAGCATTCGCCTGGCGAGCCGGGGATACCCCGAGAAAACCCATAGCTCTGGAAGATTGGCCACGGTGATCGAACCCACGACCTCTCGAATGCAGGCCACAGACGTTACCGCCTGAGCCATCCGCTAGGGCAGCGGTGTAAGATGCGAAATTTTGTTCTATTCTCATATGTCGAAATATTTCTTTAGATAGAGGTAGAGATTGCAGATACCTTTTTAAAATGTTCACGGTTTTGGAGATTACAAACAGCAAATAGTTTGGTTTAAACCTCGGCTCCTTTTGTTCCCTTTATCCACCATCGGTCGTTTTAACGAGCTTATTTAGTATAACAGAAAGCGGAGTTTCTAAAAAATCTCCACCATTTCCATGCATTGCTTTAAATCTGATAAAAATTTAGGGGTTGTTACATATTACTGTGTAAAATAAAATCCTATACTGATACAGAGGAACATTAGATATACACAGGCAACTGTATAGGGTAGCAGTTACCCAGCAACACCTCTGCTGGACGCTGGCTAATGAATGGGAAACAATAGCAGCTGTTATAAATAGAATGGAGTTAGCAACGCAGGGAGGTGATTTTGGTCCAGGGTCGTGATTAGGACATACGAGGGTTACAATGCATTACAGTGAGTCATAGCGAGCCGATCCCAGGTTAACAAGGATGTACTAATAACCCAAAGAGAGATGCTATTACTGCTTGTGGCATTCCCCTCCCATTTTAAAGCAAATTTTCACATACTATCCGGTGGCTGTTTTAAAGTTCTTGGTTCATTAGTGCTTCATTACATGTTGTTAGTGTCATCAGTAGATGAAATATTTCGCCATCCACTGGTGAACAATATTTTATTATACCTCTACTTTTAGGGTAGTAAAATGATCATATTCAGTTAATTACTACATGTAAAAATCTTTCGTAAACCGCTTTAAATATTACGAAATAATGCAGAGAAAATTCTCATTTTAATATGTACAGTCGAGTGCAAAAAATCGTGACGATACTTTTGGTTATTTTTAGTGTTTTCCATTCTTGAATGTTGGCAGAATCTCCTCCTCATTTGTGCTCCGCGGCCGCCTTAGCTGAACCACCCTCTAATTGGTTTTAGCTGAAGTCCGATACGCTAGCATTACCCTATGAAGAAAGGTCAGGCCTAGCTGGGCGATGAAGGGGTGGAGAATCGGTAATGTCACCTGAATATTTGAAACAATATGCCTCCCAAAGACTCTCCATACTAGCCTCTGAATGAGTCCGGCTCTTATTGGTTCGGCAATCAAGCATTAACCTCTGTAACCGAATGAGGGATGGAAGGCGCGGCTAAGGCGTGTTAATTATTGATTGCCAACTTAAACCTCAATTCCTCAAATCGGCACGATGTTTTGCACTTGACTGTACGAACAAAAATGATAAGAGTTTTTGCAAATATCAGTATTTTTTATTTTATAAAAAACATATTATAAGATTTGAAAAAACTGCACCAATTATCAAG
Source organism: Deroplatys truncata (assembly GCA_030765065.1). NCBI lineage: Eukaryota > Metazoa > Arthropoda > Insecta > Mantodea > Mantidae > Deroplatys > Deroplatys truncata. Next base: position 660,711,981 of record CM060990.1, read on the forward strand.
CACTTATATGGCGTTTTCAAATTTACTTAAAAGTATTTGATAAGGCAGATTTTCTATATTTCAACATATTATTTAAAATGTGTAAGAAATTCATAAATTCGTGAACAATCAGAAAATTTGGATGCTTAGATTCATAAATTCACGAATTTATTCTTTGATTTAGTTTAAACGATAATTTCATAAATTTTCAGCTCTTACCAAGTTCATGTATATTTTTTTATCTATCAGCAAAAATTAAAATGTACAATTTAAAAAAAAATGAAATTATACAACGAAAGAACTACTGAGCACGTAAATTTTATTATCGCTTGTTCTTTGTATACATTAAAAGTGAGAGTTTTCAATCTATTAGTTTGGATGCTAGCATTCTTCAAAGGTGTGTACGAGACTTTGTTTTACCTATATAGCACGAGTCGTAAATGTCCAAAATGAATAGTTTGGAGTATCAACTATTTCACTAATAATTACAGATAAACCCATCGTTCCTATTCACTGTACTAACATCTAACGACCGATGTATCTTTCGGGGCGCTGGATTCCCTTTCAGTAGTATAAGTCCCGGAATAGCCAATTGGATTAACGATAATTCTGCCGCTAGGGGCCCTAGTGTCGCTAGTGTCGCTGTTAATCCGCGGATTAAGAGCGACGGCGACTGCTACGGTTCGGTTTGTTTTGTCTAATCGTGGGAAGCTTTGCTCCCTCCTTTACAGATTTTGAAGTTTACTCCTGTTTATATGCCGGTATTTCGGCATTATAGAGGCATATTTTATAGCAAACCGTGTACTTAATTCTAACATTTAATTAAGGTTTCTCGCTCAATCAAATTTAAATTTTGAAGTATTAGCTGCTTTGGTCCCATTAGTTCATATGTAATTTCTAACCCCGGTCGAGGAACAGAGGGGAAACATTTGGCTGTCGAACCATAACGAAAAACATTTATTTTAAAAACTTGGTAGCACTGGATAAGGCAAAGCAGTTTTATGTTAAATTACTAACATAAACAAGATTTTTATATACATACGTTGCATTCACTCGACTGTACTAGTGGTAATATCAGCAAGTCAAAAAAGTTGACAATGGTAAAATTGAAAACAGAAGGAAGTATCCTTAAGGGTACTAGGTACAAAGTTATTACTTTATAAAGACGCTAATAAATTTAGCTGAAATTTTTACTACAGATTTACACTATATAATTGCAGCAAAAACTTAAGTTTCATAGACTTAGTTACCAAATACTTCAAAAAAAATAATTTGAAAAACTGAGAATCGAGTCTCAAGTGAAATGCCCCATGTATGAAAATTTGGAAAGCTTATCTTCCAATTTTGGTTATCATTCCTCGAATACAGCTGTTTATAATATATATATATATATGTATATTCTTTTCATCATCGTCATCAACATCTGGAAGGTTGGCGTCCTGCTCCATTCCGTGTTTTCCCATAAACCTCAGACAATTGGCGATGAATGTTTGCTGGCGTAACATTTCTCGCATTCAAAGAAACGAATCACTGATCTGACGTCACAGTCGTTGGGCCTTCGATTGCTTTAAACATTTCGAAGCGCTCTAACAACAGAAAAACACAAACTGACGATCGCTCACAGCTACGTCTGTTTTGTTAATGAATGGAGGAAATGTTCGTGCATGCTCAAAATCGCGGCTAAAATATTAAAGCTATTTACTTTAAAAGTACTCCTCGTAGATGACAGTTTGTTGCATTTTTTGGCAATACGAAGATGCCTACTGCTCTGTCTGTTAACAGGATAGCTGTAATGTATTCTTGTAATACAATTTTATTCTTCTCTTTTTGTTTACTCATAAACCAGTGCCGAAGAAGGTAGGAACTCTTGGCAACAACGCGCTATAGCCTGCTGTTGGTATAGCGTGGTGACGTAATGAAAGTTGTGGAGGAACTTCTGGAACACACAGTATTATCTAAAACCAAGAAAGTCATGATAAAGCACAGAATTCGCTGGCCTCGTAGCTCAGTTGGTAGAGCCCCTGCATGCTGTGCGAGGGATCCCGGGTTAGATTCCCGGCTGGGGGTCGGAATTTCTCTCTAGCCAAGATAATTCCCTATTCTCACCAGAGTCTGGAGGTATAAATGTGTGACTACCAGAAATTCAAAGACAAGTTAAAAGGGATATGTAGCTGATTCGATGACTCTTCAGAAATACATTTATGGGCTAAATAATGCAATGCGGAACGTATTAAGACATTAACACACTATGATCTGTATATCTAAGGGTACAAAATGTATATTCCACTGGTCTTACCAAGGCACAACAGTGGCTAAAGATTGTGCACATGAACTCGGAGTTCTTGGCACTGAAAATATCTAACATACGTATTTTTAAATGGAGGGAAAAAATAGTCCGCAATTTGAAAGTAAGATACTGCGAGTTATTATTCAAGATAATAAAAGGCCAGGTTTTTGCAGCCATGCATTTAGGAGCAGAAAAAAATGGTTCATATATAAACCAGAGTATTCAGCTAGAATGTGTACCTCGCCCTCTTCAAACATCCCCTTTCCCACAGTCACCCTTAGATAATTCTACCTCTAGCTTACGCCATTCCAAAGGGTGGTCAAAGTGCAACACTGCCAATGTTACAAGTTCATAATCGCTAGGGGGGATCACTATGGCAGTTTCTATGAGGTTAATTTACCTTGTACTGTAGTCTATTTATGTTGAATACAGGATGAGTCCAGATGTAAACAACGGGCGCTTGCCTGCAGTGCTCGTACAGGCTGTATCAAAAGAACACGCGGAGACTGTCGAAAGTGAACGTTCTCAGTTTCTCACTTAAACAAAAGCTACCTTTCGACACCGCAAGAGATAATGGGTGTATACGAATAATGCACTTTTATCACTGTCTAATATATTTCTTACTCTGTATGCGAAGAGAACATAATGCCTACTACGGTATATTTCTTTAACCACTGTCTGTAGCCAGGTGGCACGTGCCAAGACATTATGTTCTTTGCATTGGTAACTTGAAATCAAGGGCTAGATCACTATAAACCGCCATCTAATAATCACAGTGGTTGTGGTTATCAGAAAGCAACGGAGGAATTCTCCTCAAGGCACATGAAGAAATGTTTTGCTTCTGGAAATCTCTGGAAGGAAGGAGTGACGGGAGGGACACAGGTGGGGTCCCCAACGTTTCCAGATATAACATCCTGAGGCTGGCGAAACCTCCCACAGGCCGACCTCTCCCCAGGGAGAGATCTCTCTGGGGCCCGTCCCACACCGAACGCCAGGGCAAACAGTTCCTCAAAGAAAACTCTACCGTTACACGCCTCGACCGCAGTCCACTCGCCTATTCCTTCCACTTTGAATTATGATAATGCTACGAAATTACGGAAAATGGGGACAGAAAAAATAGCACCATTACTTAATCCACCCAGCATTCGCCTACCAACCACGGAAATCGGCGAAAAAACCCAAGATCACAAGAGCCGGTCAAATGAGAATCGATTAGGGGACCTCCAGAATGCCAGCCTCGTACGTTACCGTGGAGCCAACTCGCTGGGTTTTGCTTCTTTTCCTAGTTGTTTTGATCTCGTGTTTATTAAAAATACATTTTTTTTAGAATTGTGTGAAACGAGACAAATCCTTTGATACAGAGATATTCCGTAGCTAAAACAAACATAATAATAAACTCTTGTCAACAATCTGTTTTTAAACTAAATAATCGCATTGCCTACATTCTGCCCTGTAACATCTATTTACTTATTTTAATAGCCTATTACCACTTTGAATCAACTGCATTATATGGTATAAATTTACAATATAAAGGCTAGACCCTCCCCACCCTGAGCGCAAACACAGATAACAGAGAGAAACAGAAAGACAAATATTGAATTTAATATTTGTGTTTTAGTAGCAGAGCTGCTTTCATACCGCGTATACGTTATTAAATATAATTCTGTAGAGCTATATTCTTCATCTTGTATAACGCAGAAACAGTGCCTCGCATTTTATCCCCGCACAAATTAACTTAAGCACAGGTCACTGAGTTTTAGAATATGTGAAATGTTCTGGAATATAAAGTCATAAACAGAATTATTAAGGCACTCAAAGAACTGTATTAATCTTTCCTCAAGTGGCTCATGCAAACTGGTTTATTAGCTTTTCCCCCCGTGCGAGGTGGCGCCGCGGTAACGTGAGGTCTCGGGTTTGTTCCCCGGCGCCTGCCCACTGTGACCTATGGGTTTTTCGTAGTTTCTCCGGGATCGATAGGCGAATGCTGCGGTGGATTCGCATATACCACAATTTTCCTTCCATCATTTCCCTTTAATTCCCTTTCCTTCTCAACTTTCAGATGTGCATTTAGGTTAAATTAAATAAAGCAAATAAGCTGAGCAAACACGAAGATAATAAATAAACCAGTATAATAATATATTTAAATGGTGATGTAAATAAATAATTCATATACCATAATTTTTAGGAAACCTATTGAGATAATTTATAAGTTGTGTAAATAAAATTGAATATATTTAAACTAATACTTATTGTATAGTTATCGATTAACTTTAAACAAACAGAAGTTAAATTGTGAATTGTTACAATTTGTAAGGGGATATACCACACACATATATAAGAATCGTACATAGTAATAATATAATTCACCAAGAAACATGTTAAAATATTTAACAACCAAGAATTGTACAAAGCGGATTGTAAGAGACGGCTGAGGTAGCAAATTCCAGGTAGAGCCCACCTTTCACCAAGCTAATGAACAGGGAGCCGGTAGCGGTAAGAAGAAACAGAAAGAGACAGATATAGAAAAGAAAGAGACGAATATATTGAATCCGCTTCCCGATGCGTCATGGGGACGCGTATGCACAAAACGTTGGAGTAGAATATTCCCATACATTGGTCTGAGGACCAATTAGAAATGTCGTTACATTTTGAGGCGCGGAGGTAAGCATCACTAGGCTTAGGTATATAAAGGGGAACAAAGCCCCAGATTTTCACTCTCTTCTAGAATCTCGTCGACACAAAGTGCTACTCTCTTGAAGACAAATGCACGTGTGTGCATATGGGTGGGAAGTCGTGTGCAGTTAATTTCGGTTCCTGATTTATTCTAATGGTGGGAATTGGTATAATGGGAAAAGCTAGCTGCCCATAAATATTTGAATTCATAATAATCCACATTTATTAAGGGAAATGCAGTATATTTTAATTTGCTTCACCTACGATAACCCTGAGATCCAAGAATTAGCTATATAGGTAAAGATTAGGAATGGTAAACACAGCCACCGACAAGCAGCAATAGCCGAGGATAAGAACACTGCAGCAGATATCAACCAGAGGAACGACGCTTTCCAGATGCTACTGATCAACGATTTACCGCTGCAAAATTAATAATCCAATAAATAATTGGGAATTATTTATTGATAATTAATTGACTAAGGAATGAATTAATTATAATATAAACAAAATGCTAGAGATTGTTTAAATAGATGCAGAACAATACACTTATTAAAACACTCGAGTATAGTTAAAATGTGGTGGATATCAATGCAAACAGTTCACTGGTTACCACTGAGTAGTAGGTAAAGTATAGGAGTAGCAGCAGTTACTTTGGTCACTGGATTTCCAGTATGTTTAGGAATAAATTTTAGTTTTAGTATTTGATGTTAATATTATTTTCTAATTTACATCTAGACTCTTAGATTCTCTTCTAATTCTTTTTCTCTCTTTCCTTCCTTAGTGACTGATATTTAATTATTTTTGTGTAGTTTGTAGTTATATCTGGAAAACAAAGATTGCTAGAACCGTATGTATTTTGAGTTTTTGAGAAATACATTTACGGTTAAGTTCCAGTATGGTGACCTGGGTGCTGGGATTCTATATTCAGATTTTATTTATTTACTTGTACTTTTAATGGTACATGGTGGTGCCGACAGTTGGCGCGGATGCATGCTCAATGGAAAGTGACTCCCCGTTGACACCAGAGGGCTGCTTGTTTGATGGGTCGTTTATCGCTCTCTCTCGGCAGCTCCAGCAGTGGGAGGGGTCTGCGAGCTTGGACATGTTATGGACTTCCGCGCGTCTCTGGCCTGTCTGCTTACGGCCTGTAGTAGTCTCGACACCTGTCTCTTTCTGTTGTGGGGTGGTACATAGATCTCTGTAGGTCGCGTGCACGAGATATCCCCCTCCAGTGAATAACCCTTACTATGCCTTAATTCCCGTGAATTCTTTATTTTTAATTTTATTATAGTTCAGGGTAAACTGCTATCGCAGTATTTCGATGATTTTGTTGCTGCTGTGTCTTTTTGCTACATAACCTTTCATTACATCGTTGAGAGCTCAAGTGCTTGTTACTGGGGGAATCTTGGGTTCATTTTGTCACCACAGTGCTATATCATTTATTCTTTTTTATTTTTAAATTCATGACATAGCACTGACAAATAACTATTGAGCAAGACGGCTCCACGGTAACGTATAGGGCTTGCAGGGAGGCCACGGATTCGATTCCCGTTGGGTTGGTCACTTTCACCTTGGTTTCGTTTAGTGTTTTTCTTGGTCGGTAGGCGAATGATGGGTTGGTTCCTCTTCTACCACGAATTCCCTATCCATTTCACCTTTCACATGTTTCAACGTTAAAGAACCAGGCGACGTGATTGGTGCGTTGCGGCGGAACGGTAAAGTTTGCTCTATATAAGGATTTATCCGTGGAGCTTGGCTGACCGGCTGCTGCCCCTTCGGTGGGCTCGTTTCTGTGACCCCGAGTTAATGGCGTAGGCAGGCTCGCGGCAGCGACAGAATTGGTGTCATTCTGGAATCGTTACGGATCCCGTCCTAGCTTGCGCGCAACATCGGATCTGTCACTCTTCGGGTCTCTCCTTCATCCTTTCCTCCCAGAGGTCACGTAAGACGGAAATGGCCTACTAGTGGCCTACGTGTGGTATTCAGCTTCATTGACCCGAGGCCCCTCTTCGTCTTACTATCTGGCTATCCTACTCAAATAGATTTCTTATTTTGAGTTTTCCGTTTAAGTATTTGAAACCATTTTAATTCTTAAAGAAAGACTTGCTGCTGGAAAAATGTGTAGCTTATTAAAGAAACACAAAAGAGATAAAAAAATTTACAGAAGCATATGGAAAGGTGTCAAAAGAAGGCTAATAGACATCAGCCCACATGAAATTCAACCAGCTTGTAAAATTAAACTTCTCTACGTCTAGTAAATGAAATAAAACTGAAATGCGGTATTAAGACATTGTATACTTAACTTAGGAAGAAAGGAAAGATCAGAAATGGCAGTTATACTGGGGGACTGGAGAGCAATGAAAAGACTGACGATTCTGGCAGGAGAATCTGACTAGTTTGTGGTTTGGAATAATGCCTGGGTACCTACATATTTTGGCGGAATCCTCACACTGGGAGAACCAGCGAACAATTAAATTTACAGAAAAATTTGTAAGTCCTACTAGAAGAAGATTGGCATGCTGGGCAAAACATGGGCACTTTCCTGGCTAAAGTGCGCGAAGACAAGATCAAATTTGTTCAGTTACCGAGAGGCAATTTATGTACGTTTATTTCTTTCTTTGTCTTCTATTTTCCTTTGCTTCGTTTTGCCACCTTTAACTTATGTATTAAATATGCGCATACGGTCAATGACTCATGTACTAACTATTTGTGTAATAACTTTAATAATTTGATACCAATAAGGATACCTTATCTATCTATGACTTTTTCCACGTTGAAGTTTGCTTTATTGAAGAAACGTGCGATTATAATTGTTATATTATGTTGCTGCACACATATACACTGACGTACATAAAAGGTGACCCATTCTCCTAGATCACCATAGCGTTTTCCCCTCCATAAGATTTCCAAATTCGGGTAACAAACTTTTTACTTCATCCTACCTGTATTAGTTCTTTATGTGACTGACCTGAAAAACAATCCAGGGACATATAAGCTAATCAATAACGCTGTTTATAATCTATGTAGAATGAAGGGGTAATTCGGATACCACCTATATGAAAGGGTTTCGCTACGAATGGTACGTCGTTCTACGTGGTATAGTGGTTACCATCCTAGCCTCTAGTACCCGAGGTCGTGGAGGACGATGGATTTTTTTGGGCGTAAAAATCTTTAGAATGGCTTCCTTCGGAAGGGAAGTATAACCGGTGGTCACGTGTCGTATATTTACGGCACGTAAAAGAACCTCAAGCCTGATAAAGAGTCCTAGGAGCAAAATTATCGATCTTTCACGCCCAATATAAAATGGGATGCTAAGGAACACATCAGTTAAAAGCGGTCTATAAATAAAAATAAATTTTATTTTATGATTGGTACACAAGGAAAGGCTAAACCAATTACAATATAATTCGGCCTTCAAGAGGAAGGGGTGAAGAATTATTTGCATGTGTGGTTAAACTGAACGAAAGCTACGACATTTACACATATGAGAGCTTTTAGCGACATGGAGACGAAGGTTAAGTTGTCGCTACTAAATGGTAATAAGAAAACGGTAGTGTAGCATGAAAATATAAGGTTTAAACTGTAAGTTACCCTTCGGCAGTTCGGTCACACTGGGGGAGGTGAAGTACCGTGAAAATCCAGTGGTAGAATTATAGTCGAAAAACGGAGATGACCGCGCTGGTAGTGGGTGGGGTTAGATTTTGTCAGTACCAAAATAATCAGCTCCATTTCATAATGGACCACATTTTATGAACGCAGCTATACACATTTGATTGAATCCAGAATAAATAACGATGAATTAAAGCTTTCAAATCTGATTCAGTGTTCCAAATAAATAACGTCAGAAGGTTCTGCAGTTAACTACAGCACAATTTAATAGCACTCAGTAGATATGAATCTGCAGTTAATTACAATGTAACCGTATAGCAGGACTGGAAATGTTTATTGCATTCGCTTACGAGCATCTAACCATCAGATATTCGCGAAATTATTTAGATGATGCAAATGGGAGTATAACAAGCGAGTTAGCTAATCGTTTGTTGTTTATAGGTCCTATTTTCAATCTATAACCTAAACGATGCTCGGAGCAACCAATAAAGCTATAGGCAATATTGTAAATACATTTTGTGCTATAGTGTGACCAAGAGTATGAAAACCAAACAATTTAATGTGGTTTTACAACACAAATTGAGTAATGTAATACTTTCTTACGTACAATCATGCTGTTTCTTTAAACTGGGAATCTGTTTCAATTTACTTGAATGGTACAAGAATCTTCTGTGGAAATCTGTTATTTCATTAAATATACGCTTCAAATTTATAACTTTTGAAGTCTAAATAAGGTATTCTATCCGCATATCAAACGATTAAAATAAGAATAGCACACAAAACGAGGGTCCACCTGTAGCTTACGGCACTAAAACAATGATCTTGTGGAATTAGAATTACAACCATCGACTTCTTATGAAGGGAAACTTCTTTGGGGAATTATTACATTCACACGGGATTCTCTATCCACTATAGCATATCTTTATATAAATTCAACGAACTAGTCTTACAAAAGCTTATTATTCTATCTACTCGTTAATCCAGATCAATTTTCATTACACTTTACTGAAGTACACCTGCAAAGAAAGGGTTACAGTGGTTAGCTATCAAGCAATATCAATCAAGAGACCTTTAAAGAGTTTAAATATGTTATAAGTTTTATGACTACTGTTAAATAAAGAAATCTGCAAGATTTAGGTGAAATACACTAGCTTCGCCTCAAAATGTTCATTGTATTTTTCCGAGCGTGTGGCTACACAAATCTAACGTTTCTTTGTACTTCGAGGGGAAGAACCTAGTTCAAGAGGAAGTAGACGCTGTAGGCAACGGTCTCTTTCTACCGTTTACCGGAGAGCCCATGAAGTCCGGAGGCGAGTAGTAAATATATATATACGTGAACGTCAGTGTGCATTTTACACAGTTTATCGTGATTCCTCGCTAAGGGAACAATAGTATTCCTATTCAGAAAAGGTCGCTAAATTTAAGCGCCGCACCACTATGTGACTACAAAGTGATTTGCGTGGAATATTTATACAATTTATAAATAATTTAATATTTGTCAAGTGGCTATTTCAAGTTAATGGAACCTAAAGAACGGTGATAAATCACCGAGATATTAAGTAACTAGCCGGATCAGATATTAGTGAACCAAGCGAAAATCGTGGGAATGCGGCGTTAAAGAATCCCATGCGTTAGTGACAACAAGAGAATCTTGTAGGATTTCTAGCATAAACACGCGCCGGAGTGAGAAAAGTGAATACAATGTTATTTCTAGACAATATCCTTGTGTTACCACTCCTGTACCCTACCCTGACAATTCCAGATCGAGTCGCCGACAGTTGAACCCTGAGATGATGAGTCCTTCCTAAATGACATCGGTGACCCCTACTACGTGACGGCGAGATTTACGACGACGCAGGTAAGAAGGCTACGACGACGAAGACGACGAACGAAGAGAACAACTACAATTTATTGACGCTCTAACTGTTATGGTCCTTAGCGTCTCATTCTATGTACACTACGTGATCAAAAGTATTCAGACACCTGGCAGAAAATGGCGTACAAGTTTGTGGCGCCCTCCATCGGTAATGCTGGAAGTCAATATGGTGTTGGCCCACCCTTAGCCTTGATCACAGCGTTCACTCTCGCAGGCATACTTTCAATCAGGTGCTGGAAGGTTTCTTGGGGAATGGCAGCCCATTCTTCACGGAGTGCGGAACTGAGAAGAGGTACCGATGTAGGTCGGTGAGGCCTGGCGTTCCAAAACATCCCAAAAGTGTTCTATAGGATTCAAGTCAGGATTCTGTGCAGGCCAGTCCATTACAGGGATGTTATTGTCGTGTAACCACTCCGCAACAGCCCGTGCAGTATGAACAGGTGCTCGATCGTGTTGAAAGATGCAATCGCCATCCCCGATTTGTCTTTAACAGTGGTTAGCAAGAAGGTGCTTAAAATATCAATGTAGGTCTGCACTGTGATCGTGCTACCCAAAACAACAAGGGGTGCAAGCCCCCTCCAGGAAAAACACGACCACACCATAACACCACCACCTCCGAATTTCACTGTTGGCACTACACACGCTGGCAGATGACGTTCACCGGGCATCGCCATACCCACACCCTTGCATCGGATCGCCACATTGTGTACCGTGATTCTTCACTCCACACAACGTTTTGCCTCTGTTCAATCGTGTAATGTTGACGCTCCTTACACCAAGCGAGGCGTCGTTTGTCATTTTCCTGCGTGACGTGTGGCTTATGAGCAGCCGCTCGACCATGGAATGCAAGGTTTCTCACCTCACGCCTAACTGTCATAGTACTTGGAGTGGATCCTGATGCAGTTTGGAATTCCTGTGTGATGGTCTGGATAGATGTCTGCCTATTACTCTTTGCGACCCTCTTCAAATGTCGGTGGTCTCTGTCAGTCAACAGACGAGGTCGGCCTGTACGCTTTTGTGCTGTACATGTCCCTTCACGTTTCCACTTCACTATCACATCTGAAACAGTGGACCTAGGGATGTTTAGGAGTGTGGAAATCTCGCGTACAGGCTTCTGACACAAGTGACACCCAATCACCTGACCACGTTCGAAGTCCTTGAGTTCCACGGAGTGTCCCATTCTGCTGTTTCACGATGTCTAATGACTACTGAGGTCGCGGATAATGAGTACCAGACAGTAGGTGGCAGCACAAAGCACCTAAGATGAAAAACGTATGTTTGTGGGGTGTTCGGATACTTTTGATCGCATAGTATATATTGGGCTTGCAAGACCGGAAATTACCAGGTTTGAGTTTCTTTTACGTGCCGTAAATCTACGACATGGGACCACCGGCTTTTCTTCCCTTCCGAAAAAAGCCATGCTAAGGAATTTTACACCAGAAAAAGTCCATTTCCTCCTCCGAATTTGAACCCGCGACTTCGGGAACTAGAGGCTAGCATGGTACACTCCATGATAAGGTGAATACAGTAGACTAAAGCCAGTCAGAAAAAACGGATCGCTGTGATAGCTTTGATACTCCATGCTCTTTTCGTGACAACGGAAGAAGGAAAGAAAAAAGAAAAAAACGCATAGCGACTTAACTATGAAAGAAGTGCAAGCAAAACAGACAAAGAACCGAGAATATCTCGAAAGTGGTTAAGGCCACAAAAAGTATTATTTGACATAAATTGTGTGCTTTAACGAGGTTTACATTTTTGTATCTCATACCAGTCATACAACACTCATTCAGAATGAAGCAGACTTCACAGGCTATTCGCAGAAAATCCAAATTATATTTTATTTATCATGCATATATGTTAAACATATTTCGCAATAACGATGTTTAAACAACGTTTAGGACTAACGTTGTTAACTCATTTCAAAAACAATGTTTACTTCTAAACGGCGTCTAAATCGCCTCCATGTTCAGTTACTGCTTAACAGATGGTTTAGACAGTGTTTAACCTTAAACGCAACTATTATTTTCGCACGAGGTACGGAACAAGAGTAGAAAAACAACATGGTGATAATGCGATTCTTTGATGTCGTTGCACAATATGAAGGAATTTTATACCCAGAAAAGAAAAGAAGGGTGATACGACCGCGAAGAGTGCCCAGAATCCGTTCTCATTGCTTTTAACACTTTAACGGAAGGGAATTCATAGCAAGATTTAATCAAAATCCAGATGCATATGCCATAAACGAAGTACAGTCGGGTGCAAAAAAAACACGCCGATATGAGGAACAGCGGTTTAATTTGGCAATCAATAATTAACGCGCCTTTGCCGCGCCTTTCATCCCTCATTCGGTTACAGAGGTTCATGCTTGAATGCCGAACCAATAAGAGCCGGACTCATTCAGGGACTAGTATGGACAGCCTTTGGGAGGCATATTGTTTCAAACATTCAGGTAACATATACCGATTCTCCAACCTCCTTCATCGCCCAGCAAGGCTTGACCTTTCTTCTTACGGTAATGCTAGTGCATCGGACTTCAGCTAATCCAATTAGAGGAAAGATCACCTAAGGCAGGCGCGGAACACAAAGGATGAGGTTCTGCCATCGTTCAGGAATGGAAATACTTGTGCCTTTCGTACGCTATTTGATTCTTCCTGTGTTTTTAACAGTTGTGTGACAAAAATGCGCTTTAACATGTGTTAAAATAATCTAACCTGACCCTAACTTGAGCAACATTCGGTGCATTTGGCTTATAATATGTATTTCAGCATTATTTAGTACCCTTCCTCCGGGGTTAATACATACTAGTTGGTTTCTTATTGGTGGAAAATTTTAATAGTGAAAGGGGATTTACCACATATATATGTGCATACACATAAAGACATATAAATCAATATCAAACAATAATTGTACATAATAAGATAATTCACCAAGAAAGATGTTACAATATTCAGCAGCCAAGAAATGTAAAAAGCAGATTATAACTTAGATAAGTAAGAGACGGGCAAGCTAGCTAATTCCAGGTAAAAGATAATTCTAGGTAGAGCCCACCTTTCACCAAGCTAATGAGCAGGGAACTGGAAGCAATAAGGAGAAATAGAAAGAGACAGATATAGAAAGGAAAGAGACAGATATATTGAATCTGTTTCCGGGCGCGTCACTAGGGCGCGTATGCGAAAATCTTTGGAGCAGAATATTTTCATACTTAATCAGGTAACACGGCCTGAGGACCAATTAGAAATGTCGTTACATTTTGAGGCGCAAAGGGTAAAAAAAGGGGGAAGAAAGCCCCAGATTTTCACTCTCTTATAGAATCTCGTCGACAGAGTGATACTCTCTGGACGACGGATGCAGTGTGTGTATGCAAAATGGTGGGAAGCGTGTGCAGATAGATTAGGCTCCTAATTCATTATTATGGTTGGAATTGTTACAGTGGGAAAAGCTAGCCGCCCATAGGTATTTATTTGATGATAAACCGCATTTATTTAAGGGAAATGCAGTGTATTTTAATTCGCCTCAACTACAAAAACCCTGAGACCAGTGAAATTAGTTAGATAGGTAATTTATTAGGAATGGAGAAATCAGCAACCGCTGAGCAACAGTAGCCGGAGACCAGGACACTGCAGCAGAGGGCATCAACCAGAGGAACAACGTTTTCCCGCTACAATAAAATGAAGTGTGATCAGGGTTTTCTCTATGTAATAAGCCAGGAATTACCTAAGCTCATTTTTAATGAAATTTCATGCAGTGAAAGCAAATGTAATGTAGAGGTTATTGTGAAGTGTAATTCATTAGTTTATTCTGCCGTTTGAAAATTGGTGGCTCTGTTTAGAACGTTGAATTGATGTCTGCAGGCGTGATAATGCATTGCTGCACCTGAATGAAGCAAGAATGTATTACTGCACACATGGTTGGTATGCACATCCATAAAATACATAGACCTTATAAATCGTACATTACCGTAAAATATTGGAAATATGCTGACGAAATAATACGTTTAGTAACGCATTTTGACAATCCACAATTTAAGTGAATAGAGCTAAATGTATGACAAAGTACATGAATCAGATGCTTAAGTGTGAGTATTGGCAGACAGAATGCTGAAGATCCATTAGAGCAGTTCATCAAACAGGATGTACTTACTACCAAACCTTCATTTTTGTGCATTTGCAATTTGACAAATTAAATTGATGGAATTAATTGTTCTTTCACACAAGCCGTGTGTTGGACGGGGTTGGAAAGGTAGAATCAGATGACTGAAAAATTGAATGCCATAGCCGGGATTTGAATCACGGATCTCCCGGTCTCCGTCCGGTTGCTCTAACCACTGAGCTACCATGGCAACATGCCGACACGACATTAAATTCTCCAGCTGACTCGCATTTTTCCCGGTAAACCACAAGAAGATCTCAAATTGTATTGAGATGTCATACCCCAATGGCGACTTACATTCTTTGTAAGTACATAAGTCCCGGGCTTTTTAGTTTCAACCACTATTAGGTCAATTAATGGAATTAATTGTTCTTTCACACAAGCCGTGCGAGTCAGTTGGAGAATTTAATGGCGTGCCGGCATGTTGCCATGGTAGCTCAGTGGTTAGAGCAACCGGACGGAGACCGGGAGATCCCGGCTATGGCATTGAATTTTTCAGTCATCTGATTCCACCTTTCCAAATTAAATTGAGTTTTATTTATGGACGCTCCTTAACTGCTGTGGTCCGTAGCGTCCCATTCTATATTGGGGGTGAAAGACCTGTAATTTTACTCAGAGGCCTCTTTATTAGGCTTGAGGTTCTTTTACCTGCCGTAAATTTACGACAAGGGACCACCGGCTTTACTTCACTTCCGAAGGAAGCCATGCTAAGGGTTTTTTACGCCCGAAAAAAATCCATAGCCCTCCACCAGGTTTGAACCCGCGACCTCGGAAACTAGAAGCTAACATGGTAACCACTACACCATGGAGGACGATTTGTAATTTGACACCACATAATCACATTTATAGCATTTTTCAGGTTCAGTAAGCAACTGCTTGAATAATATATATTTATATACATTTACATATTACAAATTAATATGACAAATTTGTGCTTTGTAAACTGTAAATTACGCTTTTAAATTGTTTAAACTATGTGTTGTTACATTTTATACTGTTATTTTTAGAGCGAGTGGTTTGGTAATATTCTACCTAAAACTCACTTAGTATTTCCAAAAGAGTTGCTCTTTCAATAGTGCTGAAATTTTCAAATCTTCAGATATTTTGTTTTCCGCGGCGTTGTTAGAAAAAAGACTGTCGCAATTCCCCAAACCTTTCTTCTGCTACCTCCGGAAGCAAACGCCGCGTGGTGTCGAAATTCGAAAACTTTAAATTACGATGTTGCCGCGTTCAATTTCGGGGCAGATGGCGCTTTAAACGCTCCTTAGCTGAAAACTGTAGAGACACGGATTTAGCAATGCAAAGTTAGACAACGTTTAAACTATGATTAAGTGAACAATGTTTAAGTCCTTAAACAGGGCATCGTTTTTACAAGCGGTCCGTAATATTGTGAGCGTTTGCGCGAGGCTACCTGAGGGGCGCCGGTGACCGCCAAACGACCCGGCACCCGGGTGGGGACTTCGACTGTCCATCGGAACAATAGCCATTGTGTGCCGCTTACCTGTTCCAGAACATTTCTAAGGTATTCTCTTTCTATAACCTTATGCTTTGTATGCGAAGGTTATATAAGGGACTGCACTTGCCCGAAATCCAGTTAAGTATTTACTTACGAAGTGAAAAGTGGACAGAGGAAGTGCAGTTCAGTTGTTAGTTGTGACTCAGAAGTTCATTTGTTATTCGATTCAACGGATCGGTTGTGTTCTGTTCTGAGTGCGTGTCAAAAATGTCTCAAGTGTAAAGTTAGTGCTACACTGAGCACTTAAGTGACAAAGTGTGTATAGCAGCAATTGGCGTTTGTATTTTTTACAATATTTTACTCAAAATCATAGGAGCCAATTTAGAAACGAAACATTTTCCATGTAGGGTAGTTTAGGGTGGGCTATTTTCTTGAAATCTTCGTTTCGTATTTTTGGAAGAAATTGAACTTAAATAAAAGGTTTGATGATTGGTATTTTTGAGCTTTTTGAAAAACTGAATAATGGCAGCGCTTTAAAAAATAACAAAAGTACTGAAAATTTTAAACCAATAATAAGGGATATCTTGGATACGGCTGGTGCCACAGAAAAAGTTATTTTAAATAAATTGTGTGTTTTAGAGAGATACATTTTTTGTGAAGTAAGATTTTGTCTATATCTTATGGTTTATAAGTTACATGAAATCATATGAAATTCCCTCCGAATGAGAAGGATATTTTATTAAATTATGTACATAAAGCATGTAAATTACTTATATATGCGACATTTTAACCAAAATCCTTAGAGCTATTTTTGAGAAAATTAAGCATTTTCCATGTGAAGGGTAACTTGGGGTTAGGGAAATTTCTTTGAATATCTTTGTATCGCATCTTTCGAAGATACTGAGCATAAATACCAACTTGGTATTTTTCGGCATTTAGTTAGCAGATAATTCTGTTCATAAATATGTGAGGCATTTCTAAAAGTGCTTTGTTTTGGATTAATCGGCTCAAATATGTATTTCTATTAAAATGTCGACATTAAATTTAAACCATGTGTATGTAAAAACACAGGAATTTATTAAACATGTCCTCTATCATAATTTTGCGTCATTGGCTTTTTTTATGAGCAGCTACTCGTCCTGGAAGCAGAAAGTTTGCTTCTCTGCTAATGCAACAAATGGGAAAACTTCAATGAAACTTTCTCCATTGACTTTCTCTTTTATTCTCACAGCAATCTTATCGAGAACTTGTTCATTGCGGTGCCGGCAGCCAAAGAACAGATATATCCATCCTGCGGCACGTTCGCGTTCATTATGAATGAAATACGTATAGATTCTCCTGGTCGCTTGGGGCAAATTGTGTTCAGAATAGGTCAAACGCGATGATGAAAGTGATACACAAGCATTAGATTAGAACGCGTGCATGCTGAATATTCCAGAATAGATATGCTAATCCAAACTGACAGTGCCAGATGTTTCACGATAAAATTTATTTGTTTCTCAAAAGACGAAGAGAGGCAGAAAAGTCAAGATCTTTCTTTCCCCTTACTGCGCTTTATTGCCTTACTTCCGTTCCAATTTTGTTTCTTCCTTGGAATTTACAAATCACCCGTCAGCTACATGCTTCTCGCGTTCACAACATTCGTACGTCTACTGCATTACGAGAAATGTTTGGAAATGTTATAATGTTACGCTGTGTCGGTAGGCCACCCTATAATACGCTGATTGTATGTGAGGTAACCGAAATGTTAGGCATATGTGCATAATACTTCAGCGACTCGTGATCTTAGTCGCCAAGAGAGATGGGTCAACGGCAACGTCTGTGAACCGCATTCTGGAGGTCTCTGATTCGATTCCCGGTGGCCGCCTACACTGACCATAGGATCTTTTCCCTTTAATCTTTCAGGCAGTGTCTCCAGGTTCCGTAGTACGTCTGATATCTAGAGTGTATGGACGCTGCGCTTTGGAAAGATTTCTCCCCGCCATCGACAAGGCGCTTTGGGCTGCCTACATGGGGCGTTTTTGTCGGTCCCTCGCGGGATTCCGCGTCTACTGGCCTAGTGCGGGTGTTTCGATTGGACTTCCGCGTTTCCGTAATCCCGTTTGCCTGCGAACCTGTGACCTCCTCCTTCATTTCATCCCTGCCTCCCGGGGGTGTAGCTACAATAGACCTAGTTGGTCTCAGTGGCGAGTAAATACCTCGTACATCATTACCTTACTCGGCAGCGCGCGTAGCTCCCCTATTTAGGGGATGGTCTAGGGCATCTAGGATGGTCAACTCATATTAATCACATTTTTAAAACCATTACCACAAGCCTATTTGTTAAGAATTTTAAACCACAGTTTCACTAAACATGTATTAATGAAGGTGTATTGTGCATATGTTTATTCCTATTTTAATTATGGCATTTGGGGGTTAATCATCCTTTAGCTGCTTAAGATTTTTATTTTGCAAAAGAGGGCTATTAGGTTAATTTGTGGAGTTAATTCTACGCACCACTGTAAGGCAGTTTTAATTGACTTTATTTCGACTTACCCATTGATGCATGTGCTAAATTGAGTGTAATATGTTAAAGAGAATTTAAACGTTTTTACAGTTTACCCAAACATACATAACTGCTCGACGCGAAATAGTCGAAATTTATATATTAACAAATTTAAGTATACAAAAATTCAGAATAGTTAACTTCTGTTAACCTAAACTAATAGTTAACCTAACTTAACTTAACTTTAGAGGACTATATGGACTACACATGTATTGGTGGTTAATCCATTATATAGTGTAAACTATTTATTTAATGTACTTTTTTAGGGTTTATCTTATTGACGTTGCTATACTGTAATATGGAGTGAACGATTCTTCACGCAACCGGTTTCGCGGCGTGCGGCCGGCCGGCGGGTGTGGTTGCTGTGTCGGCGGTGCGGTGACAGGAGTCCGCAGTAAACATAGTACGGTTTGTCGCCTAAGTTATTTACATCATACATAACGTAAACACTTATAAAGGTAAATTACTCACGCATATTAAGCAAGGAGATGCTGAAACTGCCTCCCTTCGTTGTTCAATCATTTCTGACACCTGCTTAGGAAACTCCAGCCCCCCCTGAGAAATGGAAGCAATTTCTTGACGAACGTTTCTTTTAAGTTCGTCTAAAGTGTGTGGATTTGTTTTGTACACTTTCTCTTTTAATACCCCCCAGAGATAAACATCGCAGGGGGTTAAGTCGGAGGAACGAGGGGCTATATGTTGTTTGTGATAACTATCTTGAAAAACGTCATGGATTTCCTGTAATGAGAAGTTGACTGTATGTGCTAATTGTACAAGATTTCAACTCGTACTGAAGCCTCGCGCAGCAGAGGGGAAATATAATCCCCGCCTCCGCCAACATAGCGGATTGCTGCCGGCCGGTCCCGCGGTTGCGTCAAACATTGCTCACTCAGTAGTTTCTGGCAATAAAGTCCATCCATCCATCGCCCATACCTTTTAACACCTTCAAAGCAGCATATTAGATTTTACGGCCCCCTGTATACAAAAAGCATTTTTAGAAAAACGTGTAAGTGTGTGTCTTTGAAAAGCATAACTCAGAAACGAAAAGTCCGATAAACATCAAACTTGGTTAAGTACCTTCAAAAGATGCGATAAAAAGATTTTCAAGAAAATGCCCCCACCTCAAACTACCCTTTACATGAAACATTTGAAGTTGGTTGTTGCTTCACGTATGGAAAGCCAATTTGAAGTAGGAGTTGTATTGTAGTTCTAATGTTTGGGAAGCCTTCGCCCCTTATTTAAAAATATTAACTTGGTAACTTGACTGTTTCTTTAAATATTATTTACTTATGTTTGCCTCGGCTGCGTCAGTATTATGGTTAGAGACATGAATGTCTTAGCAGGGCGTAGTGCGACTAAGAATGTAGGCTTACACAGACTTAAGTTTTTCTTCACTCCATTTATTAATGCTTGACACGATTTAAATAACACTTCACTGGTATAGAGAGCTGTGAGATTCTTTTGTTAATTACTTGCACTTTTTAACACGTAAACTATTTTCGTTTCACACTGAATACGTATTAAACTTCTCGAGGACGCATTTTCGCGTCCGGTGGAGCACTGTCTACAAGCAACTGAATTGATTTCTACCACCAAAATTTGAAAATTTCTGTACTTCAAGTCTCTGATTGGCTAATCCCAGTCCAATATAATACCTTCATTTTACTAAAGCTTTTTCTATTTGTTGATTGGCTATTTTTAAACTGTCTCAAAATTTACATTATTGTTGCTCCAATAATGACTAGTAGCATTTAAACTTTTAAATTCATTATTGCCTCAAGATTACCTCATTGTTAGCAACTTTTAACCTATTATTCTCACAGCTGCTACATTATTAAATTACGTAATACAATTCACATAACGTTATTGAACATGTATACAATAATACAAACATTTACAGTGACTGCAATATACACTTTTTATATATTGTTACATACACATATTGTTTTAAGGCGGACTGTTATTGAATTTACATATTATATAATTAGACTGAAATTATTTAAGTGTTATAAATACTGTCTGACATTCTACGAAACCTTATTTTCTAAAAAATGGCTGAGGATTTCGATTAAAATACTATATATTATTGATATTTAGGTTAAAAAGGAAAATGTATATCTTGAATTTTCTGGGAATAGCCTTTGAAGTCCTCTTCATACAGAAGGAATTTTGTATAATCTTGTATAAGTAGTAAACGTTAAGCCATAGACGAAAAGGTACTACACAAGAAATGTAGATCTCTTTTAGCCACACAATTTATTTCAAATAACTTGTTCTGTGGCATCAAGCATTCCCAAGGTATCCCTTATTAATGGTTCGAATTGTTCAATATTTGCTCATTCTTTAAAATCCTTTCAACATTCAGTGTTTCACACGATTTGAATGGAATTTTAAAGCGTCCAGCGAAATGTACAATCCAGCTAATTCTGCAAAGATTTATTTGGATTAAAATGCAGCAGATTGAAAAATAAACTTTAGTAAGAATAATTTGTATACTCACTAAATAAGCGATAAAGGTTAGACAAAGTCACGTGAATTTAACACATCTGGGTTTTCATTTTAAAGGTATAGAATATAAAAATATACACACCAATGAAGGAATCTGTTGTACGCGATATAGCACTGTTTCCTCGACTTCTTCGGTAACAATTCTATAATAACCTTCTTCGCTGCTAGCAAAATTGTTTCCCGTTCTTCTAAAACCCTTCCGAGCCATTGAAATAGCACTAGTCTGCATGATATCGGATGACTGCCAACTAATAGGTTATTCTGACTCACTTTTTTATGCTGATTTCAGAACTGCTTTTAGTTTTTTTTTCTATCGCGTACGTTTTTTCAGAACTTCACTTCAAAAATATAGAGATATAGCGATATAAAGATATTGCTTCCACCACTACACATAAAATTGGGCTTGATGAGGCAGTTTGTAAGGGCTCTACCACAGGATGGACCCTTCTTCAAGTACCTTTCCAAGAAATTTCCCTTCATTACACAAGACAAATTAAAGCCTGGAGTTTTTGTTGGTCCTCTAATAAAGAAATTGATGAAGGATGAAGATTTTGAGAAGACAATGAATGAGAGAGAAATAGAAGCATGGACCGCCTTCCGATCAGTTACTGAAAACTTCTTAGGCAATAACAAAGATCCTAATTACAAGGCCATTGTCGAAACAATGTGGAAAATTTCAAGAAGATGGGTTGTAACATGAGTGTAAAGGTACATTTTCTGCATTCACATATCGACTACTTTCCAGAAAATCTGGGACATTATAGTGAAGCGCAGGGTGAACGTTTTCACCAAGATATTAAGGAAATGGAGAGGAGGTTCAGGGGAGATGGAATGAAACTATGATGGCCGACTACTATTGGATGTTGAGGAGGGACAGTCATCTTCAAGAATCTGCAGGGAAGTCAAAGAAGAGAAAGTTTGAAAGAAATTAAATGAAACACTTTGGCTTCTTGTTTTGTTAAAATGTAGTCATGAAGTAAACTAGATGAGTTCTTGAGAGTATTTCTAAACTATTTCTTGAATAAAAACTTACCTTGTGTGAAATGGTATTTGAATACTTTTCTATGCTCATTAGTAAAATTGTCAAAACATTACTTATTTTGTGTAAAAACCCGACGTGATAGAGAAAAACGGAAGTTATTTTTGGAATCAGCATAAAAACTTGATTCAAGAACACCTATTTTGAAGAAATGATCTGACAAAAAGTTTGAAAATGCAGACTAGTGTAATTCACCATTACATTAATGGATACTAGGCCTCCGCTTTATATATATATATATATATATATATATATTGTAATTTCCATGTCAAGAAACAAGGGTGCTAACAACGGAGAGTTATAAAATGTTATTCCCCTGAGTGTTATAGTCTTCAATTTCGTGTTAAAAGCTCCACTCTTACTGCCAGCTGACTGAAAATGTACTACAATGAGAAAAAAAGCCAAAATACTTTAAAGCTAATAAATCATTATAGCGTCCCCCTCATTTACTACAGAACTTAGCGGTTTGTAAGACAAAGGACATGTACCCTTCCTTATCGTATCTACTGATGCGTCTGTCCATTATTCAGGAATGGTGTTTACGAGCCTGTTGCCTCTAGTGTTTCAGGGCGAGTGAGAGTGATTGATAGGCATTTCCAATTTTGGGTATTAGCTGCCTGGTGAAACTAGGGATCTCCTTGCACTGCTGCAGCAGATATTCATTGGCATTTACATCAGGCAACGACAGCGCGGCGCAGCTCGTAGTGTAATGTGCTTGTTTCAAAATTACTAATCTGAGTTACTAGAAGGGAAGTAATTTGAAAAATCGCATGTTAAATTCACGTTACGTTCCCTACTCACAAGACTATCAATGAATTAGATCAATATATACAGGATGTTTCAGAAATACTTTTACAAACTTCGGGTATGGGTTCCTTACACCACAAGAAGGAAGAAAGTTAATATGAACATATGTCCCATAATCTTTGTTTTCTCGTTAGGTGTTCAATACAGTAGTACACTTATAACACACAAAACTCATAATAAATGCTCGAAATTTCCTCCTCTTGCTTCTATGTATGCCTGTACTCGTCGAATCATGGAATTTGCACCCTGTCAAAACCTCCGGGATGGCCTCGAATGGTTTCGCAGGCTTCCATGACACGTCTATGAAGCGTTTCTGCATCCGGGATGGCTGCTCCATAAACCAATGATTTAAGATGCTCCCAGAGGTAAAAATCCACAGGATTGAGGTCGGGAGAACGTGCAGGCCATGGAACTGGTACTCCTCTGCCTATCCATCGATCATGGTAGATACCAGTCAGTGCGTCATACGTTCCTGCGTACGAACAACCCTTGGTCTTCCTCGATCAATAGTCCGTGGTGCAACGGTTCCTGTCTCAGCAAGGCGACGATAAACAGCGACAAAGGTTGGATGATTCGGTTGTCTTCGGTCTGGAAACTCCATCTGATAGAGCCGTGCAGCCTCGCGTCCATTACCATTCGCGCGATCATAAATAAAAATCATGTCTGCCTGTTTACGAAATGAATATCCAGCCATGGTGGAACGAAACACGTGAAGTTAACTCACTACATGTACACAATTGAAACATTGAAGACAGACTAATGACAAATGACAAACAAACAAGTCTTCATGGCAACACTTCGCCATCTACCGTATGTAGTACAATGGGTCAACGCCTTCTATGAATGCATAGAGTAATGAAGTTTTGAGGTTGAATCCCGAAGGCCGTTGAACTCACACTTTCATTGTGACAGGAATAACGCGAAAACCAAGGATTATGGGATATATGTTCATATGAACTTTTTTCCTTCTTCTGGTGTGAGGAACCCATACCTGAAGTTTGTAAAAGTATTTCTAAATCACGCGGTATATAGTGAGCTCATAGTGGTTAATGTGATTTTTTTCAGTTTTTAACTGTCGCTTCATTATTTTTCTCTATCACTGTTTTAATCTAGTTTATGTTTCACTGAGACTTCTGATACCGGAATTATTAAGTCGTATAATTAATAACTTTGTACATTATTTTCCATAATGCAGAATAGAAGAAGAAAGGGGTACAATTTTATAAGTGAATAAGGAAGTCATTACCAGGCAAATTCAGGGAAAGCAATTGGATAAAAGGCAGAGAAGCTAAGGCAATCAAGTGTTCCGGTGGACTCGGTCAACAAGAAACCCACTAGCTCAAGGTTCAGGCAATTAGCACTCAGTAAGGTAAGAAAGTCAAAGAGTAAAAGTTATGTTTCATATGCGTAAGATTTGGCAACGTATAACGTACTCTGTTTTCACTCTAACTTGATCGGCGCCAAAATAAAACCCAAGTGACCAGTGCACTGTTATAATGTATCCTTCCGCCATTCGCGCCAGAAATACTGTCATACTTTCACGACCATATGCCGGCACGTAATGCAAAAAGAGCAGAGCCTTTATTACAACTTAAACGGCGACTAGCATATTCTGTTAGGGGTTAAAAGTGATAAATACTTACAATAAAATAAATGTTTGCACATATAATAATAGTTAATTCTAAAAGAAACGAGCGAAAAAGAAGGCCACAATTGCGATAATTTCCATTTATTCGCTCTCTGGAAGTGGCACTTTTATCAACTGTTGGCGGCTCATTTTTAAAACAAAGTGTGCATTTTAGCGCGAATTACACTTTTTCACAAAATAGTCACATTCTTGCATCGCGTACTTCACACACTTTTTTCCCCCTCGGGTGTAACCACTTTTTCCGTTTCAGAATTTTATTTACGGGCACTGTTTATACTTGCACTCGAAATACCGGTGAACTTAGAAGTTAATTTCACCACTTTTCAAGAGAAGTTTTGGATATTTCTCACATAACTTATAATTAACATTCAACATCATTGTAGTTTCACCACTATTCAATGATTTGCCCGGCTTATCTATTACGTAAGTCGACGAAGACACAAGAATAATTTTACCGAGATGAAATTGAGTTTTATTTATGGACGTTCTTTAACTACTGTGGTTCTTTGCGTCCCATTCTATATTGGGCGTGACCGGAAATTTTGCTCAGAGGCCTCTTTTCTGGCTTGAGGTTCTTTTATGTGCCGTAAATCTACGACACGGGACCACCGGCTTTACTTCCCTTCCGAAGGAAGCCGTGCTAAGGATTTTTGACGCCCGAAAAAATCCATCGCCCTCCACCGAGTTTGAACCCGCAACCTCGGGAACTAGAGGCTAGCACGGTCCACTAGTCCACGGAGGATGACAAATACGAATTGAATGTTGGGCTTTAGCTGCCTGGTGAAACTAGGGATCTCCTTGCACTGCTGCAGCATATATTTATTGGCATTTGCATCACCAACGACAGCGCGGCGCAGTTTGTAGTGTAATGTGGTTGTTTCAAAATTACTAATCTGAGTTACTAGAACGGAAGTAATTGGAAAAATCGGATGTTAAATTCACGTTACGTTCTCTACTCACTAGACTATCAATGAATTAGGTCAATCTATATATAGTGAGCTCATAGTGGTTAATGTGATTTTTTTCAGTTTTTAACTGTCGCTTCACTATTTTTCACTATCACTGTTTTAATCTAGTTCATGTTTCACTGAGACTTCTGATGCTGGAACTATTAAGTCGTATAATTAATAACTTTGTACATTATTTCCATAATGCAGAATAGAAGAAGAAAGGGTTTTACCGTCCGATGATATTAAACATAAACTACCTGTTTCTGGTTGTAAACAATTATCTGAGCATACCCGGATGTCAGGAGACTCATACGAATTGCATGTTGGACTTCTAAGTTAGTTTAACGGTATAAATCAGCGTTAATTATACTCTTAGGTATTTGTATAAAATATTGTACATTTTAAGGATAAATTCATTCTAAAATTTAGATTAGTAAGGGACTAATTTCCTACGCGCATTACTACCGTGTTGTACCAAGGTGCACTGGTCTCATGGGCTTGTTTTGGCGCGGATCATCCTAAGAGTGAATACAGTATAGGAGCTTAGTAAGATAGTTATAAATTAGGCGGGACTTAAGTAATAAAAGAGCATGCATTTATAAAATTAGCGTCTTTCTTTCGTATACAGCCTTAGAGGCTAACAGTATTTTACGATGATCGACAGTCAAGAGCCTGAAGACTGCGAACGGTTCTCACATACTTAGCGGTAGCCGAAGGGGTAATTGCTGCTAAGAATTTTAACGACTCGCGGCAACTTATGCTTCTATGTTTTATTACGAAAACAGTTATTTAAAAACATAAATTGATACTGCAGAAGTGAATAGGTACAGTAATTCAATTGCTTCAGTTTTTAGTGTTGCGATTCAGAATCAGTTTAACTCATCTTCAAACGGTTGGAATCTCGCTTCAATAGGTAGCTCAGATATTATTCATTCATTATCTGTTTATCCTCCTCTTATGTTGGACTTACACCCCCCAGGACTTACAAGCGGGTGCCTGGGGTCAGAGGCCCGTCGAGGAGCAGACACTCGTGGATCAGACAGAGCATCCAGGATGGGTGATCAGCCCGATGCCTGGTATGGGATGAAGGAAGTAGATGAAACGAAATGTTGGTGAAATGGATGAAAGGAAAGGTGATGATGGAGCAGTTGGTGGAATGAATGGCGGGGGAAACCGGAGAACCCAGAGAAAACCCGCCCAGACGCCGCTTCGTCCACCACAAATCCCACATGCAGGTTTCTGGGATTGAACCCGGGCCGCCTCGGTGGGAGGCGAGCGGTCTAACCACTCGACCACGGCGCCGCCTAGCTCAGATATTAGCATACATTAAATTTCTCAGTCAATTAAACTGGTGTTTTGTAAGCTCACCCATCCACGCATACCCCGAAAGAAAAATCATCAGCAGATATTGGCGACGTCATCAAACTTGGCGCCAACCGGTTGTCAAACATCGTCACTTCACTTAGTTCACACTTTCACTTCACTGATGTGAACTAGTTCAATTTCCTCTGTCACTTCACTTTCTTCGAGACATAGCGGTGTAACGAAATACGCACGACCAGCCTCTTCTTCCGGATGGTTTACTCGCTGGGGAGTCGAACGCAAGACTTCTACTATCTCTCGCTCCGCAGTAGCACTCTCTGGGCGTCACAGCAGTCGTCACAAACTCGCTTGGAGAACTGCACTTGATGTCGCAACAGAATCGCACTTACATACTCGTTCACTAATTGACAATGAACTCTCGCGAGAGCGCTGGCTTATATAGGCAATATAATCTTCCACAGAACATTCTGGAACTATCTGGATAAACTTCCTGTAGGAGGGGGAAAGAAGCTTCCAAAAGATTATGGTTATATGCCGATACCGCTTCGGATATCTGTGCCGGGGGAGAGCGCGACTTATCTTTGCTATCTCCGACTGCCTGGCGCCGACCTCCCCAAAACCTTGGGCCATAGTCGTGCTTCCGCGTTGGGGAAGTTAATGCCATACCGGCATATTGCTGTGGTAGCTCAGTTAGTTAGAGCAACAGCACGTATAGCCGAACATCCGTGGTTCAAATACCGGCTATGGCATTGAATTATTCAGTTTAATTCTACCTCTACATTTTTAGAATTGTTTCCTAAAATATCTACTAAAAACCAGAAGGAAAGACGCGAAATGCTGTGTGGGCAGCTGAAACATCACGCTATCTGTTTACATTAGCATCATCAGTTACAGTGGAGAACGAATTTAATTATTATCTTCCTGAAAACAACCCGAAAAGACAAAATTGAATACTGCATGTCGGTAAAACCGCTCCTCGTCAAGAAGTAAAGGACTTACAACATCCACGAAAGAAGTCCTCGAGGCTTACACAAGCTGTTCTGCATTGTTGAGACTTTATACAATTGTGAAGTTGTAACAATGGCGAGTACACTTTCAAGCGCTCTCTTGTTTTAATTCTTCATCCGTAACGACGTCGATGAGAGGTTGGGGTGTCGACATCATCATGCTTGCATATAAGATGCTACCTTGGTTTCCTCTTTGCGAGAGAATATACTTTTTACGCTATTGTCAATACATTCTCTCTACAATGTGGAATTCTTAGTTAACTAGCTCTCTTAGCAGGCGTTGCTCACATGCATTCTGCAAATACGGGGTTGAAAACATGTACAGGGGTAGTTTTCGAAAGGAATTTTTATACAAAATCTAAACTCTAAATCGCCAGATCAAATTGTGCAGATTTGTACGTAACGAATTGAAGATCCAAATGTGTTTAAGACAGCCTATACATAATTCTTCCGCAGTCATATTAGTGTCCCGTTTTGTCACTCCGTGCAGTTTTACATACAAGGGTTTGAAAATAAGAATAATAATGCTTAAAGTATTCGGCTACTATATGATTGAAAATAAGGACTGTAGAGCGATTTGGAAGATATAAGGCCAAGGGTTTTGTTATGTACTACATCATATTTGTACAGTGTTTGTCCAGATACTTTAAACAGTACAGACTTCAAAAATAGAGGCAAGTTCCCTGATGCGTGCTGATAACGCAATCTAGAGCACCGAACTAAGGCGCAATCCTACCAACGAAACGGGGAGACTGATCCAGTGAGACCGGGCCAAAATGAAAGCAAGTAATTGGAAAATCCGGACAACTCGTGCACAATTATAAAGTGATAATCCGTCTTAACCGTTCTATATACACAATTGGGCGCGTACTATCAGTATATTATAAACAACTAATACCACAGAGGTTTTCAAACTGGCTACATAGGAATAAAACACTGCATAATGGGTGATGGGGTCCAAGAATTTTAGATTTTAACTCTCAAATTCACATCACTACATAGCATCTGAAAAGAAACAATTACAAAGATTTAGACGCTCACTTTAACCGTTTTGATAAAATAAATCCAACTTATATTTCTTGTGTAAAAATAGCTTATATAAAGCACATTTCTGCGATAATTCATTCCCTTATAGCGAGCTTAAATCATTATTTAACGTCATTTTTACTTTGTGTAGTACTTATAGTAAGTAGGGGAAGTATTGCATTCCAGCAAAGAATTCTAAACGAGATTTCACTGGAAATACATGTTTTGACACCCCTGAATTCAAAAAAGCGTTTTTAGAAAAAGGTCCGGTGCGTGTCTGTGTGTTTGTGAAAAGCATAACTCAAAAACGAAAGGTCGGATAAACACCAAACTTGATAATTAGGTTTAGTATATCTCAGAGATGGTACACGAAGATTTTGAAAAAAATCTCCCCACTCCAGACTACACTTTACTTGGAACATTTTTAGAAAACTTTTATTTTCTCAAAAATGACTAACCATTTTGATTAAAATACCATATGTTTAAAATACTTTTATGGCAAATGAAATGTATGTCCTGAATTTTCTGGGAATGTCCCCTAACGTTGTCTTCATTCTGGATGAATTTTGCATAACTGGTAAACCGTAAGACATAGACACAAAATGTTTCTACAGAAAAATGTAGATCCTGTTAAAGCACACGATTTATGTGCCCTAGACTTAAAGCCTACCATATTCCGTTGCACCTACAAAAAATTAGCAATAAGATGTTTATCTCGTTTAAAATTAAGTAGATTGAGAATAAGCGTTTGCAAAAATAGCTTGCACAATATCAGAGAAAGTCATATGAGTGCAACACATCAGATTTTTAAAAGTTGCATCGTTTAATTGCACATCAAAATTTGGGGCCATTTTTCTCATATTCAGCTTTATTGCAGTTTTCCTAAGTTCAAAACTGAAATTATCATATAGTAATAAAGATAGGGATATGAAAGTTTTCCACAAGCACCTCCAAACGTGTGTAATAAAGTGTGCAATTGGTAGTTATATATGTTTATTTCTTCAAATATAATTTGCGTAATTATGCACCAGTTTTCCACTACATGAAAATTTCATCGAATGATTTGCTACAGCGGTATTATGAAGCATATTCTTAATAAATGACACTTGTAGTTCAACGCATGGATAGTAATACTTTTGGGTTTCAAATAATAAAACCAATATAAATTAACATGTAAAAATAGTATATTATGCAACAGGACTATAATGGCAATAATCAAGATACGAGTTTCTGGTCGAACACACTATAATAAATTGTCAAAGCTTTGAGCTTTTACAAAAAGAGAAGAGTTTTACTAAAAGGTTTTATTTTGTTAAAGGTATGTAATTAAACGCTCACAGGAATTTCAGTGGGATTGCAGGTAGCGCAGCAGATGGCAGTACTCTTGAGTCCAAGCCGTATTCATTGGTTTTTTGCACGTAATTGAAAGAAAGGTATATTGAAGCGAAGCAAATGAACTTAATTTATTAGAATACTAAGATTACAATGAACACTATTTATTCTATTTTAAACTCACATAATGCATTGTTTATCTGGAGAATGGGTCCCAGTGGCTGCTGCTTTGAAGGTGTTAAAAGATATGGGCGAACTGCGCGTGCCACCGAATAAGATGCCATTAGAGTTAAGTTATGTCACATGTAATATATGTCGAATTGAAAATTTATAGACATACATACAAAAAGACAGACATATATTTCATGGTGGACCAGTTAGTAGCGATGGCAACCAAGGCGTGTTAAGTTGGGACGGTAGGTAAAACCGGTTCTCTATTGGCAGGAAAGTCACGATCTACCCCATCGAGACTCGATAATATACCGGTGCATCGCTCTTGTAGTGCAAAAGTAGCATAACTACTTGTCTCGATTCCCATCCCTACCAGTTAGCTTTAGAACCTGACTACTAAGTTTGGTCAATACCGGATTGCCAATCTTGAGTAATCCTCATAGAAATGTTTGTTTCCTGGCTTATAAAGTAAAATCTGAGAAAGCTCTGGAAGAAGGTTAAGTAAAGCGCAAGATTTGATACCAAATGTAGTAGGAAACATGTTAAGCGCCATCGAAACACTTGCTAAGAACATATAATACTGACTATAGAATTGTAAACGCTACCAGGATATCAGTAACCAACAAATACGAAGGTTCATCTTCGGAATATGTATTGTTGATAGAAGTGTGCGACTTAAAATGAATGATTACTCTATTTATTTTGACGGTACAAACAGCATCAAAGAAAATCTTTGGCGGATTTTGTATCTTTTCTGGGGTCTTCTGAGGCGTGTCCTTCCCTTGCACATCGCAGAGCGTGGTGACTAGATGACGCAGTAATAAAGGGGAAAAAGCGGAGGTTGACGACATGTTTATTGTCTCAGAACCAGTCATGCCGTATACTAGCGAAATTACTCGTGGACGTATCGTGGGTATGTGGGAGACGCTGGTCGCTCTGTTACAGCAATTGCAACGGCAGTGCATAGAAGTGTATTTATAGTAAATAACTGGATACAAATATTCCAGGAAAGTGAGGAAGACTATCTACATACTCGTCAGAAAACGGGCACTCCGCGTAAAACATCCACAGATGATGATATCCGTTTACTAAATGCAAATTACTCTTTTGTTATAATTGACTATCATGTTTAGAACCTAGAGATAAATGTGTATATGTATATGGTTTACCGAATATGACATACATATTATGGCAATAAAATTGGATTATATTTTTGTCTATAATCCTGTTGTATTCCTATGATCAGCAATATGTTAGTAAAGGTGTATTAACCAATTGTAGTTTGAATTAGAAGGAAAACGTGCTGCTTTGTTTATTATTTGGTTATGTTTGCTTCTATGCAGCGACAAGCATTGATACCACTGTGAGAATACAGTTTAAAGTCGGTTATCGAGACCCAGGAGGGAAAATAATAATAATAATAATAATAATAATAATAATAATAATAATAATAATAATAATAACATACGATCGAAATCAAACATAACGACAAAAATGTGCTGAAAAGAGATAAACGGTATAAAGAGAATCAATTTATAAAATAAAAAGAAGCCCGCTCTGTAAATTCATACTAGAAAGGGGTTTTGTTGAAAAGGCAGAAAAACAATTTTTGTTTTCCTCGAAACGAAAGCAGATGTATCTACCTGCTATCGGCGACAAGAAGTCTACCGGAAGTTTCGCTTTTGTACTCTGGCTCGGACGTGTAGTTTACAATGATTTCAAAGCTTAGCAGGGTCAAAAAGTATACGTGTCTTATCTACGATCTAAGAATATTTGTGGGAAGATTTTAAAACTCAAAATAAGCTGTAAGAAGCAGACGTGAAAGTTGTCAAATTGGGGGTAGCCAACAATAAAATCGTGAAACAAAAATGATAGCCAATCAAAGATCGCGTATACATCACATGATACGTTTGAACTTAAAACGGAACGAAGCATAAGAAAAGTGGTGGAAAATTCTTAAGTTCGAAGAAAGGCGTGAAAAAGGAAAAGAAACACCGAGACACATTCCGGTACAAACTAACCACGAGGACGGTTGATGAAACAAAATAGGAAGAAAATAATCAGAAAGTTTGAAGTGTGAAATGAAGTAGCGAAATCTAGGCAATTCGAGGGCTCGTCGGAGGAACACATAAGTAGCGACTTCGAAAGTGACGACAATAATAACAGTGGTTTTGACGACGAAGGTGGCGGGTCGACCAGATAGGAATGTTCGTAACAAAATAAAGAAATAGCTCAAAATCTTCGCAGGCAGCATTATTAATATCAACAAGGCAGTGTCACCACCCCTGAAAACCAGAACCTCAGCTCTACCAGAACAAGTTCCTAATCCCTGTCATCTAACAATCGAACCCGGGACTCGAGTGTCTCCTGAAGCGACAGCAAGGAACAACACAGATGCGTCAAAGGTCAGCGTCCTGTTTATTTTTGTTATAAAGTATTGCTATGTATTTAATGAATACCATTCAAGCTTTAATTTCAAAATCTTCTCACATTGCACATTTCGCTAACGTGGTGCTCATCAAGTTTTCCTCTTAGCTTTTAACCCCTTCAAAGGCGTGTTCTGCACTAGCCGATAAGGTGTGGGCTACCAATCAAGATAAGTGGTCGATATGTCAAACTGAATGCACTCGCTCTATCTTTCTCTTTTGGCCTATATGATCGAGAGTGTAAACATATATTTCGTTTCTACGCCATTTTATAACCTTTTTTGTGATTATTGGTGAAACTATGGACGGGCGCACCGTTGCACCGTGCCCAAAAGCAACTAATGAAATGGCCATGGCTTCGCAAGGCCACGTACACCGATAAATAATGTGACGTAGACGCGAGGTGCAGAGAGATTTTCTTTGGCGCTCATTGTACATTAAATTTATCACACATACAAGAACGCAAAAGCTTGCACAAAATCATGGTTGAATAATTTAATTGTTTGCGTAGTGTAAATCTGTTAGAGTCAGAAACACCACATTGATGTGTTTATGACAAATGTATATACTGTGTTTACGGCTGCCTGCTACCTGCATTTCCCTCCCCACTCAAATAATTTCCGCCACATGTGCGCTTTGTTATAGTCACACAAAAGCAAATACAGGGGCTGGGACAACGTCACGTTTAAAAAGTAGGTCGCTATATATCCTGGTGATGAATTTAATCATCATTTTACGGCCTCACGAAAAAAGGAAAGAACGTTGTATAGCATATAGCGAATTTATTGCTCAGTATACTGGAAAATATAAACGATATACCTCACAAATGCACAAATCCACAACATGGTTTATTTAACACCTATTGTAGTTTGTAGCCAGCTCTGCTTTTATCCTGAGCAAACCTCTTGTCTATTTCGAAGTTTTCAAGCTTTATGGACTTCTCTAACATTAAAGCAAAATAAAGAGGGCTTAACAGGTTAGCTATATGGAATTAAAATATTAAATATTTAATGCTAATATCTCAAATGTGTGTTATTTAGTCCAAATCGTTTGAGGTTGTGTTTAGAAAATAAAAACGAAAATTTTGCTGTTTAAAAGATAGCTTGGGTGGGGGAAACTTCATGAAAATATTTTGTGTTGCATTCTCAAAAGGTGCTGGGCTCACATATGACGTTTAGTATCCGTTAACTTTTAGTTTACAAGTCACTCTCTCTCTCTCTCTCTCTCTCTCTCTCTGTCTATCTGCCTGTCGCACATGCGCTCTTCTCCTATTCCTACGAGCCAACTATATTACGAAGAGGAAGTTATATACAGCCGGGTGCAAAACACCTGCCGATATTGTCGCAATTTTAAGGGTTGTGACTGGGGAACGTAGCTTAAATGTAAAGGTAAATAGCAAAACAAATAACCAGCAATGTTTCTTGGTGTTCCATTTTATTGTGTTAATTAGAACATAAAGTGATGCTGGGCTTCAGTCCCCAGATTTCGGTCTGGAGGAGACCTGTTATGGAATGTACAAATGTAGTCCTGAAGGGACTAGGCATTCAGACTGAAACTGGCTGAAGGCTCAACACATTACATTACTGTATTCTTGTGTAGTCTTTAGGTATTCAATAAAATATGGTGAACTTCCCTAATGTGATCTTACCTTACGAGAGTTGTCAGGTATTGTAGTTGCAGGTCCAGCAGCATGGACAGCCTGCAAGTTCAGAATCAGAACGACCCCTAAGCAAGGGTCCGCAGGTCCTTATAAAGAAAGTTACTGCCTAGGGGGGTTTCGACAATTATGCCATGAGCCTTACCAAATATGGTGTGCCACCGCCCTAGGTTTGAAATATATCGGCCAATCATGGCTCGATACGTCAATGTTCTAGAACATTCTATGTGACGTATCGTGGTTTAAGGTGCAGCTAAAAGTCTGCAGAAAGACACGTACACCTCAGGAAGTGATGCCACAGTAACATCCCTTTGAAATGTCAAAGGAAGTAGCAGACCACGGTTTCCTGTTATAAGTTAACTTTAACTAGAACTCCAAGTCAAGAAAGTGTATGAAATATAAAAATGACCGAATGTGTTAAAATGTAAGAGTTTGGCCAATATAGTGAAATATCTAATCTATGACTAATTATCTTGCTGCCTGCAACCGTATACGTGACAATATGAGGAACCACGGTTTAAGTTGGCAATTAATAATTAACACGCCGCTGCCGCGCCTTCCATCCCTCATTCCTTTACAGAGGTTAAAGCTTGAATGCCAAACCAATAAGAGCCGGACTCATTCAAGCTGGTATGGACAGTCTTTGGGAGACATATTGTTTCAACCATTCAGGTAAATTGAAACTATGTTTTGTTTATGGACGCTCTTTAACTGTTGTGTTCCTTAGCGTCCCATTCTATATTGGGCGTGAAAGACCGGAAATTTTGTACAGACGCCTTTTATCAGACTTGAGGTTGTTTTACGTACCGTTAATCTACATGGGAGCACTGGCTTTACTTCCCTTCCGAAGGAAGCCATGCTAAGGATTTTTACACCCGAAAAAAATCCATCGCCCTCCGCCGGGAACTAGAGGCTAGCATGGTAACCACTACACCACGGAGGACACTAAACATTCAGGTGACATATATCGATTCTCCACCCCTTTCATCGCCCAGCTAGGCCTGACCTTTCTTTACTTTCTTTATAGGGTAATGCTAGCGTATCGGACTTCAGTTAAACCAATTGGGCTCACCTAAGGCAGGCGCGGAACACATATGATAGGGATATTCTGCCACCTTTCAAAAATTAAAAACACTAAAAGCAACCAAAAGCATCGACACGTTTTTTGCACTCGACTGTACACCCAAAAATTTGAAATACAACGTTTGTTGTATTGTTATTTGCCCCACGCTTTGGGAGCCAATTTTAAGATAGGTTTATGCTTCACGTATGGAAAGTCAATTTTAACTAGGTGTTGTATTGTATTTCAACTGTTAGGGAGCCGATCTTGAAGTAGTTGTAACCACGTATAGTACCCGGTGGCCTTCGCCCCAATGTTTAAAAATATTAACTTTGTAATTTGACTGTTTCTTTAAGTATTATATATTTATGTTTGCCTCGACTGCGTCAGTATTATTGCTAGAAACATGTTTCTCTTTGCAGGGTTGTGGTGCGACTGAAGAATGCAGGCTTACACAGATTATAATTTTACTTCACTCCTTTTATTAATGCTTGACACGATTTAAATAACACATCGCTGATATAGAGAGAGCTGTGAGATCTTTTAAATTAATTACTTGCACTTTTTAACACGTAAACTATTTTCATCTCACAATGAATACGTATTAAATTTCTCGAGGACGCATCTCGCGTCCGGTTAGAAACACTGTCTACAACCAACGCGTCCAGTTATGAGCGCTGTCTACAACCAACTGATTTGCTTTCAACCGCCTAAATTTGTAAATTTCTGTATTTCAAGTCTCTGATTGGCTATTCCTAATCCAATAGAATGCTTTTATTTAACTTAAAGCTTTTTTCTGGTTGTTGATTGGCTATTTTATAAACTGTCACAAAAATTACATTATTGTTGCACCAAGAATGACTAGTAGCAGTATTACACTTTCTTACTCATTATTGCCTCAAGGTTACCTCATTGTTAGCAACTTTTAACCTAGTATTCTCACAGCTCCTACATTATTAAATTACGTAATACATTCACATAACATTATTGAACATGTATACAATAATATAAAGATATACAATGACTATAATATACACTTTTTATATATTGTTACATACACATATTGCTTTAAGGCGGGCTGTTATTGAATTTATATATTATATAATTACACTGAAATCATTTAAATGTTAAAAATACTGCCTCAAATTCTATATCGATATTTCATTGTAAATACACGTTTTGAAATCTATTGAATAAACCCACTCATTTACATAAAAAGTCGTGCGTGTATGAACATAATACAAAAAGAATATGTTAGATAAATACCAAACTTGGTAATTATCTTCCAAGATGCAACCTAAAGCTTTACAAGAAAATTCCCCACTCCAAAATACCCCTTGCATGGAAAATCATTCATTATGTTTGGTTTTCTCAAAAATGACAACGATTTCGATTAATCATAACGGTTTAAAGATATTTTCAATATTAATAAAATGTATTTCCTGAATTTTCTCCGTATAGCCTGTGAAATAAAACTGATAAACCGTAAGAAATAAAAAACGTTCACTACCTGAAAAACACGGATTTCTTCAGAACTCGCAGATTATGTCAATAAACTTTTGGCATTTACCATTTCTGAGATATTATCATTGGCTTCAATTCTCCAATAATTTTTAGAAGTACAAAGCCAAAATACTTTCCTTTTGTTTACGTGACAGCACGCAAATAGTATGGAATTTCAAGACAGCATATAGAGATATGACTGTTCCTTCAGTCGGCTGTATTCCACTTGTATCTACAACTAAATGTGTAAATGAACAATTTTTGCAAACATTTATGCAGATAATATGAAACTGAAAAATAAGTTTTCGCATGAGTGGATTGTAGTAGAGATATAGGAACAAATGTAGGTGGGTAGGGAAATTTATTTGAATGTAAAGCATCTGATGTTTTGTTCTGGGAAGCACAAAACGTGAATTTCCGGTAAATCTCGATACCGAAATTTTGGGTCGTATACAAAACATCATCTGCTTACTAAACAGTAGAGAAACTAAAACTGTGGCGCTCTCGCTCCCAACTTGAGCCAAGGACACGTGCTCAGAGGCACTCTTGTCCCTATAACAGCGGCGGTTTAAATACCCCGTAGAAATTTCCAAAAGGTATCAGGCTGTTATACTCAAATAAATAACATTCTCGTTAAGAAATGGTCACGGTTACAAACCCTCCTGTATATACGAGGGCGGGTCGATAAGTCAATGGCTTTGACGAGATATAGCGTTCTAATCACAGGTTTCTTGTTTGTATCCAAGTCTTAAATCTATTCTGGGTATAATCGCAGAAATTCGTCATTTATTTCTTAGAACATCGCTGAGAGCGTCTAAAATAAGCAGATGTGTGTTGCTTCGTAAAAAAAGGAGAAAAGTGAATTTCATGTTCTGTTAAAGCGCTACTTTTGCGTGGTAAGACGGTAAAGGAAAGCTGAACAAGTATTATGGGGACTCTACTCCATCACATGGCATGGTTCACAAATGGTTCACAGAATTTCGATGTGGTCGTTCGAGCACAAGAGATACCGTGCGCACAGGACGGCCGGTTGAGGTCTCAACAGAAGAAATGGTGAACAATGTTTACGATATTGTGTTAGAAGAGATAGCCAAGACCGTAAACATCTCGAGTGAATGGGTGTATAACATTCTGCACGAAATTTTAGATATGAGTAAACCGTCACCAAGATGGGTGCTGCGGCTAATCACAGTTGAGAAAACAAACGGAATCGTGTGACCATTTCACAGGGATGTTCGAACATGTCCCAGCGCAACCCAAATGAGTTTTTGCGGCGTTATATCACGGTTGGTGAAACTTGGATCCATTACTATCAAAGCAGTGGATTTCCTTCGGCGAATCTGCTCCAAAGAAAGCGAAAACCATTCCTCGGCAGGAAAAATCATGGCAGCTGTCTTTTGGGATTCTCAAGGAGTAATAGACATCCACCACCTAGAAAAGGGTAAAACGATCACAGGCTCATATTATGCCGCAATGCTGAATCAGTTTCACAGGGAATTGTTAAAAAAGATACCCCATTTGTTGAAGAAAAAGGTTCTCCTTCACCAGGATAATGCACCTACACACAAGTCAGCCATTGCCATCGCAAAATTTGTAAAATTGGGCTACGAACTGCTACCTCACCCACCATATTCTCCAGATTTGGCTCGCTTGAAAAAAGGCTCGCTAGGAAGAAATTCACGTCCAGTGAACACATCATGGCAGAAACAGCCACATATCTTGCAGAATTCGAAAAATCATTTTTTGGAAGGGTTAAGAAAATTGGAGAAACGTTGAAAAACGGGTATTGAATTGAAAGGAGACCGTGTTGAGAACTAAAATTTATTTTGTGGAAAAAATTGTTGTTTTCTTTAAAAAGTCACCGACTTATCAATCCGCCCCCTATCTGTAAGTTTTTTATGTAGATCAACCAACAAAACCTCAGTGAAGCTGATGACCTTATCGCTGCAATCATCATGTTGAGCGGCACGTTTATTTTTGTTCCTTTGTGTATCATAGCTCTACAAAGTGAAGTGCTATGAACACAAACTTCATGCCAGGTGTTGTGGGATTCTTGGTCGGTTTGGTTTGGTGAGGAGGTTATAACAGAGGAAGGTATTGTTTTGTCTACTAGCTCCGGCCGGGTAAGTAATTCCCAGGAAAGGAGAGATTCTTCTCTCAGGAGGTATGTAGAGGGTATAAATGAATACTGCTCCTTCACTCTGTCACTACTCCTTCACTATACTAAAAACAATGGTGCCCTATCCCCGTCACACAAGATTTTTCTCAGGGCCGAACAAAAATTGTCGTTATTTTTATTTTATATTTTCAAATCCCCATATCCTAACCGTTTCCTCTATCTTCAATTTAATCGGCGATGAAGTCCGCCACTTATATTTCACAAATATATACGCCGACTTCTGTTGCCCCGGACGCCAAGACACGAAGTTATTTGTATTTCACGACTGTTTTCTAGCTTCCTCGTGTTTATTTTATAGTCACGTGGTTTTTGATTGATTTTATTGGCCAACGTGATGAATTTTAACACACCTTTATAGGTTGTCTTGTTTTATAAGGTCCATGCTTCTACGTCTGGCAC
Organism: Deroplatys truncata; assembly: GCA_030765065.1. Lineage (NCBI taxonomy): Eukaryota > Metazoa > Arthropoda > Insecta > Mantodea > Mantidae > Deroplatys > Deroplatys truncata. The sequence goes on from CM060990.1 coordinate 660,751,590, forward strand.
ATTCCATGTGAAATTGAACGGCAATAAACCTCGCAGTTTTTGTTTACGTTGTGATTTTTCCTATTATTAAGGGATGCTAAGGAAACCGCATTTATCACATATTAGTATCTAAAGCCCAACGGCTCTCACGTTATTGAACGATAAATGTATCGTATTAATTAATTTTGTCGCTTTTTAAGTGCGCATAGCCCCGGAAGTCTTTATTTCAGAATATTGTACCAAATCTCATTTTGCGCATTTCTTTAAAGCATATACTGATTAGTTTTATAACAATAAAAATCTGCTTCCAAAAGAAGTATTTTTAGAAAAACGTCCTTATGTGTCTGAACAGTCAAACTCGTAAAACAAATAGTCGGATAAATACCAACCTAGGTATTTAAGATAAGTATCTTCCAAGAATGCGACACGAAGATTTTCAAGATAAAATAAATTGAGTTTTATTTATGGACGCTATCTACTTACCCCAACCCCAAAATATCCCTTACATAGAATATTCTTCAAAGTTTTTTATTTTCTAAAAAATAGATAACAATTTTTATTCAAATGCCATGCATTAAAAGTATTTACATGAAAAATAAAGTGTATATCTTTAATTCTCTGGGAATAGCCTGTGAAGTTTTCTTCATTCAGAAGAAATTTTTGTATGATTTTACGTAAACGCACTACACAAAAAAAGTTAATCTCTTTTCAAAAACACAATTTATTTCAATAACCTTCTTGTGGGATCAGCAATTTCAGAGATATCCGTTATTAATGTTTCGAATTGTTCAAGTCTTTGTCATTCTTTTAAAGTCCTGTTGATATTCAGTATGTTGTGGAAGGAGTATGGGATTTTAAGGCCCGTGTATGGGCCCATTCCTAAACATTTGACTATCACTATTCCCTTGGCATTTATAACGAAATGGGTAGTGTAATTACGTCTGCAAAGGTTTGTCTCGATTAAAATGAAGTAGACAGAGAAATAAGCTGTCGTAAGAATAGGCTGTTATATACATTAATAAATGACACAGGTAGAGAAAGCCATGTAAAGGTAACACATCAGATTTTTTAACTTTGTTAATAAAGCCGAATGCCGCACAGCAGTCTCTGTTGAAGCTGAGGCCATACATAACGAGCGTGTTATATTGATTTCGTTGTTTGCTTTGTTTTGCTACCTATGAAAGCCTTTGAAAGGCACTTTTTTGTTTTGACTTCACAGAAAGGTATAGAAATGCAGCAAAGCTAATCGTACAAATCCTCAAATAGCGTGGTGTATGTTCCTTTATGCTTTAGTAGAAGAGACTAAAAAGACATGCATAACATAACTCCAAATAAATATTTTCTTTACAGGGGAAGAGTTAAAAGTTTAAGAAACAATTTCATCCACATATAATTACTGTGTTTTATTTTAAATACTTCAAACGTAATCCTGAAGATACGAGGTGTGATCAAAAAGTTTCCGGAATGACGTCATAAATACTACAAAACAGTTTGTTTTGTCTAATCTGTACTGTCACTCTTGAAGTAGTCTCCTTGGGAGTTGATACACTTGTCCCAGCGCTTCTGTCACTGCTGAAAGCACCTCTGGAAGTCCTCTTCTTTCAACATGTTCAGAGCCTTCTGCGATTCGCGATGGATGACATCAGTGTCTTCAAAACGGTGTCCTCGGAGCCGCATTTTAAGTCGCGGGAAAAGAAAGAAGTCCACTGATGCCAAATCTGGAGGATATGCGGGATGGGGAACAGTATTCATCGTATTTTTTATCAAAAAATTGGCGAACAGAAAGGGCTTTGTGCGCGGGCGCATTGTCATGATGCAGGAACATGTCCAGATTGTCTTTCAAAATGCTTTGAACACTTCCAAAGGAGAGTCCTAATGAGTCAGAAAGTTCTCTTATTGTAATGCGCCTAACATTTAACACCATTTCCCTCACCTGATAGATATTTTCATCAGTTTTGTTGGAACAGGTTCGCCCCGAACGATCTGCAAATTTAACTGATGTCGCGCCACTTTTAAATTTCGAAAACCCTCAAATGCTCGAGTTTTGCCCATAACTTACTCCCCTTAAGCTGTTCGTAACATGCCATAGGCTTCTGCTGCAGTTTTACCGAATGTAAAGTAAAATTTGATGTTCGTGCTTTGTTCTTCTTAAGCTGACATTTTTACTACGCGGAAAAATAGAAGCACATGCAAAACACGTGTTCACTTCAGAGCGTGTACCTCGTCACTGTATGGTCACCTGAACTCTGTTTTATCGGGAAGGAACGCTGCACGTACAGTCTGGGTAAGAATTAAAGAAATCCCAGTGTCAGCATTGTTGTGAAGCCATTCCGGAAACGTTTTGATCTTAAACAATACAGGTACATCAGCGATGTTACAATTAATTTGTTTGGCCTTGAAATCCGTGTTCTGTATAGGGGGTACATCTAACCCGTAACCAATATGTGTAATTTAACAATCTATCACATACGTGTAAATAACCATGGAGTAATAGCAGAGAAAGTATCATATTAACCCTTCACTGTACTGGTGGGGTCAGTGAAACTCCAGCCTGCTTTAGTATTTAATATTTCACGAGTAAATGTTGGATGTCGTCGAGGCTTTTTGTAATCTTATTGTACGTTATCATTTGATAGTTGAAGAAAGTTCTGTACATAGTTGGATACCACCAGCTTGTAAGTAAATCTTTTTTATTATTTCCCTCTTATTCGCCCACATATATGGAATGCAGAGGTTTGAAACGTTTTCCTCAACACTTGCAAGCCATCGAACACAAATTCCTAGGGATAACTATCCTTTAACGCGACCTCAATGAAGATTGACGCAGTAATTTGTATCACAAATTATGTAAATGTCAGAGTGATTGTAGTGTGAATATGTATTGTTGTGTGACATTGATTTTGAGATGTTTGTTGATTGTAAGCATTGTCGAGAAGTGGGTTTATACGGCCTTACTGAAACTGACAATAATAACGTGCAATAATGTAGCGAGAGGGGGTGAGCTGTTTATCATTATTAGAGACGAGCAAATGACGTCAGAGTGGCGCGTTTTTCTTAGAATTTGCTGGAACATTTTCCCCAGAGCATATGTTTTCGTAATTTTCATTGGATATAAATATAGACGCTAATGTTGCCGCGTTTTATTAACCAATAGCAGCTCGGTTATAATCTTTAGGCATATTAGGGCGAGGAAGTATAAATTCAGTGTCAGGGTCAAGTTTCACGTAGTCCAACAGAAGCATTCGCGTATAAGACATCGATGAGTTCAACGGAAGCAGTCATGGTGAATACATCGCACAGTTTATCGATTTACACGTTACGCGTAGCAAATTTATGAAAAATCTCTCGTGTCGTAAAGTTAATTACACAAAAAGTTGAAGTACGCGAATTAATAATGGGCAGTAAAGAAGTTATTATAACAGTTTCAGTTTGGCGAGTGTTTAGATTAATATGTGAAAGTGAATAATGTGTTACGACAATAAAAGTATAAAACAAATTCTTTTATCAGTGTTATCTTTGGATAAAAACTCCTTTCCGTTTACACACCTGTATAAGATAAGTGCTTGACCGAGAAATCATAGCTAGCCGGAGGACAGTGAACCCAAAATTAAATACAATAACAGGCGCTCAGTAAAAGATAACACGAAGTGACCGCGACAAATTGTCTTTTATACGTGCGGCAAATAAACAGTAGCATTTTTCAATTACAAACATTAATAATACCGCCGCAAGATCCACAAAAATAAAATCCAGATGTGAAGTATGTCCGTGACAGGAAGTCATAAAATCTACAAAAAAACAGTGCGCAAAGCATGTATTTGTATTTATGACCAATATGCCCAGTTTGTATGCGAAAATACGTAATAACCTTGTTTCACCAGAAGCTATATTTATTATTTATTCATAATACTCTGCTTTATAAATAATTAAATTGTATTTGTCCACAGGCAGGCGGAAGACTGAACCGGTTTTCTTTGTGGCCAATTTTCCCATTTTGTGTGAGAAAATTCCTAATCTCACCAGAAATTATATTGTATTTTTACATAATATTCTGGTTTACAATTAATATTTGTAGTATTATACGCTTTTACTTTTTTTTTAAATTTGGGGTATTTAAGACCCTACCAGCATATTACTGAAATTTGAAAACACCAGCACAGTTAAGGGTTAAAAGAAATCAGTAGGAAAGGGGAACAGATTCAAGTAGTTAGAAATATTGTAAATTCCATGTAATATAAGATGTTATAACACCATGTAAACAGGAGTACTTATACAAAACGTTATACATGAAATCGTGCTAGCCAGTTGAAGCAATTAATAAGTTACACTAACAGACAATAGCCCATAACAGGATTAGGCAAAACCTGATGCAACAGCACAGGGAGCTAGAAAAAGTGACAGTGTGCGAGAGAGATGATCGATGAGAAAAAGGAACAGAGATACATAGGAATTCCCAGATTTTTCAGTAGAGGCGTGGCTGCAGGAAAGTGAACGATTCAATATTCATACAACCCTATGTAAAGCACCAATAAGAATATATGTTACAATTATTGGCGCGATTGTGCGCGTCATGGCGTTTAGATATAAAAGGAGAGATTTTTCCAAGCAAGGCTCTCCGATTTCTTCGCATCCAAAGGCTGACTCCACAACTGATCACGAGGAGAAAGTTGGGAGATATAGCGTGCGACTACAATGATTTTAACTTCCGACTAGCATTAGCGAGTAACGGGAAAGGAATCACGAATACGGAAAAAAGGTTCAAAGTAAGTAATTAAGGGAACATAATTTGGCTAGCCGCTTTCCAATGTTCATTTTGCAACTGGAATAAAATCCAACTAATATACAAAGACACGGCTGTCATATTTTTACGCTCCTTAGCCAGCCACTCCTGAGAAAGGAGTCGTACTTCAAGTACGAGACACCAGCCGATGGAGTATCGGCTAACACCCGAGACTCCAAAAATTAAATTGAGTTTTATTTATGAACGCTCTTTAACTGTTAATGTCCCATTCTATATTGGGCGTGAAAGACCGGTAATTTTGCTCAGAGGCCTCTTAATCAGACTTGAGGTTCTTTTACGTGCCGTAAACCTACGACACGGGACCACCGTCTTTATTTCCCTTCCAAAGGAAGCCATGCTAAGGACCTTTACGCCCGGAAAAATCCATCGCCCTCCGCCGGGTTTGAACCCGCGACCACAGGAACTAGAGGCGTGGTAACCACTAAACCACGGAGAGCAACACCCGAGACTCCGCCAGAGCTCTCAATACCAGGGTTGAACACAGTAAGGCTATCGTGTGGTAGGTGGAATGGAACATAATACCATATTTATTGTATGTATGTATGTATGTATGTGTATGTATGTATGTATTTATTTATTCTGCAATTGGGTACTTCCCGGTGGCAGAATTAAACCGTACAAAATTTACATCACCATGACTAGCTTACAATAATAATAATAATAAACAAGACTAACAAATTCCTTAAATATTACAAGTAACAGTACCTGATACAGTACAGTAAAACAGAATGATGTATTTATTAGTCTTAAAAATGTTACATATAAGACTCATAACTAACATGAGTCAGATATACCGTACGTGCTTATAACGTGTCTTCAGATTTATTCGACCTTTACTGCCAGTCGGTTTAAATTAATGACGTTACCAGTATTTCAGCGAGCCCCTTGTTTCAAAGGGGAGGTGCGGAACTGAACCTCGGACTGCATGCGTTTTAGACTTCCTATACAGGTTGATTTACTGTGGCGGTGCAATACCGTTTTTCACTAGGACATCTGGTGCGTTCTTTGCACGCGAGATGACAGTGACTACCGACCACAGAATTTGTATGTTGAGTGTTAAGCCGAGATACTTTACGCTACAAAAACCGTCAAATTACTTTCTATCAGTTTTCATGAAGAGATTGTGAGTTTACGAGACGCAAGCGAAAGACGTTCCAAATGTAAATACTAGAAAGGAAGGATACAAGTCCTACTTCAATAAGATGACCCCGAAACTGTTGACATTCACCCCTTTAATAAAGTAGTTATTGGCAGGAGGATACAAATAATTAAATAAAGAAATGATCATAAGGTAAAGAAATAATTGCAATAAATAATTTACTTATATTAAATCAATATATAATATAATAACTTGAGTTGGAAGATGTGTCCGGAAAGAGAAAGGTAATTAGCGAGTTAAGTTAACTTAAGCCATTAGTAACAGCCGAGGATAGAATACATTAGCTTAAAGATTCTTGGAATTCACTTAGGATAAGACATTAGTGCGTTTGCAGAGTCACGTAGACTAGAATTCTTGAAAAGAGAAAGTTAATGAAATTCTGAGAGCTTAGCCAGGCCTCTATATTAACGAGATAACATACACACATGTAGGTCTTTGAAGTTTGGACAGCATTAGGGGAGATGTTGGTAGGGGAGTTTTTTCCGGAAAGAGAAAGGTTATTAGCGAGTTAACTTAGGTAATTAGTAACAGTCGGGAATAGAATACATTAGCTTAAGGATTCTTTGAATTTAGTTAGGTTATAAGCTAAGTACGTTTGCAGAGTCACGTAGTCCAGAATTCTGGAAAAGAGAAAAGTAATGAAATACTGAGTGTTTAACCAGGCCACCATAGTAATAAGGTAACAAACGAGCACGGAGGATTTTGAAGCTTGACCAGCATTAGGAGAGGTGTTGGCAGGGGAGTAAAAATGTAGGCGAAGCAAAGGCATGCAATCTAAATCAGAGAAGTATTGATCGCTTTCACATTTGTGCACACATTCGTTCGTACATACCTTCGTATACAAATTCGTCACTCTGAATACTTGTGACGATTCGTGTGCTATTTTAAGCACCCAGTTACGCACTTGTGTGAGTAAGATTTGGCGGTAGCCACGAAGGGTCTTGCCGGTAAGCATTTTAGCGACTCGCGGCAAGTTACGCTACTAGTTTCTCATATTGCGGAAAGAGTTACTTCAAACCTTAAAATTATTACTGCAGAATTTATCAGGTAAAATAATTCAATTGTTCTAGTTTTGAGCGCTACGATTCATAATCAGTTTCAATTCTTATTTTCTAATGGCTCACCGAGGCGGCCCGGGTTCAAACATAGGGACCCGCATGTGGGATTTGTGGTGGACCAAGCGGCGTCTGGGCGGGTTTTCTCCGGGTTCTCCCGTTTCCCCCGTCATTCATTCCACCAACTGCTCCATCATCACCTTTTCTTTCGTCCCTTTCGCCATCATTTCGTTTCATCTACTTCTTTCATCACATTCCAGGCATCGGGCTGAACACCCATCCTGGCTATTCTGTCTGCTCCACGAGTGTCTGCGTACCTCTTACCCCAGGCACCCGCCTGTAAGTCCTTGGGTGTGTAAGTCCTACATAAGATGAGGATAAACAGAGAATGAATGAATCAATGAATTTTCTAATGGTCGGCAACTCGCATCAATAGCTGAAGTATTAGGTCACATTAAATTGTTCAGTCTACTCAACTGGTGTTACCCTTCACATTAGACTCACATGTCCTCCGTGGACTAGTGGTACCGTGCTAGCCTCTAGTTCCCAAGGTCGCGGGTTTATACCCGGCGGAGGGCGATGGATTTTTTTCCGGCGTAAAAATCCTTGGCATGGCTTCCTTCGGAAGGGAAGTAAAGCCGGTGGTCCCGTGTCGTAGATTTAGGCACGTAAAAGAACCTCAAGCCTAATAAAGAAGCCTCTGAGCAAAATTACCAGTCTTTCACGCCCAATATAGAATGGGACGCTAAGGGCCATAGTAGTTAAAGAGCGTCCATAAATAAAACTCAATTTAATTTAAATATTAGACTTACGCATACCCCGAAAAAGATCTCATAGCTATACCACTAGAGCAGCTGGCGCACGAGACAACAGAACGAGCTAGGAGACGACGGTATCGGAGAGCTCAACAAAGAAGTAGGTAAAGTAAACGGTTTCAAAATTTTCGCATCATTATGCGGCTTTTAAGAATTCAGATAACATAGAACGTAATCACCTGTCACTTATATTTGGATAGTCTTCTGCCAGAGGCACTGGTGATAAACTCACTTCAAGTATTGACGCCATGCGCAGACAACCAGCTGGCGGCAACGGCCGAATAAGTCTGAAGACTCCGTATAATACATTTTAGTATGTATGTTTCAGTCTACCTATATTCGCCACAATTACCTTTAAATTTAATAGATTTAAAAGGAATTGGTACGAAAAAAGATGGAGAAACCAACAATAAAAAGCACACAAAGTACAACGGAAGTGTACTCATACACATGCTATCTTTTATAAATCACAGCCTGCTTTCGCCCCTAAGGTATCAACCTTTCCCCCTTCTTCCTTATCCTCCGATCTGAATTGCATTACCTTTTGTAAAAATGTACCAATCGCTTCCCCCTCCCAACCACCAAGGTGCAACTAGCTTATAAACCTCTCTTTAGGTTAACAAAGGAATCTCTCCAATACTTGCACCTAATTTCTTCTGTCTTAGTGCAAAGCGCCAGAATATGAACCCAAGTTTGTTCTTCTCAACGCCAATGTCCTTCTAACAAAATACTACCCAAACCTATTCCTACCAGTCCTCACTTTATTTTTGCTGCCCACGTCTTGTTCTCTTCCATCTTAATCTGTTTGTTGCAGCATTCTGTCCTAATAAGTGAGTGATACGCCGGTATCATTGTAACCCAACATTTTGATCCCCATATCTTGAATGAGCAAAGGTTTCCCCTAAGCCTCCCGCTTGAAACCTCACATTGCGTTGAGGCAGTATTTTTAACACTTGAATAATTTAAATTAAATTATATAATATATAAATTCAATAACAGCCCGCCTTGAAGCAATATGTGTGTAATAATTTGTAAAAAGTTATGTAACAGTCATTGCATATGCTTATATTATTGTAAACCTGTTTAATAATGTTATGTGAATACATTAGGTAATTTAATAATGTAAGAGCTGTGAGAATAATAAGTTTAAGGTTGCTAACAATGAGGTAACCTTGAGGCAATAATGAGTTTAAGAGTTTAAATGTTACTGGTCCTGATTAGCGCAACGATAATGTAAATTTTGTGACAGTTTAAAAATAGCCAATTAACAGCCAGAAAAAGCTGTAGTAAAATGCAGGTATTGGATTGGATTAGTATTAGCCAATCAGAGACTTGAAATACAAAAGTTTACGGATTTGGACGGTTGCAATATGTTCAGTTGCCTGCAGACCTTGGTAGTGACCGGATGGAAGATGTGTTCTCTAAAGAAATATTCCGTATTCGTGTGAAACGAAAATTAAGTATACGCATTAACAAAGTACAAGTATTAAATAAAAGAATCTCACAGCTCTTGATATCAGTGTAGTGCTATTTAATTTGTGTCAAGGATTAATAAAATAAGTGAATTTAAACTTAAAATCTGTGTAAGCCTACGTTCTTGTCGCACAACGCCCTGATTAAGAGAAGTGTCTCTAAAGTAATACTGACGTAGCCGAGGCAAAAACAAACATAAATAATATCTATAGAACAAGTTTAATAACAAAGTTAATTTTTTTTAAACTTGGAGCGTAATAACAAAAATACATCTTCAAATCAGCTTCTCATACGTAGCAGCATATTACGTAACAAACAATCTTCTTCAAATTAACGCCCAAAGCGTGGTGCAAACTTCAACAACAGTAACACTACTTCAAATTGACGTCCATACTGGAGAGAAATAAATAAATAAACTCCAAGAATAATATCTTCTTCAGCGTGCAGAGGTAAACGATTATGATAGATAATAATGTGCTTTCTCGTATCACCGTAATGTTAATTTTAGAAGTATATATACAGGGTGGACTATTTAAGTTAAGACTGTACAATGTCTCCAAAACTAGGCGTTGTAGAAAGGAATGTCTTGAATAAAAGTAGCTTAATATTATGGGGGAAGGTAAATGCCACTAGTCGTGTTTTATTTGGAGGACGTTGTAATGGTCATTTTAGAATCAATTTAAATTGACCCTAAGTGTAGGTTTCCATTTCAGAAAATTAAATTGACCCTAAAATGGCCATCACAACGTTCTCAGACATTTCTTCATACAACGCTTAGTTTTGAAGATATTCTACAGTCTCAGCTTAAATGGTCCACCCGTAAATTACAGGAAACAGGCTGAAATATACGTTCATTGGAAAAAAGCGGACTTTTTGGAAATACTATAGGGAAGCTTTCTCCAAGGCACCAGAATGTCGGCGGAAAAGAAGCATTTGTTCAGATATACAATATGTAACCAGGAAAATACAACCTTGAATTTTAGATTAAAGTAAATATTTTGGCAGAAGCATGTTTATCTTCAGATCGCATCAGTTCTCATGGGAACGTTCTGAGCGATTATACTTCAAAAACAAGTGAGAATGCCAATTGAGGGAGTTTCTAGAATATTTATACAACAATAAGAAAATTACACTTATTTTAAGGAAATTCTGCCAACGAATAACATTAAAGGAACATATCACGTGGCTTGACTAAAGAAACAAAACCTTTATGTCAAAATCTGAAATACACTAGTAAGATGACTTGCAATTTGCAGTCGCGCGAAGACAGACACATAAAACTCATCAACTGGAAGCACGTAAAAACGGGTAATTTAGTTAATAAAGTGGAACTACGCGATGTGATGTAGTGCTGGTCAACGTGAAATTTTGAGGGATATGGTAAAGAAGCTAATAGCGAACAACTCACGAAATCGGCCCCTGACACGAATATTTATTAATGTTTGTGTGGCAGGATCAAACCGTGAGAGTGGAGCCAAAGCAAACAAAACAAAGTGTGTGTGAATGAAGTTCTGTAGCCATAAACGGCATCTTCATTAAGCATCGGAAAACACGACCCGAGATAAGAGATCCATCATTACACCCACGCAGCTCCTGTATCTCTCCCTCTTTCCCTCCGCGAGTATGAACCTGCTGCTCATTCTAAAACCACTGAGGTCGCCAAATGAGAGCCTCTCTCTCCGCAGTACTTACCAATACGCCAATACCTGGTTACCTAAAATGGTCCCACCGATTACGCAGGGACTGAAGTGGACACGCCACTTACGTGCGTCAGCTCCAAATAAGAAAACTACCGAAGAACCTCGGTGGGAGCGACAATGATCTAGCACACCATCTTCCAGCTCTCCAGGTTGGTACCGGTGGACATTGAGGTTCTCACAACAGCATCTGAACTTACTGCTAAGATGAACCTAATCCTCCACGAGTATTACGAATCACTGCCGAGTCCAACCCACTCCGCACAGCTTCCCAACGGGAGGGGCTCAGATCTTCGGCCCGATGTACTTCTAGTCATGTCAGAAGTACCACGAATGCTAGAGGTCCACAGAGCCTGCTCGCAGCAACTGTAGTAGTAAATATTTGATACACAGTGAAGCAATAAGATCCGTCCGAAGAGTAATAATTATAATAAGAATAATAATGATAATCATCATAATCATAATGATAGGAATAATAATAATAATAATAATAATAATAATAATAATAATAATAATAATAATAATAATAAGAAGAAGAAGAAGAAGAAGAATAAAGATAATATGAAGGATTACGAAAGAGGGGAATAAAATCAAAACGACGGAGATTAAGTAAAGAACAGACGCTAATAAATAAAATTAACTTAAAAAAATAAAACATATGGAAATCAAATGGGTGAAACCGCGTATTTCAGAGCGAAGAGAGACTAGCGAAAACTGTAAAAATGGGAAATGTTTCCGAGCAAACAGGCGAAGCCATTAGCGAGCACTTAAGCGACATAGAATTTGTGAAACCCACAGGAAACGAATACAACAGACGGGAAGTCAGACGCAGTCATCCGCACAGAAAAGGAAATCAAGCGTAAATAAAACGATAATGTAAGACGCGTTGAAGGTCAACTTTAAAATTCAGCAAACCAATGGGAAGCGGCGTGAAACTTAGAAAAGTGAACAACGAGAAGTTAGAAAAGTCACGTGAATAGTAAAAAGGAGGAACGAAACTAGAAAATAGGCGGAGAATAGAAAAATTATCTAGGAGGGAGAGGAGTTTGAGACGGGGATAACATGGATCACTTCGTGTCGAACAGTAGATCAGACTTCATGTCGATCATCGTGACAGAATATATGTGAAAGTTAGTATCAGGCAAGTGTGCGGAAAGGCGTGTAGAAATGAATAAATTCAGGGGGACAAAAATAATAACTTTATACTTTTCGTCGTAAGAAGGGAAATAGAAAGGGGAAAGCACGTAAATGAAAGCTAGGAATGATAGGCGGGATCATGTCTTGTGAGACGGGGATTCGGCAAGAGAACCGCAGTGTGGATCATCACAATAAACGGGCAAGTGAAGGAGAAATCCGAGTGCCATTAACCTCCTATCCACACTCCCTCATAACTAACCATTAATCCTCTACCTGAGCAGCCGGCAAATCAAATCCTTTCCGAATCGGGAACCCGACATCAAGCCAAACCACCCAAACCGTGTTTATTCCCGCTACAACAGGTTATGTCATAATAAAGCTGTGTTTGAAATAAGGATGACTTGCACATAAATTTATATATGATTTTGTTACTCTGCGTATAATATAACCTAACATTTAATATCTAAAATATATGGAAAGAATCATTTAAGCTTATGAACCAAACTCAGAATAAAATTGAAATGCCCAAAAGGATTCTTATAAATACATTTATAACAAATCTAGCTTCCTTATATTTATTTAACTGCGTAAACGAAGCAATTAATTACATTGTTTGAAGTATAATACATTAACGAAGATGAAAACCTTAGGGACAAGACTTTAATACCGAACTATGATGAACGTTGTTTACCTAGTGTTTTCTATATTGGTTTAATCACAAACAATTAGATTTATGCTTGCGCTATGAAATTTTATCTATACCCTAGCTCAATATAATTCCTAAGGAAGCATTATTGGCAGAATTAAGACTTAACGCAAACTTTGATAAATTTTCGTTCATTTACGAGTATTTCCTTTATTAATTTAAGTACATGGAAGTCATTGTATAGATGTTTGTGGCACTAAGAGCCAGATACATAGTTCGTACTCAAGTGCACGTGCTATTTAAGAATTGCGTTTCAAATTACAGTCGCCACTTAAGGGACACTTTAGGGTGTCTGCTCGTTCACTTGAGTTGTGCTTGTATGTCAATCTGTGGTTGTTTATGTATCAGCAGACCACCACACAGTCAATCAGGAATTTGCAAATATGTAGCGTTCCACGATCATAATGCTTTCCGCATTCACAAAAGGTACGTTGGAGATGCAAACAATCCTTCAAAAACTAGTGTTGAACAGTAATGTCGTTAGTTTTATTCGCACTTGTCAATATATACAAAACCATAACACTGGCTCTTTAGGCGTGGCAAATATTTCGTCAACCAATAACACCTAACTTATTATTTCCCTATTTTTAAACACGATTCAGTGCAAAATGTGCAAGCAACGTGCATACGAAAGCACTATTAGCTTCTTTTCACTCTTACTGCTGTTAAATTTTCTGCTTTTGAATCGATATTGGCACAATGAAGCTGCCACTTACAACTCTACTTGCGGTTTTGTTTTGTATCGCTGTTAATGTTTCATGGGGCTTCTACTCAGAAATTACAAGCAGCAAACTGTTGCATTGTATTTGTATGTAAAAACGTAATGTCTTGTTTCATGTAAAAATTATTCAGTTTTACAAAGAGCAGTGAAAGTGCTATTCATTTTGTCCCTTGAGTATGAACTTATCTTTCCAGCTACACGAAGCAATTTTT